>NJPR01000003.1:0-741891 GCA_002946385.1 Rutstroemia sp. NJR-2017a WRK4 | reverse complement strand
GTGCTGTAGTAAATGCAGTAAACCCGGGCATAACATTAGAACTTGCCCGGATGCTTTAATAGACCCTGTATTATTAGATTCTAAATAGCTTCAATTAAATTACTACGTTGTGGTGGATTAATTCGTCATTTTAAGTAGTAAAGGAGGTAAAAGTGCACCGAATGGTGGTGTGTACCGAATGGTGGTGGATTACGTTACTTCTGCAACAATAGGATGCAACTGTTATGGTTAAATAGTAGTTTATTGGTACAATGAATCCTTTATTTCTGCTATCATGATGACTCTCGTATAGCCCGAGCTATTAAGGATAAACAATCCAGAGCCCCGGAACTTAGTGTTGGAGACAGCAGTATATACGGCGACTACGGCGCGTGTTGATTTTAATGTCTACGCGCCAACAACGAAGTTGCTAGTGTACGTACCCATTCGGAACATGTAAAACCTATATATCGTGTATGTACTTATGATTCATAACATCGTAAAAGGTCATCCTCTTCATTAGCAAACCTCCGACCTGTAAGGATAATTGGTCTCCGAGGGCCGGCATAGTCAAGCAAGCGCTGCGTCGCGTGAAGTCGACCAAGGCCAGACCCGAGCACAGGATCGCAGGACAGCTCAATGACTCTCCTGCCTATATTCTTACATACACGCTCGGTGTTGCCGTACCATACGAACCGATACAAACCGTCTAACTTTTACAGTGGGAAAGGTTGACCCAGATGCGGGGTAACGTAATTCTCCTAAGAGATTAGGTTACCCATGTACGAAAGCAAAGCTACTTCTCTACACCTTGTAAACTGTGTTCGAGATGATTAATTCAGTGCCAGAATTTGTCTAGTTTGTGGGAAGTCTCAAGTGGTCATTATTCTCTTCCAGAATATCGCCATTTTGAAAGCGTACAAGTAATAAATGTGGGATTATCCCCGACATAACCAGCCAAAGCCCGACTTCCAATAACACAAAGTTAAAAAACCAATCCAGATCCAAGCTCGGCGAACCTTTACATTAGTTGCGATTGCTTGCCCCTTCTAAAAGCCCCATATCCTGGTATCTCCCAATGTCCCGGCTCCCCATTCTATTCCATTCCATACCCATAACGCCAAAATTCCGATCATAAAATCGTAGTCCCGACGAAAAGGAGATACCCGACGCAAGTAATCCCCGACATTCATGAATTATAATTTTAGAACCATGACACACCGGGTTGTACAAAATCGCTGCATTCCACACATTTAACCATCAATCTCTCGTAATCGCCGCTGGTATCGGAAGATATCCGGGAGGATAAACTTCTGCCGAAAGCATGTTGATATGCTCCCTTGACTTGTCCCATATGTCGTGGATCCCAGTGTATTCTGACCACGCGTGCTACAAGGAGATGGTCTTTCGTGCCAAAGCCTTTCATAGAAGCTTCGAGAAGATTGGCGTCGCGCATAGCCTTATCCATAGCAGTTCTAAGTTGATATAGAAGGGCGTCTTCCATGTGACCCATGAATTCCTGGTTGAAAATCAGTAATAGCTCCTCGCCGCAAGGGAAAATAAAACGTACTTTCTTGATAACCCATTCCAACGGTTTTCCGTGCTTCTGCTGGTAAGTATGCGCAATGGCTCGAAGTTGATTGTCATTTCTCTTGGTGAAGATCTCACAAACTGTGAGCCGCTGCTTGCCGCGAATGGCTTCGGTTGCGCCCCAGAGAGTTGCAACGTCCCTATCGACCTCTTGTGGAATGACTGGTGCGCTGTCCTCGTTTCTGTTGGCCTCCAAAACCATTAAAAAGTGTTTTTCGGTATCAGCGCTCAAGTCGCCCTTAATATCATTTTCCAGTCTTCTACGGTATCGTTTCTCATATGTTGTCTTGATGGCTCTAATGTCCGCGTTTGACCGACCAAGTAAAACCTCATTCAATAGCGACTCTTTCGTCCCAAGCCCGTCCACTGCGTTGTAAAGCAAGTGGCAATCTTGCAGAAGCGGACCGCGAATAATTGCAGCGAGGCCTTCCCTGAACCATGAACTTGTCTCACCTTCAACATCGGCTAACAGCCTCCTCTTAAACAGTCCGAAGAACGTTTCGCGCAAAACCTCAATTTGTAGTGGTCCCTTGTTATGAAGTACGTCTATCAGAGTTTTCTCATCGGTTCCGAAGCCCTTCATGGCTTTTCGCAAAGCTCTCGCATCAAGGTCGGCATTGTAAGGTATTGACGGTAGCTGCGGTAGTAGCTCATATCCGGGCGACGGAGGAGTAGGTTGACCGTAATTTATAGGAGCAGCGTATGGTGCTGGTGCGCCTGGTGGAGGCGCACCATATGGCTGAGAATAGGCATTTGACTGTTGTGGAGGATATGGAGCTTGTTGGTATGGTGCTGGCGCTCCTCCACCAGGCGCGCCGTATGGCCGAGGAAATGAATTTTGGTGTTGGGGAGGGTACGGTGATTGTTGGTATGGCGCTGGCGCTCCTCCGCCATATGGCTGATTATATCCATATGGTTGCTGAGGTGGATATGGAGGTTGCTGAGGAGGAGGAGCTCCGTATGGTTGTTGATGCTGAGGGTATGGGCTATGCGACGATGGTCGAGGTGGGGGATATTGTTGATAAGGTTGAGGTGAATCTGCTTGATAATCAGAAGGATGTCCATTGCGAAACACAATTTCCAAAGGCGCCTCGAACTTACGACTCGGACGAGATGAAAAGTTGGGCTGCGGGGCGACTGCTAAAAGTTAGAACCGTCGCAATTAAGAGGATCTGAATAACTAACGTCCGGGTGCGCCGTAAGGCGGGTAATTCTGATATGACATGATTGCGCTCAGTGTATTCAGACGGCGTCTGTTCGTGTAATGTTGTGTAATTCGATCTTTGACGCAAAGTTGAATAGAGTTGTTCGAGGAAGGATGAGGGAGGCCTTTCCTAAATTTCAAAGATTGTGTTAGTTAAGTTATCGCTACGCGACGGTCCCAAGGAAAGCCTTTCTCTCGGCGTGGCAGTGAGGGGGGCGTGAGGGGTCATCACTCACACAACATTGGGGCCTTGAGTCTGAGGATGAGGCGCAGTCAATGACGAGGTCTCGAGTTACTCACCTGGTATCCAATGAATCAGCCTAGAGGCGATGATTTCGAAGACTCAACATCTCTTCAATTTGCGCTGATTCTCGTTTTAATTTCCAGACTTCTTGTATTCGTATTCAGAATACGCGTAAAGGTTCTGAACTCTGCGAAAAGCTAACCTTAGTGGCAGATGACGTCGTGCGTGCCGAGAGCTCAGTCTGACGCAACTTCCAGGATGCGAAGGCGACTTCTACACTGTGTAACTACACTCTCAAGCGCAGAGAAGACTCTATGTTTTCAAACAGATATCCGAGAGAATCTAAGATATTATAATGTTTTTACTGTCGAAACATATTTTGGGTGTGGCCACGGGCCTACTATTTCTGTCAAGCTGCAGTACGTACGAAGTTTTTGTACAGGTGCTATTTCCAGAATTGCATTTTGATATAAATGTTAACACACCTATACCTGGTAATCTTACATCTTTACATATATCCAATACTTCCTTTAGGAAGGATACTTTAACCAGCCATCAAATCAATCGCACACTGCAGATCCTACTGGGCTTCCCTCGTTCGTGTCACAGCTCCGTTATTTCATCACGCCATGTTCGCCAACATCATTCTTTCATCCAGCGGCTGAGATACCCCCTATTGCCGCCGTGTCTAACTATATACTGCCCCTTTTCGCTTCCTATAGTCTGCCTATCAGTTTACGGTAAATCACTTTCTTGCAGCAGCGTCCTTTTGCAAATCATGATATTTCTCTTCCTATGTCTTATGGTATCAATCCTATATTATATAGTACAATGCATCTCTTTTGTCCCAATTCGCCTGTCCAATGCACCAAAATGCCTGTTCCTTTTTCTTATATGTCCCCATGCCAAATATGCACACCCTCCAGCTTAAACCTTCGAGCGTTCCTTATCCAAACTCAAAACCACAATCCCTTCCACCACTTCTCCATTCTGAACCACCTGTTCCTTCAAATGACAACTATCCAGCATCCACCTCGCCAGAAACGACTCCACCCCCGGCGCAAACCCCCACCAAGTGATCTTCGCACTCTTTAATCCCTCGTTCCCAACCAACTTCATAATATACTCCCATTCCCTAACCTGTTTCTCCTGCTTCATCTTCTCCTCCAACTTCTCCTTATCCCCCTCCTCATCCACATTCACATCCACCTCCCTCCCCCCCGCCACAATCGGCCCCGGCGCCACCTCCCCCCTCCCCCAAACCGTCAAATCCACCGCCCTCAAACTCCCCATCTCCTCCCCCACAAACGTGCAAAACTCCTCCCAAACCACATCCCCTTTCCCCCCCTCCACCCCCGCCCCCGAAACATCCCTCGCCAACTTCAAATTCTTAACACACCCCCTCGCAGCTCTACTCCGATCCGTAAAAAACCACTTCACAGCCTCAACACTCATGCCAAAATCCCAGACACTCTTGCAACTGCCATATAGCACCTGTTCCGCCTCCGCATTGACCTGTTTGCTCACAGACAAGATCGCAGTGCAGATGCTGGGCTGCGGGAAATTCGGATGCGAGTTCTCGGAGAGGAGTTTGTAGGTTGTGAGTTTGTTGGGCTTGTCGGGGGATACAGGGTAGAACGACTGTGTAACGTGCGCAGGGACGCCGTTCACAGGGTAGTAGTAGCCGTTGTGGGGGAGTTGGGTGGTGATTTTGTGGTGGCGGGCGGGGAGGAGATAGCCGTAGATCTTGAGGCGGAGTTCGAGCGGGAGGGAGAGGAAGGGGAAGGGTGGTTCTTGGCATAGTTGGTCGTTGTGGGCGGGAGAAAACGCAAATCGATCATGTGATTGCGGCCGCCCGGCGTGGTTTAGTGCTGACATATCCATGATGTCTTGGTTTTCGTGTTCTGCTCGGAGATCTAGATCACGGACGTTGTCGACGGCACCTGAACTATCTCTATCGTTCTCTTGCTCGTCGTCGTGGATCTTTGTTTTTGGATCAAGGGCAATGTAAGACGCAGGATATAAAATGTCGACTTGAATACTACGGCAATTACTTCGGCAGCGATTTATATTTGAAACTTTCTGTGCATAATGGATGTTTATTAACAACTCCGGAGGTCCATATGGCACGGGCCAGGATTGGATGCAGGTGGATTTGGGTGACATGATTCGGACGGTTTTTCCCTTTTACCGCTTTAGGTTGAGAGCGAGTAAGGCAGACAGGGGAGGTCGGAAGACGGATCGGACAGGTGATGTCAATCGAAGTATGTTGGGTCCTCCGCTTGAAACTGTGTGGTAGAAGGGGTAGAATGCTCCGGATTTTGGATGGGTTTTTTCCACAAGCGTTTTGGGATGCAGTTGGTTGCGCAATTGTACGTTAATGGGACACAAAAACGTGTTTCAGGAAGAATACTTCTAGAAGGAGTTGAGTTGGTAGTCGATATGAATAGTCCTTTGGCTGGAGGTATCTTTCCTTGACGAATATGGTTGCGGCTGGCGTAAGATCGACTCGACTCTCAACACACTCCAAAGGAGATTTCAAAGATGGTTGATGGACGAAGGTCGACCTTATTCGGCTTGATCTCTATGTTCTTGGTATGTACTTTCGTATATTGAGGGAATGGGCTGGTCATATAGAAAGTTGAACGCGCTGCGCATGGTACTCTATCTTGAGGCAAGGGATAAGTGACAGAGGTGCCTCAGCTATATTTACTTGAGCCGTCCAGTCTAGATCAAAGAAGACGCAGTCGTAACACAGTAATCACTACTTCCAAGTATCACACGTTAGAGCGAATAAGCCTTTCGTTAATCACAATCCAAGTAGCGGAAAGTAATACAAACAGATCCGAATGGTAGACAACACATGCGGCTGAACCTGACATCGTACGTAAACTTATGAATGACATTGCTATCCCCAAACTAACGGTGAACTTATGATATCCTCGTATAATGCTTACACCGCAACCTGAACTCCCAATCCCAGGGTATCTTGATCATGCAGCGATCATCTCACGCCGCAAGAATTCTGCAAACCCAGTCTCGATTGACGTGGAGAAGGCCCCAAAGAAAGCCATTGCTGCAGAGTGACTTGGTGGAGGTATCGAATGTATCTCTGAGCTGATATCTAATTTCTGGATCCCCTTGATTTCCAGTAGCTGTAATGCCCATTCCAGCGGCTCATATGCGACTCGAGACAAGGTTATAAAATCCGCCAACGTGTACTGAGCTGAGTCGTCCCAGCCAAGCCTTGGACGACCGCCTTCTACTATCAGTTTTAAACTCCTCAGTTGCATTTTGTCTGCCAGGAACTCGCAGATGTTGCTCCATTCACATCGATTCGATTCTCGGCAGAAAACAAAGCCTTGTTTGTAAAGAGATATCTCTTGCACAAGAGGTCGTGTGCGCGGTGAGAGGTCTGAAAAGAACGGTATTATAGCCTCGATATCCTTATAAAAGCTGAACGTGCGATTCCCATATAGCAGATGGCTGGTTTCCTCGTAGACTTTGCGATTGACGCTCATAATGGAGGTATGAATTTCGACATCGGTGCACAGTTTATATGTCGTCTTGGTTCGCTGTCGCATAAGTGAATGGTCTATACAGTAAGATGATCGATTGTGCTGGCTTGACTGCGCCGCATATGCTTCTGGCTGCACATTGCGAATCTCGAAAACTTTGTGCCCCTTGGTGTCGAATAGATTCTGGTAGATCATAAGCCGAATCTCGCATGGAATGCGCATGAAGGGGGCAGGAGATACTGCGTCTGTCATTGTGGAGAAGCGCCTTTCGTGGGAATGTTCGTCGCTAGGAAGAATGAGAGGAGGGAAAGCTTGAATCCTCTTTCTTCTCAGCAACAGTGAAGTTTTTGATATTCTCGAGGTAGTTAGAAATTTGATTCGGAGTGGATTTCGCGTCGTACTGGGGTTATCCATCAAGGTGCTCAGAATTCACGAATAGCCCACAATTGGCGCTTCCGAGGTTCGGAGAACAACTGAATCATGGTGCTAGTCAGAATCAAATCAAGGACGGTCTTACTGAAAAAGTGTGAATGCGATAAGAGCATCATCGTTGTTGTTTTCCGGAGGGCATTCCTCGGCGAAAATCAAGGGCAAAACCTTTCTGTAGCTACAACTAGGTGCAGTGGTAGCTTGAAGTGAAGCGAATTCATGTGTTTGCGTCATCAATCAATAGTTACCCGTGGTGCCGAAGGAGAAAAAGGGTTTCTTGACATGACCTTGTATAAAATGGAAATATGAACAGATTCACAAATCGGGCAGACTTTGTTATCTGGAGGACGAACGATAGACGAGAAGGATCCGAAAATCCAGACTTCTAAACTTAACCTTACCCCGCGCCGTGGTTACCGGAAACCTGATCGGTTCGCTCCGGGAGCTCCTTAAGGCAGCTGTTAGTTTCCCTGGTAACGACATCGAGCCGAATATGCTATAAACAGTTGGAGAGATGTAGCAAATCACCTGCTCTGCTTGTAAGTTGTAATCAAGCAACCCGCGAATCACTTTGGTGTAAATACTGCCTTTGGTAATGGTGTCAGGAGCGAGCTATCAGTATCTCGGCTAAGCTTACTTCTTCCATACGATGCGACAACCGACGACTACTCACCGTGGAATTTATATATTGGAATTTCTCCGCAATTGATTGCTGAACGTAACAATTAATAAGTTTCATCTCAGAGCTCTAACAATTCCCCAGATATTTCCTTGAAAGGTCCTTCTATATTAAGAAAACACAGGATTATTTGTTGGTCTTTGGCATCCAGACAATGCTCCCAGCCTCTTCAATATCGCGAGAAACGCAGAAATCCCAGCCTTCTCCTCGCGTGCTCGAAATTTTCCCAGCCCCTCAAAACATCAACCATGATATTGTGTACGAAGGTATTATATGATGCATCGCATTTATCCCCGGTAGGTCCCTTCTCACACAGACCAAATAAAAGATATCAAGTCCTCTAGTTACTACACGCGCGCAAACCGATGCAATCATGCGTCTTAATACTTCAACCTCTACGCTCTTTGCTTGCTCGTCGTTCTTTTTCTTGTCATCGGGACTGCCGTTTTCTCCTCGGGATGTGGTCTGGGTGAACAACATTAGAAGAGCTACCTACTCTGTTGTTAATGTGGATGGAGGATCCGCAAAATCCACAAGTGGGAATGCCGTTGCCCCAGTCACAATTGTGAAGACGGAAACACAAACGGAGAAGCCAACAACGAAAACTATCATCGAAACAGATAAAACCACTCTTCCCGCATCGACAGACTATGTAGTCTCAACACAGACCGTGGAAGGGTCCGACAAAACGGAGACAGTGGTGATCACCATCACCCCTTCATCGAGCCCCACAACAGTCACCAGCTATTCGGTAATCGACATCACTGTCCCTATCACCGTAGTCGAAACTTCAACAGCATCTCCGAAATCGACTCCTGCTTCGACCAGTTCATCGACGTCGAAGTCCGTTACTTTAACCAGTTCCGCATCAACGTCATCTTCATCGAGTAGCATTGAATCGTCGTCTACCTCGACAGTGGAGTCTTCCTCAGTCTCTACTTCCACAGGACCAACATCGGCCAGCGTAACGACACCGGTGATTGTGCCTCCAACTAAATCGAACACCTCGGCCGCTACCACTGAATCATCGAGTACTTGTCTGGAGACGTCGACCTCCTCTACAGTACCTCTCGAGTCAAGCTCTTTCACAACTCCAGCTCAGACAAGCTCCTCAGCAACCAGCTCGTCGGTACCCGTGTCATCATTGACGAGTACCTTGGAGGTTTCATCATCTTTGTCAATCGTGTCAACCAGTACTTCTAGCAGCGATGAGCCATGGTACACATCTTATGTGGTGACCTCGAGCTCGGCAAGTCTGCTTACATCATCACCAACTTCGACAAGTACTTCCTATGACAATGGACAGTGGCACACAACCTACCCTTCCTGGAACTCTACAGTTACCAGAAGATGAAAATAAGTTTTCGTTTCGTGGTCTTGTTTGACCACTTGCTGGGTAGGCAACGGAGTGCTACTGGGCGAGAGCGATGGTTGATGCGGTGCTATTCGAAACCAACGTATGGATCAGAAGTGCGCTCCTGGAGCTCAGCGAGATGAATTCGTTTCTTTGTAGAAATATGAGCGGTAATTTGACTGGCGTTCTTGTTATAGATCTTTGAGATGGGACTCCAAGTGCTGGAAGTCTTATTTATTTCGGGGTGGTTAATGGTTAATGGGGAAAGAATGGAACAAGATACGATGATTTTGTACGAGTAAAGACTCATCAATTAAAGAAAAGAATAACAAATTAATCGAATCAATACTGGTACTTTGCTTTTGAATGCTGTTGATGTCTGATGATATCAGAATGAATCCATTTCTAAAATCGGTGCGGAATTCGGTGCGGAATAACTTTATTACCAGTTCACGCACTCAGACCGATTGCTGATCCCAGTAAACATGCTGAGGAGGCTTAGCGTTCCTTCCCCCAAAACTGCTTGCGAATCACTTATTGCTATGAACAACGAGCTTCGAATTTCACGATAACACCTTCACGTCCTTTGACTCCTCTCTCGCTTCAGCCCTGAATATCCACCACTGGGCAGGCAGTCGCAGCCGCAAATCTGCCACAATGGCTACTCCACCCCAAGTCGTGGAGGATCAAGCAAGACTGCTCGAAGATGCCTTGAATGTTGTGCGACAGCAAACACAACTCATGAGGAGGTGTTTAGAAAGCCCGGGGAAGCTTATGGACGCTCTGAAATGCAGGTATGTTTACTGAAGGCAGCCCTCGTCATCGATCTGCCTAATGCGCACCGCCAAAGCTGTATGCGCCCGAGAGACGACTTTGTGCTGATTTAACTACTTGCTGCAGTTCTACACTTGTCTCCGAGCTCCGCACAAGCAGCCTTGGACCGAAACAATACTATGAACTATATATGGCTGTGTTTGATGCCTTGCGACACCTATCATCCCATCTCAAAGATTCTCATCCCACTCATCACCTCGCCGACCTCTACGAGCTTGTCCAGTATGCAGGCAACATTGTCCCTCGATTGTACCTAATGATCACGGTAGGAACGGTCTATATGGGAGTACCGGAGGCGCCGGTCAAAGAGATTATGAAAGATATGATGGAGATGAGCCGCGGGGTCCAGCACCCAATACGCGGGTTGTTCTTGCGATACTACCTTTCCGGGCAAGCTCGAGAGCATCTACCTCAAACCGATGGTGACGGACCAGAAGGAAACCTGACAGACTCGATAAGCTTTGTCTTGACAAATTTCGTGGAAATGAATAAGCTATGGGTTCGACTACAACATCAGGGACATTCCAGAGAACGGGAAATGAGGACACAGGAGCGGAAAGAGCTGCAGTTACTGGTTGGAAGCAATCTCGTGCGGCTGAGTCAATTGGTAGACCTCGATGTTTACAAGAACACTATTCTCCAACCACTGCTCGAGCAAGTTGTTCAGTGCCGCGATGTTCTGGCGCAAGAGTATCTGCTGGAAGTCATAACCCAGGTTTTCCCTGACGAATACCATCTTCACACCCTGGACCAATTCTTAGGGGCTGTTTCGAGGTTGAACCCACAAGTCAACATGAAAGTCATTGTAATAGCAATGATGGATAGGCTTTCGGAATACGCTGCGCGAGAGACCGACTCTAACTCTGTTGTTGATCGTAGCAAGTTGGAGGAGGAAGCTGTTAGGAGACTACTTGAAAACAGTAAATTGAGTAAGGAAAGCAAAAATGCTGAATCGAAATCACCTGCGCAGCCAGGCTCGGCGTCGGAGTCCAATGGCCATTCCCCATCGACAGAGACCAACAACGAGAACTCAAAAGCACCGGAGAAAGATGACGACGCACTTAGCAAAGCACCAACAGAGGTTGAGTCGTTGGCTGAATCGGAAGCGACGGTTGGTAATGATGGTACCAATGAGAGGTCGAAGGCAATTCCCGAAAACATCAAGTTATACGAGATCTTTTTCGAGCAAGTCATGAACTTGGTCGCCTCTCAGCGTTTATCCGTTCAAGACACCTTAGCCTTGCTGGTGTCTTTGGTAAATTTGGCACTGAAGGTGCATCCCGATCGTCTTGACTACGTTGACCAAGTACTCGAGTATGCGGCGGAGCGTATCAAAGCTTATGCGAATACCCCCGAGTTACATTCCCCCGAAGCACAGAGAAACATCTTGAACCTGCTCCAGATACCCATTACCTCATATGCTTCCATCTTCACAGCATTATCTCTCCCAACCTACATTCCATTGTTGCAGTTACAGACTTATCCGACAAGGCGAGCTGTCGCAGGCGAGCTTGCGCGTACATTACAGCAGAATCTCACAAAAATTACGACAGTGTCGTCTTTAGAGGGCGTCTTAGAAGTCCTGAAAGTTCTGATCAAAGAGGGATCTCAGAGCCCCGCTAATTATTCTGGTGTGCAGCGTAAAGCGGTTGAGACGGATGAGACGATAGAAGAGCAAGGCTGGTTGGCCAGGATAATCCATCTCATCCACAACGATGACAATGACATCCAGTTCAAGTTATTGCAAACCACCAAGGCCGCTTATTCGGAAGGCAACGAACGTGTGAAGTTCACTACGCCCGCGCTTATAACCTCTGCAATGAAGCTCGCACGAAGATTTAAGGCTAGGGAACATTACGAGGATAACTGGGAGTCACAGATTTCTGCGCTCTTCAAGTTCATGCACTCATCACTTTCGACCATGTACACTCGAGTAGCAACTTCAGCGGAGCTTTGTCTTCGACTGTTTGTAGCTTGTGGACAGATTGCTGATCAGACAGGCTTCGAGGAAGTCAGCTATGAGTTCTTTGCGCAAGCTTTCACCATCTACGAGGAAGCTATCAGCGATTCTAGGGCACAATTCCAAGCGGTTTGTGTAATTGCTGCTGCTCTGCATGAGACCCGAAACTTCAGCAAGGAAAATTACGATACTCTTATTACCAAGTGCGCACTTCACGGAAGTAAGCTCCTGAAGAAGCCAGATCAATGCCGTGCTGTATACTTGGCGAGCCATCTCTGGTGGGCAGTGCCAATCGCTGCCCGCGGCGAAACAGAGAAAGATAAAGAGGAGAATAAAGTGAGTTCTTTTTTGCCCAAGTTACCTGGATTGGATGACTAACGATTTGCAGCTCTACCGTGATGGCAAGCGTGTTCTTGAATGTCTTCAGCGTGCCCTGAGAGTTGCTGATGCGTGCATGGACACTGCTGTTTCTGTAGAACTCTTTGTGGAGATTCTCAATCGTTATGTTTACTATTTCGAGGAGAAGAATGAAGCGGTCCGTATATTTCTACCCCTATATTCATGGCACCAGCTAATATAACATAATCTACAGGTTACGACCAAATATCTCAACGGCCTCATCGAACTGATCCATTCTAATCTTCAAGGCAACCAAGACTCAGCGACGATTGACATGCCAAGGCGACATTTCCAGCGCACACTTGAGAACATCGCTAATCGGGAGCTGGATGGTGTTGTCACAGCTGCGGCGCCCTAGATGAAAGATTTTCTCGTGCTTTTTCTCTAGATACCTTCTTGGAGCATAGGATTAATCCTATTTCGATGTAAATTTATGTGTCTCATGGTTCGGGGTTCTGCTTTGAGAGGACGCTGGGTGCGCGGATATTTCAGCAAGCAGCATGCACTTTCTACGAAGATTCCAAAATAATGCAGCGAATGTACTTAGACTGAAGAATAGCTCCCACTACAAAGCAATGAGCTGATTAATGAGGAAACATAGCAATAAGCTATGTATCATGGGATGATAATCACAAAACATTTGAAAAAGATGCTGAGTTGAACTAGTTGAAACTATGCAGTACTATCTTGCGATGCTAGAGTTTCCGTGTTGAAAGTACTGATTTGTGCTCATGATTGTGTACAGTTTACATGAATTCATCAGCTTACTAGATTCCAAAGAAGATGTTTCATGAGGGATAATGCAGCAGTACGATGATCCCTATATTCGTAATCCTCGGGAAATTTTCCCGAGAAGTAGCCCTGACGCGAATTTGAGTCCGTGATGTCGCAGGACCTCGTACTCTTTGATTTCAACTTTCCAAACAGTTAAGCCACGCAACACATCAACAACCATTCGAAGTAAAATCGGAGTTACGATGTGGGCGGAAACAACAGCTGGTCTGACAATCCATTAACTGATATTGAAATCGATCAAACCATATCGAACCAACCTATCTTTACATCTGCTCAACGGGCATCTCTCGAGGTCTGCGAGCTCACTGCATTGGTCTCAACAAGCATCATTCGCATAGAACCAGCAAAGTCGCTCGACCTCTTCTAATCGCCTACTAATTACCATAATCAGCACAATGCCCGACGAAAAGCATAGATATGAAGCGTTACCAATTCCCACCTACGAAGAAGCCGTCGGCGAATCGTCTCGCGGATCTACCCCCATACCACCCCGCACCGATAACTCAAACGAACGATCCCATCCCTCAGAACGAGAAGGACTTCTCGGCCAAGATCTAGGCGCACGCCTGCCAGTCCCTACCCGACGAGCCGGCTATCGCCCTCCCCCTACCGAAGATGGTTCATCGAATCGAGATAGTCTAGAACGAGATACCTTCTTAAATCAACATGGTGAGAGGGAAAGTGAAGAGGATGAGGAGGTGCGGAGGGAGATAGAACAGATGGAATTGGAGGAACCGGAAACATCACAATCGACGTGGGGAAAACGCATATCGAGTCTTTCGCAGTCGCTGTCGTCGCGAATACCAAGCAATTGGCGCATTGGGTGGCCAACTATTGATGCGAATTTCTGTATAATTGTCGGCAGGATATTTGCGGTGTTCCTGGTGATGACTGTAGTTTATATATTATTCGTCAGTGATATCTTCTCGAATGCGGCGAATCGATTAGGAGGACAGATGTTCCCAGCCGAAAGTGTGCGGATATTCGTGCAGGAATCGGTTTCGGAAGAGAGGATAGTGAGATGGTTGAACAGGATCACGGAGACGGATCATTTGGCGGGGACGGAGGGTGATTATATCTTGGCCGAGATTGTGCAGGAGCTCATGCAGAAAAATGGACTGGAGGATGTCAAGATGGATGAATATGGGGTCTATCTCAACTATCCAAAGGAGGGAGGAAGGAAAGTGGAATTACTCGGGGAAGATGGAAAGGCCACATGGGCGGCACAGATCGAGGAGCCTCAGCTATATTCGAACCCACCTAGACAACAAACGCCCGTTTTCCATGGACATTCTAAATCGGGAGATGTTACTGGGCCACTGATTTACTGCAATTACGGGTCGCGAGAGGATTATAAAAGCTTGTACGACAGTGGCATCGATACCAAAGGCGCGATTGCATTGGTCAGATATTATGGAACACAGGGTGATAGAGCTCTGAAAGTCAAGGCTGCGGAGCCATGGGGTTTCAAGGGTGTAATCATATATAGCGATCCGGCGGATGACGGTTTTACTCTTGGAGACACTGCCCCCAATGGTCGATTCATGCCAAAAGACGGAGTACAAAGAGGCGCAGTGAGTCTCATGAGCTGGGTCGTCGGAGACGTTCTTACTCCAGGGTGGGCAAGCACGAAAGGGGCGAAGCGCATACCTGTCGAAGACAACCCGGGCCTTGTTCAAATCCCAAGTATCCCAATCTCATGGGGAGATGCGCAAAAGCTCTTGCAATCAATCCAAGGTTTTGGTGACGAATGCCCTGACGGCTGGAAAGGCAAAGTGCCCGATGTCCAATACTGGTCTGGCAATCTATCGTCACCGAAAGTACATCTCCTCAATGACCAAGATGAAGTGGAGCAGCAGCCAATTTGGAATGTTGTAGGCAAGATTACTGGCATGGAGCAAAAGGAGAAGTCTATCATTGTTGGTAATCATCGGGATGCGTGGGTTTTCGGTGCTACGGATCCAGGATCTGGAACTGCTGTCTTCCTTGAAGTCATGCATATCTTTGGAGATCTAGTTTCACGCGGCTGGCGCCCTCAGCGAACGATTGAATTTGCATCATGGGATGGTGAAGAGTACAACCTCATTGGTTCAACAGAACATGTCGAGAAAAATATGGAAAAGCTTCGGAAAGACGCATTCGTCTATATGAATGTCGATGTGGGTGTTGGGGGTCAGGAATTCCATGCAGCAGGAAGTCCTGTTTTCAAAAAAGCTCTACTCCGCGTTCTAGACCGCACCTCCGACCCCTATCAAAACGCAACTCTCCGTCAACTTTGGGACGACAGAAACGGCAAGCTCGAAGGTCTTGGAGCAGGAAGTGATTATGTCGCATTCCAAGACATGGCCGGTACATCCTCTATAGATTTCGGTTTCCAGGGCCCTAAGTTCCCCTACCATTCCGCCTACGATAATTTCGAATGGATGGCCAGCCAAGGCGACCCCAACTTCCGCTACCACAAACTCCTCGCTCAGATCTGGGCTCTCCTCATCCTCGAATTCTGCGACAGAGCCGTCTTACCCTTCGATATGAAGGCTTATTCTGCCTCTCTCACGAGCTGGGTCATGGATTTGGAGAACTGGGCGGAAAACAAGGGCGCGAATTTACCGGGGGATGTCCCGTGGTCGACGGAACCGTTGAGAGAAGCGGCGCTGCAGTTTGCGAATGATGTTAAGCTTTTTGAGAAGTGGGAGCTGGAATGGGATGGGTTGGTGCTGGGGAGTGGGGGGTTTGAAAGCTCGGCGCTGAGGGCAAGGAGGAAGAGTCATAATGCGAGGATGGCGAACTTTGAGACGCATTTATTGGATTTGGAGAAGGGTGGTGGGGTATGTATTGCTTTTCATTCTTGATCTCTCGATTCCCCCTTTTGCATCCTCCCACATAGCGTGAATGGGCATTCGTGCTAACAAAACGGTAATAGATCCCGAATAGAACGCAGTTCAAGCATGTTCTCTTTGGACCACAACTCTGGTCTGGCTACGACGAAGCTTATTTCCCGGCAATCAGAGATGCAGTCGAAGCAAAAGATTGGGCACTTGCGAAGGAGCAGGTTGAGAAGACTGCTAATATTATCAAAAAGGCTAGTAGGAAGCTGGTAGGGAACTGATAGTGTCGAGACAGACAGGGAGGAGCCAGGAGGAAGAAGGAAGGGTCACGGGGAGGTAGGCGGGAAAAGGAAAAAGTAGAGGATAAACTTGCATGCATACTTACTTACTTTATTTACATTGGCTGTATATTGTACTAGGGCGTTTTATTTCCAAACGGTGTTTAGGGGTGGTGACGGTCCGGCGGCGGCGGCATACTGGTTAGTTGCAAGTACCGCGAGGTGCATAGCTTGCCTTGGATATTTCTCTGTGTGGTAGGTTCGCAAGGGTGTGCCGGTTGGGTTGTTAGAAATCAGGAATTGATCTGGTTAGACCTTATGAATGTTTTTGCATCATGTGATAATCGGAGCACTGTGAAGTGTCCCTGAGTTATGTGTTGCTCGGTGATAACTTGATGATCGTTTGCGCTATGAAAGCTCGTCTGCTCCGCCCTGAATTTGACTTCAGGTTCAATGGCTGGTGTTTATGAAATCAGCCTGCCTTGATTAGGTAGCATGGCCGTTGAATGTTTCTGTACATACGCCTCGAAAGCAAGGTGCTTCATCCTCCGAAAACTTTCCTGGATGCGCCATGGTGGCTTTGTACGCCGCAATGGCTGGAAGTATATACGGCCATTGGACACGATCGAGGTGAGGCTGAAGAGAGCTGGCGAGATTTTAGTATTCGCTTGGCAAATTAAATGATCTTCATTTACCCATCTTGCTATATACTTTGGCGTGCTCTTCCTTCTGGCTTCGTTTCTTTACTTTATTTCCTACTTCAAAGCATAGTCGTTGACGATTGAATTGGAAGTGGCACTACCTGGTGGAATAGTTAATGCTGATATTTTCCGACGCTGCATATCCAGTACTAGGCGACTCATATTCGGTACTTTTACTAGCGATTTCTCAACTCGAAATCGTCGAATATTAGTTGTCGATTTGTGTATAATAACCTGCAGTCAATCACCGTAAATATCTCGAATGGCGGGGCAATTTATAGCATAGCACCCTTTACTAGTGGTAGGCCAACCGACGGCGAGGACTGTAGCTGCTGCGAGCCATGCATGGAATGTACATTTACCGGAATATGGTGGAGTTTGTGTTGCCCCTGTGCTTATTACTGTCGAGCAGCGGATGAAGAAGCGAAGGCGAAGGCGATAGAAGATGGGCTCGAAGCTACGCGTCGAGAGCGCGAGAAATGGGAAGCGACGTCGGAAAATCTGTGCTGGGCGTGCAGTTGTCACTTCTTTCCAGGTGGTGGATCTGGGAGGTTTGGAAGTTTGAATGAGATTGTGAAGAGGGCAAAGAGGTGCCATTGTTGCGCGCTTTTGGCTCAGCTTTCCCAGGAAGAGGGAGTCAGCAGCAACTCCGCCCATTCGGCGTATGCCGTGCCTAAATCAAAACCATGGGGGTTTGAAGTTTATATATTGGGGATGGGTAGGGCGAAGGAGATAACTTTGAGGCTCTATCGTGGCACAACTAAGTCCGCTTCGAAGTTAGAGCCGGAGGGCACTCATATTGTCAAATCACGGATCGATTGGCGTGTGCCTTTGAGCTGGTTACAAGCTTGCCAGTACCACCATGCAGGCTCATGCGAGAACCGATGGAAGCGGTTTTTCGATGCGTCGTCGAATCCACCTGGTATGCGTCTTGTTAATGTGAATAAGATGACAATCTTTATGCTGCCAGCACAACCGGCGGATGGCAGTCAGGTTCAATACAAGTACGCAGTGCTTAGTTACACTTGGGATGGCGTTCAGAAAACAAAATTGAAAAACCTTCACGGACAGAAATTGATCTAGCTCCCTACCACCAACAGCTTCCAAAGACGATCAGGGATGCTATTGTTACCACTAAAGAAATGGGGTTGGATTTTCTTTGGGTAGACGTTCTCTGTATCCAATCTCGCGTCGAAGGCGACGAAGAAGCCATGAAAGCCGACGAGGATAAACAGGTCCAGGACATGCATAGGATATATGGCCAGGCGTGTTTCTGTATCGTCGCTGCTGGAGGGGAATCTGCTAACGATGGATTATGGAGTACGGTCAGAGACCCCGAATCCAACCAACCTACTGCATCAACTCGCCCCGAGTTCGTTCCGCCAGAAAGTGTGGAGTTTGACGACACGACCACCCTAGCTGTTCCGTTACCAATGCCTGGTGATATTAGTAAATCCAAATGGGCAAGTCGTGCATGCTGTTTACAGGAGCAGCTGTTTTCGACACGCTATCTGGTCTTCTTCGACAATCAAATCTACTTCCAATGCAAGCAACGCATGTGGTTTGAAGACATGTCGCTAGAACAAAAACAAACGATTCTTGGGGGGAAAAATAATCAGGTCCTTGGCCGAATCAAAGATATCAACATCGATTTCTCGGTTCTAGAGGAATCAAAGTCGGAGTCCCAAGATGATCTTGTCGAAAACATAGATGGGACTCTGACTGTGGTGCGCTCACCAATCTTACGGAGTACCAGTCTATCGTTCCACTGTATTCGACTCGAGAAATGACCAATCCAGGCGATGCCATCTACGCTGTTGACGGGTTATTATCTGTGATCAAAGCCAGCATGCACACTGAAGTTATCTTTGGCCTTCCTGAATCAATGCTCGACGCTGCACTACTCTGGCGAGGCGAAAAGGTCTTGGAGCCTCGGGGTAGAGGCACACAGACATCCGAAGCGACTTTACCAAGTTGGTCTTGGGCAGGGTGGAAAGGATATGTAGGCTACGATAATCCGGTAGAGTTTGATCGGAAGACGCGAAAGTCTGCGCAAATAAATACTTCTGGCGGATCACGATCATATCCAGAGTACCTTGGTCCGTTTGCGCTCTGGTATAAACCTCGCAAGAACTCCACGGACGCCCCGGATGGAGTATTTGGCGAGCTGGCTCCTGTAAATGGTATAGGTCTGGGAATAAGGATTCCAGAGAGGATACTGCCAGAGACTTGGCCTCTGATATCGAAAATGCCCACATATCAGGAGGCTTTGGCAGAACAAAAGAGATCGACTGCGTTAGAACCCACCCATCTACACTTATTGACAATGTGTACTGAGGACTTCGAGTTAACCTCCAAGCCCCCTGGTGCGTTGGAAGTGTCTCCTCAGCAAAGGTATATCTACATGACATCAGACGACGAAAGTATGAAGGTGGTGGGTGAAATATGGCGCGATGGAAAGAGTCAGCAGAAAAACAGGAAAGAGTCCAACGAAGCTTTGGTGGTGATATCGTCAGCTCGATATTTCAAAACTCCAAGGCTCAATGAGAATTTAGCCGTGTACGATCATATAGCAGGGTGCTATCTATACAATGTCCTCCTTGTAGAGTTCGTTGAGAAGGTCAAGGTTGTATCGAACATCACGCAGAAGTATAAAGTCGCTTATAGGAAGGGGATTGGAAGAATTGCAAAGGAGGATTGGCGTGTCATGAACCCAAAGGTTGAGCTCATTCGTTTGGGATAGGAGGACGATATCGCGGGTCTAGATATCCTTGGATGATATCAGTAAACTATATATATAATGTCTAATAGCTATATTCTATCAAGTGAAAGGTTTTATAAACTGGGAATGCCTATCCGCACATGTTGACGTTACGCGGTGATCGTGATGAAAAGAAGGGGGAAGAGAACTCATAGGAGCCTGTGACGATGCGCCAAGGAGGAGATGAGAAGTAGTAGATCTCGTACCACCGTTCTTGTTCCCTATAGAATTTAGAAGATCTCAATTAAGGAGTATACATAGAAAGCTCAAACCTGTCAACTCCCGATTCAGACTTGCTGTCGGAATGAGACTCAAGAACTATAGGGGAGACTACGAATGACAAGCACTTGTATGGCATGGGCCAACAAGAGTTGATTCAATTGGACTGCTTAGATCTATCGAGTATGAGAAACTGGCATGTCTTAATGACATTTCTCGCCCATTGGTTTAGTCGAATCAGACTTACCTGAACCAAACACTGGGCTAGTCATTGAAGTGATTCAGGTGCCACTCTTAAGAGGTTAACCCACGACTGGAACATGGCAAGGATCACGTTCTTCACCAATAATTGCTTCTCGTTATTAGAAAACTGGAGGATAGGGAATAAGTGACATAACTACCAGCGCAGTAGAGAATGGCCGGGGAAGTCTCTCCTCCTCGACTATTGAGAACGTTACCGGGAACGTGTCTCCTAGATCATAGCCTTAAGCAAGATCCATATAGGAGATGAGAGAAGATATGCAAACAAGGGGTAGTACACTGTACGAGAGAGCGCGATCGTGTTGTGTGGACTGGACAATTTCAGGTAGAGGAACAGATGGATAGATGTAGCTTACACCAACTTAAGGGAATGTTGGATATAAAACTCATGCACGCAAGATACGGTAGACATACGAGATAAACAATCCCAATGGTGTTGTGTTTCCAATCTGGCAAATACTGGTACATCAAATCATTTCCAAAACCATCAGTCGGTGCCGGTCCGGTCCGCTACAGCGCTATCCACTCTTATTAAAAACTCAAATCAAGTTCCTAGAACAAACTAAAGCCTGCACTCCCGCACCCTACTGAACCCTAATTGATCTCCAAAACATAAGTTATTCCCATCTTATCACTATATCCTCCCTCACGACCCGCGCAACCCCGCAAAGACCCCTCACAACCCCTCACACCTAGCCTTTAAATCGGCATTAAACTTCTCAAATTGTCCCTTGATTGTTCTTCCCATCAACCACGGTTGCATCAAGAACGAAATTGGACCTGAATATTCCTCCATCTGTGTGAAAGTCGTGTTACCAGGAGTAACAGTGCTGGGTTCGAAGAGGAAGGAATGAAGTCCTGAGACGGACATCACAGGAGGTCCTTGCCAGGCGAACTTGGTGGGGGTGTTGGTCTGTGTTGCAGGTGTTAGCTAGGGGAAGTAGAAGCTGGGATAGTGACAGAAAGCAATTGGAATGGAAGAGCGGAAAAGAGAGACAACTGGGAAAAAGACATGCCGTGATCTCGGAATCAAATGTGAATCCTTCCATTACACAATGTAGTTTCTTGCCGACGGAAACGGGATCATCGTTGTCAAGGGGAGTGATAGTCTTCACGAGGCCCGTGTGCCATTCCGGGATCTTCGAGAAGTCAAGAAGCTGTTGATGGGAAAATTAGCATTGAATTGCTTTTTGAAGCCTGTGGAAGCATAGCAATAGAACGAGGTAAGCTTACTACCCTTCGTACGACTTCTGGAGAGGCGGCAATCTCGACTTTGGTTATGATGACCATTTTGGTGGTGATGATGATAGTGGTGATGGTGATACTTCCGTAGTAGTGTAAATATTCAATTAGCCTTTACCTTCTACTCTCTAACATGTGATATAGTATGCGATGTGACGGTGCGAACTGCACAGCCTCAGCAGAAGTGAGCGTAATGCAATGTGTGCTTATGTTGCAATAGGAGGGTGGGATTGATGGTGCAGTAGCATTTACGGTGGTAGTCTTGTCGTTCCGATTAGTCACGAAGGACGAGCGTTTGCCGACGGGCATTGGCAGACGGCCAAGAGACGGGCATTTGACACACGGGGCAATTCGAATCCTTGTGCATTTAAATTGAGACCGGGAATTACGTTGCATTACAAAAGTAATGAAATGATGTACAGTACATTACTGTGCGAACTAACGATTACTAAAAATCTAACGCAAACTTCTCACCGACTATCTCCTCACTAATTTTCCAAAGCTTCTCGGCCAACTCTTGGTCGTCCGCATACGGCGCAGGTGGGATGGGATTGCAGTCATGAAGATAACGTGATGATTCAGCTGCGTAGAGGATTGGATGTTAGCTCTTCCTTGGAATCTCTTGAGCGAAGGAAAGGAAAGTGGGAGTGGGAGTCCAGACCTTTAAGATTTGGATCGAATGCTGCTGCCATGGTAGTAGATGTACCGGTCTCTTCTGTCTTGTCTACGATATCCATGCCTACCAATCGATCTAAAGTGGATTGGGGTAGGAAGCGGGCAATTTCCGTGAGTATTCCTGTACAGAGATGTTAGTGGCACTTCTATGAAGAATGGTGATGCCGGATATCTCTCTTACCACCAGGATTGACGGCAAATGATAGTATGCCATGTTTCTTATACAGATGTTCCGTCAAGTAAGTGGCAAAAAGAATGTTTGCTGTCTTCGACTGCGCATACGCCACTTCCGGTATGTATGGATTGTCAGTTGGATGTCCAAATTTAGCCAAATATGATTTGTCTGGCTGCTGGTCTTCAGGAATTGGTTTTCCCTCAAAGTTTAAGTCGTCGAATCGCACCGGACTGAATTGATGCCATCCACCAGAAAGCATGACAATTCGAGTTGATCCGGGTTGAGCCTTCTTCGACGCAGCTATGATCTTCCCCATGATCAGGTTTGTGAATAGGAAATGCCCAATGTGATTAGTTGCGAAATGCATTTCGACGCCCTCTTTTGTCAGGGTTAAGTCCTGTACGGACATCACACCGGCATTGTTGATGAGGATGTCTAAATGCGATATCTTTGAGTTCAGCTCCTTTGCGGCAGCTCGAACGGAGTCTGTAGATGCGAGATCTAGAAGCAATGTTTCAATCTTCACATCTGGATATGCCGCGTTGAGTTCAGCTACCACTTGGTCGGCTTTCTCTTTTGTACGATATGTCAGGATCAGAAGTGCTGGACTCTCAGATGCTATGGCCCGAGCAGTGGCAGCTCCCAATCCTCGAGGGTTGGTTCCTGTGATGAGGACTACAGATCAAACAAAAGTCGTGGTTAGTATCAGTTTTCCTGAGAATGACGGGCGAGGAATGCGGCCACCTACCATTTTTCCCTCGGATCTGGTCTTTGAAGGCTTGCGCGACTTCGAAAGCCGTGGTGTTAGCGCCGAAAGTATTGGTTGCCATTATTCAATATCTATTTGCGAATACCAGGCAGATAGGAAGGAGATGGCAAAGTGGAAGAGTTTGCGAGCTAGAATCTGATAATACATTGGGTATATTTAAGAAGCATCTCACATGGATCGAATAGGTTCCATCTATATCATCCAGATATGGTAATCATTAACCCCCTCAGCTTGGGCGCATAAGCACCAGGTTTCATGCTCTTTTGTAACCCAATTCTTATGGGAGATCTCATTCGATCATATTAGACAGGTCAATCTATCTGATCCTTCATGCTTGAGACCTGCCTGATTCGTCCCTTGGATCTCACCGTGCAGTCGGCTAGATTCTTCGAAGAAGGATCATGATTCCTACCTCGAATGCTGGTCAATATAGATTTTTGCCGGGGTTTGGACTCTCTACCTTGTAACACTCCCGCAACAGGAAAAGTTCAAAGTCGCTCGGACAAGAGCTTTTGCAGAATTCATCTCTTTACAGGTGTACCACCTCGTCGATGTGGATACATGACAATCTTGGGCTTGATGATGGCTTGAGATCTCATGAGATGCAGAAAGCAACCCAATAACACAATCCTAAATCCTATAATTAGCCACCGCGTGGTTCCTATAAATGTAGCTCGCGTGGCCTCTGGGATGTTGAAATTGTGTACAAATCGACAAGTACTTCCTTTCAATTTTTGTATCACATCACAAGCAAGCAGACAATCTTCAGAATTTTCCAGAAAGAAACTATACGCCCACTTGCGTGTTACAGTAGCCAGGATGAAGATCTTCAAGCTAGCATGTGCTCTCATCACTTTCACTGTGACACAACTCTCCGGGTGTCACCCCATTGAGGCGCGAACATCCACAACCACCGCTGTCTACGCGGCGCTGCCTCTAAGCAACTCCTTCAATATTAATGCGGCAGCTGCTTCCCATTGGACCAGCTTCACTACCCTGTTTGAGAAATGCAACGGCATCACAAATATCTACTACTCCCAGCAAGTCGAGACGCCGACTACCCTAGACGTTATCATTGGTAATAACCACCATCCCCGCCCCCATTCCCGAGTAATTCAATACCCGAATTATCAATACCCTAGAACCACATATGCAAAGTACAATGTCTAACAAGTGTCTGCTTATCTAGTATTTTCGTCCAGCAGTGCTGCATCAACTTTCAGCACCTCCATCACCAGCGGCAATATCCAATCCCTTATCCAGTCTTATCTCAGCAGCACCCCCACAATCTACACTATCGATTTCACCTCTCCCCTCAACAACCTGGTTTCGGCCCCCACTACTGAAGTCGCAACGTTCTGGCTCCCCGCCGCAGCCACCTCTGCACAAACCACCTCATTTACCACGGCATTCTCTGGGCTTAAATCTGCTGTGCAACAAGCTGCAGGGGAAGTGTACGTAATAACCGGTGCGGTTCGCGGACTTGTCACAAACCCGTCAGGTATCAAAACTGCAGCTTATGTGGCGTTAGTGGGTTGGCAGAGTGTGGACGCCCACAACGCCTTTACGCTAACGGCCCCTTTCGCGAGTGCGATTGGGGCATTGCAGCCATATGTTAGTGGGCTGACAGACCACAATGATCATTTGATTTCTGTATGAATGGGATGACGGATACAGATGAAAGCCCAGATAGAGACTGCGGGTTTCTTTTTCCTTCGAATATATTTGTCAGTGTTAGAGCAAAAGTAGAAGGTTCATTCCCACAGGAGAGGGGCGGCGGCCATCGTTCACACGAACAGCGGGGTCAAAAATTGAGGGTATCGTTAAGGTTAGAAATGCAGTTAATTCAGGAGGATGTTAAAGGGAAATAGTAGTAATTCTTATTGTACCTAACGCGAAGCTTAACTTTTACTATTAGGCCCTGGTAACACTCGTTTAGCTGGTGATGTTCTACATTTCCCACCAGCCAACCCCAGCCTCAAGAATAATGAACTACTCTTCGTTTGATACCTTTATATTTGTAGTCATCTGCTACACAGAATATCTTCGGTGTCAATTGATTAGCTAGAACTTAACTATGGAGCGAGTGAGACTGCACTTATTTAGTCTTGGAAGCAAGCAGAACACACGTCAGCTAGAATAGCCTACTGCAAGGTTCTCTTATGTACTTCTAAATTCCAATCCAGTTGCATTCTATAGGTTATAGTATGCAGTCAGATCAATTGGCTGTCTCTTAGACCATTCCCATTCCCATCATGTCACCCCCTTTCATAGTTTACAGTGGTAAGATCAAAACTCCTCATCATAACATAATAGTATACAACTTTCAGTGCCTAGAAGACGTCTCCACACACTCCTCCACACAGTCGACCAAGCATTTTCCACACGTACAAGTTCTTGGATCCGCATGTTCATTCTTATACCCCCTACTACTTGTAGTTGTCTGGCTACCATGCAGAGTTCCCCCCTTCTTACTACTGACGGCTGTCTTACCCGAAAGCATCTCGTATTCAGAATCTGGGAGCTTTTGCTTGCTGGCTTGGCGAGATTCCCATGTATCGGCGAGTAACTTGCTACCGTGGCTAGTAACTACTTCGCCGACTCTTTTGAAGAAAGGTTGAAGAGAGGGAAGACAGCCCACTAGAATGGCTACGTTGAGTTCGCCACTGCAAAGAAAACACATATGTTAGATGAAAATTTTTTCTCGTTATTTTGGGAATTGATTTTATTCTGCTGGCTAGAAGAATAACAACTTACGTTTTGATAGCAGCAAGGTTCACGATTTCAACTGCGGGGTAAGGTCAGTGTTTGCGCAGGGATAGACTGGGTATATGCCGATAACTCACAGGTAGGATCTGTACTGACGGCAAGGGAATGCAGGAAAGGGATTGCTGCAATGGAACATCCCATCGATCTGAAATGGTCAGTCAGGTACCTCCACAGAATAATTTTAAACTTACACGCTTCCCAGACTTAAGACACCCCAGATACCATATTTGACCGACTTCTTCAGCTGGACGCTCCACAGGTATATAATTGGAACAACGATGTAGACAACATCAGTGAAGATAGTTATCCCTGTGTGTGTTAGTTGTCCGTCTAATAGCTCAGAGTGTAAGGTACTTAGCATACCTGAAAGTGCATAGGCTGTTACTTGGAAGACGTTTGGTGACCAGCAAAAACCATCCAGAGTCGGATTCCATTCTTTAGCCAGAGGTTGGCATTGGGCCATGGTAACCACGAAGGTCGCAATGGTGATAAGAATAAGAAGAACAAGGGTGCAATATAGAATCACGACGTACTTCTTTCCTGGCTTCAATCGAAGCAGGAAAAATACGATGGAACTTTTGACGAAGAACAATGCCCAGACATTCAGCGGTTGGGCGATTGTGTTCATTTTCACGGCCTCCATAACATCCAGTGGAGGAATATAGTAGATATGTCTACCGATGCCATGTTGGATGGATACAATAGACAAACTGGCATTTGATATCAAGAATGGCTATATTCCTTTGTGAGTAAAGGGTAACTACATCAAAAGGGAAAATTTTCCAAACCCACCACAGCAGCAATCATCAAAAAGTCATCCCACCAGAGATTCGTGTACTTGATTCGTACCCAGGTACGAAGCATAATGATTAATAATGAAGGTACCAGGAAACCAACAATGGTTCCAAAGTAAACGTTTCCGCGATTAACATCAGGCGGTAAAGTCGCGGCCGCGGCAGCAGTACTAGACATGATGGTGGACGGGCGAGCGGACGGGCGAGCGCACGGGGTGCGGGCGGATGAATAAACTAAAAGCGCGAACAACTGTTGCTCCGACGGGCGATAAACGACGGACGACGGGCGAGGGACGACAGACGGGCAAGCAAGCAAAACTGAAAGTAGAAGAGGAAAAGAAAAGACGAACCCACTCATGTACAGATAGCATGATGTCTTTATGCTTACTCTGCTTGCATCTGGAGGAATCCATTGGATTGCAATCCCACACGTTTACCTCGATGGAATGATTCTCCTTCTATTTTTGTGATACTACCTACCGGATTACTTCACGTATAGTGTCTTTTTTTTGGTGTGTGTGACATCCACCATGGATAAATCCCGCTCAAACAGTATCAGCAATCTGTCGGCCACTAGATCTTAGCTGAAGCGGTTGCCCGCACCTAGATGCGCAAGTGCTCCCCCTCAAAAAGCCTACCACACCAAGCATTAGTGGAGTGCAGGGGGTTCCACATACCATGTCACACTCTATTTCCCAGGATTCTTAAGTAGTGCTGAGTTTTGGACGCAGCCAGGTTTGCTTAGATTTCCCAAAACATACACTCCTCCTCTAGAGCTTACTTTGATTGCCCCTTAGGTTTTCGGAATTTTGAAGGCGCTTACTACACTCTATCCTCCTTTCTCTTCCTGCTGCTGGCACTGAATAGCCCATTCTCCGCACACCAGAGTGTTGATTCAACCGCCTATCACACTTGGAAATTACCATATCACACTTGGAAGACACGAGCTCGGCGCCACTGCCAGAGGAGCATGTTACTCATCCCACTATTGCACCAGCGAACTTCACTATGACAGAAGTAGTAGAGCACAACGAGCAAACTACGATATCTGGAGATGAAAAGATAGTTGATAGCAGCCATCAAAGTGGAGAGGACTCCACCGATAAAGAAGTCGTTTATGGGGATGCTGCGGACGGCCCCCCTGTTCGCCAATTGCGCGGGATCCTCTGGGTGGTTGTTGTGATTGCTGTGATATCCCCATTCTTTCTCTTTGCGCTCGACAATACCATCGTCGCCGACGTTCAACCAAAAATCGTGGATACCTTGGGAGAGATCGAAAAGCTACCATGGCTGTCCGTTGCTTTCGCTCTAGGTGCGGTCAGTGTGAACTTGATTTGGTAAGTATGCAATCAGGGGGTCCTAGATTTAGCTGGGCTAATGTTCGGTGCTCTGAAGGGGTAAGATGTATGGGCAATTCAACGCAAAATATCTCTTTATGGGCTCCATCTTAGTGTTTGAAGTTGGATCAGCCATTTGTGGTGCCGCACCGACAATGAATACACTTATCGTCGGTCGAACGATATGTGGTCTAGGAGGTTCTGGAATCTATCTTGGCTGTATGAATATCCTTTCTGTGCTCACCACCGATCAAGAAAGACCAGCGTATTTGAGTCTGGTGGGATTCATGTGGGGAATAGGTACAGTGTGAGTACAAACTACTCAGCGAATGAATTCGACTGATGCTTTCCAGCCTAGGACCGATTATTGGCGGCGCTTTCACAGATAGTAGCGCAACTTGGAGATGGTCCTTCTATATCAACCTCTGTGTGGGTGGAGTGGGAGCCCCAGTGTATATTTTTATGCTACCTTCTCACGATCCCCGTCCGGGAGTCAGTTTGAAAACCCGGCTTCGAGAGATTGACTTCCTCGGCGCCATTCTTATCATCGGGGCCTTTCTTTCCGGAATAATGGCCATCTCATTCGGCGGAGTTGTGTATTCGTGGAACAGTGGGCGAATCATAGGACTATTTGTTTGTTCGGGAGCCTTGTGGATTCTCTTCGCAGCTCAACAAATCACCTGCTTAACTACCGACAAAGAAAGGCGTTTATTCCCCATTGAATTATTCAAGTCCTACGAATTGACGATTTTGTTTGTCCTAACAGCAACGTCAATCACAGCCTGCTTCCTTCCAATTTATTTCATTCCGATCTTTTTCCAATTCGCCCTCAATGACTCAGCGTTGGCAGCAGCTGTACGATTGCTACCATTTGTGTTCATCCTAGTTTTCGCTGTCATCCTGAATGGAGTCCTGATGGGGAAAAATGGTTATTATATGCCGTGGTACTTGGCAGGTGGCATATTTGTCACCATAGGGTCAGCTCTGATGTATACTGTGAATCTAGATTCTGGAACTAGCAGAGTCTACGGTTACAGTGTAATATTGGCTTTTGGAACAGGATGTTTTTCGCAAGCATCTTTTCCTGTTGCGCAAGCAAAAGTTAAGCCAACTCAACTTTCTGCGGCGACAGGCTTCATTGGATGTGCTCAAATCGGTGGTCTGGCTATTTCACTCTCTGTTGCAAATGCTATCTTTCTTAATAAAGCTACAAACAGAATATCGGCCGATTTACCCAATGCAGACGCTGCGAGTATTCGACAAGCAATTTCCGGCGCTGGAGGAACTTTCTTCTCCACTCTCTCGAACAGCCAAGACACTATGGTGCTCAATTCAATTGTGGCCAGCATCAAAGATGTCTACATCATGATCATTGCGGCCGGGGCTTTGACCGTGATCTGTTCTGGGTTCATGAAAAGAGAAAAGCTGTTCTTGGGACCTTCAACCGCAGGCGCTTAAATGAACGAAAAGAAAGAATAGAACTTAATCACCCACCCGATAACCTTGGTGGTTATCGGATGGACATCAAATTTTGCGAGTGGCTAGAGAAGAGTCAATAAAATTGAAGGTAGGAAACTACATGTAATAATATTTTCGGGGGTTGTGAACCTTTTCGGTCAGTTTGGGGCTGACTGGAAAAGAATTGGCGGAGAAGTACTGCATAGATTGAGAATAAATTGAGAACTTCGAAAGTGGGCTGGATATCCTGCAAACCAAGACTTTCATCCAACCTCTCCATCGATGACATTAATAATCAGCAAAGAAGTTCAATGCACCAATGGGGAGGCGGGATAGCGGAGGAAAATTATAAAAGGACAGTGTCGGTACAATGAGCATGAATGAAATTGTGGTCAACATTCGCGTCTCCTTGAACTTCGTTATTCGAAAACTCCAGATATCCAAATCAAATCCTGCGCTCGGGAGTCCCGAAGGAGTCAGTCAAAATGCCGGAGACCATGTCAGGACCAATCACCGGGTTCCCCGCCGAGGGACTTCGGACCCCAAAACGTCTTGTCACAGGACACGATGAAGAGGGCAAGGCGGTCTTTCTCAAAAAGGATGGTGGTGATCACCAAGCAGTTATGGTCGAAGGAATTGCGGCGCAGAACGTAATCTACAGCACCCAAGGATTTCCCGTTGACCTTAATGGCGATAAAGATATCAAATGGGCTCAAGAAGTCAGGGTATGTTACAAGTTTCCTCATACCTCAAGAATTGCGTGGCGTGGTTTAGACGAGTTACACACTGCGCGATACAACCTTAACTGATCCTTCGCGTCGTTGTAGCCGGGGTCTGTCATGCAAAATGGTAGTATCGTACGAATGATCGATTTTGCGCCTGGCACTGAATCCAATCTGCATCGGTCAGTGGCCCTCGTGTATGGGGTTGTAATTGAAGGGGAATTCGAAGTTAGCTTGGATGGTGGAGAAGTTCAAAGGATGTTGCCAGGGGATATGATCGTTAATCGCTCAGCCATGCATAAGTGGCACAACATCGGCAACAAACCCGGCAGAATGGTGTTTATACTATTGGATGTCAAGCCAGTGGTCGTCAATGGGAAAGAACTGGAAACTGACTTGGGATATCTGGCAAAAGAATACGAGTGAACAAGCGGCGAGATGAGCGCATCTCAGGGATGTGTGTTTCTTTGTCTAAGTGCTTGGCTGAAATTGGAAAGTGGGATTATCCCATTTTCAAATCGACCGACTTTTCAATGTTACTGTATTGTACTATACTTTTCATGCAGATCGTGAATGCCGCTGAAGAAGTTGGAATAGTTAGAAGAGCATGTTATGCTCACTGCGTGGCACACTAGCATCAAAATTACTGTAAATGGAAATAAATGCATGTGAGACTCGGATTTAGTCTTGAGGATAAATATATACCCCTGGCACTTCACTCCTAGCATGTTCTACTCCACTAATAAGGCGGTTCTGACAGTTCTATAGGCTCCACTCCCGCTAACTTGACTCCGCTCGAGCGGTCCACTTATTTGTCCCAAAGACCAAAGAATCTACTATGATGTACTTCCGTACGGAATACCGTTCACGAATCCACTCTCTTGCATGGAGCTCGCGTTGAGTTCTTACCCCACCGGAAATCGCACAATAACAGCGGTCTTATCGCTGTAGTTGTAACGTGGTGCCCCCATCCACAATCCACCCCGCTCCGGTCACATAGCTAGATCTTGGCGAGCTAAGAAACATGATTATGTCCGAGACCTCTTGCTGCTGTGCAATACGCCCCATGGGAATGGTTCTTTTCATCAATTCTCCCAAGGATGGGTCCCCTTCAACCGCCCTTGTCACCATGGGAGTGTCGACCCAGGAAGGACATATAGCATTGACGCGTATGCCATATGGTGCATTATCTAAAGCTGTTCAATAGAGTCACATCAGCTGTGCCGCAATGGACCGAGGTAGAGGCTATTCGAGAGGGGCTTGGAAGTGAGGATAAGATACCTGCGTTTTTAGTCATGCCCAGAACGGCATGCTTGGCCGAGGTGTATTGTACAATCTTCGGAGTCGCCATGTAGGAGTTACAGGACCCAAGATTGATGATTGTGCCCCGGCCAATGTTTCGGGGACCACTACGAGTTGGGACAGTGACAATGTCTTGTTTCTTCATGGCTGCGCTCTCGGCTTTGAGGCACAGCAAAGTTCCCTTGACATTAACGTTCCAAAATCGCTCAAACTCGGCAACTGATGCCTCTGCAACCTCCAGCGGATGTTCCACTCCTACCTGTGTAAGTTAGATTTGAGGTCGAATGTGAAGGCGCATAAAGAGATGATGCTGTGATTATCAGTTCAGGGTGCATTACCCCAGCGCTATTGACACAATAATCAATCTTCCCAAACTTCTCCACCGCGAAGTTGACCATTGATACTACCGAGGCTTCATCTGAGACGTCGACCTTGATTGAATAAGCCTGGTATGAAGGATTCTGCGCCAGATTGCGGCTTTCGTTGGCAGCTTCAGTTGCAGTGTTTTCATCGATGTCAGCAAAGAGTACCCCTGCTGCACCTTCTATTGCGAAGGCTATGGCAGTATCGCGTCCTATTCCACTTCCTGGTAGGAATGTCAGCTAATGTCACGTTATGTCAGCGGGAAGCTTACCAGCACCAGTCACCAATGCGAAGCCGGTAATATTCATGACTAAAGTAAACTGCACAATAAGCGTAATATCAGCAAGTTGAATTAAGTGATAACAAACGACGTGACAGGTCACCTAGAGCACTACCAAATTTATAGAGTTTTATAGAGTTACACATAAACTCCGAAAGGGTTACTGCTGACTGCCCCCAGCGAACGATTATGTGCCGATTCCCACGGAGAAGGATCATGGCTAGATCCGCAAATTCGTAAGAATAAGCGGGAATCGTAAGCAAGGTAGATGCTTGGCTCACAACATTCACGGGTCGTCCGGGGCCACTAGTGCTACCAAGTAGACGTCGGTGGAGGCCAAGGAATTAATGTTGACAGGTGCGCCACCATGCAATGGTAGCCACCGGTGATACGCGTGGATGTTCTAACCGCCAACCTTCAGAACTCGTCTACGTTCTGTCGGCGGTCCATGAGATAATGTTGTGTTGAGTGGGGGAGGGGTTACACCAAGATAAGCCCCTGAGAAGTTTTCGACTGTTCCTTGCAGAATTTGAAGCACATTGCGGCTCGGATGATCGGACGTTAGAGAGGTTGATATAATTCCAAATACGAACCGGTGGAATCATGCTCACATGATGATATCAGATTCTCTGTACTGAGCTGAGGAATCAATTAAGGGAATCAACCGTGAGATAAAGAGGATATGCGGTGAGATTAGAGAATTACAGGCCCAAATTTGAGGCTTACTAATCACACCACCCCGCGAACTTGCCCCCATCCTTCAATCCTGTTAGGTTCTGGGGTTCTTTAACTTGTCGAAATTAAACCATTTCCAGAACAAGCCATCCTTCGGATATTATCAGATTCCTATCACAACCAGGTGGGAAGGACTCGTAACTTACCCAATATGTCCGTGGCAGGAGTGCATCGCACCATCGAACGAAGGATGTCTGCGCCCCATGCCAGAACCACGAACCGACCGACGGCTTGACAACCTCGTGGAAGACTCCCGCAGCATAAACAGCTGGTGTAGTGGTACTCGGTACACGATTGATATGGGCCTGGAACTCTGCGGCTAGGGGCTGGTATATAGAATCTGGTGGAGGTTGTTAGTAGAGACGAACGACAGACGCGGGGTTTGGCTTGGGGAAACAATACCCTCGGGTAACTTCCTTCCACTATCACGCTTCAGAATGTTCGTCCCTACCTCTCCGGAAATCACGACTAAGACGCGAACGCTGCGTATCAATTAGAATAATTGATACCACACATACTACTGGCGAACTTACCCAAATGGCTTCAGTTCTGCTCGGAGAGTGTTTCCCCAGTGGTGAAGAGCTGCTTTACTCGCATTGTACGCCGCTAGACAATATGTTAATCTATGCTCTTGGTTCTTAAATAATTTTACAAGTCAAACTTACCGCCATAGATATACGGCACAATGCCTCCAACTGACCCTATATTGACAATGGTTCCTTGCGCTGCGACAATCATTTTATGAAAGACGCGTACCATTCTCATAGGGCCGAAAACATTCACCGCGAACATTCTCTCGACTTCTTTGACGTCTGTATCGACTGCAGTCATGGTATAGACTTCAAGATCTGTCAACATCCGAGCAGATACTGACTGTCAACATGGAACATACCAACTCCCCTATAGAAGTCAGTACGGCTTACTTGGTCATGAGGGGATGATATCATGCGTACGCATTGTTTACCAAAACATCTAGTTTGCCTCCTGTCAACTTCTCAACAGAATCTCTCAAGGATTCGGCATCCTCGTCACTAGTTACATCCGATGTAAAGACATGAACCCCGATACTCTCGAGATGTTCGCGACTCTCATGTGCGAGTAACGTCGAGATGACAGTATACCCTTTGAATTCTAAATTAGTTCGTTTACCAGTCTCAAGCACTTAGCTTCCGTACCGTTCATTTTGAATTCCATGGCGAGAGCATGTCCTATGCCTCCTTTCCCACAACTAAAGCAGAGAGTTATTAGCAAATTTTCACTTCATATCCATCTTCAAACTGACCCTGTTATTAGAATACTTCTTTGTTTTTCCATGACTTGAGATTATTGTAAGATGTTTGATGAATTTTCAGAAAGTTATACGATTGAGGCGATTTGCGTGACAACTACATTCCCTTGGGTCAGAGGCTCAATAAAGGTTCAATTTTAGCCTCAAAACTAAGAGCTGCAGAACTAATTATTAATTACAAATGATTATTTTATATGTATGAGCTCCTGGCTAGTAACTCTGGCGGATTAGCCGTAAAATACCACCTAAGTGGAGGTAAATCGGTGCGAGCGATGTGTGACACAAGAGCCTAAGACTCGTTCTGGCTAGTCTTAAGACTTTGAGCTTCAGGAGATCTCCGGGTCCTTGAATGCTCTGCGATGACCTGACCCTGTGCCCCACGCCCACATGGGGAGTACACAAGATGCTACGCTGTTACGGTGGCCAAAACGCCCGAAGCTAACTCGATTATGTGTTAGATCTTATCGACAGACCTCTCCTGCCACTTTTGTAACATGGGATGGATGGTGGCCCAGACTATCTCTTGAACGCCAGAAATGAATCACATTTCAAATAATATAAACGTCCACCAACCATAAACCACCAATATTACACCAGCATTTCATCAACCATTAAAGACTTGTATTTTATCGTCATTGGGGAGATTTCGACCCCCATGCGCAGAAATGCCTTCGAAATCGACAGATACTAGCAGGTCATCAAGTCGCTATGTTCTCGTCGAGGGAGATACTCAGCCAACATGGGCACCGACGGAGCACCCGGAAGATGGTTCAGTGGAGCCAATTGCCATTGTTGGAATGTGTATGATCCTCTTTCTTTCACACCATTGACTTTCAGTATTTGAACGTAGCTAATGATCAAAGCATGTAAATTGCCTGGAGATGTCAACTCCCCCAGTCAGTTATGGGACATGCTCGTGAATGGTCGATCAGGACAATGTGACTTGCCATCTGATCGATGGAATATAGACGCGTTCTATCATCCCAAGGGCGGTGACAGACCTGGCAGCATGTAAGTGAAATATATCTCGTTCAATGAGACATGATCTAATCATCCGTAGGGATACCAAAGGCGGGTATTTCATAAAAGATGATATTCGCAACTTCGAGAATACTTTCTTTGGCATCAACAATTTGGAGGCCACCTACATGGACCCTCAACAGAGGAAGCTCCTAGAGGTTGTTTTTGAATGTTTTGAGAGTGCTGGTGTTACTCTCGAGGACATGTCGGGTTCAAACACTGGCTGTTACGTGGGAAATTTCACTATGGATTTCTTGATGATGCAAGGCCGAGATCCCGAGTATTTCCATCGTTACACAGCTACTGGCATGGGAACAACTATCCTCGCAAACCGTGTCAATCATGTCTTCAATTTACAAGGACCGAGGTAGGAGACGATGCATTTAGCTTTTGAACATCTCGCTAACTACATCAGTATGGTCATCGATACTGCGTGCTCTTCTTCACTCGTTAGTCTGCATACAGCCGTAATGGCTTTAAGAAATCGCGAGTGTGATGCTGCAGTAGTCGCGGGTGCAAACCTCGTTCAACTACCGGAGCAGCATATGGCTACCATGAAAGCCGGTGTGTTATCCAGCACATCAACGTGCCACACATTCGATTCCTCTGCGGATGGATATGCTAGAGCTGATGGTATTGGTGCCTTGTTCGTGAAACGTCTGAGTGACGCCATCCGCGATCGTGATTCTATCCGTTCCGTAATAAGGGCATCTGCAATAAACACGTGAGTTTCTACAGTTTGTCTTCGGCTAGCTACGATACTAACACCTGCTCTAGGAACGGGAAAACCCAAGGAATCTCACTTCCCAGTGCCAGGGCCCAGGAAGCCGTGATTCGAAAGGCCCACGCGGTTGCTGGGTTAAGTCTCAGTAATACCGCTTACGTAGAGTGTCATGGTACGGGTACTCTAGTTGGTGATCCGATCGAGGTTGAAGCTCTGTCACGCGCATTTGCAGACAGACCGAAAGATTCACCATTGCTTATTGGAGGAGTAAGTTACGCCCCCAAAAGCAGAGAATACCCGTCTAACTATAAGTTCGCAGATCAAACCAAGTCTTGGCCACAGCGAGGCCGCAAGTGGCATATCGGGCATCATCAAGGCGACACTTGCCCTAGAAGCTGGTCTGATCCCACCTACTATTGGCGTTAAGACTATAAACCCAAAGATCAAGACAAGTGAATGGAATATTGAGATTGTCACGAGAAACACCCCATTCTTAGACAACGGAGGCCCATGTAGGATAGGAGTAGTAAGTATTTCTTTCGGTTGTTTAATGGGGTTCGCTGACCATCTTGACTTGTAGAATTCTTTCGGTTATGGAGGATCAAATGCTCATGTGGTCCTTGAAGCTGCGGATGCATTTCTCCCAGCAGACCATAAAAAGAGCTCTATTTCGACCGAAGTTCTCTCATTAACCGACAAGGCTTTCCTGCTACCATTTTCTGCCTCAAATCCAGAATCGCTGTTGAGTCGTGTCTCTGGATTGAGACCCGACTATCTCAATATAGCGGATCTTGCGTATACACTCAGCACAAGACGGTCTAAACTACCTGTTCGTGGTTTTATTATAGCCCGTCAAGGGAAACTGGCGCAGAACTTGCGCAGCGAAGAGCTCCAAACGAAGATAGCGTCTCAAAACAACCGCACTGATAGCCCATTTGCTTTTGTTTTCACGGGCCAAGGAGCTCAATGGGCTGAAATGGGTAAAGGTTTAATTGAGCAATTCCCAGTAGCACGTCTAAGTATCCAAAAGATGGATGCAATTCTACAAAAGCTGCCTCACCCACCATCCTGGAAACTTTTAGGTACATATAGACCCCATATCTCAGTTTCAAGCTGCTGACTCCGTACTTTTAGATGTATTGAGCGAACCAGCTGAGGACAGTCAAATCAACGAAGTGACTCACTCCCAACCAGCTTGCACTGCTATACAGATCGCCATCATTGATGTTCTAGCGCATTGGGGCATCAAACCAGAGGGAGTTGTCGGTCATTCCTCAGGTAAGCCTCTCACTCTTTCATACTTATGCCATTAACATCGAAGTAGGCGAGATTGCAGCAGCTTATGCTGCAAACTATCTGACAGCCAAGCAAGCCATCGTCATTGCTTACTACCGTGGATATGCCGTTGGGAAACTGCCAGCTACCGGTCAAATGATGGCCGTTGGACTCTCTCAAGAAGAAGGCACTGAAGAGATCAAGAAGGCGGGTCTCGAAGGTAAACTAACCGTCGCTTGTGTGAACTCTCCCGTGAGCATCACAATGAGTGGGGATTCAGATGCGGCCGATATCATGATGTCGACATTGGGCACCACCAATACCTTCAGGCGAAAGCTCATCACTGGTGGACGAGCCTATCACTCTCATCACGTGAAATCAGTTGGACAACAATATGAGGACCTCATCAATAATGTTCTTGATCTGACACATGCTATATCACCTTTGTCTGAAAGTCCTCTGTTCATCTCTTCGGTGACCGGTGAGGCCATGACATCAGCCGCGAACTCCAGCTACTGGCGAGCAAACCTTGAGTGTCCTGTCCTGTTCTCACAGGCTCTCCAAGTTCTCCAAAGTGGACGCAAATTTCAGCTCATCGAACTGGGACCACACGCAGCTCTCAAACTCCCAATTAATCAAATTAGGACACGGCTAGGAATAACCGAAGCTGATCTCCCATACTACAGCGCCCTTTACAGAGGAGAAGATTCCTCGACTAGCTTGTTGAAACTAATGGGCCAACTTTTCCTCAGTGGATCGGACATTTCTTTCGAGAAAATCAACTCCTTACAATCTGGGGAACGTCATAGAGACATCACCGCGGCGGGCGTCATGGTCAAAGACCTGCCCACTTATCAGTGGACTTACGACCAGCTGCTATGGAACGAGAGCCGGGCTAGTCTGGAATTCCGACACAGGGAGTATCCGCGTCACGAGCTCTTGGGATCCTTGATCGGAGGAGGAAACCTGACGGACCGTTTATGGAGAAATGTTCTCCACGTGAAGGACGTTCCTTGGCTAGAAGACCACAAATTGGACCAACAAATAGTATTCCCCGCCGCTGCGTTCATTGGAATGGCCATCGAAGCTGTGTCTCAAATCCATGGAAAACATCTGAAACTACATGAATCCATTGAACTCAGAAATGTCAATATTCTTGCTGCGCTTACACTATCGCCAAACCTGACTAGCCCTGGTATTGAATTGTTTACTACCTTACGACCTCAAGCTCTTTCTCAAACCAGCAAATCGAAAAACTGGCTGAGCTTCGAGATAACTTCTATACAGGACAAGATTCCTGTTGTTCACGCCACAGGGTTGATCAGACGCACAGTTTCGAGAGACTTGCTAGAGAAACAACTCAAGTTCGCTGAAGCATCCATGGAACCCAATGCTGTGCGTAACTGGTACGGGAAGCTGATCAAGGAAGGCCTTAACTTCGGTCCTGAGTTCCAGTCTATCAAGAAGCTCCGGGTACATCGAGGTAAATCCCTTCGTCATGCTATTGCTGAAGTATCCCACCTTCAAGCGGCACCCGGTGCGGAAAAGAAAGACGATCGGTATTACATCCATCCCATAACCGCTGATGCAATGCTTCAGGCCGGCATCATATCCACTGCAGGTGGTTTGATCGGAAGTTTGCGAGGACAGATACCTGTGATGATTGAGAGTATCACAGTCCGAGCTTCAGCTGTCCAAGGCCCGCCTGAGCAATGCTTTATAAATGCAAAGTCTGAACCGAGAGGCTCTGGACAGACGAATATGTTTGCAGAGCTTTACAACAGAGAAGGATATGTATACGCACAAATGAGTGGAATTCGCATGGTCGCCTACGAAGGTGCAGTCAACAACGATAGCTTCGTTGAGCGTCATCCGATCTTGCGAGTCTTATGGAAGCCGGACATCAACGGGCTGGGACTTCCAAACAGCGAGATTTTCTCGTCAGTTCTCGCAGATTCCGCATTGTCTGCGAACATTGGAACAGGTACTCAAGATGGCGCGCTGCTCAAAGTTCTCAGTGCTCTTGATCTCATCACTCATAAAACTCCTACTTTGCGTATACTCGAGCTTGGCGGTGGTCAACACCTAGATTTCACACAGTCTTGTCTAGATTTGCTTCGATCCACTACCGCTTTCCCTCGACGTCAATCTTTTACGATTGGAAAGTTGATCGAAGGGGGCATAGCGGTTGCGAAGTCCCCAAAAGCGCCATCATCTGCCGAGGTAGAAGAATGGACGCCGTATGTGGCCACAGATACCTTTGATCTTATAATCATCCCTGAGGTAGGTCCTTCTAATGCTGCTTGTGATGTCATGTGCTAATACGAATCAAGACTGAGAATGTTGAATCAACTCTGGGCATTCGACTCGATGCCGTTGCTAGGTTCTTGTCATCAACAGGTCTAGTGCTAGCTGTGTCTCGAAGCAGCAACTCAGAACTGCACACCGTGAACGACTTCGATATCAGGACGTCCCAAATAGACGACAACTCCTGTGTTGTTCTCGCCGGCAGGAAAGCGAATGAAGACCGTAAAAAGTCTACCAGTATTCACCAAGCTGTCATAGTGAGTCATTTGTGCTGGATTCGGATAACGAATCTCCTCCCCTCGAAATGGATCAATTTCTAACTCTCGCTTCTTACAGGTCGAGCATACCATAAGTGTCCTGGGAACGACTATTTCAGAAGCTTTAACAGGCCTGGAAAATCCTGTAAACGTTATGCATATCACACTTTCTGAAGTCGCCTCCACCAATATTCCACCAAAAAGCACTGTCATTTTGACTGCCGAAACACAGAAGAATCTTCTCTCTACTGTGAACGAGACCGAGATGTCAAAACTCAAGATCATCACCGACAACGCTGCAAATATCGTTTGGCTCACCAACGCAAACTTTATGGATTGCAAAAACCCAGAGACAGGACTTGTGAGCGGCTTTTCAAGAGCCCTCATGCTGGAACAGCCATCCTTGAAATTCTTCACCTTGGACATTGATGGTGCTTCCTCAGCGACCACGACAGCGAAGCAAATCATAGACATCCTTCACCAAGATGAGTCTTTGATTGACTATGAATTCCTTCAGCGAAACGGTGTAGTTCATGTCAGTAGATTTGTTCCTGATGAGGACCTCAACCAAAAATTCCAGCAGAAGCAGGGACGTATAGTCGGAGAAATGGCGCTGAAAGATGCACGTGATGCGCGACTTGTCATTCAGAATATTGGACAGTTTGATACTCTGACTTTCAAGCAAGAGATTCACCAAGAACCTCTACCTGAGACTTATGTTGAGATCGAAGTGAAGTCCGTTGGGTTAAACGCAAAGGTATGTTCAAAGAACTTCGATCGTTACTCTGAGATTGACACTGGCTCCAGGATATCTATGTCTTAAGCGGCAAGACTGAAACCATAAATGGTACTTGTGCTTTGGAGTACAGCGGGGTTGTAAGGTCTACTGGTTCATCAGTCAACAACGTAGCCGTCGGAGACAGAGTTGTGGTAATGGCGCCTAACGACTTCAGACTGGTGGAACGAGCTCCCCACTGGGCTTGCGTCAAGCTGGAAGATGGCGAAGATTTCAACACCGTGTCGACTTTGGGAGTAGCTTTTTCTACTGCCCTTTACGCACTGCACGATCGAGCACAGATCCAGGCTGGAGAAGTATGTCTTTTTCATCCCCTTTAGGGAATTTCACTAACCCCTGGATAGACGGTTCTCATCCATTCTGGTGCTGGTGGGCTTGGTATCGCAGCCATTCAAATCGCAAAACTGGCTGGTGCAGAGGTGAGTCGCAGTAGGAGATGTTTCTCCCTCAGGACAGTTGCTAATTTGACCAGATCTTCGTTACTGTCGGAAGCCAAGCAAAGCGCGAATACTTAATCAACACCTTTGGCCTTGAGCCTTCTCATATCTTCAACTCACGAGATTCGTCTTTCTTGGACGGGATCTTGGCTGCTACCAACGGAAGAGGTGTTGATGTGGTTCTCAATTCTCTGACTGGTGATCTTCTTCATGACAGTTGGAGGGCCTGTGCCGAATTCGGACGTTTCGTCGAGGTTGGGAAGAAAGACATCTTCGATGCGGGACATCTTGACATGAGGAATTTCCTTAAGAATGCTACTTTCACGGCCTTCGATTTGTCTGGGTTGTATTACAGCAAGAGTCCTAAAGTGCAGGCAATTTGGGCAAGGTAAGCACATCCGAGCCTGGATGATCGCAGCTAGAAACTAACCATTGGGTTTCTCAGACTACTTAAAGAGACTATGAAGCTCTACCGAGAAGGTCAAATCCAATCAATACAGCCGCTTAAAGTTTTCGACGTTTCTGAAGTTACGGATGCTTTCCGGTACTTTTCGCTGAAGGACCGCATGGGAAAAATTGCGGTCTCGTTCGAGAATCCCGAATCTCGCATCAAGGTGAGTCTTTCTTAGCTTCTGGAAATTAAGGACCTTTCTAATTTTCATAGATACTCCCCTTCAAATACGAAACCACCTTTTCTGCCCAGAAGAGTTATCTCCTCGTTGGGTGTCTCGGAGGATTAGGTAAGTCCATTGCAAAATGGATGTTCGATCGTGGCGCCCGAAAATTCGTCTTCCTCGGCCGCTCTGGAACCGACCGTTCCGCGGCGCGCAACCTTGTAGAAGACCTGAGAAGAACCGGTGCGCAAGTTGATGTCGTCCGCGGTGATGTTGTGAATGCTGCAGATGTACAGAGAGCCGTAGATTCAATCTCTGGCATCCTCGGAGGCGTCATCCAAGCTGCCATGGGACTTTCCGAGGCACTTTGGACTTCCATGAGCAACTCGGCGTGGCACACTGGTGTGGATCCGAAAGTCATCGGCACATGGAATCTTCACAACAGTATCGCTACCCGGGAGGCTTCTGACCCCCTTGATTTCTTCATGATGACATCTTCTGTGTCGGGCTCCGTCGGTACCGCAACGGAATCAAACTACTGCGCTGCCAACCATTTCTTGGACGCCTTCGCACGTTACCGTCACTCGTTGAATCTACGTGCAACGGCACTCGGCCTTGGTATGATCTCAGAAGTTGGTTATCTTCACGAGAACCCAGAGATCGAAGCCTTGTTACTTCGCAAAGGTATCCAAGCCATCAACGAAGACGAACTCATTCAAATCGTTGATCTGGCGCTTAGCTCGCAAGGTAAAACTGATGGGCTTGGTGGCGATTTGGCAGCAAGTAGCCATATTCTTACAGGTCTTGAGCCACATGGTCTCAAGGAGCTTCGTAAGAAAGGCTTCGAGGGTGATCATATCGTTCTCTCCGATCCCCGCGCAAATCTACTCTCATCGACCTTGTCATCATCAGCACCGACTACTTCCTCCTCCCATGGAAGCAAGATCTCCAATCATCTCGAAGCTGCTCTAGAAACTGCAGGATCCCTGCATGAAGCCATCACGCAATTAGTGAAACAGCGATTCTCTAATCTCATCTTAATCGCAGTGCAGAAGGTAGAGCTGGAGAAAAAGCTCACGGCGTATGGAATGGACAGCATGTTGGCAGCTGAATTCCGAACGTGGGTTTGGCAGGTGTTCAAAGTGGATATACCGTTTTTGCAGTTGTTAGGAGAGAAGATAACGTTGGAGTCGTTAATAATGCAGATTGAGGAGGAGATCAAGACGAAGGTTTAAGTAGGATAACGACTCTCATATAACTTTCATATTGTATATATAGGATTCAGCAAGTCGATTAGAATAATTGAAGAAGAATAAATAAAGATATAATTTTGTACCCTCTGTAAAGTTACACCAACTCTTAGGGTGTAACTTGGTCCCAAGGATAAATAATTGTACTCCCTGTTTTTTATACTAAATACTTTTCACCTACTCAGCTCGCGGAAGCAAGCTATTCTGTGCTACTTGATTGGCTGAATTTAGATCGTGGAGCGACAGGACTACAAGTATTTATCCTCGAGACCAAGTAGAAGAATTCGTACACCCCACCCCACTGGTGAACCAATCAATCATCTCAATATATCTTATCTAATCTTCCCGGAATCCCCGCAATTTCCGCGGCGCGGACACCGAGCTCGAAGCTTCCATATAATCTGTAAGCGTTCACCACTCCTTCTCACATCGCATCATATTTTACGACAAACACTCTACAGACATACAATTGGAGTTCGATCACCCTAACACTGTTCTGCGACTGTTCCCTGCTACTGATCGGGGAATTGCAAGTGCCCGCCAGCCGCAATATACGAAACAGCAGGCTTGGAAATTGGTGAGACCACATACAGCAAGATGGATTATGTTGAGAAGAGAATGGCTGCTGGTGCGTCTTTTTGGTCTTGTTCCCCTCATTGATTGATTGAATCTTCGGTCCTTCTACACAAACCCATCGAGCCAATCTGCTAACTCGTCCGCAACTTCCAGAAGCTCAAAAGCCCGCCGGCGCAGAAGTGTACGTTCCCCCACCACCCCAACTCCACCCACTCAACGACAACAACTAACCCCCCTCGCAGCGCCTCCCTCGCCACCCCCCTCAACCTCCTTCTCCTCTCCCTCCTCGCCCTCCTAACCTACACCACCCTCCGCCCCAAACGCGCCATCCCAATGCCCCCAGCCCCCACGCCCATCATCTTCCAGACCTTCACTCCCCCCACCCTCCTCCCCTACTCTGGGCAAAACAACACCCCCGTATACCTCGCCGTACGCGGGCGCGTCTTCGATGTATCCACCGGGAGGAACTTCTACGGCCCCGGCGGACCATACGAGAACTTCGCCGGACGGGACGCCAGCCGCGGTCTGGCGAAGGGGAGTTTTGATCCGGAGATGCTGACGGAGGATCTACATGCTGAGCTGGATTCGCTGGAGGATTTGAACGGCGAGGAATTGGAGGCGTTGAAGGGGTGGGAGGAGAGGTTTGAGGAGAAGTATTTGGTGGTGGGAAAGCTGGTTAGTGTGAAGGAGATGGAGAGGTTGGAGAGGGAGAAGGGGGAAGGGAAGGGGGAGTAGATGGGTTGGGGGCGGATATTCCGGATTGGGGAGAGGGGATGGTTATGGGGGGGAAATGCGGAAGAGAGGAAAGGAGGGTAAGGAGTTCTTCCACCGCGGAAATGGAACCGGAATTGGGATATATTTAGATCACTTGTCCGCAACCCTATGATACAGACGAAGAAGAAGAATAAAGCATCTGCGCTCTTTAGGGAATGAAATCAAATCAGTTCAACACCACATCAGCAGCAATTTCCCCACCGATTTTAGCCTCTCCTTTCTTCATCCGGGACTCCGTCGAGCACCACTCACTCATTGGTCCTTTCCCTTCTTTTCAGCTTCGTCATACTTCTTTCGATTCCACTGCCCCATATATCGTCCCTCCTTCTCACTTGGGATTCTATCTCATTCCTTCTCATTTGGTAATAATAATAATAGTAATACTTCGACTTCATTTCCTGGAACCTTTTCCCCCAACACAATTTCTTCCATACCTTCCGCGAACTCCTCTTCCAAACGCATCCAATTACCCATCTATCCATGGTATTCATCCATAACCACTTCACCATCCAGGCTCCGGAATCCCACCACCACTCTCATCTACCATTCCACACAGCAAAAGTCCATATGTCAAACTACACCAAATACAACTTCAACAGCCTTACGCTCACTCTCGCCCTCAAATCCCACAGCAGAATTGCCATACCCCCTTGCCCTTCTTGATTCCTCCCACCCAACACCAACACTAACACCAACACACCATACCCTACCTTATCCCATCACATCACAATATCACAAGTAGACAGATAATCACATCTATATACATTCACATCCATATACACACACATATATTCATACATACACACAGCCAGCAAGTCAGAAACCAGGAAAGTGCATACATATACACCAAAATTGGAAATTATCATACACAACCCCATCTATCTTCTATTTTAACCGCACCTCCCTACATCCCCTATACACCCAGCACGCATCCCAAATTCAGTCCCGTCCCTATGCCATGCCAAGAATGAAGAAAAAGAACACGGCGCTCACTGCCCGCATGCGATGAAATAAACCCACAACTCCCTTTTTAGCAACTTAACCATCCATCTATCATATCCCAACCACACTATCCTATCCTAAACACCCTCCAACCCCTCCCATCCTAATCTCCTCCCCATCTCGCCCTCACCCCGTCACCCTCCTAACCCACAACCCCGTCGGCTCATAAACCGTATCCTTATCCCTCCTCTTCCACGCCCTATGCAACTTCAACCCCACCTCATGTTCCTCCTTCCTAATCTCCGCCTCCTCCTCCCTCAACCCCTCAATCTGCTTCTTCTCGACCTCTCTCTTCCTCCTCACCTCCTCCGTCATAATAATCTTATCCACCGGCATCAACTCCGTCATCGCCTTAATACTTCTCTCGATATTCTGTCTGCGATGCGCCAGCCCCTCAAGTTTGGCTTCTAGGGTACTGATCAGATCGTGGGATTGGGCTTCTGCGGGGGTGTTGGGAAGGGATTTGGTGTTCTTCATGGACGCGGCGTAGGAGGTGGATGTGAATGAGGTAGTGCGCGGCGGGGGTGCGATCGAGGAAGTCATGCTGATGGTGATGGGGGTTGAAGAATTAACTGCTTTTCTGGTGACAGATTTGGAGTTGGAGTTGGAAGAGGGAGTTGGAGAGTCGGGAGCAACTTTTGGGCGCTTGCGGTTTAGGATTGAGGAGGGGCCTTGGGTGGTCATGGTGTAGGCCTGGATGGGCATGGGCGGATGCATGGTTTCTGGATTCGTCAGATCCAGGGATGGGGCCCGCGTAGATTGTGTGGCTTCAGATGTCGCTCTAGTGGAAATGCTGAATCGCGAGGGAGGTTGCACGTAAGGTTCATTGGGATCGATCGGTGGGAAGGAATTCTTGAGAGCTTCGCGGAAATTGCGCTCGATGGTACCAGTGGAGTCCTTCTGTGCATGTTTGTAGTGGTTCTCCGTTGAAGTGTAGTCTTGGAAGTCCTGAGATACATAATCTGATTGAGATAGTTGAGATGGTTCAATAAAGGTTTGCGGGCTGTTTCGGCCGCCTGATGATTGTCCTGCATTGACAGAGAGTGTGCCAGGTAGATCCAGGTATGATGATGCCGATTTTGTTTCACTAGCAGGACTTTGGACGGATGATGCAGGGGTGTTGGTGCGCGATGTAATGCGCTTTTCGCTTCTTGGCGGTATTTTAAGGGGTGGCATATCGTAGTTGTCTGTAGGTGTAGGCACAATTGTGGTGCGTCCTGTTGCTCCTTTCCACTCCGGTTTCTCTATCGGAGCATTGCTCTTCAATTTGCGAACACGCTCGCCAAACGACATCTGAGGTTTTGGAGCTGCACTTATTATGGAGGTGTTGCCCATCTTTCCGATTGACGGATGTCCGGGTGTTGAGAACTCTCCCGGCTTGACGGATTGCGGTTTTCCCTTTTCGCTTGTAGTTTGTTCGCCAGAATATGGATCCCATCTAACATCGGCAGTCTTTCTACCCTTCGATCCATCGCCAGCATCTTTCCGGGCCAGTAGGTTTGCAGCGGCGGCGGCAACTTGATTACGTCTTTTCTCTCTTCTCATGACTGGAATGCTGCTTGATGGCGGCTTCAATCTAGAGTTTGAGTTCTCATTTTCCCTCGTCTTTCCAAATCCGAGTCGTGAGACATCCGGTATCTCGTCGATTGGTGAGACTTCATGATCTTGGTATCGATTTGCATTACTGTTTGCTAGAGTTAGCTTCCACCAAGTAGACAACAAGTAGAAAAAAGAATGAACGCGCCGTGCGAACTAGCGCAGTTGACGTATGGTCCGCACACAGCAGCACACAGCAGTTCCCCACTGGTATCTGCCCTAGAACCAAAAGTCTCTCAGTATCCAAATAAATCGCACAACATACCTTCGATGGCCATCAAGTTCGGGAGAACTCGGCGGAGAGACATCTGCTGTATCAGGAGTCATGGGTTTCGCGTATGTATTGTAAGGGAATTGGTCATGAAAAGCACTTGGAGATTGCTGTGAGTATACCGAAGATACCGGTCTATCGTTGTGAGAATTCTGGCGTGAATGCATAGGAGGAACTACAGTACTGTTGTACCATCAGTATAAGTTTCTCAGAGTGAGACATCGATTAGTCGAGAAATCACGGAGCTGAAGCATAAGCTGAACAACCATGACTCCCTCCCAATTTCCTTTTGCCCGCCAACTCCCAAACCAACCTCACGATAGGAAAGTCACAAGACTTACAATGGAAGAAGTGGTAGTCCCTTTGGCGCATCGTCTCTCTTCGGTCTTGGCGGAGGGGGACCAGAATGCGGGATATCCATATCGACATTTATTTCCCCCGCAGCCCCATAGGATTTCTCATAGATCGTCGTCTCGACAAGTACCGGCTCACTGATGCTAGATTGACGTGCGCCGCCATTTTTGGGAGGGTTCAGACGCTTCCACATTATGCCTCCCTTTGTGCCAGAATAGTATGATCGTCGCTAGGGTCCGTGATATTAATCGAGGCGATCTTCGGGATCGCGTCGCAAGATTATTTTCAAGGTCCCTCAAGGTCCTGAGCCGAGGGTAGATCTGTATTCTCGAAAGATTCGGGGGATCTAGACTTTTGTAGCTAAGATATATCCAGAGTGTCCTCCACACTGAAATTGATATGTATCTCGTGTTCTCGTAATTATTGGAAGGATTGTAAGAGGATGGCCGAGGGCTGTGTAAGCTGTATGTGGTAGGTGATGATGGTGGTGGTGTTTTAATTGCGCGACTTGTGAGAAAAAGGGTGTATGGGTATTGGAAGTAAACAAATAATATCAATACGCTTTTGTAGAAGTGAATCAAGACGACTGGAAAACTGTAGAAAGCAGTGCGATTATGAAGGAAAGTCTGGACAAAGTCGAATGGTTCGGGAATGAGTGAATAGATATTATGGTCGCATTAGAGGTTGCTGTTGTCGACAACTTTGCGTCGGTACTTCGTAGAATGAAACAATTCGCAAAGAGCGAGTGAGTGGCTAGCTCAAAAAGATGACCAAGAAAGAACGAGCGTGTCGCTGACAGCCAATGAACGGACGGAACCACAAGGAGTTCGAAATTGAAGCTCTGGAGCTATGTCCAGGGAGGGATGAAATGCTTCGATGAGAAAGAATGGAGAAGCTCAGAGTTAGAAAGTGGGCTGGCTGAGCTGGGCTGGGCCAGGGTAGGGCAGGATGAACAAGATTTATTCAAGCTGCTGTGAGAAGCTAACACATATTATTCCACTTCAAATCAGCCAATGCTGAGCGCAAGAAGAAAACAGTTTGATACTGCACTGTGCGGCGCGTCCAGTCTTTTCTTTTTGCTGGCCCTCATGTAACTTACCGGTAACGTACTGTGTCGATAGATTACAGGGGCACCTGAGCTCTAAAATAGACACATAAAGTAGGCTCGTTACTCGTTTCATCGTCTTAGGGCACTTGGGTGGAGAATAGCCTATAAATATTGGGGTATGCTAACCGTTATTGTCGATCGCTTCTCCGCTGTACGCCCGCTGATTTGCTGACAGCGGTACCTTTCACATGCGAGTCTGCGCATCTGCAGGTCCAACGAACCCTCATATATGAACCTCATATAAGTACGAAGTATTCATCTCCAAAAGAGGTCCATGCAACTCTTTGATCATCACCAACATCACCCCACCTGTGTCAACCTATCCGTACTCTCACCAGACAAAGTTAGGAAAGGGGGGCCGTTGCTGTACGAGGTACGTGATATTATGAAGCTATTGGAAGGATGGGAAGGATGATTAACATTATTTCCAATACTTCTACGGAATCAACCCATCCTCCAATATTCATTCGCTTTGCCCCTTCTCCATTCCATTACTTTGGAGACAGTCATGCAATGCAAATGTAAGTACACACGCACTCACTTCTGAACTCTCTTTCCAACATCCAAGCCCTATCGCTCTCTTCCAGACTCCCGTCCATGTCTCTCATGTTTCATCCCGTTATGATCTTCCGACGTTTCCGTCGTTTCATCGTTTCAACTTGAGCACATGGGCCACTTTCTGCCTCAACCACTAAACCTTCTCGGAGATTGGCGTCACTTTTATCCGTCATGATTGAGAGTCCATCGCGGCTATCAATTCCGAACTACTATCGGAGCCGAGGTTTATGAAAGTCGTGAATAACCTCGCGTTTCCCCTAAATTAACATGGAGCACCATTCTCGATTCCCGCCATGACCGTCCGCAAAGAGCTGTATAACTTCGCCCCCATTCCAGCCACGACGGCAGCGCACTTCTCCTCGCAACCATGGTGTCAAGCAATTATTTCCGACCCCACACTCCGCCCATTCGAAGCTCGACAGCGAATCCTCAAGCCGCACACTGGTGACACATTAACAAGCATCGCGCTGAACACCCCTGAGACGATCAAAGAGTTACAGCAGCTCTACTCGCCGCCTTCTAGCACCCGCCCTTTCGGTGAAATTCTCCAACTCATCAGCCTGGGCTCACATGTAAATGGCCACATCGATACCTGTCATGGGGGATTCGTCGGTGTGATGTTGGACGATATGATAGGGTGTGCAGCGGAGAGCGCGAGACCGGCGGACAAGACGACGATGACTGCTTATCTTAATATTACCTACAAGAAGCCGATTCCGACACCGTCGATCGTGTTGGGGAGGAGCTGGATAGAGAGGAAAGAGGGGCGGAAGCTCTTCGGGAAAGCGACGATTGAGGATGGCAATGGGACCATTCTGGCTACGGGAGATGCGCTGTTTATTATTCTGAAGGAAGTGAAGCCGATGTCGAAGCTGTGAAACACAACCGAATGAACGACGTCGATGATTATCATCAACCAACCTAATTAACGATACGCTGATCCGACGTTCTTCTAACCAGCAACCAACTCCTTCAGCAAATTTTTCGGCATATCGCCCCCGGCATGCATTGTAGATACGAAACGATATATAGAGGCACTTTAGACGCTCAGGCAACATAGATTGGAGCTCAGGATAGACGACATAGAGATAGTATAATACACCCTAATTACAATCCGGTCACCGACTATCATCACGGAATGGACTACGAGATTTTATAACCAGACACCAGAGTCGTATCTTCAACTACTCTGCCGGCATGCATGGGGAGTTCCAACACCTCCTAATGGTAATCTAAATCCCCAGTCTAGGAAGCAAAAGAAAGTAGGGAAGCATACATATATATCTACTAAGTTAGTAGGCAGACGTTCATTTCTACTGTTCAAACGTCTTTCATTAGGCCAATGGGATAGAAATCAATCATCTATTACTTTCAGAGTAGTTCTCTCCAATAGAACCAGAGCTCTAGACAGTGTCTTGACTCTACTAGGAAAGCTTGAGCCTATTAACGAATTCGGTGATGGATCCTTCACAACTCGACCGAGTGGCCTAGTTGATATCTTCCTTTCGAGGAGCAGGTCCCATTGGGATTGATGGAATAGAATCGATGGAGATCAGATAAGTGCATAGCTCACTAGAAGATTGAGCATAGTTTATTTCAATACTGTCTCAGAGGCTATGCATCACCATTGTTGAGCCCGAGTTCGAGGAAGGTCCTCAAGGATGCAGTTCGGAGAGCTTTCGGCAGCATCGATGTGGTAAATCCCTTCGATGATCAATTCAATATTCTTGGAAGCATCGAGCGCATAAATGTCATCAGTTTATTCAAGATTCTTGTGCGATTTTCCTATTTAATTATTGTCTCCTCGGGAATCCCGCACGCCAAATTCACCCCAAAAACAGAAATCCAAAATACAGAAACAAACACTAAAAACTCCACTTTGCATGTTCCTGTTCGTCGATTCTACTAAGACCGCGTTTCCGAGAACTCTTGGATGTGGAAGTAGACGCACCAGGTTCGCACTTCTCGCTGAAATGCGTGAGGATGTGTCTGTCCTAGCTGTCCATCATCTTTGCACCTAATTATTAGATCTTCTTCCCTTGATAAAATCTTCGTATTGCACACCATATGGGTTCTTCAAGTACTTGATGCTGTTGTTGGTATCTGTCTTTTTAAGTTCCTTCACGATGTCCCGTAGCTGAGACCACAATTTGGGGATTCCCCCGTATCCGAGTTCTGTCCCAAGTGGCAGTTTGACTTCAACCTCTCTGGCTTTATCAGAATATTTAACAGTCATGGTGTTTTTGGATTCTAGTTCGAGGACCGATTCCTTGTATGATTCGTACAATGTGGGATCCTTGAATTTGTACCCCTCGAAGTGTTCTCTAGTGAGTATTTTTTCATGGGGCGTGGAGCTATGACGATGCTCATTGCCGGCACCACTACGGCCTTCGATGCTGCTGCCCCGGGGCTTGGAGCTTGGACGATCGTCATTGCCCCTTTTATTATTACTAGAACGACTTCTAGCCGCCCTGGTGGAGTCGCCATCAGAATCTTTGCCGGAAAGCTCACGGCTACGAGGTTTCCGTTCTCCATTTGTGGTTGTGTGATGGGATGACATCGTAGGCTCGTGAGATCTGAACTCTAAAGACGCGTTGAAGATTGCAATTGATTTGAGGGATCCGAATCCTAATATACGGAGCGAACTGAATCTCTGCTTCTGAGTATTTTGAAGGCAACGAAATGAATGTGATGAACTGATTACCTGAAGATTACAGCATCAACCAAGTATTTTATAATCAACCCGCGAACTACACGGTGGCTAGTGTGGAGCTACTCGGTTTGCGGTTTCCTCGGGGTCTCCGGTTGAGATTTTCTCTGTACGTAAAGGAATGACCTCTTCGCACGACCAAATCTTCGTCTATGATCCTGAGCGAAATTTTCGCGTCTAATCCCAGCTTGAGGGGTTAGAGCGAGACCACAATGCAACAAGTATGGAGAATTTTACGGGCTTTGCTATGGGCTTGAGTGGAATTGGAATCGGCTTAAGGGTAAATGTTGAACATTTTCACGCCCGTTCTATAAGGTTTAGAAGCATCTCCTGAGAATTGGCAAAACATTGGCGGTCGCCTTTCTCATCATCTCAGATTATACGACATTTGCTTCTGCCCAGAATTATCTTCGGCTTCATATCAATTTGAATCAGGGCTGCTATCTGAATCATCATTCCCCATAAGTGCTTGTATGAGACTCCCAAACCTCTTCGCGTACAGGTGTCAACTATCTCTTTCGGCCTTCCTTGCCACTCGCGCTCTTGCTGCTCCTGTTTTCTCTGAATATCAATACATGTTTTCCGACGGTCCCGACTCTCGCTCAATCTCCCGACATGCTCAATCTCTTGCATGCCATACAGAATACAACCCTGAACTCCCGATCTATACCATTCTGCACCTATACTCATAGGCACATACACACATTGTCTACGACTGTACTCTGGCCGGCAGACCGGTGGTGGATAGAGGCTGCATCCACCGCAGAACCTGTCATGTCTCTCGCCGCCCTCTCGCCCTACTTTCCCTTCTTCATATCGTCCCCAAACTCGCTGGAATGGAGTAGATGTAGAAATGTTTGCACATAAGCAAGTTGCACGCACGCACCGACTACTACTCTACGAGTAGATCACTGTGCGAAAGCCAGGATATGATATAGAGGCAGATTCCGCCCGCGAGATTTCTCCGAGTCAACACATCTACTTACATTTTATGTCCTACGGTCATCTGTACATCGGAAATTACATCCTCAGCGCCTTGTTGCTGTGGAGATCTGGATGGATGGCATTTATTGCCTGTAAGATCACTGGAATGGCCTCTGGAAGTAGCTTCAGCGTCGATGCTTTACACTGCGGTTTAATTCAGAGGCTTCCCCTTTTGTGAACCCAAAAGATGCCACCACTTCTGAGAAGTGACGATTATGGTCTATATGGCTGGGTTCTGCTTGACACCTATTTCCACCTGCCAATAATTTCTTATAAAAGAAATGATCTAAGACGCGCTGATCTATTGCAGGGTCTTGTCGCTGAACAACCAGGGGCTAACTCGATGTTTAGTTGAAGTTTTCCAAAAATACGTTGAATGAAAGTAGATAGACGACAATGGAACATGGAGTGCGGAACTGAGTTCTCATATGTAGCCCGAATGATATCTTAGATATCCAAGCCCTGGAATTTATACTGAACATTACTGTAGAAAGATTGTGGTCATTACTTGGTCACCTAGGTACCTGTAGATAGAAATCACATCCTGGGGCCACAAGACGTTACTATCACCAATTTACACGCGTTCTCGGCATCTAAATTGACTCTGAGTAGACTAATCTAGACCTGAGTGTGACATATTCCGCGCCATCTCTCCCACTCCTTCAAACTTGTCGTATAGTTGGGACTGCATTTCCGAGTGGTTCTTGTTTCTCTTCAGAGCGAGACTGTTTCAACGTCTGGACTCCATGCGCAGGAGCGCAATCACCTGGGTAGACCTATTGCGACATACATGCTAGGATGGTTCATGATGCAGGAACCGCCACGAGGACGCTTGTCCTCAATCATGAAACACATGTCTTCACTCTTCAAGAAACAACTGGCTCGCATGGCTATCGCGGTATCTGAAATCTCAGCAGCCTTCAATTCGCATTGAAAAGTTAGGGAGTTGCCCAGGACATCATATTTATTCTTTATCACGAAAAAAAGGATCGTCGATCGAGGCTCGTGTTACCCTTTCATTACGGATTTGGAAACTATCTAGACCAGTGAAGTCAATGCCACATTAGAAGAACAAAAGAGTTTATTTCTTCTATAAGGATAGTCTGAAGTTGCACAGCAGATATCCATTTCATAACCATATTATGATATGCTTTTTAGAAACCATCTCTAGATATCACTTGTCCAATCCTTTGCTCCGGTGCAGTGTTGCATTAGAATTAGAATGCGACCTAACCCTCCCATGTAACACTAATCGTTGATAGCTCCGAGCCATCGACTGTGCCCACCGTAAACGACTTTAAATCTCGAATCAACAGACTCAAAAAGTTGTTCCCAATCACTAGGATCGCGACCCTTAGCATTCTGAATGCCCTTCATATAAAGGTCATCCGCCCTAACAGTCATTAGCCTACAAACATTTTACTGCTTCGCAGATCTCCAAATCTACCTCTGCTTTCTTTCCTTATACATCGATAACTGACAAGGCGCGGGAAGACACCTATCACAGACAAGTACCCTCGCCCCCTTCTTCAACGCCAGGACTAAGTTACGGATGATTTGAGCTGCGTACTTGTCCGACCAATCGTGCAACACATTAGAAAGGAGATAGGTATCTGCTCCCTTAACAGGCTGCTCCTGGAAGAAGTCATGCGCCATGAAGCTCAATCTTTCTTGCAGATCATCAGGTGTTTCCGTGTCTTTTACTAACTCGGTCTGATCCTGCACTATACACTTAATCTTAGGTAGGAATCTTAATAGCTCGAAAGCAACTGTGCCCTTAGCACCACCAACATCAACCAAAAGCCCCTCAGCAGCATCACCCCAATCAAAGCTTTCCAACACGCGTTGTACACTCTCACTTTGTCTCGATTTCAAAAAGCCCATCGCTCTCCCCATCTGCTGTGCTCGTCGCACATCTTTCGAGATATACTTCATCATAGGAACATCAGTCGCATTCGCGAGCGCATATCCCGTCTCGTTGGACTCCTGGGAGCCAGGCCACTTGATCATCGCGTCCACCAGTCGAGTTGATGCTGGGAGCATTTCTTCACTTATGAACCCGATGAAATCTTCGACGGGTGGGATCTCGGCAAGTGCTCGGGACGAGACCGTGTATGCGACTACGCCTGGAGATGGTTCGTGGAAGATGTAGAAGGTCATTGCGTGACGGATTAGGCTCCGGGCGTCAGATTCGGGAATAGAACATGATTCAGCTATCTTGTTAAAGGTGGAGGTGCTGTTCAGAGGGAAAGATTTCGCGCTGGTGTTTTGTATGTCAGTCGTTCATTCAATGAACAGTATGGGTGTGACGACATAGACTCCTCGTGACTATGTATCCAGTAGACAAGGTAGCAGGACGTTACTTCTTACATGCGAAAACGTTGGAGTGCTGTAACGCTTGTCCAAGAATTAGGCTGGAAAATAGATCTATCAGCATTAAGTTATTTTGTGAAGTGTATGTAAATATCGTACAGGTGGAACCAGTGACTCTACCGGACCAAGCATAAGCGCCGTGAGTTCATCGGAGGCCTCAAGAACAGCATCCCTGGAAGCTTGGACATCTGGTGATAGAGAAAGTCTAAGTGGATGAGAAGGATCGAAAGATGGAGAAGGGAGATTGTTGGAAGCTAGGTAAGCATCGAATTTGCTTGTGTGTTCCTGGATGATGGAAGCAAGCTCAGCTATTCGGGTATTGGGAGCCATTGCGGTAGTCGTATGGAGAACTGTTGGAAGTAATCCGTGCCGCACTGTCCCGCACTCGTAAAGGAATTCACCGATCACTACCACCTTGGAGGATGCTGTGGAATCTTTTCAACGCGGGTTGGATCTATGATCTTTAATGGACACCAGACACGTGCATACGAAGCTGCATTTGATATATTCTTCGGACAAAAGCAGGGTAGCATGTTGAGTGGCACTTGTTTAGACGTACTTGCGTTACCGTAGACAGCAGCTCTATTTAACATCTAGGAATCTTGATCAACATCCGTTTTTGACCAAATGTCCTTCTGTTTATCCAACATATCAATCAAACTTTCCGCTTTCTGCCTGATGAGTCCCGCGGCGTCAGTTCCTAGCGGCAAACGCAGCATCCGCTCCTTTCCAGCCGCACTTCCCGTTCCGGTAACGACGTCAAAAATTGCCTGACAGCCTTTTTCTACATCCCCGCCCTGCTTCCCATGCAGTTGACCAAAAAGCTTCAGAATGTTGTCAACTACTGTCCCCTCGTAGTCTTTGGTTAATGGTTTGGCTGTCGTTACGTAAGAGTTGAGGAAGTTGGTCCTGAATCCGCCTGGCTCAACGATCAAGCAGGTGATGTTGAACGGGGCGATTTCTGCAGATAATGACTCCGTGAAAGCTGTTGACTGTTAGTAATTCACCACTCACAATGTAGAGGAAGAGAAGCATGCCTTCGAGAGCAAATTTTGAAGATGCGTAGATGCCATTTGAGGGCAAGGCAGAAATCCCTCCGACACTGCTGATGTTGACAATTGTCCCACTTTTTCGAGCACGCATGCTGGGCAATAGCAACTGTGTGATCTTGACAGGAGCAAAGAAATTCGTCTCCATCTGCCCCCGCACTTCTGAGTCGCTGATTTGATGTTAGGTCTTCGTTCAGATAATTACCATGAGAACAAACTCACCTCATATCCTCCCAAGCGCCTAGCAATGAATACCCAGCATTGTTGACCAGGATATCGATTTGGCCATAAACTGCGATGGCTTGCTCAATCACGTCTGCAATGTTAGGATCGCATACGTCGAGAGCGAGCCATTTGCCGCCCAGAGATTCGATCTCCGAGACGAGCTCGGGTGTTTTAGATGGGTTGCGAGATGTAGCGATGACTCTGTGCCCAGCACGTAAGGCGATACGGGCGAGAGAAAATCCGAAACCGGAGGACGAACCAGTAATGAGCCATACTGGAGACATACTTGCGTAGTCAACGAAGTTAGAGAAGGTCCTGCTTGATGAAGTATGACAAAGAGGCTGATACGATCAAACAAGTATGTCCTGGGAAAGGTGTAGGTTGTTTGATTCCTGGTGGTGTCAAATCTAATAACCTTTATATATGTCGCGGTTCTCGAGTAAGGAGATATTGAATGATAATGCTCGGTGTTAGCATTGTAAAGTCCGTTAAAAATGTTCTTCGGATATAGTTAATTGTAAGTTTCAAGTTTGATGTCGTCCTATTTTCCCTGTACGAGTCAGTACGAAGTATAGTGGTGTTTCTATCCTCTTTCAGTAGCCTCCACCCTGTCAACAACTTGCATGAGCCGTCTATGATACACGCTTCCCAGTAAAACCATCTCCCCAGTTTGATTCATGACCTATCAAACTTCCTGCCAATAATGCGGCGCTCTCAAAACTTTAAGTTAAGGTTATGATGCTGACACGGTAACCTTCATTGGAGTCGCTCAACACGTCTGCAGGAACCCACTGTACTAATGCACACGGCTGACATCTGCATTAATGCGTACCTCTTGGCTGTGGAGTGGCCGTACGTACTAGTTCAGGAGAGAGCAAGCCACAAATAATGTTATGTATGTTTCGCATGGATTTCTCCCACATAGTCGCACTGCCGCCTTGCACGGTAATCATGTCTACTTTGTGCTGCTCGATGTACGGTGTGAGCCTAAGAGACTACAAGCGTTGTCTGCATTCAGGACGGACTTTAACAATATCCGCGCTTTGTGGCCTCAAGAGCGGACTTAACTTGTCCCCGAAGTGGAACTGAGAATCGAAGCGTTCTTAAATCTCACAGAGCCTGGCAACTGAGTTGAACTGACACATCTCCCTACCCCCATCTCCCTACACCCATTCGTTACCTGAACTCCAACACTGTTGGAAACATGAACGACTCGCAAAATAGCGACCTTAAGGTCGTTTTCGGTTCCATGACATTTGGTCTCCCGGGTAAGTCATTAGGCCCAACAAAATCAACGCTTTCAAGAACTAACAATCTTTAAAGGAACATTGGCCGTTCGTGTTCATCAAGTCAAAGACGCAGCCGCCATCATCGACGTTTTTCAGAAACATGGTCACACTGAAGTTGATAGTGCCCGCGGTTACGGCAATGGAACAACCGAGGAATTCCTTGGAGATCTCCATTGGGAAGAGCGAGGTCTCATAATGGGTACAAAACTATACCCAAACTTTGGCTTCGCCTCAACCGCGGTTGATCAATACACCCACCAGGCAGCGGACGTACGCAGGGGCCTCATGCGCAGTCTCAAGGCACTCAAAGCATCTAAAATCGATCTGTTTTACCTACATGGACCCGATCGAAAGACACCCTACGAAGTTACACTAGGCGAGGTAGACAAGCTGCATAAGGAGGGTTATTTTGCTCGCTTTGGCATCAGCAACTACATGTCATGGGAAGTGGCACAAATATGCGAGATCTGCGATAAACATGGCTGGATTAAACCAACAGTCTACCAGGGCATTTACAATGCCCTTCATCGTACAATCGAGCCTGAATTGTTTCCTTGCCTTCGCCGATATGGAATATCTCTCTATGCTTTCCAGCCCCTGGCTGGTGGCTTCCTGACTAGCCGCTACCAGCGCGATCAAGCGGACTTTGACGCGGGATCGCGGTTCGATCCTAGCAAGGGTGTATTACACCGCGGGCGCTACTGGAACGATACCTACTTCGATGCGTTGGATATCATCCGAACAGCCGCAAAGAAGCATGGACTTACAGAGGCGGAGTCCGCCTTGCGTTGGTTGAAGCATCATTCTCATCTTAGGAAAGAGCAGGGTGATGCCATTATTGTTGGGGCAACGAGTACCACTCAGCTTGAACAGAATCTAGCAGATCTAGAGAAAGGCCAATTGCCAGAGGAGGTTGTTCATGCTTTAGATCAAGCTTGGCTGCTAGTGAAGGGCGTTGCTCCAAATTACTGGCATTGATTGGCATTCAGGGGTACTTTGTGTTATAACCGAAGCATTGGACTAGTAATTCGGATTGAAAACTTTGAATTTGTTTGATTGCGACTGAAGTATAGAAATCGCGAGCACACTATCCCTATACTGGCTATCAAGTTCAGAGTTGTATCCAAAATGGGGCGATATTCTAGGGACAAAGTTGATGATCTAGATCATGAAGTGTCCAGACACTGGTACATTCATCAAGCATACTGCTTCATCATTTTCATCGTCGGAAGAAGGTAGCCGCTACCTTACTGTAGTTATGCATAAATGCGTTTGCGATAGCTCACATTTTATCTCATGTTATATGTCTTCCGACAAGACAGAATAAACGATAGGAGTGACGGTTTCTACGCGCACATAGTGGTTGATATCGGTGACTTATATCATTTTCAATCACAAAGGCTTCCCATAAACTTCTAAGTAATTTTCATTCTTGCAAATATGTCGGTTTTCTACCGAATGAGAGCCTCCATGCAATGACGGTTAGTATAACGCTCCTCTCGACTTCTTCAGGGACCTCCCTTGGTCCCCGGCTTCTGTTTTACTTGATTATCCATTCCCACCACAACCACCATTTCCAGGCCCTCCGGAGCCGCGCTGCACCTTGTTGTTGTTATAACACCTTGCTCGAGTCCAAATAGGTGATTTGAACCTAATTTCTTGTCAGTGGATACTAGTGAAGCCTCACGGGTACAGATCTTACCAGGCATGCCATTCATAACCATCCTTATCCGGCTTATCATAATACTCAAAGTTCCACCCTGTGAGTCCAAGCCCGAAACAGCTTGTAGAATTTGGTTGCAGGGATGATTTTCCGGAGTCCCATGTTGCCCAACCCGCACCGTAAATATCATATTGGTCCCAAAAAACTTTATACCAACTTGTACATTTCTGCTGAGGGTATGTTATAACGGGAAAAGGCCGATTCGTTCTTGTTATCGAGATGCTGTAAGTGTAGCTGCCTTCCACAAGTTCACCTCCAAATTTCCAATTCATGGGATTTTCTGGGTCGTTGCCGTCACATCCATCGAGAATGACATTGACGGCTTTGTTGCACTGATCTTCGTTGAATGCCGTTGCATCATTGGAAAGCGAAATCTTAAATATATTCTCGTCGACGGTTCCCTTGTTGTACGTCACGGAGTACTCCCAGTTCCTAGTATTGGTGGGGTGTTTCGACTTAACTTCGCTGCAAAATGCTGCGGTGTTTGAGTAAAGTGCATAAGAACTAGCGTATGCCGTCGATCCCTTTGTTTGATAGCAGGTGGGACCCGTTGGTAGCTCACAAGTGGGAGCAGATATTCCGAGGACTTTGGAGCGACCTTCGCGAACAGCATTTAACGCAAATGAAGCTATGACCTCGTGACCCAGCTCGTTCGGGTGGAAGATCTTCCCGATGCCATCTCCACCAAAATTGTTTAGAACAAAATCTCCAATAGCACTCTTAGGACACTGGGGTGCGGAGACGTCTCGCGATTGAATTTCAAGGCTCAGTGCTGCCTCATTCCACAAAGCTTCCTCGCCGGTAGCGATGTCAAATGCCGTCTGATTCTGTACAAAATCCCAGCTCTCTCTCTTTCCAATTGTACCGGTGATATCGGGAAGCGGAGGTGATGTGTCGAGCTTGAAGAACATTACATCCTTGTTTGAAGAATCATCGGGACGTGGTGAGGCACCAGGCTGGCAAAATTGCCCATTCATCTGAGAGACCCAGGGGTCCCAATCTGCCGCGACTAACGTCATTCTGGAAACATTTGCGGTTTCAACTGCTTTTTTCAAAGCAGCATTCGTGTTGTCAACCAAAGTGTTGAGCTGTTTGCGAAGATCTGTGGTCAAGGGAGAACGGTTGGCGTCAAAGGGCCAATTCCAATATTCCTTGGTACAATCGTTGTTCTCAACATTGAAATATTTGGCGTAATAATTGAACACAACTACTCCTCCATCATTGATTTTCTCATCCAATGATTCTAGAAGAGTCTTGATGTTTTCCACGAGATAAGTGTCGATACCCGTCTGAGCATAATTTATTCTCTCCTGACAACTGCCCTTATTTCCAACTGGTGATACAACGCAGTTTCCAATAATACTTGCCTAGGCATAGATGAAATATCAGTTCCGGAAGCACGAGAAACGATAAATGTGGTTTTCCTTACCAAACAAAGATCATTTCCCCCAGCTGTCATTACGACAAGATCCTGACCTGAATCAAGAGCTTCAATTTGTCCGGCAATACCTGTGGAGGTGTCTCCAGAACAGGCCAAGTAGGAGAAGGTGTCCACGCTAAGGCCAAAGAATCGGTTCATGATGGCAGGATACCCATAGTCGTATCTGGAACAGTCTATGTCGCTTTTACTTGTGCTGTACAAGTTTCCAGAACCGATAGCAGCTGTGAATGAGTCGCCAATAGCTGCCCATTTCTAATTATTGTCAGCACTGGAAAATAAAAAGGAGATAGGATAACCAACTTTGATCCAAGTAAAGTCATCATAGCTCTCAGAATACACTGCATTTGCTTGCAGCAAAACTAAAATCGACGGTAGAAGAACTTTGTGCAACATTCTGCTTGTGATCATCGGTCACCTAAGTGAACCCAGTCGAAACGAAAAGACAATAAGGACAGACGAATATGAGAACTAGAATAGAGAGATCTGGGAATTCGAAGAGGACGAGTATAAGCAGTAAAAATGACTAGACTGCTCATTTCGGGGTAGATTATCCGTAGATGGTGAACTTACTGGCGCCACATGCGTTTTCATTTCCATCTTCCGAGGTCCTACAGTTCGGCACGGAAAAGCGGTTTGCACTGCAGGTCGAGCCTTGTCGTGGCTCACCCCTACCGGCCTACCCACAGTCGTAGAGATACAGTCTGAACCCTTATCCTTGAGCAACACCAAATATCAGACCCACAAAACTCAAAGTTGGATCACATTCCACTTTCATGCATATTCTGCAGATTGCGCAGAAACTGAAAAATGTCTCACCGAATCACGGGGTCCTCATTATTGGGAAGACCTATAGTGCTTGAATACTTCCGTCGTAAGTGCCAACCAATCGGCCGAAGTAATAAACTCGGTAAGTCCATAGTCACACCTTTATCGGCGAAAAACAACATATATAGCATACAGCTCCGGGAAGTATGAGAAAAAACGGGGTGGTGACCCGAGCAGTCGGTACCGACATTACTACTACAAGGGACAGTTGCGACTAGTGGCGGCGCGGTAGATAGCCGGCTAGGGGTACCGCAAAGCTTAATTTACCCGGGCGCCAAAAGTATACACTGTCAGTACAGTAGTGGCGGGATCCCTGGATGGACCGCAAAGGGTTTTCATACATGAAGCTAAAATACTGTACTATTGAAGGACGTTGGGTTTACGTTGGTGGCGTCCTGCAGGTACAAAGGAGACGGTTGTAAAACACTCTCTTTGGACAGGATGGTTACTAGGCTGCAGAATAAACTGTGGGTTTGTGTTCCGCGGTACTTTACCGAATTGGTTTGCCGAGGTTCATCTCCGAGATAGCTTTTGGCTATTCTACCTGCAGCCTTCTGACTTAGATTTTATTTGATATGATGTTGCATAGCTGTTCTGTCGACTTTCTGTCAACCCACTCAAATAAAAGTTCTGCCATCCAAGGCCAAACGCAGCAGCTACGCGAGGACCTAGCACTGGCATCTTTCAAGCACAAATTACAAGCTTCTGAATAATCATCTTGAATGGTCAAGTCTTCATGTGATTTGATAAATTGAACATTTACGATTCCTTACTATCCTAGGTGAATTTCATCCTTCATGGTAACAGGAAGTGCATGTACTTCAGCTCCACAAAGGGTGCAGTAATTCGGGAACCCCTACAGAATCATCACCCAAACATAATCACTTCGCAACAACTTCATATACTCTATAATGTAGGGTGCTTAGAGTATCAGACGAAAAGAATTCTATAAAATAATGTTTATTTGAGTATCTTAGAATTTATCTTTTCATTGAATTATTGGAGTTCGTGGGTGTTTAATAAATTACTGCACCCACTGTGCCGCTAATTACTACCGGTGAAGCAACCAGTGATACTGGAGAATTTAGCTTGAAATGCACTGCAAGCCTGCCAATAAAAGCAAGGTGTTTCTCGGACGGCAGTGGCAGGATATAACCTGTTCATCTACAGAAGTGCAGGTCAGCGAATTGTCTCCATAGGAATAATTAACCAATTCAACGAAAAATGATTTCTCTTTGTGCTTGAATAAGTCTCCAAGTTTTGACTGCAACACGGAAAAGATATTCAAGGGCACTCACTGTGTCTATATCAATTTGACTTGGCTGTCTATTATACTCTATCCTGTCTCCATTCTGTAGCGTGTAGACAATCGCGCGGCCCTGGCCGGCGCCAATACCTCCGGCGTTGGAAGGGTACATCATGATAGATTTAGTATCCATATCAGGATTGTCTGACTGGCCGCCGTATATCGTTCGAGCCGGAACAGGGAGGAATTCCATAGCGCTGAATTTGATTTTTGCTGCTGATGCTCGCGCATGGCACACCGTATAACGGTCAGCTTCTGGCAGTGGTGCCACTTTCTCCGCGTAGTCGGCGAGTTGATCACAATTGAAGATGAACTTGTTAGTCCTTCCATTGCCACTGTAAGCACCAGTCCATAAGTCCGCACGCTGCTGTTCGTGCATGAGACCAAAAGCATGGCCGATTTCGTGCGCATAATTCGCAATTGTATCTTCCATTCCACTTCATAGTTGTCTGTCAGTAAATGATTTGAAGTCTTTCTTCCAATGAAGCCACCGAGAACGAGAATCCGACGGAAATCTGACTCACATATCCTCACTTGGATTCAGTACCATATGTGGGCCAATGCCATCTTCTTTTGGCGTTTTGCCCAAGGTTGTGAGCAATTGAGGAGTCGGTGCTAGATGGATTTTCTATCATCGATAATGTCAGAAAGCTTTGATACGAGAGAACTAGCACTGGCAGCCAAAATCTGTTTTGAAGAAATTCTTCGATGACTACTTGGTATTGGGAGCTTGTACTCACAAGATAATCACCAACGTCTTTTTTCTGACAAAACGATCTGGATCCCTGAACAAACTTTATACGGCTATCCAGCCCTGCTGCTTGCCATAACCCCCAAGCTGACACCAGATCATTTCTAAGAGCTTTCTCGGCATCAGAATTCTCAAAACAGTATGTGAGAGTATTATCAGGCCATGTACTACCCTCCTGGTACATAAAACGACGCCCAAGATGATGGAGTGTAGAGTTAGGGTCTAGCGCTGGGACCATATCAGATTGTTGTGGTGAAAGCTGCCCTGGTAGAACGATATATTGTCCTGGCGGAGGGCAAGCAAATAGGCCTAATGGCAAACTGCCCATCGCCAGAAGAATTCTGCCGAGCATCATAATGAAGAAAGTTGTAGCTGCGCGTGGTCAAAGTGATGCTTCTGATGGCCGTCGAGTGGATTTCGACTCAGCTTTTTGGAAGATTTCGCCAGTGGGAAGAAAACTATGAAAATCTCGTATAAGAAAAGAAATCGGGCGAAGAAAAGACAAGCTGGTGGAAAACAAGGCATATGCTTTGTTAACTCTAGGATATAGTCTTTCCCTATCTTGACCAAATAGGTTCCCCAGAGAGTGTCGGATCATGATAAGACACTCCGAAAGAGCGGTACATGTACGATCCCTGGAGCCAACTTATCGAATTTCCGGCCTGCATGATTTAATATACTATAGTAGAACACCTAAGCGCGAACAGAGATGTCCGAGGTGATGACTTGCTCAAACGGACCGAGCGTAATAGTGATAGGCTTCCTTGGGAAAAAAAGCTTACAACCGGGACGTTGAATCTGGAATAATATTGACTAGGAATTTAGCCTGTGGATTCTATACAAGGATTTGTAGCTCGCGAGATGGGTACCCACTGAGGACCCTGACCCTCAGCCCACCCAATAACCGATCCAACAACCCAAGCATGGGTAGAATATGTGAGACACGGCCGATGGGTCAGCAGACCATCAACTGACCAAATAGGTATCCATTTACCACTATAATGCACCCATACTAGTAGATACCTGACTTGACGGGTACCCTACCCCTTCGAAGGAGAAAAAACAGGCCGATTTGGAACAATATGTTTCAGGTAGTTACCGTTATGAGGCAAATATTCCAAGCACTCTTAGATACTAGAGTGTTTTCATTATCCAGATTTCTTTTGAACAAAATTATCGTCCTGTTATTTCTAACCCGGAGAGCCTACCAATCTGGTGGGCAGGTTCGCAGCGCTAGATCCGTAGAACATAGGACGTATTTCATCACCCACGAGAAAATTTAGGACCAACTGTATGCCAACTGATATCTTATCACGTAGATTATACACATGTGATAATCACATTTCACTACTGCTTTTCTCTGAGAAGGAGGATTGATTACAACGACGCAGCATTTATCAATGACAACATGTATTACAGTCTAAGACACCAAACGGCACCATGTGATATGACGCATCTAAGCATGAATAGAATCAAGAAAGATATCTTCTAAGCTTCCCACTCAATGGCATCGTCTCTTGATCCGTAGAGTCATCACCTAGGGTGCCGAGATCGGGACCGCTATCAGTAGGAGCAGTATCATTATAAACAGGGCTAGCAGCTCTGTTTAGACCCGAACCAAGAGCATTGATGGATGTTCCGTTATGGTCGTCCAGATCGACAGCCCAAACGACAGTTCTGTGTAGAAAATGAATGTCAGCTAAGTTAGCAAAAGAAAACATACTAGTAAACTACTTACCCTCCCAGACAGACTGAATTGACGTAATCAAGCTTCATCTTCATTGTGGTGGCATCATCATAAGATACCCACTGATCAGTATCCCAGGTCACGATTTGTACTGCAGCTGCAGAATCAAGTGTGACTGTAGCTCCACTAGCGATGATATCCCGAATCTCAATATCTGATAGGATACCAGCAGTTTGTGTACAGGAGCCTGCTTTTCCGCCAGCTGAAAAAGGGCAGCCTGCAGATAAACATCCAGGGTCACTCATTGTGAAACCTATTAGGGAATTGTCAGACTCTGTGTAAATGAGAGAAAGAGAGTTGGATCCATACTGCGTCCGTAAAATCCGAGACCTAGATTGACTCGAGCCGGATCAATGTTGTTTCGCCAGAGCAGATCAAGACTTTGCTTAATCTCAGTCAAATTTGTGTGAGCCAGTGCAACCGCTCCAATAAATGGATCGTCACTATCCCAGGTTCCATGGAGATCGTAAGTCATCACGTTAAACCAATCAACTATAGGATCAATAGCCACAATATCGAAGTCTTGCATGTACCAGTAGGATGATGGCAAGGTAATTGAAAGACCAAGCAAATAACCACTAGAATTGAGAGCCTGACGTAGCTTCTTCAAAAATGTAACGTAGTTCTTGAGGTCAGCAGGAGAACCTGACCGATCTGAAGTCGCTGGATACTCCCTGTTATTTTCAATATCAGTATGTCTTATAGCCATCGATCTGCAATCAAATAGACCTACCAGTCAATATCGACTCCATCAAAGTGGTTGACTGTCAGGACGGAAATCAGCGACGCAAAAAATTCCATCTGAGCAAGTTCAGACGCAATTAAGTGCGAGAAAGTTTTTGCTGTTGGGCCGGGATCATTGAAGGACCACCCGCCAATTGTGAGCCATACCTGTAGCCCTGGTTGTTTTCCCTTGAGGTCGGTGACATTCTGATACAGCGAGCCCACAGTTGAATCCATCTTAGCAACTCTAAATGTGATTGGATCGATGTACGCAAATGCATAATTGAGATGCGTGTAATAACCCAGAGGAATCTCATCGGGTGTCATCGCTGTGACAGTTAATAAATGTGCATATATGTCGAAAGAGAAGTTTACATTGACAAGGTCTCTCTAGACTCCATCCTTCATAGTACCCAATAGTTCGCGAGTCTGAGCTACTTCCACTACAAATAGGTTGAGGAACGGTTGCGTCGCCGCAGAATTCTGTTGTGGTCCCTGTAAGATATCAGTAGGGGATCAAAGATACTACAAGAGCCAAAATACCGCAGAATCCAAATGCGCTGCAACAAACATTGAGCGGACAAATTGTGGCATTATAATATTCGGAAGACCAGTCTCCTGGATTACACTCAGCTTTGTAGTCACAGGTCGAAGTGCAGTTTCCCGCTCCGCAGAATGTAGGCCCTAATACTGTTAGATAGAATTTCAAAATAATACGTCTCTAATCACCTGTTCCGCAAATGAACCTGCACAAATTTTGTCAGCACTCGGACCCTAATACTGTTAATGAGGCAGCAGAGCTGGAATCAACTCACTCGTTCCCATCAATTCCTCCATTCCCACAACATCCAACCGCGCAGAGGTTAGTTGAACTACAACTCTGACCCACGACGTTCTGGGCCAAAACAAACACAAAGAACAAAAGCACCTGCTGCGGATAGGAGAATGCCATCGCGGTGCTCTTGCTTAGATTGATAGAAAGAAACTTGCTGGCTCATACAACTATTCAGTCTTGAAGAAAGAATCCGAGGTTTGCATGCGAATGGAGATCACGGAGAGTACAAGTGAGTGAAATGTGTTGGTTGTTAGTTTCTCATCCAACGTTGGACTAGAGATAGCACAGATAAGGCAACCATGGGTGCGTTAGATTATCAATGGCTCTGTAATTGAAATCATTGTACGAGCTATGATAAGGACAGGGTGCTCGCGAATCTCAGCGCTAGAATCGCTTGTATTTCCGATGGTCCTTGGCTGTCAAATTGTCTAGGTGCTGCAGGTCCCTGAATGATTTACCGGAGTGGATCCCCTGCAAGTACCCTCTATGGCCCGCCCCCTGGAAAACGTTACTGATATGCAAGCACGGGCACAATGCTTATTTCACAATCGGTCGCGCTTACATCCGACGCTACAGGGTACGGCAGGCACGGCAGGGTCGCAAGCTTATAAGCTTACCCTTAACCTTTTTTTTTGTTTTGCCGGCCCACGAGCACCACAGCAATGAAAGCGCTCGGCGGTAAGAAGCGTTTCGGTAATTGCAGCGGTATTTTGATTCATGGACGCGATGGCCATTGGGTGATATGCAATGGAGCTGCTGCGGAAAATTCTCCACCGTAAAGTCCGACAGAGGAGCAAATTTGAGATTTGAAAACCACTCGGATCGGAACGTTTGGTAATGCAGGGTGTACTGAGGTGCAGCTGACTGTCCCGCTTCCGCTCTGTTGGTTTCATTTCAATTCCAGTATATCGTTTTGATTCATTGCGCATTTCCGGTGGGAAGTGTACTTCCTTTTTTTCTGGTCTTTTGTGATGATTCTTGGGTTGCCCACCTTCTTTTCCAATCCTGATCTTTCTTATTCACTTCCCTCGATTTTTTGAGTTGGCGCTTCTGTATCGGACAAGACATCGTAACTCTTGAAAATGCCGTCTGCCTCTCTTTTAACTGCAGTCTGTCTCTTTAGTCTGAATGTTTGTGGAAGTATTGCAGGTCTTCCACCAAGTCGTCTTGTTCGAAGAGTTACATCCCACACCGTTCCCGATGATCCAACTCAGACAGGAACCATTGCAACCTGCAATCTCTGGTATGATGTTGTGGAAAACGATTCATGTGAGAATTCCTAACCATTGAATTTCTATCGTATCTAATAATGGTTGTACAGGTGAATCCATAGAAGAGGCGTTTGGCATAACGTCATCTGAGTTTCTTGCTTGGAATCCCGCTGTGTCCTCCGACTGCAAAACGAATTTCTGGGTAGGAGACTCATACTGTGTTGGTGTTGCGGACACGGTTGGATCGTCAGCCGTTGGATCAACGACAACAATTTCTTCCCTTTCTTCAACAATAACGGCAGAGACTACTGGACCTGCAAAACCTACACAAAGTGGACAGCCATATAACTGTGATGCTTGGTACGATGCTGTATCTGGAGATTCATGTCAGTAGTGAAAAAGAAACAGACTTATTGGCGTTTTCGAGCTAACTGCTTTCCAGGCTCTTCAGTAGAAGCTGCATTTCACATCTCCTCTTCTCAATTCTTGGAATGGAATCCTGTGGTTTCAGTGGACTGTAAGTCGGGTTTCCAAGCTGGGTACTCATACTGCGTGAGTATAAATCCCAACTTGACTTCCAACACGACGATATCGACAAGTTTCACTACGCCAACGTCGTCGAGCACGTCGGCGGTAGGGACATATTCCATCATTGGCAATGAGACTTCTGCCGTGCAGGTTCCTATTCCTACTGCAACAGCTTGGCCTCCAACACCGACACAATCTGGAATTCTTTCACCATGTAAGAATTCAGATACACTGCCATAAATTTCACTTCGTACCTCTAACAATCTCCAGGTCTTCGTTACTATCAAGCAACATCACAAGACAATTGTCAGACTATTGTCAACCGCTACTCGAACCTGATTACCATGTCCGACTTGTAAGAAATTAATCTTCATTCATCGAACAATCCTGCGGACTAATCTACTGACCTTCCAACTATAGTTTATCTTGGAACCCAAGTGTAGGCGAAGATTGTAGTGGATTATACGTTAATTGGTACTACTGCGTCGATGCCCCGATGGATCAATCTAGCCTTCCCAATGCGACTAGTCAATATTATCCTGCGTGGACGCCGGCCAGCATTCCACAAATCAGTATAGCTTATCCTCCAGAACCACTTGCCAACGGTACAATTTCTACGTGTCAATCGTACTACGAGGCAAACCAGGTGAATATTGTGATTCTGAGTACCATATAAGCCACTAACCTTCGTATAGGGTGATACGTGTAGCAACGTGACTTCAAGCTTGGGTTACCTGGAAGTTGCGCAATTCGAGGAATGGAACTCGGGTGTTGATTGCACTAATTTAGAAAACGCCTATTACTGTGTAGCCAACTTTACCAGTCTCCCCCTTCCATCCACAGCCTCCGTTCTTCCATCACCCGTTCAGTCTGGTATCGCCCCAAGTTGCACTTCTTGGTATGAAGCTACAATTGGTGATGACTGTGATTTAATACCGCAGTATTTCCGGACCTTCACTACTGCAGATCTTCTCGCTTGGAACCCAGCGCTGGGGTCGGATTGCTCAGGCTTGGTTGCGGGAGATTATTACTGCGTCGCCGTTCCAGGCACTCCTACTAACCCCACAACCACCTTCTCCGCCACTCCCTTGCCAACAAACGGTGTGGGACCTCAGCCAGAGCAGCCTGGAATTCCAAGCAATTGTAGCTCCTATTGGTTCGTTGGCGAGTAAGTTCCCTCAAATTCTGAAAGACTTAACAATTTGTAACATGACCTACAGAACCGATAACTGCACATCAATCGCGGCCGCTAACGGCGTTACTTTGACTCAACTCGTTGGCTGGAATCCGGCCCTTGGATCAGATTGTTCCGGTCTCGCACCAAATTACTTTATCTGCGTTGGTCTGCTTAACGAAGTAACAACATCAGCAACTACAACAGGTTCCACCAGTGCAGCTCCCAGCACCACGGCACCATCTACCACATCTGGCTCATCACTGGGCACTCCTACACCTGTTCAGGTAAGCAAATCCTACTCCTTCTGGAGAGCCAATGCTCCGAATCTCATAAATTTTGATACCCCTGCGCTTTCATTTCTTTGTCATCCATTTCTTTATGGAACTTTGCATTAATGCAGAAGTGTGAAATTCTTAACACTCCAATCACTGATTTCTCTCTTAGGCTGGCATGGTGAGCAATTGTGATAGATTTTATCTAGTGGAAAGCGGCAATGATTGTACGGATATTGCTCTGGACTCTAACATTGCTATCTCTGCCTTCTATGGATGGAATCCTGCCCTCAATGGCGACTGTTCTGGGCTTCAGGCCAATGTTTATGTTTGTGTTGGCACCGCAGGGCCGGCGACAACTATCACGAGTGGAAATCCGGTGCCTGCAACTCCATCTCCGACACAAGTGAGTCGAAACAATTGAAAGGTGGTCAAACACGAAGCTAACGTTAAACAATAGACCGGAATGGTGAGCGGATGCTTAAGATTTTATGACGTTCAGTCAGGGGATAGCTGTTCCGACATTGCCCTTGACGCCGGCATATCTTTGAGGTATGTTTTTTTAATGGAAAGGAAAAATAATCCGGCAAGCCTCAACACTAACATAATTGCAGCGACTTCTACGGTTGGAACCCCGCTATTGGCCCCAATTGTGCTGGGCTACAAGCCCAGGTTTATGTTTGTATTGGGATATCTGGGCAAGCAACTACTATCACAAGTGGATCTCCAGTTCCCGCGACCACTACAGCGTCGTGAGAGCGAAACATATTGAATATTATTCCTGCATGTCAGCTTTTCATACAGACGGGAGTTTCTTTGCACTAATAGAGGAAGAATATGAAGTAATTATATTTAGAAGATAATGTTCCTGTTCCTGGCAAGTCTATTGGTGCGAATTGAGGTCCATGTACGTTCCCGTTCGGCTTCAGATATGACTAGAGTTACTAGACTCACACTAGCTTAACAGAAAACACGCAAATAGAGGCGGCCGTAAAAGTTGCTCTACCAATTCCGAGCTTTTACTTGAATATAAGCAATCTAGAGAAAAGCCAAGACGATACCAGGCTAAATACAGAACAAACATCTCGATATATTAGTAATGAATCACCAGCCGTTTCCTTCAAAAATTCCACAGGGAAAATCTATATTTGTCGTATGAGCAAGAGAGTACCATCTTTCAGCCATTGGAAAATCCTTCAACTGGCTGTATAGTGACTCCGGGGCATAAACGGTAAACATTTTGAGGCGCTGAGACATCAGTCTATCTATAGGTCTCAGCCACATTTGACTGACCTCGTCCAGAGACTTCTCTCCTCTCCACGGAATTCGAAAGGCCATGAGCGCGACGCGAAGGTTGCATAGCCCATCATATTTAGAGGCTAATAGTTCCCAGGCCAAATCGTATTCTTTTTGTGCGTGAACAGATGTATTAGGTTGCATAGATGGAGGGAGTGCCCAATTCATAGTGATCGCTTGGATGCGAGCCAGGCGGTGGGGGAGCACGAGAGAGGGCAAGTAACGCAGGGTAAGAGTATCATCGATACGGAAGATGTTGGTGCTATAGAGTAAGTCGATCCCCTCGGAATATCTGATAATCATTGGGTCAGTGTTCCATCAGATTCATTGAGAGTGTGAAATGAGAAGGGACGATTCGTAAATAGTGAATAGGCTCCTTACGCTTGGCGGCAACTCAGCAACAGAGAAAACTCAACTTTACTCCAGCAAAACCCTTCTTCCCGACTGTAGTCTCGTGGTACTAACTTTCGCTGCATCCCCCAGAATTCACGGCATACATCTCCTTGCGATAGAAAGGACGGAGAGAAACATTCAATGCTCCATAGTTCCCATTTCTTTTTGGTTTCCGAGTACTCGTATGCAATATGAATTTCTCGGTCGCCGAAAACCTCGCGGTAAACCATAAGCCGTACCTCAAGCGGGAGCTTCGAGAAAAAGCTGCTCTGTTCTTGAGATGCCGTTGTTTGTTTTGGTCCCGCCTCGTCGACAGGCAGAGGGATCGTGAGACGCCGTTGCCGGCGTGGTGACCGTACAGGTGGGGCTGCACGCGTTTCCCTACGCAGAGAAAGCTTTAGATTGTCAAAAACGAGCCTACTACATGATTCTGGGGTGACTAACATTTTCCATCCAATCGCGAAATTTTCTAATCATGATGTCAATCTGGCGGCAATCAACGACAAGTCTCCTTCTCTCATGTATTTGATGTACGGTGGATTGGAGACGGAAGTGTGTGAGCGACCTTCAAAACATAAGTGAGAACAAGATTCCAGCTTGTATCTTCGAGGTGCCACTTGACCTATATGTCTCGGAGAAAGCTTTCCAAGCTAACCTTGTTGATCCTACAATTACTAACGGGACCACAAGGGCTCAGTTCTGTCCGTTTTTCGATCGCGGGTGGCCCCTGCCCTACCCCTGAATTTTAAGATTAAGCATTTTAGCGTTCCGAAGCTAAAGGCGGCTCGAGGGCGGCTTCCGAGAGCGGCTGTTGTAAGCGAGCCGTAAAGCTTGCCTGGAGCTTGGTGGTCCTTGGCACGTTCACGATGTTCCACATTGATATATCATGCAATCGTGCAGTACGATTGATGAAACACAATTATGAGGAGTATATACCAACAGCCAGGCAACTGACAAGTGGCTCTGAAGTATTTTTTAGCTTGCCATCCGCCCAGAATGTTCCATGATAGCAATCGCCATCGAACCAATGCCCAGAGCTCCAGAGCGTCTCTCCTCTTGGCGATGATGGAAGAACGTGTAGATAAGATTGCAAACTATTTGATAAGAGTCGTCTTGAATGCTGAGGTCGTGCTGTTTGCTCTCTGTTGTTGACTTGCGATAATTGGATTAGACTATCCATTATTCTGAAATTGATCTACTCATACCATATTTCTCCCTAGGTATTCGGTGCCATCCCTGGAGTATGTGCAAGTGTCGAGCATTGTCAATCCTTCTGTATCGAAGAGTTTTGAAACTCTGGGATCCAAACGATGAATGGGAACATTCCGTGCCTGAGCAGTACGCCATGATAAGTAATCACTAGCCACTACACTTTCTAATCAGTCATTACACCCGGCAAAGAAAACGGCCATCCTGCAGGATTGGTAACAAGCGCCACGAAGTGAATTGGCAAGCGCGTGTCAAACAGTTTTAAACAAAAAGGTTCAGTGTCAATAGTGTATTATTGCAAACAATGAAGGCAGTCAACTAATTTTTCTGCCACACACGGTTGTAACTGAGCGGTTTACAAAGCAGTAAGTGCGATTATAATACAGCATATCCGAATTTGATAGTTTCCGCGAACAGGTAGGTTGACTACTTGCTGCCAGATTATAGCCAGCGGCTCAAGACGAACTGGTGCACCAAGGCGATGATACTCCAACAAGAACTAAATTAGATGACATACTGTCTCACAGTTAGAAAAGAACTTTACGTGCTTTAATAGCTTGAGAGTACTTACGGGGATGAAGAGGTAAGGCACTTGTTTTTCATAATCCTTCCAGGCTGCGCCGTACTTCTGCCTGCACTTCATAATGTCTCTCCTAGCCCGGTGTGCTATCATTACCATGAAGAACACAGAGTAAAACCATGGGAATGGGCTGCTGAATCCAGTAATGAGGCCCCAAGAGAAAGCAAAGAAAGCATCACAACTGTAGTGGACCTTGCGCGCCAAACCGTACCATCCATCTGCTAAGATTTTATCTCCAGTATCGGTTTCGATGGTTTTGGGATTGTAAACTTCTTGCCAAGGAAGCTGCGGGAAAGTTTTGCGCTTCGTAAATGTGCCACGTTCCATCATACGGAAGGAATTCTTTTGAGCATTCGCCGTGTCCCAAACCCAGTATACAAAAAGATAGGCAATGGTTAATGCAGCCAAGGCGTATTTGTTCCATGCATATGTAGATGGATCATGGTTAGCGAGGTACAGTGTGCAGTGACAGTACGACATAGGCACACCTGCCATGTTCCAAAAGGTCAGCATGAACCCCATCTTTTCCTGATACATGTCCCAAGTTGTAGTAATCAGATGTTCAGCCTTAGCACATGCATTGGCGTAAATGAAATGAGCCATTACAAGGAACAGAACTTCTCCCGAAACGTAGCCGTGTTGTTCATATTGGCGTGCAGCAGCTGCGCAACTCAACCCAAATAAGATAAACCAGGGGATCCGAACTTCATAAAACATCTTGAAATCGAGAATGCCGAATAGACGGGGATTGAGCTCAGCACCCATGAAAAAATCGTAGATTGGATAGCCTGTTATCCGGTGTTGAGCTCCACGGGCGAAAGCAGAGAAGTAGGCGTAGGCGCTCATGAGGAATCCGGAAATTATAGCTACGGACATGATAGGGCCAAATTCATCCAGAATCGTTTGAAGTCGAAACAAGCCGGTTCCATGCAACACAGCAGCTATAATAATGGTGAGATAGAAGCTGGAATAGGCCGAACAGTAGTATTTGAGCTTCTTGCCACCCTCGTGTGGCAATGGCTTGCCATAACACGTGAAGCCGGGCATAAACAAGTAGCATGCCACTTCGAATATGTAGTATGCCCAGTATATTCTCCAAGCTCTCAGATGCGGGAATGCCCCGGTGTAGACAAGTTCGAACATGTGTCTACCGAAGTCGGTCCAGGATTGTCCTCCTTGTGGTAAAGGTAGTTGGCCATCGTAGTATGTTGCACCAATCCACATATAATACATGAGTAGAGGAAAACCGATCATGAGAGCTAGAGTTCCGAGTGAACCGCCGAATTCAGAATGCCCTGAATAATCGACCTTGGGGTCCATTCCGGGTTTCCATCCTCCACTTTTTTGCACCTGCGCGAAATCATCGAGGTGTCCGTTTGCAAGCTCCTTCGCGGTTTTCACGAAGTCACTCTTCCCTCGCAGCCGGGTCTGGGTCTTCGCGTTTTCCATAGTCATGCTCAGATTAGCTATACCTAATTTCTCAGTCAAATTGTAGCATACAGATCGCATTAAAGATTGGTTGCTTACTAGTGCTTCAAAAGAACGATGCTCAACTCTTGATCTCTGACGAACAAAAGTTGGGGTGAGGGTTCTTAAGGGGTTTAGATCCTCAGTATAGCTTCTGGAAAGGTACGCAGCGGTGAGGAAGAATCGGATTGCATCCAATCTACGAGTACGAGCTTTCCATCGCTGGGTAATTTACCAACTGTACTTGGTCAAGTGTAGTTAATGGAACTAACTGTACCAAGTGCTTTAATCTCGAGTTTCTGGAGATGAGGTTTCTTATTGGCCAAGCGCTCATACGCCAACCCATCATTGAATCCTTCGCAGCCCTGTCTTGTCGCCTTGGTATTTTCGCGACACTTTGCTGTTGACCTTACTGCATTCGTCTGTATTGGAGGCATTTCGAAATCTGCACGCAACGTCAGATTACTTCTACGTACTGCTTACATACAATACGAAAACAATATGATACGATAAAATTCCTATTTGTTTTTGAGAAGGAGAGTCTTATGGAGGACAATAGGTTGATACATTGAGAGTCTGCCAAGTCTTTTATTTGGAATGCAAGGCACGGCGGGGCAAGCTCAGCTCATTTTCACGTACTTGCGTACCCGGCGTCAAGGCTAGTACAGTACCTGGCGCTCACCCTTGTTGTACAACCATCTATCAAGCACACAAAGCCTTCTTACCTTGAATTCAAGATCTTCCGGCTCGATCCGTCCAAATGGAGAAATGGAATGGTTCCTGACCCACGTGTCGGTCCACACATTCCGATGCAATACTGCTGACAGATAGTGGCTCGACAACCCTGCAGGTATCGGTGGCTTCTAGGGCGCGAATAGGGCTATCGCTTCTCATCAAAGTAGCTTTTATAAAGACCCCACGATGTTCGCTACAGTTGCCGGTCTGAACGTCATGTTATTACTTCGGATTTCTAGATCGTTGCTCTATCTAGCAAGAAAATGGCTAGCTTTGACTCGACAGCTGCTGCGTCGGATCAAATTTTTCCTTACTCCATAAGAAGTCAACATGATGTTATATTGACGGAAAAAATACTATCCTACAATGCTGCATGAGTCGTGTTAATCGATCAACATAATCATCTACGGCAGAGCCAAATAAGGCGAAAATGGGCTTCAACATCCCAGCGCGCGACATGTCCAGTTCCCAATTAGCATCCGCATGTCCTAAAAGCAAGCTCCTAGCTTAACAATGGCCAATCGCCAAATTCTTCCAAGATATTGGTTTGCAGAAGAAATTCTTAACATGGTTCTGATATACCCTCAGTGTCACAATTACCCCTCATCATGCATGTCAGCAAAGCCCGGTTCCGCGATACATGGCTGGGGACTTATTGATTTGGCGTATCTTACCAATATATAAATGAATCTACCCCACTGTAAGTCTAATCTATGAGCATACAGTTAGAACGGCAACAATGCACCTCAACTATCTTCTAAATGTAATTTTTCTCGCAGGTGTGGTTAGTGCATCACCAGCACGACGACGACTAAAATCAAGTGCTTTTGCCGTCCCAGGCAATGCTACTTACGACTATGTCAGTAAGTTCAACTCCCCATTCCCCTCCAACACAGTAAGCATCATAGCTAAACAAACCAAGTCATCGGCGGCGGCACAGCCGGCCTAGCCATCGCCTCACGGCTCGCAGAATTCGCCTCAGTAGGCGTAATCGAAGCCGGCGGAGACTACGAACAAGACAACGGCAACTACAGCGTCGTGCCCCTGAATTCCATCCGCATGGCACTAATTTCCTCTGGAGAAAACTACCCCCGCTATCCTCTCATGGACTGGGACTTAGTCTCCATACCCCAGCCCAGTGCAGGAAACGTTCGATACCATTATGCAAGCGGGAAAACACTCGGCGGTTCTTCCGCCCTCAACACACTAGCCTACCATCGTTCTACTGCTGGGGCGTATCGAAAATGGGCTGATATCGCAGGGGATGATAACTATACTTTTGAGAACTTGCTTCCGTACTTTAAGAAATCGTGTCAGCTGACGCCGCCGGATTTGAAGAAGAGGAATACACCGAATGCGACGGTGATATATGATCCCACGGTCTTTAGCACGAAGAAAGGCCCGCTGCAAGTATCCTGGAATAATTGGGTTGATCCGACGATTAACTGGATGGCGCATGCGATTCAGTCGCTTGGGATACCCTTGAGTCCAGTTGGCTTCAGCAGTGGGTCACTGGCGGGTTATGGGGCTTGGGTGCCGGCTACGATTGATCCGAAACATGCTACTAGATCGTCGTCGAAGACGGCGTATTTGGATGATGCGATTTTGAGTACGGATATCATGATGCATATCCATTCTCAGGCGATAAAGATTTTGTTCAGTGAGGGTTCGTCGAGGAAAGCTACTTCGGTTGTGATTAACACAGGTGGTGTCGAGTATACCATCCAGGCGAAGAAGGAAGTGATTTTATCAGCAGGCGCGTTTCATTCTCCGCAGCTTCTCATGGTCTCTGGTAAGTTATTACACTATGCCACCCCATTACACGAATCAGCAATACCAACTAACAACCCACCCAGGCATCGGACCCCGCTCCACACTCGAATCACTCCACATCCCCGTAATATCCGACCTCCCAGGCGTGGGCAAGAACCTCTCCGACCAAACCTCCTTCTTCATCACCAAACAAGTCCGCACCCCCAGTGCCGGCAGCATAATCGCCAATCCAGCCAACACCGAAACGATTCTCGATCAATACCTCGACGACGCAGCAGGCCCATACAGCGCCGTAGCCGGGTACCTAACATTCGAGAAACTGCCCGCCCATATCCGCAAAACCCTTTCTAATACGACGCTTGCCCTGCTCAACGCCCTACCCACCGATTGGCCCGAAGCTGAATACCGCGGCGCGGGGATAGCGGGGGAGAATTTCTCTACGCTGGGGATTGTCGCTGGGGCTTTGATGTCCCCGTTTTCGCGCGGAAGTGTATCGATATCCAGCGCGAGTGTCTCTGATTCACCGGTGATTGATCTCGGCTGGTTCAGCCATCCAGCTGATCGGGAGATCATGGTTGCGATTTTCAAGCGGGTGAGGGAGATTTGGAATACGGATATTGGACGGGCTATCACGATTGGGCCGGAGCTAGTCCCCGGCGCAGCGGTGCAGACGGATGAGGAGATTCTAGCGTATCTGACTCCCAACTTACTCCCGGAGTTCCATGCAAGTGCAACATGTGGGATGGGTAAAAAAGGGTCGAAGTTTGCGGTGGTGGATCCGCACGCGAAGGTATATGGTGTGGAAGGGCTGCGCGTGGTGGATGCGTCGATTATTCCATTTGCGTTGCCGGGACATGTACAGGCGTCGGTTTATATGATTGCGGAGAAGATTGCGGATGATATCAGGCTTGGGAGATAGAGATGGGGTTGGGGTTTAGAATTGGTGAGTGATGCAGCTCATTTTGACTAGAGAAAGAGTACAACATAAATAGGTGTAGCTTCTGGAATGTCTACAAATACTATAAAGATACACGAACATTATAGATATCGTAGCTCATGAGGCATTTCTCCTGCTGTCGAAGTCATCAGCGGAAGAGACTACTACGCAAGATCAGCGGCTCTTGAAAATAAAGGGGTAACTTATAAAAGAGCCTCGGTTTATCTAACTCTATTTCTCTATATTCTATTCGTATTCCCCATCTATTACCGTCATCTTTTCACACAGCACACCACATATATCCAATTCGGACCCACTCATGCAGCTCTTCACCCCAATCCAGCTATCCATCCCTACATCTGCTCTCCAGTCCCCTCCATCCACCCCATTCCCCGCCACCCCCTCCATTACAGCTCTCACACCCTCAGTCCCTGCCCTCGTTTCTCAGTCCTCTAATCACCCAAAACACAAACCTCAAATCAACACACCACACCACACCAAAACACACACACATATTAAAACGGTATTAAATAAGTAATTATTCCCTCTTCCCATCCAATCTTCTATCCATCAAATAACAGACGGACCTTTTCCCTCTCCATTCCGAACCCAACTCCCATGCGACTGTGGTATAATGCAGTAAAAACAACCCTAACTCAAGCAGACAAAGTATATGACCCAAGGAAACCAAGAAACCCAGGAAACGAGAGTACAGGAGGTTGGGGTTGACCTCCTTTCCATCATAGCAGCCGTGTATGCGTGTGTAAGTAAACAAAAAGACAAAAGACAAAAAGAAGCTGCTACAAGTGCTGTAAGGCAGGTATGGTATCCATCCATCCTTAATCCAACTCAATCAACCCCACCACCCCCTATCATCACTCCCTCATCCCCCACCCCAAAACCGTCACCTCCTCCTCCCCCTCCCCTTCCTATTCAACTTCCACTCGGCCCTCGCAACCTTCATCAACAACTCCTCATCCTTGACGGGAATCCAACTCGTCAGCACCTTCATCGCATTTTCAAAATCGCTATCCAGCAAAATATCTCTCGTCCCATCAATCAGCGCCGCACTAGTCGCATGAATGATATCCAGTCCCCCGGCAAAAGGTCTCTTCTCATCGCGATACTTTTCCTGTGCAGGATCGGCGTCGCCGAGCAGCATAAACACGTCCCACACGCGTAGTTGGGCTGGGAAGGGAATCGAGTAGTTGAAGAGCGTTAGGTACCAGCGGGTGCCGTAGGCGGTGGGTTCGATGCCTAGGTCGGTCTAGAGGGGGAGGGTGTTAGTGTGATTGATTGAGGTGGGGGGATGGTCTGGGGTGGATGGAATGGTTAGTTAGCTTACCAGTTTAGCAGAGACTTCGCCGCTATCGAGCCATTTCGTAGAAAATTCATCCAATGCCGCCATCAGGCCTCCAAAGCCCGGCTCATACAATTTCTCCAACCCGCGTAAGGTCCACATCCGCACCAGCATAACAAAACACTTCTCTTCATCATAATAGCACAGAAGCGTGGCTGCCAAAGACGCCATACCCTGTACATAACCCGTCGTGGGAAAATACAACGACAGCGCATGTAAGACTCTAAACAACAATCTCTGGCCACCGCGATATCTCCGTCGAAACATAATATGACTGTTGATTGTCCTCGGGACATCCACATCGATCTGGACATCGTCTCCAGAGCTTTGGTTCTGTAGATTATGGAACGCTCTAATGATATCTTTATCCGAAGCACTGTCTTTCCTCTTCCGCGCCGAACTTGCCAAAAACGAATACCATGCGGCAGAACGCCATCGATCGGGAATCCCTTTCCATGTTCTTTCTATTAATTTGGAACTTTTCGTGTCGAATTCGAATTCCATCCCTTCGCCATCTTTGCCCGTTTTGACGATTTTCGCCATCTTTCTCCATTTCTCTGTTCGTTGCGATTCCTTCTTTTTCATCATTTCTACCCCTTTCCCACCCTCTGTTTCTTCTGCAATATCCGCCAGACCAGGAGGTAAGGTAAGCATATCACCCGCTTCATCCATCCATCTTCTATCCTTATTACCCGGCAATAGATTCGCTGCCGCTCTAAATTGTGAACTTCTATTACTCCGTATTGAGGCCGTGTCCCCATTCATTCGTAAAGATCTCGTAGATAGTTTTCGAGTAGGCTGTCGACTAAAGCTCCTCCTCGCAGTCGCTGTCGATGGTGTCCGTCCAAATGTTCGCCTTCTCCGCGGCGCTTCCGATGCCAGTTGAAGTACCGTCGAGACGCGCTGCGGTGGTCTGGGTTCCGGTGTGCCAGGCCTCGAAGGACTACGTTTCGCGTTGATAAACCCATATCTGTCAACATCTTTCCCATTAACATCCTCCCAATCCTCAATTCCCCCTGCCAATTCTCCTGCCCTCCTGTTCGAAAGTGCGCTCGTCGATCTCTGAGGTACGCCCGTGCCGTTTGGAGTCAAGTAGCTATTCGCTCTAAATACCCGTTAGTGAAAGACATCGATCGTAACGAAAGCTGATCAACAACTCACGTAACAGGCCGATCAGGTAGTGGTTGTCCGTTTGCGCTCAAACGATTCTCAGCCGTGTCATCTTTCCCATCCCTCCAGTCCAACGCCGACCCCGACTCGTACATAGATCGAACCTTCTGCGACTCCATTTCGAGATCTGTTGACAATACTCTGATCGAGGGCGACGGTGTTACCAACATAGAAATGCTGGGTTGTCTGAAACATTGTTGTCAGCAAAGCAATAAGCAGGGACCCCCAAAGGGGAGGGGGGAGCGGATCCCACCCACCTTCGCGACGCATTAGGACGCGTTTGATCGTTTACTGCTTTTCTGCCACCGAGCATCATACTACCTCGTTTCGAGAAAGACATCGATTGCATAAAATCCTCCTCTAGCAAGCTTTCGCTGGGTATGGGAGTTGTGATGGGCGAAAATTCCTCCTCTGAATTTGTCGTTGATTTCGCGGTAGATGCTCTGGGATTGCTATTGCGATTCTTCCAACGTCTTATAGATCCGCCAGAACCAATGCTTTCAGGTCTCACAGGTTTTGGTGTCGTGGGCGAAGTGGGCGGCGACGTGGGCGACTGTACATGGCTCGATGGTAAATGTTGCGCTGTAGCTGGGGCTGAGGCTGCAGCTGAATCTGAATCTAAGGCGGTGCCTGTAGGAGGCGCCGTATTCGTAGACAAATTGGAATTAAACTTTATGCCCAAGGCATTGTCATCGGTCGTTTTCACAGAGCCTTCGTGAGCAGCAGCGGCAGTACTGGTTGTAGGTGCAAGACCGGAATCTCTCTTGGTGGTGTCATCTTTCTTCGGATCCAGGGCAAGCGCAAGTTGTCGCGGTCGAAAAGCAGGATGAGTGTCGGTAGGTGGAGAGAGTGGAGGCGCAACGGTTACTGGAATCGGAGGTTTTGCAGGGAGAAGTTCCTCGTATCGCAGTGCAATTAGCCCCTCCTCGGTCACCGGACACGTAACTTGTGGGGTGCCGATGCTATGAGAATGCGAGTGAGCGTGAGCGTGAGCGTGAGCGTGAGTATTCTGAATGCCAATGCTAATGCCAGTGCCAGCGCCAGATCCAGCAGATGAGGATTTCATCCTAAGAGAAGTTCTAAGACTTCCAAGCTTTTCTGGTGCCATAATTTCATTATCTCGGGAATTTGATCTCAATTGATTGATTTGATTGCTTTAATTGACCGTGAACTTTCGTGATAGCAAAGGGAAAGCGAAAAGGAAATAGAAATGAAATGGGACGTAATCTCTGGGGTACCCAAGTATTGTGTCGAGAAGGGGAAGAGTTCAATCTCCAAGCATATTGATTCAGGAAGACGAGAAGGATTATCTATCTCTCTTCAAGGTTCGACTCATTCGATTGTTCGTTCTTGCTATGGGTAGATCCTTTCTTTCTTGTATTTTTTCTTTCCTTTTTCCCTTCCCTTGTCAATATGTATTAGGTACTCAGTACACCCAGCACGCTTTGGTCGCGCATATCAATGCTGTGTAGCTTTTTTCGCTGCAAAACGCTTGATGCTCTAACCCTTGGCCCTTTGTGGCTTGATGGAAAAGGAACAAACAGCGCGCACCAATTGAGTGGCCGGGATATAATCGGTGACGGTCGGTGCTGTGCTTGTTCCCATGTTCCTCTCAAGGGTTCCTCTTTCAAGGTGTGAAACGTGCACGACGTGGTAAGATATCTGTTCTCCAACAATGCTGGTGTAGTTGTTGACCCGAACCGCGTACGGTAATGTTACAGAGTTATGAAGTGTTTCTCTTCTTTATTCAGATATTCGGCATTCACACATTCACAACAGTCGGAATTGCGTCAAGCAATAGCGCAACACCGTCACCGACTAATCATCATAGACAGCGCTGATGCAATGCGAAAGCTTATTATCCATCTTACGGCCTGCAAGTTCGGTTCTGGTTGCGTGAGTAGCAAAGCGCAACACGTCCATGCAAGGCACCGGACGGGATGATGATCTACATATTAGGAATTACTCACAGCAGAAAAGTAAGATAAGAGGAGATTGCGAATGCCGTTTAGGAAGGACGAACGTTTCCTTCTCGAGCCGATTTCGAGATGGACTTTACTGTACAAAGTAAACAAATCTATCGGGTCTGGACTCAGAAGATGCCGGAATGCTTTACACGGCGGGCAGGAGTCAGTTGGCCGCAGAAGCGGTGCGAATCGGTTGAGGATATATGAAGTACAAGTACTTTTCATCCCGCATTGCATAATCACTGCATAACCTTTACGATAGTGCACATACGCACACAACCACAACACGCGCACCACTCTCTAGAAGAAGCAAAAGTCTCCCATTCATCCTCAGTCACCATCCCCATCACCATCTCCAATCTCCAATCTCTACTCGGCAAACCCCTCGGAAATCACTTACCCAATCCTCCACATCCCATTTCCCATAACCCATTTCCCATCTAGCCAGACCCAACCAATCGACCCATCCGCCCCGCAAAACCTTATTTCCCATAACGTCCCTTTCGTTTCACGGCCGCTTCTATTTGTAGCGGTGCTAGCCCCAGATGGGAATCGCAAAAAGGAACGGTGCGGATAGGGGGCTGTGACATCCTTGTTTTTCTAGGAGGTTAATTTTAAATGAATTACTTGTGGAGTTGGAGACGATGCGACGACGCGAGGTTCGGTAGTGGTAGATAGATAGGTATGGTTGGAATAGTACCCTTAGCATAAGTACGGGGACGATGGCCCCTTGGTTATTGAGTGAGAGTCTGAGGGTAGTTTGGCTCACATGTTTTGTTTATCAAAGCGCGGATAGATGAATGGATGAATGAAGGAACATCTTCATTGAGATCGCCTGGGAAGGAGTTCGTTCTCATCGTCTTGACTCCTTAGCTGATGGGACGGGGTGGCAAATGAGAGGCAGTTCTAACGACAGTACATCGTAGTTCAAACTAATCAGGAAGCGAAGCTTTCCGTAGGAGGCACAGTAATGCCGACGATCAGGACGAAGTTATCAGCTGCATTTCGGTTTGTTGATGCGTGAAGTAGGCACGTGCAGAGATGGCAGTACTCGGGCTCGGAGTTGATGCCGGAGGCGACAGTCCTCGGGTCTGAAGTCGATGCTAGAAGTGACGGTTCTCGGATCTGAAGTCGATGCTAGAAGTGACGGTTCTCGGATCTGAACTTGATACCTAGCGGTATGTGACAAAAGGCACGTCATTTTCGTCAAGGCCGCAAATCTGTACGTCTCATGAGTGATAGCTCGCTCTAGAAGGTACAGCCATACGTGGAGCACATGAGTTGAACCAGTAATCCGGATGCAGTGCGATGATGGTGATGATGACAATGTTGCTAATTCATCTATCTATAAGTTGCTTGTTTCCAAAGATGCACTCTATCCGACGGCCAATGCAATGGCTCGGTTCTTTCTATTGTCGAGCGGTGAACTGGATCTCATCCGACGCCGGAACTATGATCCTCGGACGAAATTTGTGGCTGCCATCGTTATTCCCAAAGACTCTGGTTCCTTTATGATCCTGTATGATAGCGTTAGTAGACAATTCGCATCCTAGTAAGAGATCGTACCTCTAACGTGCCCCAGCCCCACCAGAGAACAGTTCCTCCATCGTAGCGAAAAGTATACGGCTCACCATTCTTTAGTTCCTCGGTGCATCTTAGACATTCGGGGCCCACGTCAAAGGTAAGACTTTGGCCGGGCCAGAGAGTCGCGTAGGTGCCGAATGGGTTGTCTCCAACATTGTACTCGTAATCAGACCAGGTGAGTAGGAATCCGTTTTCCTCGTCGCTTACCTCGTGTTCGTCGTCCAAGCCGTCGCCCTCGCGTTGAGGCAGATCGCCGTGGATGTGTGTAGAGTCATCATTTTGTAAGGGCAGTTCATTCTTGGTTGATGTAGCGCCATTATCTTGGGTGGACTGTGTGTTATGGATGAATGTAGGATCATGAACTTGCAAAGTCTGTGCATCATTATCTTTTCCGGGGTCAGTTTCGATTTGTCTTGCAGCATCATTTCCTCCGGCATCATTCTCATCGGTAACATCACTCTCATCGGCAGCATCATTCCCCCCAGCAGCAGCATCATCTCCTTCAGCAGCAGCATCATCTCCTTCAGCAGCAGCATCTTCGTCCGATTCCTCGTGCTCCTCATCGCTTGAGAAAGCATCAGAACATGTAAGGAATTCTTTTTCGTACAGAGGTTCCATAAGCTCGGAACCTTTAGAGGTGTGACGGTATAAGCTATACATCTTTCGACGATTGCCGAGGAGAATTGCAGTAAGAGTGATGGGACGGCTCGATGAGAAGAGTGGGCTTTCTCCGTGATAGGTAATTGTCTTTTTGATTTGGCTGTCGTTCCTACCAGGAATAACGTCGGGACCTGAAAGCGATACTGAAACAATTGGAGAACTAAAGCTGGAGTGCATTGTCAGCGAGTTTGAATGATGGCCTCGGGGTTTAATTGCTGCTCTTACATCCGTTCACACTCAAGGACCTTTGACGTGGGTTGCAGCTGGTTGTCATCTGTGTCTTCCGCAACTCTAAAAGCCGTGTCGTTAGACACAATCAGTGTGGCGTGTGAATCCCCATCGGATAGCCCAATATGCACATTTTCTCCCCAGCGCTCTAGCAACGTTCCCCATTCCCACCATTCAATTTTATCGCCACCAAGCCAGACCAGATTGTAGCTCATTCCTGTTTTTAGTCGGTAGCAGTACCTTTGCGGCAGTTCTAATCGCACCACCAATGGCCGGTCGAACGGAATTTCAGTAACGTCTTCATCCGTGATCCTGAAGTCACTGCCAATCGTGGTGGGAGTTCCAGGGCCGTCTGCCATCACATCTCCCTCGACATCAATGGCTTCAGAGCCATAATTCAAGTGCGCGAGTCGCAGTTGGCCGCGAACAAATGAAGTGAGTGGTGCTTTGTTTATCAGAATAGATTTATGGTCGCAGTTCGGTGAGGGACGTAGAAGAGTGAAACAGAAGTGAATATAGAAAGGTAAATGTCGGAAAAGAAAATTGTCAGTCTTGATATCGAGTCTGATCCGTAGTGTAAAGTCATGGTCGTTCTTTAGCTCATCCGCAAAAGTGCGAAGAGAAGAGATCATTAATCTCACCTTGGTTCAAAGGTTGAAAACTTTTCTTGTTCGTTGGTCTGCATCATGGGCACTTGATACCGAAAAAAACTTGCAGTAAGTGAGCGATGTTTTGGATACGAAATATTTCTGGAAAGGGTTGGTGAAAGATGAAGTACGAATCCTCCAAGAGGCACATGCAGGAACTATATATACCATTTTCTTAGTATGAACCAACGGTTGGCGGTCGAGACTGCCAGTGACATTGTCACGCGATTCGGTAAATTTGGGGTCCCGATTTCACAGCTCTGGCAAACATCCCGCGTTTGTTACATCAAGCAACAGCAATCAAGGATTTTTTTGCAAAGGAAAGTACGAGGTACAGCATGTCCTCTATCTATACATACTGTAGATTTAGACCAGTGTTACAAGTACCTTTTCAGTACTTCGAATATGAATCAAGTGATATCATATGCCTCTACATAGTGAGACTTATTGGATCCTTAGGGATATATTCCAACAATCATTAATCGTTTCTGTGCTAATAATTATATTGACTTTGTACTCGAATTGGCTAACTCCAATACCTGAATATAGTATATTCTTAAGATTTAGGTGCTTTTCGTATTTCCTTAGTAGATAATTATAAAGAGAGCTTCTGTTCCAAATCCTAATAGGAGAGTTCTAATTGGGTAGTTCAGGACACTGTGTCGAGAAGTCCAGCACGTCTTTATACCCTCAACATTAATAAATAATCAGCTACTCCGTTTCAATATATGTAATATTACCTCAATATCAACTACAGTGTCACTGTGTCAGTATCGGGTGTCAGTTTCTCATTGATTTAGACAGCTTGTTCACAACCAGTAGCAGTGGTAAGAGAGGCACATGGCTCCTTTCAACAGTTGCACTTGTCACCCATATTTCTGATAGTAGAATTTAGTCTTAAACAATGACGTTGTTCTCGATGCTATATCTTCACTGTGTTTTACCCCAGTGTTCTCAGCATATACTTTCTGCAACACGGGAAAAGCATACATCAAGGACGTCGAGTAGGTATCCGGTGATCAAGGGGTAGTGAAAGGCGAGCTCGGTGTCGAAAATGAGTCAAGTCCTCACGATGACCCGGTCACACTGAACGGCATGATCCAAGCTGCAGCCAACACGTTCATGTCATCGGCAAATAGTAGCAATTTTTACAACGCCAGTTATGAAATTCAGCAGTTTCATGAAATCCCGGTCCGTGGAGAGGAGCTACTCTGCAACGCGCATGATTTCGCGGGGGTCCAATATGTAAGTGTTCCAGCTTCAGTCCTAGAGCTGCGTATTTGTCAACCCATATACTCCCTCGTCCTTAATAAGCTGTGGCGAAGTCTAGCTAGCTGACAATTTTCACTCAATGTATGGATCGACCCAAACAACACAAACCCTATGTATCTCGATGTTCACTTCACCTAGACAGATTACAAGGGCGGCGAGTTCGACTGCGAGTTGATGAAAGACTTCTTGATTGGGCTTCTTGAATTCATAACCCTGGAGATGACGATTGCAAATATTGAGATCGGAAGTGTCGTTGATGCTGCGTGTGTGATTAAGGAATGTCTTGGCGGTAATACCGAAAAGTCTATACCCGACATTTGGGAGGCATGTCACAATTTAGAAATGGGAAACAAGATAGTATACTGGAGGTTGATGATTTGATATTTAGATGTAAGTCACGTGAATTATAAACGGTTTTTGTAAGGGACGTACTTCTCTGATGTATTATTACTTAGCGTTTCATATGGGGTTTTTGTTCCTCAGGTTCTGGAAATGAATTGCTGGGAGTTTTGCAGGCAGCTATAATCTTTTAGGGGCGATCTACTGGTCTTGAAATGACGCGCTGAAGGTGATAGAGTAATTCACGCATTGAGGTAGAAGTCAATTGAATTATCCTGCTGCGTACTGAAAGAGTGATGGGTGAACAAGGCTGAGTCATACTACAGTCAGCAAAAAGTACTAAGGAGGGAGATCAAGTTATATGAGGACAGTGAGTAAACTAGTGGTTTACCCGCTCTCGAATAGGAGGACCTTCCGCTACACTCACGTACATCGTCAGTCTAATTCAATTCTTCTACTAAACTCTTCAAAGTGTATACAGACACGGTGGAGATATTAGAAGCACTCGATGAGTCGATGTCAGAAATAATTAGCGTCAGTAGCGCCAGCTTACTTCCTAGCGCGTCTCTCTTCGTAAGCCCTTGGCCCTCCAACAGAGAACCGGTTGACGTCCCGAATTTCAACCTCCTCCTAGATGTTCTGGCAGGGAACACCGATTCAAATAAACCATTCGAACGGCTCATTCTCCAATAAAGTTACGGGGACATTCGAAATTCCTGTGAATGCTACCTTGCTGAAGTCCCAAAGCAGTGAAAGCCTGGCTAGCAGTGAATCACTGGCGATATCCCGCGAAAAGGAGCCATGTGATTGAGATATAAAAGCTGATTCGGCTTTTCCCGCAATTGATTGCACAGAAGTCTGGGAATCCTTAGGTGAGGATTTGAAGTACTACGGGAAAAGTTCTTGTTTTGACCTTGAATATGTACGCTTCCGCGTTCTCAATGAATTCACTCTCAATTGATCCGTTCCTCCTTGGAGTCCTTTCCGATCCTCCGACGAAAACTCCCCGCTTCTCCTGTCACACCATACTACATAGTCTCATAGCTTTAACTCCTGTCCAATTCATTGTATTAAGGCCGGCTGTCGAGTTCGGAGGCTCCAGGTAAACGCTCGATACTCTGTCCTTCGGCGAGAAATAGCTGGTTCTCAGCCACCCAGTTCTTCAACGCATAAAAATCGCGACATTTGTGCTGCCTGTGAGGATAAAAAGATGTTAGTTTAAGATAGTATGTTCGCATGGGCTTCTTTAAGTATCTTGAATGGAAGTTGTGTAGGGGTACATACACGCTAAAGTCTGGAAGGGGGGTTTCCCAGCCCTTGACCCAAACATAGGTCAGGATTCCAGCATCTGCATCGCACATCAACTAAAATTTGTTAGCCTCTTTGTCCCAATAAATCTGAGTCGGGTTGAAGAAGTAGCTTGCCTTCTGTCGTAGGTTATCTATACAGTGATCTATTGAAGTCATTAGTGATCATTCCTTGACCTTATGCCATCCAAAGGGGAAAGTTACCAAGATGATAACGTATCATTTCCGGACTATCCTCCCATGTGTCTTTGTAGTAATCTTCGTAGGTCGCTTGTCGTAGGAAATCCAGACAATGCAACTGGTGTAGCGATTCAACAGTCGCCATGTAGCCCCCGCCAAGTTCTGGAGCTAATTTGACGGAATACTCAGTGGAAGCATTGACTGCATGCAAGGTCTCCTCTGAAATGCTAATGACACCGCCTGCGAAGGTTAGCATCATGATACATAAATAGGAAGAGTACTATACCAGTAGAATAAGTAATGTTCTGCCAATGTTCGTCGATAGATGGGCTAGGCGGTCCTTTGAAATCGTTGGGTTTCGAAAAGCTCCCGTTAAAGCGTCGATAGAAGCCTGTGTTCTTCACACCTTCCAAAGCAGGCGAATACATTGGCATATGGTCTTTGCAAATGCCCGCCTGAGAACTGCAATGGGAGAAAGAACTGAGTAGAAGTGACAAAGAGATGAGGAAGAATATCAATTGTAAGCCCCAAATGAATGTTGGAACTCCATAGTGTTGAGATAAAGGAAGTTTTGAAATAGGCTGGTTACTTTCTTCGTCTTTCTCAAATACGCTGCCATCGCCGGCTTCGAGGAGGTTTTGTTCGGAAAGCTTATCTTCGGAATACATGGTCGGTATCGAACGCCTGAAACAGAGGTAGTCTTGATTGTGCTTGAAAGTTCCTATAACTTCCTAAGATGATATTCTCCAATGTTCGAAAAGGGATGACAAGTGAGTAGTTATTTCTGAGAGGGATGTTATGTGGGAAGTGTGTTTTACTCAAACTATTCCATCAAGCCGCTTTCCAGTCTGATGATCAGTGTATCCCGGGTAAATCCTTTCTGCCAGGCTACCCCGATTTCAAATGATGCAATATTTACAGTTGTTGAACTCACCATTATTCACTGCAGAAATGTTATCTCGGGGACTCGGCGCCGATAGTATTGGCAATGGCCAACTTACAAATCAAGTTTTTTCTTTGAACTGTGTTCAACACAACCTAGCTATTATCCAATAACAACAGAGATGAACGGCATACCTGGTCTCAGTATAATTCACTAAAGAACTATTGTATCTTTGATTAGGTGCTGACAATCTGGTGAATATAACGGTAGTTGTCAAACATGCAAATCAAGATTTTCTTGGAACTATTCAACCAAATACACCGCAACGTACTTTCATCCAACACCTCCGTAGGACCGTAGTGCGAAATTGCGAATACTAGGCCAATAGCGTTTGACTTGAGGATGGTCCACCTACTCTATATAACAGACGAATTTCCTCCTCTTCCCTTACAGACCTGAAATCTTCATCCAATATTTAACATCTAAAGTCAAATTCCAAATTTCAATTAAGCTTCAATCTCTCTACTCAGCCAACCTACCTCATCGCTATCCTCCATCATGCAAATCAAGGCTCTCCTCATAGCCTCCATGGTGAGCGCTGCCGCTGCTGCTCCAATCACAACTAGCACTGGAGCCGTTCTCAACACTCGATTCGATGCTCACGGCAACGAGGCTCGTGCAGCTGCTCCTGAGGACGCTGTAGTCAACACGGCTTTCGGCACCTACGGCCACGGACCTCGCGCAACTACACCCGAGGAGGCTGTAGTCAATACGGCTTTTGGCACCTACGGCCATGGACCCCGTGCAGCTGCTCCTGACAACGCTGTAGCTAATACCGCCTTTGGCACTTACGACCACGGCAACGGACCCCGTACAGCTGCCCCCGATAATGCTGTTGTTAACACGGCCTTTGGCACCTACGAACATGACGGTTAGGTTGGGAGGTCATATATCCGGCACGTTATTGATATGATTGGAGGCTGTGTGGCTCATCTGTGTTCTATCTTTTTCGATTAGTGCTGGGCTTTGTTGATGAGGAACTTTAGGAGTATCATTAAGTTGGAGAGGTTCACTCAGGGCCGAACAGTGGAAAGTTTAGTTAGATATCACCCAAGCACTACTATTCCATTTCGCTTTCTCTCTTAATATGTGATAAATTGATAAGGTATTCAATTGTTGAGTCTTGAGCACGCCTTTTAAGCTAATTCATAGAGTCTAACTTTGAGCTGTATATACCCGTTGCTAATTTCCCAGACTCGGTCAACAACTGCAAGAATCTACTAGTCCCGGTACCTGGTTTGAACCGACTACAAACTCTCAAAGTGCTTTCCCAGCTCTTCTAAAATATCACAGAGATTTTCTGGTGCTGACAAGTTCGGGCTATGACCAGAATCTATATCCTTGATGATCCATTCCTCTCCTGTCCCCTTAACTAACATATCTTGGATCTCAAGAGGGACACCTTTGTCCTTCAGAGTACGAACGAAAGCGATCCTGCCTTTGAATGCCTCCGAGTCCCAAGATGCTCGTGGGCACGGACTATACCATGAAGCATAGCTAGGAGATAAACTAGATAGCACAACAGCATCTTGGAACTCCTTCGGGGTAACGTCGCCGTATAATGGTGGAGCAGGGTCGTCACAGGTAAGGATGCCAGCAGCTTTCTAAGCAGCTCATTAGAACCAAATAGGATGGGAACAATAATTGGTATAAGGTAAAAGATAACTTACATCCGAAGAAACATGAGGTGGGAGCTGGCCACCGAAAGCTGCAACAATGTCCGCGCCATCACCTCCTTTGATTAAGAGTGAGGCGATGTAAATCTGTCCGAGGACAGAAGTACTTTTACCAGCGGCCGCACGCTCTTTCTTACCCAAGCCCAAAGCGGCAGCACTTCCTGGAACGCCACTACATAGTTTGGATAATTAGTAACGGTCATCATATAAGAATATCAAGAGTTCCCACCTGTAGGAGTGCATGATCATAATCACATTGTGCTGTTCAATATCCAGAATCGGAAGAAGCATTTGTTCACGCACATAGTCTGCGTCATCTTGCACCGTAGTGTTCTTGTTGCTTCCTGTACTTGGGAGTATAGCAGAGTAGACAGGATGACCCCGCGTAAGCAGGAGGTGGAGCAGATAGCCATAGTGTGCAGGACTTTGAGAAGCGCCTGGCACTAGAACGAAAACTGTCTTGGAAGCGGGGCGAGGCATAGTTGAAAGCTTGGTTGTTCTATGATAGGATAAATAGTGGTTTGGAAATATTGATGAAATAAGAAGAAGTTCGGGAGAGAGTAGACCAGACTTTATATCTCATGTTAGATCCTTAACAATTGCTGCACTGTGCCTCCTACGGCCATCAATACCTTAGACCCAGTTATGAGATACAAAAGTTGGGCATTATGGTATTTGAAGTAAGAATACTTCCAGTACGTAGAGCTAAATATCAAGCAATTGGACAAAGAACGACACTAAAGGCCACCAGCCGATATATGATGCTTACGTTCAATACCCCGCCTCACTGCCTACCAACAGTTAGACAACAAAACACCAACAAATACTTACTAAATTTTACAAAAACTCCGACGGCACAGTTAGTTTATCCACGTCTTCCTTGGAGACCAAAAGATAATTGGTCATCCTTTGTCACTACAACTTTGAATGGCAGGTCGGGGATCCTTCGTGCAGTTGCTGACGTGGAAGAGAATATACCAACATATCATTGCAGCTTCCTGGGACCTCGTATATCAAGAGTGAATACAGATTTCTCCTGCTCTAGAAAGCCATGGCAGCTAACGATTACATGTCGAAGGGCCCGGTACAGACCCAAGACTACTTGGTATCCGAAGTCTCAGAAGATGCTGTCGGCGAAATGGAGCCTCAGAAAGTAGAGCATCTTGAAAATACAATGTTAGAACAGCAACATCTTACAAAAATGAGCTATACTCACTAACATCAAGCTGCAGTCCTACTACTCCAATCTTCTCACTATCGCTCTCGAGTCCTGACATACTCACTAAGAAGAGTGACTTTAAGATCCGAAAAACGATTATATACCTTAAAGAAGGCCTATCCCCCTCTTCAGGCTGTTCTGTAATCTTCAATCACACCGACACCACCGCAGATCCAACGACCTTCAGCCTGCTTCATCACACTCCTGATGGCCTAGAGCCAATGAAAATTTACCGCGAAGTAGACGACGGGAATGGAATGCGTGGATTTAACAGCGACGAGGAATATGGATTCCCAAATCGACTGGACGGTATACAATATCTTTGTTGGAAAAGACCGTCATACTTTCGCAAGTCTCTTACCAGGCCAGAGCGTCACTTCATCCATTAACGCCGAATCCTATTTCAAAACTGAAGAGGAGTTCGTTGTTGGAGATACATATGCGTATCGTTTTGACGGAGGTGTTGTTACATGGTGGGATTGGGGGACATTCGAGGTAATAGGTTTTGTTCATGTGTGGAATATCTGCTAACTGGAAGTAGGACCACGAGGACACGAAAGTTAAGTTTGGGAGCAAGAGTCACACATTGCATCCCCAAATTATACTTCCCGCGTCTAATGAGTCACGTTCACGGTGAAAGGAGCGGATTATGGGGTTGGACTGGGGAATGCGTGAAGAAGGTGCTAGTATGCCAGGGACTGCAGACACAGATGAATTGAACTATAAGTTCCTGCCCTTGCTATTATCTTAAGTCTGTAGATCTACCAGAGCATATATGTCCCCTTACGCCTAGCCGATAATGGCTATGTAAGACTAGATTACCTCCTGAGTCCTTACCTCCTTACCTCTACTAAGAGAGTACAGGCTACAGTAAGATTGCAATAGCTAAGTAAGCATCCGAGACAGGAGAAAGAGGGTACATGTATGTATGTACAAAGACGGGTGTTGTACTCGTGGATTCAGTACGACACCAGCCACCAGCCACCATCCACCCGCAACCCCCGTCTATTTGTAGCACGCAATCGATGCAACTCCAGCACAAGACAATCCCGGTACATACGACAACAATATTCGGATTCTTATACTCTATCTATTCTCCCCACCTAGCTAATCAGTTATACTGAATATCCCTGATGTATGCTTTCAAAAAGGTTCGGACATCTAGATATACCTCTCCCTCCTACGTCAGACAGCCACACCACACTTAGCACTGTGCGTCCCATCTCGTCCCATCCGCTTCTTACCATTGTTTCCTCTCTCCCCCTCCTATAAGATACTCCAACGACAAAAAGAACGCCCCCAAACGCCACCCATGCCAATGCTTTCCCCATCCATCCCTCCCATTCTCCTCCCATTCTTCCCCCTCCCCCTTTCTACCCCTCCCTACACCTCCTCGTCCTCCCAATCCCTCTCCCTAAAAACCGACCTCTCCCTCCCCCCACCCAAATCCAACTTCGCCAAAAACTCCGGCGGCACCGTCGGAATATACTTCCTCTCCCTCTCTCTATTGACCCCTCCAAAACCCGCCCCATAACTAACCAACATATCCGTGCTCGAGGGCAGCGAAAACGGCAACATGAGCGCCGGATCCAAGAGCAGATTCCCCGGGAGATCGTCGTCGTCATCGAGCTGGTCTTCTTCGTACCCATTAGATTCCGGCGTTGCGGGCACGCTGTTGTTGTTATTGCTGCCTTTTTTCGCCGGGGTCAAAGGCGCGCTGATGTTGTTGCGGGTGGTTTGCGAGCGGTGGCGTTCTTTCCGGAGACGGGCTTCTTCTTGTAGGTTGAGGAGGTAGTTCATGGCGCTTTTGGGGAGGCCTTTTTCGCCGACTTCGGCGCGGTAGTGTTTGACGGAGTGGATTAGTTGTTGTGGTGTTAGGCGCGTGAGTTGTTGTAAGGTTCCGACCAAAGCTTCAAGGTCATCTGGTCCCAGTGATGAGAAACACTGCAACCACTGTAGTAATTGAACCACGGGTGCAAGATGCCTCCGGGCGGCTTCGATCGTCATCTCTCCGCTTGAGGTCATAGAGCCGTGCTCGTAATGTTCTGGTTGTCGATTGTTCGTGCGCGCCCATTCTTCTAAACTGGATATGTTCATGCGTATTTGCATAGCCTTGGTTCGGGCCAGGTATTTCCTGTTAGACATGATTCTGTTGAAAAGCTCGGCGCCAAGCCAGTATAGCAATTGAGCTAATATCTGAGATGTGATAACGGAATGTATATCGTATAAATCTAAGACGAAAAGAGTTGAAGATAATAAGGATGTTACATTGCGGGGCGAGGGCTTGGCTCTCTGCTTTGGCGAGGGAGGTCGGAATCGTTTCTCAATTGGCACTTCCTTGACGGCAGTTTTCCTCTTGAAGATTTTCCATTCATGCTGGAAGGTAACGTCCTCGAACCCGGGAATAGTCTCATGCTCTAACATGGCTGAGTCAAGAACCTTATCCATTCTTCTTTCAGCGTCCCGAATGATCAAGATAAAAATCTCGTTAATCAACTCCGCGAGCTGAAGCTGGAACTCCGATGTCGATTCGGAAAGTCCAGCGTCCTTCTTCAGATAATGTAACAGCAATGTGGCATTGGAAATCCAAAAGGCCAGAATGGTCATATCCCATTGATGAGCCTCCACTACATCGTTGATCTTATCCATCGCACTAATAAGTAGTTTCGCCAGAAGATCATGGCTTGCATGGTAGTGAGCATATCTTGCACTGAGAAAGATCATGTTCGCTGGTACTGGCTTCTGCGAAGGCGATCTTTGTGGCGACATGTTCGTAATGATAATATCAAGAATCCGTCCCAGTTCGCTCTCTTGAAAGACAAACATCTGATCATGCAAACAACGGGTCCAATCAAACTCTTGAGCTTCTTCTTCCAACTCTTCCGGCGATTCTGGTTGGTCGTCAATCCCCACATTCCCAAGGTCGACTTCCAGATCCCTAGCACTTTCCATCATCATTCGTCTTCGCATTTCGTTTTCGGCCATTTCTTCCTCGAATCGGTCCTGCGAAAATCCTGGGTTGTAGAAATCATCTGTGACGCCTGCGTTTCCAATGTTATACCCGCTATCATGTAGATAATCCGCGATTTCGCTTTCCGGAGCGACGAAATCGAATGCAGTTCTCCCAGTTGAAGATTTGACATCGACAGATGCACCCCGATCAAGAAGCGCTTTGGCGATTCCCTTATGTCTATTTGTCATTGCCCACATCAGAGCACTCCATTGATTCCGGTCCTGCTTGTCAACATCCGCGCCCGCATCTAGAAGTGCAGTCACAACTGCTTCATGCCCCTAGAAGATATTAGTAGGGTTCAACCAAATTTAGCAATATCCTCACAAAACAACTGGCATATATAATTGGCGCTGTGCCCTCTTCATCCGGCGCATTCACATCCACCAGGTCCTTCGCTTTCCCATTCAATATCCTTTCTATGCGATCCATATCGCCATTGCTGGCAGCCATATTCAGTGCCTTCTGCAGTATGTCCTTCTTCTCTTCGATCGACAGGTTCGCATCCGTCGCTACCGCATCTTCGTCCTCGCTTGCCGAGCCATCTCTGTGAGCCGCTTGGGCAGCCAACATCTCCATCAATCTAGTGTCGCTGTCTCCTATTTTTTGTTTCGTGATATCGTCGTCGAAGTCGTCGTTATCCAGTGACAAGCTTTTGAACTCTAGTGGTTTGGCCAGGACAGGCGTCGTTAGGAATTGTGATTGTCCTAGTTATGTTAGAACCATGATTTGCATTTGTGACCGGGACTGTCCTACCCTGCCAGGCATCGTACATCTCCGTCTCGGGTGCATACTCCGCAGACACATTCTTTCGATCGTCCAGTGACTTTGGCAAATCATCGGGTAGTGCTCGTGGCGTCTTCACTTCCTCTCCAAAACCACCGCCGAGATCTCCATTATTGTCCCCGATGTCCATCACAACAGCTAGGAGACCACATGTACTCCGCAAACATTTGCTGCACTCTAATTGGCTGTAGTTCTCAGGCTGCAGATGCTGATATGTAGACCAGGAGCTGGTGAGCGTACCAATAATTGGGAAAGTCGAGTTGTTTCACACGGAAGCCGCTCTGATGGGTGACCTGGACTTTTGAATGACGCCGCACAATGCAATGTTGCGCATTGAAAGTCACCAAGAGTGGTCCGTGCGATGCAAGGTTTCACTAGCGAAAAGCAACGGGCTGTGCCGTCTAAATTCAGCCTTACTATGTTCCTCTTGGAATCAGTTTAATTATCCTTATGCACCTCACCATGAATTGAACAAACCTTTGCAGATGGATAAAATGGCCAAACTTCTGTGGCTTCATATTGATTTCAAAGAATGCCACTCAGGTACTTTACATGACCGAGAAGGCATCCTCGTTCTGAATAAGTTACAACAGAGATACGCTAGCCAAGGCCGATGCTCCTTTGCCTCCTTCTAGGGGCTTTTAAACGCTTCTTCTTCCCAAGACACGAATCCTCTTCACTCCACCATCTGGAATCATAACCAACTTAACGTGGGTAAAAGTTTTATCCTTCACCAACGAATCGAACTCGTGCTCCTTGTCAGCACTCGTCTTGCTGGCTTCAACAACCTCAGTCCATCCCTCGGCTGATACCCCTGGCTCGCCCTCCCCATTCCAGTTGATAGCTTCAACCTTCACCTTTTGTGGGAAGTTCCCTCTAAAGAAAGCTGTATCGACAATCAAGTTGTCAATGGTGCCTGGTGCCCCAAGGCGTATGATAGCCCAGTCCACATGGCCCTTTTCCCGAGATCTCGATGTCTCCCATCCATCACCCATGTCCTTTCCGCGGCCGGGAAGTATCAGGTTTGCGATGACACCGAAGTGTTGATCGCTGCAAGAGATAGCAACACCGCCATTTTGAGCGGCAGCTAAATCAAAGATAGCATTCTTGTCTTCTGGGAAAACTGGTACGGCATGGCCAAAGAGCCTGAATCTAGCAATACCACCATCTGGGTACATATTCAACCTCACGTGTGTGTATGCCTTCGTGGTTGGGACATTTAGCTTCCAACCAAACCGCTGAGAAGGACCACATTCTTGTAGGCCAACAATAGTCTCCCATTTTCCCCGACCTCCCTTCCAGCTGACGACTTCCTCGTCGTTGTCACTGAACACACCCTCCACTGAGATGGCTGGCGCATGGTTACCGCTGAAGAAGGCAGTGTCAACTTCTACACCTTCAACCGTTCCAGAGGCTACACCGAGACGAATGACAACATAATCAAAAGGCTCAGTGTTGTGTCTGCGCGTTTCCCATCCATCGTACCAGGCTCCAGTGAAAACCATTTTACCTGGTTGTCTAATGGGCGGGGTAGGAGTGATGAGGTTATTTGCTTCCGCAAACCATTCATCGGAAAAGGAGAGGACTTTTCCGCCAAGAGTTCCGGAAATCAGATCTAATGAAAGTGTCAGTCATCTGCATCCTGCAAGACGTCCAATTCTGGCTCTCTGCTGCTACAGCTGGTGTTCCTAGCAATGCCCTCAATATTATAAGACACACTCTTTCAGGATCCACGTAGATATGATCACAATTCGATCTGCAGAACAACATCTCCGAGACCACCCGGGGACCTTCCCCAACTTTGCTACACAATGTTTTAGAAGCACTTACCAATAGTAGACGAGCGAAAAGTGGTGTCAATCTTGTCCGCTGGCACTCGTGTGACTGCAACATCCTCTGTCTTATATTCAGTCTCGACCGCCATCTTGATACGGTGTACAAAAGTAGTGGAATGAATGGAGGTTAGGGAGAAAAGAAGAAAGGAAAATTAGAAAGAAAATCTCGTATGGACGGCAGTAAAGTGAATTCGTAGAAGACTTTGCAATTTCCAATTTCTATCGAGTAATGCCAGCGTGCAACTAACTTTCTTCTCGGGCACCTCCGATAACGATGCCGATAAGATTGCCCCGCAGCGCGGAGTTTGTCCCTCAGGCATGAATCTGGTCTTTGATGGTCTGAGCTTTGTTATCCCTAATCCAATCTACCTCGAGCACGGCACTAGAGGAATAGGAAGCTGCTGAACAAGTTCATGCTCAGCCAAAAATCCTTCAACCTTGGTCCATATGCATTTGCATTGCACCCCCATCTATAAATACAACCAATAATAAGCCGCATTGATAGCATTGTGCCATAACCCTCCCAAATCCGTGATTTGCTTACAGACCCAAGCCCGCTGATTGGCTTGTATTCCCCGCAGTCTTTGCGTCATCTATGTTGGATTGTGCTACTAAGTTAGGCAGGCTGGGTACTTCACACCGTAATACTGTTCATATACATATACAACCCGTCTCCTCTGCACTTCAATTCTACATTCTCTTTCTTTTGATCTGATCTGCTAGTAACGCAACCAAGCTCTCAAGTCTTGATCGCACAATGGCTTCAGCTACCGGAATCCCGCAGACCAACCCCCATGACCCCAGCTATGGGGAAGACGAGCCCTTGCTCGGAAGAGCTGGAGATGCTTCGCAGCAAGACGGGCTTCCTCTCTACTACAACCTCGGAATCGGTAAGCCGCCCTACCATCTCCCACCCAATCCCCCCATAACTAACCCCCTTCTCCCCATAGGCACCGCCCCCATCGCCCAAGTCGGCGCCGTCCTCCTCGCCGGCCAAATCTGGGCCTCGATATTCCTCTCCCCCCTTATGCTCTTCTCCGCGCACCCCCTCCTCAACTCCGCCGGTTTACTCGTTCTCCTACAATCTGCTCTCATTCTCCAACCCACCCACACCGCGACGCAGAAACGCAACGGCACGCTCGTGCACGCTAGTCTTAACAGCGTCGCGGCGTCGATCTTCATCGCTGGGTTGGTCGTCATCGAGGTTAATAAATTCGCCCACAATGGCACACATTTTGAATCTGGGCATGCAATTCGTAAGCCCCCCTCCAACCCATCCCCCCCATCCATCCCATCCCATCCATCCCATCCCATCCAATCTTATCTTACCTAACAATCTCCTTCACAGTCGGTCTCATAACCTACATCCTCCTCCTAATCCAATCCCTAATCGGCTTCACGCAATACTTCACCCCCTCACTCTACGGCTCCGTCGCAAACGCGAAATCCATCTACAAATACCACCGCGCGCTAGGCTACGTGATTGCAGTGCTGATGCTGGCGACTATCTGCGCTGCGACATGGACTACGTTTAATGTGAAGGTGTTGAAGATTAAGAGCTGGGCTGTGATTGTTTCTTCGGTTTTGATTCTTTTGGGGGTGGTGCCTAGGATCAAGAAGCAGAAGTTTGGGTTGAAATGAAGTGCTGGTGTGAGAGAGGGAGCTGTGAAGTTTGGCTCGTAGCAAATCTAGGGGGCAATCTAGACTCTAGAGGGAACTTCAGGTATTCTACGAGTTAACGAGGTAGGAGAGTGCGATTTGGCTGGCGGAAGTATGGGTATCTCAATGTAGCGTGACTTTTCCTAGTATACAATTCATGAGCAGGGAGTTTCTGGTGTCCGGCTGGATCTTTTCGTGGTTAGCTAGCTAATTACCACTTCCGAATTATTGGGAATCTTGCGCGTTTATTACTTTCCTATAGAAATTATAATCCTACTTCTATTTGTCATTGGTTGAAGATGCATAGCTGTGAGCATTAACCCCATATTGTCTTGTTCCCTTTCGTTTCGTCCCATCCATCTCATCTCACTGTCGTAGGCGTACATATCCCGGGGTGTCACAATTTCACTTTCCAGCAGAAAGGGGCATCAAAGGCAGCAGCACATCTTCTTTCTAGAAACATCGTTAATAGAGAAGTAAATCTACCATATATATTGCAAGCAAAGCCAACGCCCTCTAGTGATCCTACACACCTCTAGCCTGCCCAAATAATATTGCACCAAGTCGACAAAGTTCCTCCAGCACCATATCTCTATATTGCAACATATAAGACCCTGCCTTATATTTGGCATGGATTGTTCCAATTTCCTCTAACCCAATGCCCCAAACCATGACCGTAACCATATCCCTATCCATATCCCATTCTCCATGGTATCTGCTCATCGCCTCATGATGCTCTACACGAGTAATTCCGAAACCATCCTCTAAAACGCCATTTGGTGCATTCCTATATCCTATCCCATCCCATATCACCCATCCAAAATCAACCCCTCACCCCGTCAACCACCTTCGCCAAACTCCTATACCGACTCCAAAGCGCATCCTTCGACATCGTCCCCATAATCTCTTTCAACCTTTCTTTCTCAAACTCCAAGCTCTCTCTCTTCACCGCCTCCAGTATATAACTAACCACAGTACTCATCTGCAACGGCGGATCGCGTAACAGAGCAGCGATATCCGCAAGCGAAAGAGAAGGATTGTGATACCAGATGAAATACGCGCGGAGGCAAGCGGGAGGGGTCTTAGAGGTGGCGTGGGCGCCTCGATGTAGGGCGGCGAGCACTTCGGCTGAGAGGACGATGGGTGACTGAGTGGGTTTGGAGGATGGTGGAGAGGCTTTTACGGAGTCGTCGGAGTCTTCTAGGGAGAAATCTGGGTCGAGGGCGAGGGGTTGAGGGATGGTGGGTTGGCGGCGGGTATATTTTCGCTTTGGTTTAGTTAATTCTTCGGGCTCAAGTTCCGTATCCTCGGATGTGTCTTCTGAAGGAGCGACAACGTTTTCTGCAAGACGGATGGGTTTTTCTTCGTCGACGTGGTAGGGTCGAGGTGGTGTGGGATCTAGAGCTTGGCGTTTTGTCTCGAGTGTGTGGAATAGATGAACCCCAGCGTATGAATCGGATGCCGCATATATGATTTGATCCATTCGCAATGCTTGACTCCAATCACTCTGTCTCACATCTCCCTTGAACATAGGTAGATGCAAGTGTTCTTGAACCTGTGTTGCTAAGGATACCAACCGCTTGTTGATCATCTTGTACTCCTTGGATGGTAAGAACTTAACAAGTCGGTACAAGTGACTGAGCTCGAAGAGAGACACAGAATTGATGCCAAGATGATTTCGAAGCCGTGTGCAGTCTGCTCTTATAGACACCCCAACCTTGGTGACTTCTGGATCCTCCATTATCTTCTTCAAACTCGGCGCAACAAGGTTGTAGCGGCCGTCGTTTGGGAATAACGCAATGTGGAAAAGACCAATACGTTCCTCTGTAGCCAATTGAACCAGGGAAACATTCTTCTTTATTCCATCACCTGCGCGTGCTTCCGCCTTCCATTCTATGTCGAATCCCACAACTTTCTGATTCAAAAAGTATTCTTTTATAACGCGCTCGGTGGTGCTCTTGGATTGACAATAATGTACCTTGACTTTCTGTGGCGTGCCATCAACTTCGGGACCGCGATATAAATTGTAAGACCAGTAAGACTCGGGCGTCTCTGGTTCTGCATCCTTCGCTTTTCGAAAGAGCTCCTCGGTCATCTTGAAATTCGATTCGGAGTAGGGAAGTTCGTTCAATGCTGGATCCTCTGCGATTTCTTCCACTTCCGCAGACGCTTCCGCCTTCGCATCTTCCTCGACAGAAGCTGCAGCTGTCTCTGTCGTAGTAAGAACTTCGAAACTCGAGCTCGCTAGTACGTAATTGTCCTCCGCGTTCGACTGGAAAGCGAGTTCCTGTTCGTGAGCCGCAACAGCCACCGTGCTCAATGCTCTCGACTGCCCCGCTCCCGTCGCATCTTTAAACACAATTCCATGACATGGATGCCATAAATTCGGAGAATTCATACTCATTGATCGAATGACTGAGGGACTGCAGTAAAGCGCATTAGCTTCGGGGATATTTCCACACTACTGCCCCTCCGCGAAGGATGTATACATACCCAGGTCTTTTTCCTCGAATAGCTGCAATAGTAGATTTCATTGCAGTTCCGTGAAGTGAACCTATACTCGTCATACCGGGGCTTTGAAGTGACTTGCCCAGTTTTGATGCTCCATGGTTCCTAAGGAGCATGACACGAGCATGTATGTATGTATTATGTGGTCCTGTTGAGGAGTGGATGTTTGGACGATCATTCACCAATCGTTCTGCCTGGAGGTTGATGGGAGGAAACAATGATGTTTATGCCTGAGGCGTCAATATTAGGAAAAGGTCGACGAACGATGAGAAGTTGATTCCTGCGAATCACAAGAAGCATTTAGTTGTTGTGGTCAGGCAACGAGACATCAAACAACGCAAGAAATAGCGAAGAGCTAACGGGAATCTTCTTTGTTGGCTTTGACTGATCTACAAGTCTCTCGTTGTGAGTAGAAAATTCTCACCTCAGTCATCTTCACGTGCACCCAACCATCAGTATACCCTTGTTTGCGACTTCCTTACAGGTTGTGGGTGATTGTAGGTGAATTTGGGACTGCAGTTTGACGGGTTAGACAGTTTTGGTTAAGAAACAGCCTGTCTTCAGGAAAACATTAACACTTTCTACCTCAGACACCTTGATCACTGCTTCTTCACAGCACAACCTCAAAATGGCTTCACAATTACTACCCCTCGGTTTGTTACTCACCTACACCGTATCACAACTATCCCTAACAGCGAATAGAACTCATCGACAAATGTGTCGGTTCTAAAATCTGGGTTGTGATGAAGGGTGATAAAGGCACGTAGAAATACCTTCCTTTGACCTCCCCACCTGCACACAGCCCATCCTAGATGATGCTTGTCTTCAATTTCTCAACTAACCAACGCCTCAGAGTTCACCGGCACACTTATGGGTTTCGATGACTACGTCAGTAAGTATTTTCCACCTACCGGTCTACATCCTACCTCAGCTCTTCCCTTCCTGTCTCTATCAAATCCCATGTCTTCTTCTCCCCCTCTTGCTTCTGGCAAATGGCATTGCTTTTCATCCCCCTCTTTCCTCCATCAAAATTCCAAACGTTCTTACCCCCTTCCCTTCCCTTCACGCTACTCTCCTTTCCATGCGTCTCACCTTCGTATACCGCATCTAACTAACACCCCACCTCAGACATGGTCCTAGAAGACGTCACCGAATTGTACGTCCCACGCATCCCTCTGTCTCCCACACCACTAACCATTCTCCTGCTCCAGCGACTACCTTGGAAACCAAACCAAACTTCCAAAGATTCTATTGAACGGGAATGGCATTGCTATGGTAAGCTACTACTCCTTTTCGTGTTCTTCGGAATAAGATAATGGTGGACGAAGAGGAGGAGACAGAAGAGACGTGCTGACAAGAGTTCCTACGCAGTTAGTACCGGGTGGAGAAGGACCAGTTGGTGGATCATGAGAGAGAGGACCTATATTGTTAGGAGATGAATTTGAGTGGAGTGGAATCCGGGGAGCTGAGAAGGATAGATAGATTACCTCTAAGATTAGCAAATATCACAACGACTTCACGGCACTCACTCCATTACAGTAGATATTACTCTCATCCCTTCTTGTTATATGGCTTTTCGTGATCATACATTTCAAATGTAGCATTTCAGTCGCAAATCCATAACACCATCATTGACTGAATGCTTCGTAAAATACAGAAGTTCATATGTTGAGTCGGAGACCCGAGCAGTATACAAAATCGCGCCATCTATAATACAAAATGCAAAACTCCAAAACCAGGCAAATCTATATACAAATACGATGGAAAGACCTGTTATACCGTCTATACCAGAACTTTCCCCAAAAGTTCAAGAACGCAATCCCACCCCCACCCCAACGCTGCCATTATATCACGCCCTTTCTTTCCCCTTCGCACTCCCTTTAACACTACCCTTCCCCCCCCTCATCATCACTATCATCATTAAAAAAAGTAAACAACCTACTCCCCCTCCCATCCTCACTATCCCCCACCTTAAAAAACGTAAACAGCCCCGACTCCCTACTCTCCCTCTTCTCCCTATCCCTCTCCCTCTGCACCTCCACCTCCCTCAACCTCTCCTTCTCTCTCGTCCTCGCCACCCTAGCTCTCTCTCTCGACTCCTCTCTCGCTCCCTCCACAACCCAATGATGATACTCCCTCGACGCCGCATCTTCTTCTTCCTCTCCATCACTATCCCCCCCTGCACCCGCAAACCCCACCTCCACCCTCTGACTAACCCACCTCCTCCCTTCCCCATCCACAACCCTCACCCTCGCTCTCCCCGCCCCTACATCCTGCACTTCCCCCTCCCCCTCCTTAACCGGTACATCTGGCTTTTGGGAAAAGTAATCCTTTGTCCCCTCCACGCCTACCGCATTAACATCATCCTTCGGCGGCACCGGCGGTCTCCACTCCCATTCCCTTAGTACCTCCGTGCTCGGCCCCGCAATCACATTATCACTCCTCTCATTCTTCTCAATTCCCCGCCTCTCAACCGTATTCTCCGTCTCAACTCTCCGCTCACTCGGTCCCGGTTGAAAACCCTGCGAATTCGCGAACCCCTCCGCACAAGTAGTGCACCAGCCTTCGTGTTCTGCATTCCCACTTTCTTCATGATGCGCGATTTCTCTTTTGTGGCAGAGACTGCATCTCGCCGCCGCAGCAACGGGGGTAGGAACAGGAACAGGAACAGCAGCAGCCGCAGGCGCAGTTACAGGCACAGGCGAGGTAGTTAAATACTCATCCGGCACCCCAACACACCAGAATCCCTCATCGCTATCCGTCGATTCATCATTCTTAGAGTTCGAGCTCGGGTACGCCAGGTAATCGAACGGAGAAGGGAATTTACTTGTTTGTGTTTGTGCAGCAGGGGGAGTAGGTACATGATTTCTCTCCTCGTGTTCATGATTAGAAGTAGGTGGACTGGTGGCTGGGAGTCCTGTTTGGCCAATATACTCCTTAAATCTCCCGACATCTAGACCTGCAGCTGGAATCGGAGCTGGGCCGGCTTTGCTTTTCGGAGGACGTGGTGCTCTTTGTTTTTCTTTTGCTCTTTCTTTTTCCCTCTCCCTAACAGGCGAATCCCCTCCCATCCCCAACACGTCCCTGTATTTCGGAATTTCCGCTTTCGGCGGGACAACGCGCTCGATACTTCCGTCTTGCATCCCTTTGCGCATTACTTCCCAGTCGTTCCTGTTCCGGGATACCGCTGCGTCACCAGCACTCGAACTGCGAACCCAGCTTCCGCTCCCACTACCACTACCACTACTCCCACTCGAAACCTCCGTCCTAACACCAAACTCGTCCTCCTCCTCCCCCCCAACCCACCCCTTCATATGCCTCAACTCTCTCCTCCCCCTCACCCTCGCCCTCGGGACCTCCTTCCTCCCACCCCCTCCCATCCCCACCATCTTCCCCCTCCTCCCCGAGCTATCCGTCCCACTCACACTCGTACTAACACTTACACTCACCCCCGGACTCCTATTCCCACCATCCCTCCTCGCAAAATCCCTCTCCAGTCCCCTCTGCGTCTTTTTCCAATTCTCAATATCCGATTCCGGCTCATCCAAAGTAACCTGACTACCACTCCCCCCCGCCCCCACACTCATACGTGTACTCGGTTCCCTCGGTACTTTTTTATTATGATTATTATGTTTCTGTTTATGTCTGCGTTCTGTTTCCTTCTCCCAGTTATTTTCCCTCTCCCTCTCCCTCTCTCTTAGCACCGCAATCCGCGATAAACTCACGCTTCCCTGGGGATACGTCTTCCCGAGCCTGAGCTCGGTATTGAGATCTGTGCGGCTGGTCTGGGTTGGAGTGGTGGCTAGGGAGAAGGCGCGGAGGTCTTTGGATTTGGCTTTGAGGAATGCTTTAATCCGATGCGTGGTTTCGATAAGCGGGTGAGGCAGAGGGGATTGTTTTCGAGACGGAGGAGAGGAGGAAAACGGAGGCTCCCGGACGGAGTCGTAGGTGGTGTGTTCGATTTTAACCATGATGTGATAATTTATCGGCATGCCAAATGCGGAAATGTGAATATGATGTCTCGGGCAGCGAGATGTGATATATTGCGCTTTTCTGGCCGTGCTTGTGGAGGGGGGATATGACCAAGACAACACAACACACGAACGAAATCGTGGAGAAAAGATGTTTGAGTAATAAAAAAGCCCAGACTTGGTTTTAAAGAGCCCTGAGTGAACTCTCAGCCATCGACGTATTCTTTTTTGCCTTCCTTTCCCGTCCCTTATACTAACCTATTCATAGCCAACATTTGTTTGTTTCGTTTTCCCTCTCCTTTTCGAATCATGCTCACTCACTCACTTACCCTTCTCTGAATCCGCATCTCAGTCACTCACAAGTCAGCAAAGAACCCGTTTGCATTTCCTTTCCTACATTCCCATGCCATCTCCTTTGTTTCTCCACGTGCTCTTTTACCTCCCCCTCATAAAACCCATCTATAAATACCCACACCACCACACCCCGTCCATTCCGCGTGCATTCTGTGGTGGTTCCGCCTACAACAGTCTTTATCCCCCTCAGCCTACACGTCACACTCCCCACCGGCACGTTCTTTGTCCCAGGAGTCTTTGTCCTCCCACATCACATGCACGTGGCATTTTGGGGTCGTTCTTTGTTGCCCAAATTCGATATTGCCGAACCTCCCTGCCGGCGTGATGTGATCAAAGGTCTGCTGCAGGTTCGGGGGAGCTTGGGTTGCTAGTTCCGCCGTTGACGGAGAATGGTTTGGTTTGATTATTAAATATGAGATAACTTGTTTGGAGAAGAAGGGATTCAGACAATGCCCTTCGCCTCGGATTCAGAGGCGCCGACATGATGATGATTAGTAGTAGGTGCTTGTTTTAAATCAAGGAGAAGGGAGTAGTCAAATGGTATGCGATCATATTCGATATGAATGATATCTTGTTTGGCGAAGAAGTGATTGATTCGGACAATGCGCATCGCATCGGAGGCACCGATATGTTTGATTATAGAGAAGTAGTAAAGAGCAAAGTAGTATTCGGTCGTGAACCTCGCAGCCTACCCTTCACCCACAAAGATCGCTCGCTGGTGTAGAAAGTTCGGCCGATTATTAAATCCGAGATATGATATCTTGCTCAGAGAAGTGATTGACTGATTCAGACAATGCACTTGGTTCGCCTCGGAAGCGCCGACATGATGATGATTAGTAGCAGGTGCTGCTTGTTTGAATGGTGTGCCGTCATATGAGAAAAGACAAGATAAGATTCACATGAATGAGCTGGAGAAGTAATAAAGTGGTGTGCGGTCTGTCATATGAGAAAAGATAAGATTCCCACAACTAAGAGCGATGAATGAATGAATTGAATAGGAGACAACATGTATTGATACAGAGGGTTAAGAATCACGATGACTAGTATCAGTGCATCACCATCACCATGGCACTCGCCACAGTTCATCCCATACAGCATCAATTGACTGTTTCCTGTACCAAACACATCCGCAACCAAAAATAGAAGCAAACAAAGCACATTATCACCATACAAAGAAAGACACACAGGTTTATTAAATTTTTTTTTTAAATTCAACTCTACAGACAACTCATACATTTCCATAATTCTCAAGTCCCATGTTGCTATGCAAGCCCCATCCATCCATCAATCCATCCATTTGTCCTCCATTCCATTTCTATGCATTCCATTCCTTCAATATCTACACTTGGACTCAATAGCCAAGAACCCATATCGCTGATGGGCAAAAAACTCATTACAAAAAGTAACCCCAGATTCCAGCCAACTCCTACAATGACTCATGGTATGTGCGTGTATGTATTCCCTCCCTCGGGACAAGTTCCAACTCCGTTCGTATGCATAACAAAAAAACAAAAAACAAGTAAAGACAAAGACCAAGACCATAAAATGTACCAAGTATCGACCCCTCGAACGAATTCAACAACTGACTCAATCGTCATCCACGATAGGTACAACCCAACAACTAGGCTCTTTACATGCCTGGTGCAATTGACGACACCAAGGAAAAAACCTCCCAACCAAAGTAGGCGGGTGTATGTTGCTCGTTGCACGAACACGTCGCGGAAAGGCGACTACTCATCCAGTTAACATCCACGATAGTTACAACCCAACAACGCAGGGCTTTTTACATGCCTGGTGCAATTGACGACACCAAGGAAAAAACCACCCAACCAAAGTAGGCGGGCTTGTGTTGTTTGTTGTACGAACTTGTCGTGGAAAGATGCTGACCTCCGATAATGCTCATCCCGCCACAGGATATCCAGGTACAAGAACGCGGGCTCTGGGAAGCTTACATGCTCGATAGGTCGCGACCCCATCGAGGAAGTATCCCCTCATCCAAAGTAGGAGAGTTTTCGCCGTTGTAATTGCACAGTCGGATGTACGGAGCGGCAAAGAATTCGCATAAAAAGGTCAGGGTTGGTGAGTAATCGTAAGAATCGAGTTGTCGTAAGGAGTGGTCATGGTGAATTGATGTACGTAAAACGCCAAGTATGTCCAGTCAACGAGGTGACAAGGTCTTCCGTATGTGAGTAAGTCGTCACTACCTGACGACTATTTTTGTGAGGCGATGATAATGTGTGCGCGTTCGTTGAAGTTCATCCTCGCATGCCTAACTCCATGCAATGCAGTGAAATGCTGGAACCAATCTCAGATGAAACGCCATTTGTAAAGTAAAGTGTAATCCGAAATCGAGCATGGAAAGAAAGGGAAAAGGAAAATTACTCTTCAATAATTGTACAGGTATTCGGTCCGGTATAGTGAGCATGCGCGTTACCGTGTTTTCTCCATTAGATTTGGAGATTAATGAGTGGAATTGTTTATCCAAGGGCACATTAAGGGCGGTGTGCATGGAGCATGCGAAGTCTGCTAATTCTGCGTGCTTCAATGTCGTCAAAGATCTGTTCAGCGGCCGCAACAGCCTCCAACTTCTTGGGAGCTTCTGAATATACCTCCTTCCAGATCTCATCAGGAATAGGCGTCGTGGGAAGGAATCTGTCGGCCTCTGCCTCCTGTATTGCTGTCAATACTTCTGGAAGAACGTCGAAATACAACTCATATTCTGCAAAGTCCCAAGGATATTTCTCGGTCTCCTTTCCCTTGCCCTTGGACAGTTGCTTATCACGCTCTTGCTGCTCAACCTGGAGTGGAGAAAGAGTTGACATGTTGCGTAAGTTGCTTGGCTTCCTTGGTGCATGTCTGTTTGCGTTTTGGATCGCGTGCTGAATGGCTTCCTTTTGGTTAGGATCTGCCGGGGCAGTCTTGGTGAGATCGGTTTGTGGCAACTGCGCATTGGCAGGTCTAGGCTTTGGGGGAGGAACTTGAGGCCACTGTTTTGGCTCAAGGATTCTGCTGCCTTGCGCAACTTCACTGACAGTCTCTTCTTCGTCACTCTCGTCACTGCTGCAGTCAGGTACCCGATAGCCTCCTCTGCGAACGGGTGTTTTCTGCGACCGAGCAGCTGACGCCTCGGCCTTTTTCTTCGCCTCTTCGTCCTTTCTTTGCTGCTCCTGCCATTGGGCGAAGACGTTGCTCTTCTTGGCCTGAGGCATACAGTTTTTAAATGGGTTGTTGTGCTCATACTCATAGTTGGGATCGAGTACCATATTTATATATTGTTGATACTCCTCCTCGGATTTGTACCCCAGAGGGAATTTGCGGTCGGAATCTATCGGGTCATCACCCTCGAGTTCTTTCAAATATTCGTAATCGTTCTTTTCCTCGAGAGGGACGAGCAGGTCGCCACTGTCACGTGCTTTTCTCTGTGCTTCTAGTTGTCGACGCGATAGACGATTGTGCCAACCAGCTGCTCGGTAAATACTGGTCATCCCAAGGTGAAACTTAGGTTTCTTACTGACCGAAGGAAGGGGGGTTGGCGAGTTGATTTTGTCATCCTCGTCGTCCGAGGAAGGAAGATCACGAACCCGATTCCATGGCTTTGTACTAGATTTCACCTCACCATTAACGCCACGCTTCTCTCCGGTCTTGGCCGGTGTAGCAAGCTGAGCGCTGGCGAGGGAGCTGCTCTCGTCGCGTTCAAGGTTTACCGCCCTGCGTTTGTCTCTAGCGCTGGATTGAAGGTCCGCGTTAGGATGACCCATCTTGCGTGCATACTCGTCTTGGGCTCGGTGGATCTCAGCGACTTCGGCTGGTGTGAGGATGCCTCGTTTTTCGATCGGAATTTGAGTGTAATCACGGTTGCGCTTTGGGCGTTCGGTGCCTGGAACTGCGCGGCCCTTTCCGTTATCGCGGACGATGCGCTTTCGCTCTGTTTGCGGCATACGTTTCGGTCCAATGACCCGGCTTGAGGCAGGTGAGTTGAAGATGTATGGTTCAACAGGGGTGATAGTAGCTTTGCTGCGGAAGGGGCTGGTGATGATGTTTGAAAGGCTGGCGACAAAGGTGAAGGGTCGTCCCCATGCAGATGAAGGAGTGGCCGGCGGGACAGAGGATTGCTCTGGCTCAGGTGTTTTTGAGTCCTTGAGCTCTTCAGCATCAGACATGTCATCATCGCTGTCAAACAAAGACTTATGCTTAATGACCTTCGCTTCTAGGGATTGTCGTCGGGTGGCTTTTGACGATGAGGGTTGTTGAGAAGATTTGAAGATGCTTTGAGAGCTCGCCTTTCCTGCAGCGTCTTGCGATGAATATGCCGCAAGGAATGCTTGAATCTCTTCAATGGTGGGTAATTGCTTTGACTGATCTTTGTGAGTAGTGAAAGCCTGAGCCACTGTTACTAGATAGGGATCTGTTAATAAGAGTCCATCTCCGGTTTGACGCGCCGCAGAATTAATATCAGATGTGGAAAGAGTCTCACTGGAAGAAGCCGCAGCTGTCTTCGTTTGCTCTGTTTGAGCCTCCTGGAAACAGTCAGTATATACGCAAGGGACGTGATAAAAGGGCAAACTTGCCTCGACCGTATCAAGTGGGAGCGCTTCCTTAGGAAGAATCCCGCGGCTTATGAACCTCGCGCGAATCATGTCGCTCTTTGATCTTGGTGTAGCTCTTCGTGGTGGGTAGGGTTTCAAATTCGCGCCGAATGTGACGGGTTCAAAGCCGAAGCGCATTGCGGCAAACTCCATGCGCTCATCAGGATCGGTAGGTATGTCTGATGGTTTTAGTGGCGGGAGGGTTGAAATTTTTTGCGGAGCGGGTTGTAAGGAAGGAGCAGGAAGTGTAAGCTTAGGGGCGCGAGTAGGTTGAGATGGGCCAGCGCTGACGTGCTCTGGCTGTGTTGATTGCTTAGACTCTATGGAAGTGTTCTCTTGTACCACTTGTCGTGGAGAGCGAGAGGAAGCGACGTTGCTAGGTCTGGACGTAGACTTAGCTCGGACGCGTACAGGAGACGGCTGCTTCTCAGTGACTTCATCTGAGCTGCTCTCCGGGTTAACCTGTGTATCTGGTTGTCTGCGGCCACGAGGTTGTGATTTAGTTGGAGTGGATTTTCTTGTTGGTGTTTGGCGCTCTGTCTTGCGAGCTGATCGGCGACCTGAGCCTTTCTCTTGAGGTTCGCGTTCCCTAATCAATACCGCGTTAGCATAGAGAAAAAGTAAAGCAGGGGATTGTAAATGGACGACGTACGATTTATCAGACTTGATGGGCGAATCAAGCGAATCACCTGGAGACTTTCGCGCGCGTTTGTTCGATCTTTGCTCCTCGACCTCCTCTTTTCCTTCAGGAGTGCCGGCAACAGGAGTAGCAGGATCTTCTTCTACTCGCGTTCTTTTTCTGCCGGAAATAAGAGGACTAAGGCGCTGCGACTGTCGCTTTGGAGTGGTGACATCGTTATCTGATGACGCATCGTTGGAGGTCGCGGTAGTAACTACGGGAGGAGAGGTAGATCGAGACTCGATAGGGAGAGGTGACTGAGATCGTGATTCGGGTGAATAAGATCGGGAGGTATTGGTAGGGGGCGGTGATTGTGATGACTGAGTGAACGAGACGTCGACAGACGCCTCAGCTGTAGTAGTATTGGTGATAGTGGTGTCGACAGACTCGATGGACTGTTCGATCTTTACGGCGGCTTTTCGTCCTCTTCTCTTGGGAACGACGTCGTCGAGGGACTTTAAGCCTCCCGGGCTGGGGTTAGCGCGTGTGCGGCGCGGCATTTCGGTGAATGACGCGATGAATCGTAAGTGTGAGGGCGGTTTTCCGTAGTTGAGGTGTTGTTAATTATTTCCAGTATCGCAATTAATAGCGGCTGGCAGGATGCGAAGTGGCGCGAAGGCGCGTAAGGTCGAGTTATGGTGTTGTTGTCGAGTTGTTGTTGACGGTGTTCAAAATTCGTGGGTGGAAAACGGAAGACGGGGAAAACAGAAAAAGAGAATCAAGGTCGACAACAAGAATTGGCTACTTTAAGAGACAAATCGTGGTCGCTTAGCAAAAAAAGTGCACAATTAGCGTCGTTTTGCTGTGGATACCGAGCAATGACCACTTTTGCAAGGACAGCCAGTGGTCAGCCTCAGCCTCAGCCTCGCTCCTCGATGAGTGAATGGTGTGGGGAAATTTGGAGGGTTGGTTGGGGATGATCTCCAGAAAGCGTCCAAGCGGACAGCAATCGACGACGGCAAGAAGGGGAAGAAGGCTTCTTTAAATCTAACAACAAATGTACTCGCGTACCGTACGAAAGCTGTTGAACGTCAACACAAACAAGATAGACGCGTTAAGCAGTTGGCGCGGCGATGTTGACGGACGTCGTCGAGTACGGGAGTGATGGATTGAATTGTTAAACGGGAGAAGAGGAGACGAGGAGTCAACTTCAACTTCAACTTCAATTATTGAAAACAACAACCTCAGGTACCAAAAATAACCTTTTCGGCCATGGTTGCAAAAGTCGACCTCCCAAAACAGCCTAGCTCCATATCCTTCTCGTTTGCTTCGTACAGCACAGTGAATATGCAATTGAACAACAAGATTGTCAGCAGACAATGAAATTGCCAAAAGTGAATTTCTCGTATTTATCTTTGTTGTTGTAATTTCCCTCAAACACACAAAATCTTGTTATTGACCGCTTGTCTATTCACTCACTGCACGCAGACTGTGTGTGTGCCAGAACAAGGCTGCAGCCGTGTTAGCAAGGCTTTCGCGAGTCAGGACTCAGGACGCTGCAAGAGGAAAACTACGGTATACCATACCGAATGAGTTGCGCATCGCATTGCATCATCATAGTTGTCAACATCGTGCATGTGAGTCTTTCCTATCTCGTCCATCATACCGTAATAACTCCCACAAAACGTTTTCAAACAAATGCCACACAAAATACGTCAATCGGCACTCATTCACACATCTACGCTGCTCTCAACATTCAAAAGTCCTCAATTTCAAGGAATCTAAAATATATGATGTCTTCTCGCCCATGTCCCTTCTTCCCTAATCCTTCCCTATCATGACAGATCATTCCATTCCTATCCCATGGCCATTTTCCGTGCACATTTCATCTTTTATCTTCATCTCCGTTTCCCATTCCATTTCCCTTCCCATCCTCTCTTCAAAGCAAACCAGAAACTCGCCAAACTAAAACTCATTTGGCTGTAATCTAAATAATAAATAGATAATCGCTCAACCCTGTTCCGTTCCCTCCTTCACTCTCCCACCTGTTTCTCCCCGCTTTATCTTCTTCCCATATCCCCACCTCCCGATATCTACCCACAACAAAGATGAAACGTATGTTCCCTGCACCGACACCCGCTCTGATTATTGGGTCCCTCTCCTCCCCTTCCACAACCTAACCCCTCCACGTCACGCCGGACGTTTTCCACGCAATGCATCAAAACAACAAAGAGTTCAGAAACGTTGAGAAGTATCGCTCGATCTCTTGTGTAAAATTTTCCATTAGAATCACCAGGACCAGTATCAATCCTGCCCAGCTTCTTCCCTATCTGACCGAATAGCCAAAAGAGAATAGAAAACGAAGTCAAGGATCAGGGATGCACATTCACCCGTGCATCCGCCCACCCATCCCTAGACCCTCCATGCAGTCAGTTCCTGAACAGAGGCATCCTTCATGACATTTGCTAGTTCGTAACGAAAAATCGAGAGAATGAGGTACTGCAACGTTGAAGACTCTTTGCAAAAGAGGTGTATAGTATATGCCATGCCATGCTAGGCCCCATCGAAATGAAAAACAATTACGGAAGAAGATAGAACCAGAGGCCAGCCATTCTTTGTCCATGATTTACATCCCGTCCACGAGACAGGAGAACAGGAACGGCGCCATGCCATGCACATACACATTAGGTGGCTCGCAGAGTCGAAAAAAGAAGCTTGAATAGTGGTAAGACGCCATACAATGCAAGAGGGAAAAAAAGTATTAGTGAAAATAAATGAGTTTTATGACGGCGGCTTCATGAGAGTACCAGGAAAGTCTTGTGGATTTGCGGACGAGTCTGGATCCAGTAGGTTGCTCATGGCTTTGCTCAGTAGTTTGAAGTCGACAGGCTTGGTGACGTAGCTATTGAAGCCGGCTTGTATGCACTTATCTAGAACATCAGCCATAACGTTGGCTGAAAGTGCGATGATTGGCATCTTGGGGTATGACCCCTTCTCCTCCCATTCTCGAATTTCTCGGCAGGTTTGATAACCGTCTTTGCGAGGCATGTGAAGATCGCACTGTCATAATGTCAATTAGAGAAGTGGGCACGGTGACGCATCTTGAGCTTACCAGTATCAAAGAATAAGTTCCGTGAGGCTTGGCAAATACTCTTTCCGTGCATTCCATGCCATCCAAAGCTAGCTCAACCGCAATGCCGACTTTGCTCAAGAACTTCAGTAGTACTTTCTGATTGACCTGATTATCCTCAACAAGAAGCACCTTAAGACCTTTATTTCCGAGACGTTGGCCAACGTCCAAATAATGCTGTTTCTGGCTTGCGACTTGTTGCTGAGCACTGGAGCGATTGCGATCTGTGCTAAGATCCCTCTCCTTATCTGGATCAAAAATCACAGCAAATCTAGACGGCTTGACGGGCTTGTAGATAAATGTTACGCGATTGTCCTTGGCAAGCTGGTCGTAATCATACGCTGTGGCCATCTTGATTACCTCTTGTCGCTGTACTGGATCCGACAGAACGACAATTGATATTTGTGGGAGCATGACAGACATGACTATCTGATCAATCAACTGGACAATTTCCTCGGCTGATCCTAGATTTAGCACGATATGTGTGAATATGACAGGATCCTCTCCACTGATGAGCCTTCGGGCTTCCTCCACACTGGCAAGTGGGGTGATCTGGTGCGGCACGTCTTTCGGCAAGGTTATTTCGATGTGTTGAGTGGTCGCCTCTCGACTATGCGTTTGTGGACAAATGAGCAAGATAGAGTACATCGGAGGTCGGAAATTCTTGAGATCTGCAATAGAGCTGTTTGGAGGCGAGTTACTCTTGCGTGATAGAGAAGTTGGGTTCGGCGTCGAGAGCGTTGGCGTTGGCGTAGACAGGGTCAAGTTTGTCGGAGATCTTGCGGCGGTTGGAGACAAGGCTGCGTGCTTCTCTGGGAGCTCCAACTTCATTTGTGACAAATCCGGATTGCTAGCCCGAGCTGCTTCGCTGAAATGATGCAAACTTTGCGCAATGGAAGACCCTGACGACCTCTCTGTTAGATGGGAACGCATGGAGCGGAGGGAGGGCTCTGAACTATCTGATGATGTAACAGCCGGGGAGTCTATACTTGATTCGGTTTTGGGGCTTTCCGCAATAGCAGGCGAGTGCAACAACCTACTAGCCAATATCGGATTATTCGTAACATGCTTAGGCATTGTAGATATCTCAGTAACTGGCTTGTCTGATGAGACTCTGGTTAGTGCAGGCGTTGCTAGTGGCTCTGGGTGGTCTTCGAGAGTTGGCAAACCAAACTTGGCTGTGAACGTGAATGTAGACCCTTTCCCAGGTATTGCTGTGCCTTGCATCTTCCCTCCATGGAGTTCAACGAGCTGCCTAGAAATCACCAGTCCCAAGCCACTGCCACCGTGCTGTCTGGTGCTGCTTCCATCAATTTGACTGAATGGCTTGAATATTAGCTCCGCTTCCTCTTTAGTAAATCCTCTCCCAGTGTCGACAATGGAGTACTCTAACATGACTTCGTTCTCGCCTGCTGTAGAATCCGGCTCGTTGTAAACTCGGCATCGACTGAATACTTCTCCAACTGTTGTGAACTTGATGGCATTACCGATAACGTTCAGTAATACTTGTCGAATGCGGAACTTATCTCCTTTCACCATCTCGGGAACGTCGACCTCAACAACGTAGTTCAATTCCAAGCGTTTTGTGATAGCCATAGTTGACACCATCTCGTTAACTTCTTCGACAAGCGAACGAGTATGGAACCATTCATAAGACAGTTTCATCATACCTGCGTCAACCTTTGAGAGGTCCAAAATGTCGTTGATGATGTTCAGAAGGCTGCTTGCACTCGACTGAATCGTATTCGTGTAATCGAGCTGTTCGTCATTGAGCACAGTATCCTGGAGAAAGCTTACCATACCGGAAATGCCTATCAAGGGCGTACGGATCTCGTGAGACATGTTGCTGAGGAACTTGCCCTTGGACTCCATAGCCTCTTTGAGCTTCGTCTCAAGCAGCTTGTGATCATTGATATCTGTACAAGCGCCAAACCACGAGCCATCCCCGCTACCAAGGTTGATGTTATCTACCTCTACACACCTCACCAGGTGCCATCGATATTCCCCAGTCTTCGATCTTAGTCTAACCTCGGTTGTGTAAGAGAGTCTGCCGTTGCTATCAGTTGTTATCTTGATCACTCCACTCCTTGCCAGTTCCGACAGATCTGCGGTAGCAAACTCGTAGACGGAGCTGCTGCTAGAACTATTATTCCTCGAAAGAGTTTGATGGATTCCTTTGACGGTCGTTTCGGTAGGGGCTTCCGAAACATTTGACGATTTGCCTGATTGCCCAGATTGCCCTGATTTGCCGCCGGAGGACGTTTGAGAAGGATTCCTCATTGGCTCGCCCGGTTTCTTTGATTTGTGTGACAAGGGAGTGGGTGGTCGATCAATTGGTATTTGGCATCTCGCAAGATCGTCCGGATGCACGTAGTCCATAAAGCCCAACCCCAGCGCATCGTTGAAATCCTGCCCGGTATATGACAACCATTGTTCGTTGGCAAATGTTACGCCTTCATCTTCAGTGGCTGCAAAAATAATCTGCGGAATTAAGTTCGCCAGCTGTCGATGTTTGGCTTCCGAAGCTTCTATTTCCTCCTGCCGAGCGGCCTTGACTTCTGCAATATGTTGATCATGTATATCCATGTGCGAACCATACCATTGCACAATAACACCCCTTATATCTCGAGAACCCACTGCCCTGGTGTAGAACCATCGATAGCTTCCGTCAAATCGTCGGATGCGCACTTGCATTGAGAATTGTTCCCCTGTTTTCACCGCATGCGTCCAAGCCTTGAGATAGTCTTCTCGTTCATCGGGGTGAATGCTGCCCCAAGGATCCTGATATAGTTCAGACACCGTTTGACCTCGGTATGTCAAATATCGACTGTTGACCCAAACTATCTCTCCTGTCTGCGGCAGTGCTACAAATACATGGGCGGGTAACGAATCGAGCATTAGGCCTTTGAGTCGATCGGATGGAGGCGGCATGTCTGTAGGGACAGACATGCTGCCTTGCCGAGATTGGGCTTTTGGGGCAGCGGGAGCCTTAATTGATGGCGCTGAAGTTGTTGGCAAAGATTGAAAGGTAGCTCCAAAATCTGCGCCATATGAGTGCAGCAGGGTATGTTGGCGCTCGGACTTCGCAGCACCATGCGAAGCTCCCCGCATTGCTTGTCTTCTGGGTGATTCGTGAGGGTTGTGATGAGATGGACTTGGTTCTCGGGGTTCGGATGACTCGGCAGGTTCCTTGGAGGATCGATGGGCGCGGTTTTCTTGTTTGGACGCTGTGGTAGTGGATTGTGAGCCCTCAACATCTGTTTTGATTTTAGCTGGATCTTCAGTAGATCCCGCCGATGTTGGCTCTAATGCAGAGGACCGATCTTCTGCAGAGCTTCGGGAAGCGGGAGGTCGCGCTTCCGCAGGGGAGTTTTCTTTTGAAGATCTGCGGACGCCTGTGATACTACTACCCGATCCAGTATCCATGCGCGAAATGCCTGGTCGTGTCCTTGAGCCAAAATAACCTTCCGTAGTGACATAGCCTGGGCTCCCGCCGGCAGACTTCCTATCTATAGTAAGGCCAACACTTCCAGGATCCCAGCCAGGCGTGCCGCTTGGGGATGCGTTAGCGCTCCTCGATACTCCCGAATAATCGCTAGGGCTCGTAATGCTTCCGCCTGTTGATTGATGAGTGAATCCTTCTTCAGATGGTGAGTAAGATATATTACCGCTCATGGTTGTAGGCTGCTCATGTACAGGTCTGCCTGCAGGAGCAATGGCACCAAATCCTGTAGTGTGTGGACGCTTTCGAGATAGACCAGCGACTTCTGTCTCTAAGTTCGAATAATGTCGACAGAGAGAGAAGGACGTGGCCATATGCGGTGAGAGATGTTCTAGAGAATGTCTAAGATTAGAAGGATAAGGAATAACTGGGCTCAAGATCGACAAGATTGCAATGGGGGTTCGCTTTTCTTTGGCTTGCTCGATTGCCTGGGGTTTGGAGGGGTCGGGATATTTTGGCAGTTGGGGAACACCTCTTGCTCGGCCCGCCGACTTCGATTCCATCGCTGCTGCATCCAATCTAAATGACTGTACCGGTTTGGATAGGAGGGGATGCGTTAACGGTATATGTAAAACTGTCCAAGACCTATCAATTCCGATGGCTTCGACCGGCTGCATTTTGGAGTAATCTTCTGGCGCTTGGTTTGGGTTGAAAGTCTCTTCGTCGATCGTCGGGTCTGCGAAGAAAGGGTTCTCTGTGGTTTCTGCGCGCACAGCTGGTGAAGGAGCTGGTGACTGCGACCATGGTGATGGCGGGGCTTGTTCGTATTCTTCGTATTTAGGAAATGGTAAGGGCAGTTCATCCTCAAGCTGCGTAGCGAGCTTCCACTTTTCCCCTGTATGGCCACGAATGCTTCGACTTGGTCGTTTCCCATGTTTATTGCCAAACATGGATGATCGCGAGGTGAGTTCCGGTGGCCTGGTCTTTTTAGTTCTCTCAGGTGAATCCTTTTTCAGCGACCGTATCGGGACCTTGCTTGCGGTGCTCTTGTCTTCCGTTACTGGATCACTCAAGTACGGATAGTCGCGCGTCAGAGCAATGACCTTTCCCCGCTCAAGAACTCTCAAGATGCCGCTATTATCGATTAATGGATCGGCCTCAAAGTCTAAAGCTTGTAAAACAGGAAAGACTCTTCCTCGGACATCTCTCGGCGAAGTCTCTACGTCTTCCCAACTTGCAGGTTTTGCCTCTTCTTGTGCCATGTGTTCTTGTAGAGCTTGCAAGCTCAATTGCGCATTTCTCAACGTTACAGTCCGTGGTGGTGGGTCGGGTCGCGTAACAGCATAACTTTTAGCACGCGTGAGAGTAGGAGGTCTTGTGGCAGTATTCCTTGAGGCCTCTGAAAACGACGTTGGCTCTTTTGTCGAGACTTCATAGGACGTAAAAGAGTGCCGGGTGGTGAGCCCTGGACGCGGCTGTGCCGGTATTGGCGGAGAGTCACCAGCTGCAGTGCCTTCTGAATTAGAGGTCTCATTCGTGTCACCACTGCTGGGAAAACGACCACTCCCCTGCTGTAGATATGCAAGACTTAAATCATCCTCCTCTGCGGCGTTAAACGTTGCTTTTTGACCCCAGGGGACATTCTCTACATCAGTCGAATCTGCGGGCACAGATAAGGTTACTCGGTCGGCCTTGTACACATCTCGCATTATTTGCACAACAGTAGACCACCATGGATCCAGGCCTGGCTCGGCGGAAAGCATGAGACTCAGATCATAGAGATTGGGCGTCTCAAAGTTTGGATCATCTCTTGAATGCTGAGAACCTGCAGGCTGGAAGTTTAATGTCGAGGCTGGTGTTATTGGACCCGAGACCACATGATCGTGTGGGCCGTCATGAAAGAAGCCTCCAGCAAAATTCGAGGGATTAACTGTGGGTGATAAAGCTGTAAAGGGACGGTGGCCAGAATAACTAAGTTGCCGAGGGGTTTTCATTGGTGGAAACGGATATGATGGCGTTCTTGCACTGAGCGCAGCAGGAGTCTCTCCTCCTCGAATAGTCCTTGCTGATTCCGTCGATGCTGTCTCTAAGCCAGATGGCACAGGGCTGATGAAGGCTGCCTCCAAAGATGGCGATATCGATTCCTCGTGTATCGGAGAGATCCGAGTCTTGGCACTGGTGGCCGCAGGCGCATTATTTGCTCGTCCCTCTTTATCCTCCAGTTGCTTCGCCAATCTCTGCCGATGCTGACTTAGTTGTAATTGAGCGTTCATAGCACGAAGCCGCTCCACTTCCTCGGCCATGTCATATTGCGGTATCACTCCTGAGCTGATGCTTTCCTTCAGACTGTGTATTGACTTCCTTCTCTCCTCTGCATGATCGACCTCATTCCCAGGGTTCCTGAATGATCCGGCATCTGAGTCCTCCACGTCGCTCAACCTTTCCACGTCGCTGTGGATCGAAGGTGCCCTTGCACCACCTGGAGAGTCTGGCATTGAGTCTTTCGCCTTCGAAAACGACGACCGAGGTGATTTCATTCCATGCCGGCTGCTCGATGGGGAGGGATGTGAATGTACCGACGAGCCATCTCCTCCTCCTTTGTCCGTACTAGAACGCCGCGACTCTGACGACCTCCTGGACTGGGACGAAGGTGGTTTATCGAGAGGAGATTTTGGAGGGGGCATGCCGTCCTCCCTTGGCAAGCCACCCACGGAAACCTGGCGTTATTTTGAACGCAGAGCAAATAAAATCGCGATCGCTATTGTAATCGCCACAGCCAGGTGCTTCATTCGTGTGGCCTTTGGGGTGGTTATGGGTTGATTTGGTATGAGTTTGGAGAGCAGGTAAGATGAAAGCTTTTGGTGGAAATGACGTAGAGGGAGGCTTGTTAAGGCAATCCGGCAAATAAACGACTTTCAGGACAACTGACTTTGTACGAGACGTCAAAGGCTCATGCTCGAATGAATATCAGCAGTAACAATGGGAGGAGGAGCAGCGAATAGAGAGTGCATATAGGTAGTTCATCGAATCGTATACCGGGATTTCGATAGATTGTGGACAGTAACGAGGGTCGGAGGGTTGAGTGTTCGCTTCCTATGCAAAAGAAAGAGTCGTGTGTACTTGGGTCTGTAGTAGGATATGTGTAAGGGTGTAAGGTGTCTGGGTGTCCGGGATAAAAGCTGGAGAACGAGAACTTGAGACTTTTGGACTCTGAACGTTGAACTGCCCTCCGATTGCCAGCCCAGATTGGTTTGTTTGCCTGCCTTCGTTATGAAATTTTTGGGTAGACTGTACTTGTACCTAGTAGGGTGGAGGAAGGGGAAAAAGGTACGTTGACAAGGTAGATCGGTGAAAGGAATTGATTGATCTGATCTGGACAATAATACTTTACTAGTGTCATGTAGAGAGTGAGAAAAGAACCCAGCTCTTTTTCGGTCGTGGTGCAGGCAGTGGTAGTGGTAGTGTGGTATGGAGTGGCCGGTGGCACAAGAGTGGATTGATGGGTTAATACCAAACTCCCAAACTGCCAGTACCTAACCGTTACTCGTCTCATACTCATCCTCATACTCACTGGCATCACTTCTGCTACCGTATTTCTGTTCCTATTCACATTCATACAACGGACCATTATTACTTTAATACTCGTCGCCCCTCTTCCTGCCTTTGTCGCAAGATCATCAGCCGTCACACAAACCTGGAAGCGCTTTGGAGGGAACTTCCAGAATGATGAAAGATCAAACGATGAGAGATCAGGAAAGCCGGTATTATTTGCTTCAAACCTGATGAATACGCATTTCAAGGCTGTGCTTGCATTCTATGACATATCTACAGATTACTTCTTACTTTTTATGTGAAGTTTGTACAGGAAAAGTACTTGTTCGTATTTTGTGTGTATATTTTGTGTGTGTTTGGTGCGCTTGAAATCAAGATCTTGGAAGTCAGTCTCCTTGGAATCTGTCGGATTGGGGATTCCACTGCTCCGTTCAACCAAGTTCAGGAGTCGTTTTTCCCTCTTTTTACCCCCACCACACCACCATGCTGCTTGAGGTGAGCATCCTTTGACATCAGCATAACACCACTATTCCCTATTTCTATCCCTGCTCCTTGGCATTTAGCGCGCCCTGTCTTATGATGCGAAGCGCTGCCTCCGTAGGAAACAGAATACAGAGGTTCGAGGTATAGTGAGGCCGTAGTAATGGCAACAGCACATCTACTTCACACATGCAGTTCGATGTCCAAGCGACAGGGAACGCAGGAAGTCGGCACTCTGTTTGTAGGGTTAAGGGTTCGAGGCATCAAAGCTACACAATACAGCACAGATTTGCGGATATATTTGTGGACCATTCCTAGGGCACATTTCCACATGGCATATTTTCCCTACCGAATCTTGTTGTGTCCAATCTTATCATCCACATTATTGCTTTGTTATTTGCGGTCGGTGCATCACAACCCGACGACGACAACAGCGACAGGCAACATGTCTGAACGACGAGAGCCTCATTTTCCCAGTCGCACTACTCAGTGAAGGAGGTACTGGTACCTTCCTAGAGCCGATTACTAAACAGAGTCTTATGTGGTGCAGTGTGCACGTTACAGCGTCCGGATGTGGCAAAGATGGACAGGTTGTAGCGTCCAAGTACGGTTCGTTCCTAGCTATCGAAGATCTACATCACTAAAGATGTCGTCACTGGTCATTGCAGCAACCACACAAGAACATAAGTTACCCTTAACCAAAAGTTCTAGACGTCTTTAGAACCAGCTCAAAAACGACTATCAAGGTCGTAGGGGGATATGATCAACGGCGACAACTGACAGCCTGACAGGTAACGAGAACGAACTTCGACGAAGTGACAGGGTAGTGGCTAAGGTCGTTGCTGAGGAGAAGAAAAGTTAAAGCTTTAATTGTGGACTGTACGAAAGTACGAAGTAGTCATCTCAACGGGTGATAATCGTGGAAAGGGTTTTTGAAACGACCAGAACTGGTCGTGGAGAGCCAAAGGACCCTTGGGAAAGTTTAGCCAAAAGAACCCAAGAGTACCCAACGTATCCACTTGCGGCGGAAGCGGAGATTCTTCCTATGACTTCATACCTTCGAGATCCTTTGGACTGCGTTTTCTAGCCAATCAGACGGTGAAAATAAACATAACATGCAACATGCGAACTGACTCAAGTGAAACCCCTGTATGAAAATTTCGTTGTCAGCAACAAGAAATCGGATTCAGGGGTCAACAACTCCTTTGGGGACAATATGCAAAATACAAAAAAAAGTCCTTCCTGTCTCGTCGGTAGTGGCAAGGTTATCCATTTAAACCGCCATATGCATATGGCAAATTCCATCAGAATTCACGAAAACTCAGATTATGAGAATGAGAATGAGGCTTTCGAAATTTCATCTTCATGTCGTACGATTAAAGCTGCAAGATGAACTTCTCCCACAACCTTGACCTGGATAAAACTGGTCGGATGAGACAAGGTACGGGGCAGAAGTGACAAATTGGACCACGAATACCAAAGCATCCAATATATGTTGCCATATACCGGTCCCTCCGCCGGTAGAACCTTACAATCTACAAAATTAGAAAGTAGACACGATCCATTCTCCTGGATATGACAAGTTGACAACCACGGCACTCGGATATGGCTAAAGTGGTTAGTGGGTGAAGTGCGATGAAGATGAATTGCTCGTCTTGTCTAAGAAACTGTAAGACATCTGCTTATACAGTTCCACTCTCCGGCTCGAGTTACCTATAGCCCTACCTCCTCTCTAAACCCTACCTACGGAGTACAGGACAGGAGGGTATGGGCCATTCGACGCTTGTTCTGTGGTGAACAGACTTTCGACCCATCATCAACGTTTGCGAGGTTCAGCCATGCATGCCATAACCATAACCATAATCACAGCCATAAGGTTACCCATACCCATAGAACTAAATACATGGACGAGCTGGGTTGGCATGACTGTCCCACCAAGTCGGTATCCTATGACGATATCTTCGTATTCTAGAAATTTACTTTATCTTTCTGATGCCGCCCAGCAACCTGCGATTGCGATGTCTTAAATGCTGTATAATCTTACCCGACAGCATCCGAGCCGGAATTTCCCCAGCTCCCTTTCCTGGACATTTTCTACGAAATATGGGACACGCACGACACGCATTAGGCGCGGTCTTCAAGGCAGAGTGAAGGACTGTATAGGAATAGGTAATGGAGTCCGGGAAAGAAGGCCGGCAATTCAGATGCAAGCAGGTGACAATAGAATCCGAGCTGCTTGAATGTCTAATGCTTCTATGCTTCATGCTTCTATGCTTCTATGCTTCTAAAGCTTCTAGCTGGTATGGTTTGCGTCACTCCGATGAACCGCCCGAGCCACCAACCTCAGGTCCTAGTGCGCATTCGCTGTGACTGTCCCGATTAGGAAAGAAGCTCTCCCCGCTTTCCAGCACAACCTACCTCCATTCCGCGTCAAACCGCCATCGAGTTTTAGACTTGCTGGACACAATCAACTATCCCCATTCATTCCAAGCCGACTTGTTTTCGGTTTGATTTTGGTCAATTTTTGGTTAATTTCGCTAATCTGGCGCCCGTACGGAAAAAGGGAACTGTTCCGCCCCTATCGAGGTCCAGATCGAGAGATAGAACGAGATTACCAACGCGATCAACATCGCGTCCACGATCGAGGACACGACCGACAACGACAGACGACGAGCAGACCTTTTCGAACTTCGTTATCCCTCTTGCAGGGTTCCTGACTTTAATTGCATCGCGATTGTTCGATATGGGTGCTCCTAAGGGGGGCTGGGAAGAGCGGAAGCATTCGAGTTTGACAGATCAAGTGTTGAATATTTGCACCACTTCCACCAGACTTACCGATGATGAAGAGTCCGATCGGACGCCACTTCTTCGTAAGGCGAAGCGCGGTTCTCGCTCACGCAGGCGCAAGTTCGCAATCTTCAGACGATTTGCGGAGAGCATTGCTATTGTGATTTTGGCCTTGGTGCTTACCGCTCTGGTCGTTCTCTTTTGCATGTTCTTTACCGGTACGTACATATCTCTTTTGATACGTACCCATATGCCTTTCTATTTGATTGAATATGGCAAGTGCAAAATGCTAATGCATCATCCGTAGTGTATTCGTCCAAGAAGCCAACCACCAAAGCCACAACCTGTCAAACACCAGCATGCATTCATGCCTCCTCACAAATCCTGTACAATCTTTCCCCGGATTACAAAAAGATCGATGCATGCACGAACTTCGAAGAGCTAGTGTGCGGAGGATGGAGAGACCTCCATGACTTGAGACCGGATCAAGGAGATGCCTTTACTGGAACCATCATGAGTGAAAACTCGCAAACACTGCTGAGGCACATATTGGAAGGAGAATATCCGGGGGAATCAAAGGTTAGCAATGCTACTATTGGTGCGTGCAGTATCACTAACAATCTTCGCAGCATTCATACTTCTCTCCTATGAAGCTGCAGTCCAACGTTGCTTCTCTCGACCAAGAAAACTTCGAAAAACTCAAGGCCGGGTACAATGCATGCATGAATGAGACTGCCATCAAAAATGTTGGGATAAAACCCTTAGTCGAGATAATGCATCAAGTGTTGGACTTTTTCTCTCCGGCCAGCAATGAGCACCCAACCCTGCAGAAGGAAGATCACGATAATTTGACCAACACCATTTTATACATGGCTAAACTAGAATCCTCAGCATTGATTTCATTGGGTGCTGGGCCTGATGATAAGAACCCAGATGCAGTGGTTATTCAAGTATCTTCACCTTATAGGATTGGTTTGCCCTCCAAGGAATATTACAAAGACGAAAAAGTGGTCGCAAGCTACATCAATACCATTGCTCAAATTCTACCTAAGTTTCAGGCAGTATCAGAAAATAGACTTGCCGAGAACGTTGCTAGCGATCTAGTCGATTTCGAAAAGAAGTTGGCTGCTGCTTCGCCGGACGCAGAGGACATGGAGGACGTCACCGTAAGCAATGTCGATGAGTTTGAGGACCAAGGCTAACCAGCGATTTCAGAAATACTACAATCCTATGTCATTGGACGACGCCAGTAAACTTACTCCACAAATTCAACTTTCAAAAATAGTCCGAAGCTTGGTTCCTGCAGATGTTGAAGTTGATCGTTTGATTGTCGCATCACCATCTTATATGAAAGCCCTGGCAGAGGTTCTAGACAGTACCTCTAAAGAAACCCTGGAGGCATACTTTAAGTGGAAGCTCATACAATCATTCGCGTCAGCAATCAAAGCAGATGAATTGAAACCTTACACAAGATTCATGAACGAGCTTCAAGGAAAGGTATGGAACAACTGCTCTTTGTTCGTTTTCGATTTTTGTAGTTGCTAACATTTCTCAGGATCCTGATTCAGAACCCGAACGCTGGAGGACTTGCGTGTCTCATGTTGATGATGGACTTGGTTGGATCTTGAGCCGTTTCTTCGTGGAGAAGTCATTCTCTGCTGAAGCTAAGGACTTTGGTGACCAAATCGTCTCGGACATCAAGGACGTCTTCGTGGACAAACTCAAGGCAACAACCTGGATGGACCAAAGTGTGGTTAAGCTCGGCATTGAAAAGGTTCACAAGATTGTCCAAAAGATTGGGTACCCAACAAAGGTAAGTTATGATAATTTGAAAGATCCAAACCCAACATACTAATCATCCAAAGAGCCCGGACATCATGGATCCACCAACCTTGTTCAACTACTATCAATCTGTCAAGGTCTCTCCAACAGACTTCTTCTCTAACACTCTGAATATGAGAAGATTCGACGTGGCTCATGAATGGTCCAGCGTCGGCCGCCCTGTCGATCGTGACGCATGGGGCATGACTGTTCCAACTGTCAACGCATACTACAACCCTCCTGGTAATGAAATCGTCTTCCCAGCTGGTATAATGCAATTCCCCGTCTTCGATGTAAACGTCCCCCAATACATCAGCTACGGAGCCTTCGGTGCAGTCTCCGGCCACGAGCTCTCTCACGCTTTCGACTCCACTGGTCGCCACTATGACCAAAACGGTAACTTCACCGACTGGTGGACACCAGAGACTGTAGCTGCGTTCGAGAAACGCGCAGATTGTTTCGTGGACCAATACGCCAATTACACTATCCCCGGTACAGATGATAAACCGTTACATGTTAATGGTAGACTTACTCTGGGCGAGAATATCGCAGATGCGGGGGGATTGTCGGCGGCGTTCCAGGCTTGGAAGAAGAGAGAGGCGGAGCATGCTAATGAGGATTTACCGGGTTTGGGCGACTTTACACAGGACCAGCTTTTCTTTGTTAGTTATGCGAATTGGTGGTGTGGGAAGAGTAGGAAGTAAGTTTTGTCCTTGTCCTGGTTTGGATTGTGTGATGAGATGGCTAATGATATTTTTCTACAGGGAAGAAGCAGTGAGAAGGGTCTTTACTGATCCACATGCTCCGAAATGGGCGAGGGTTTTGGGGACGATGGCTAATAGTAGGGAGTTTAAGGGAGCATTTGGTTGTGAGGAGAAGGAGCCGGTTTGTGAGTTGTGGTAGAGTTAGGCGGGTATGGACGGGGGATGCAAATAGCATTGATTCTGTGAGGGATGGGAGTTGGGTCATGTTAGGCTTCTTTTACCAAATTGAATATATAGGGATGGGATGGATGGAATGGTATCGTCTACGGGGTATAGCCTGAGGCTAAGGGAATTTGTGTATATCTGGGGAATGGAAGGAGGGGAGGATTGGTGGAAGGATTTCATTATCATGGGTATTATTAGGTACTGGATCATTGTTGTAATCATCGTCGTTTAGGTAATGCAGCGACGTGTAATTAATTATATTATGTTCAAACAAGAGGGAAATGGTCAGCCGGCTGGCTGTGCTGTGCTATATATCTCTCTTGGTAGCAAGATGACAGTATTGTTTGTAAGATTACAAGGGTAAATCATCGACACCTTCCTCTGAGTCCATCCACCTCTGTTCTTGACCAACGACTTGGCCGCATCAATTATGGTTATTTCACCTGTCTTTTTAATACTGTATTGAAGAAAGGAGCTGAGCCTTCGCCCTTGAGTACAATCATCGATGCTTAGATTTATAATACAACGTAGAGCAGACTGTCTTACCCGGCAGTCAGATATCTGGTTGCCTGTTGTGATATGCATACGTATATTTCGCCACTGTGAGTGGTATATATTTGTTTCTAGTTCTTTATTTTTACTCCCATTGCGCGGATACTTCGAGCTGGACTTTGGTGGACTTGAGTTGAGTTATTCTAATACAAAATTACTTTACTCTTGATCATCATGACGGCAACACCACCAGACCCCGCCCTCGCTTCTCCTCCCTCCTCAAGCGATACCCCCTCCTCCCTTTACGAAACTTATGTCTACGAAACTCCTACCCTAAGATATACCCTCCCCCTCAGCAGCCCCTTTGCTCAATCCCTGCAAACCCTATCTTCATCCCATACACAAGCACCTCCCCCTACAACCCTAACATCTCCCCCCCCCTCCTCCCTTCCAGATTACCCACCTAGCCTCTCCCCCCGCACCACCCTTCTCCTCTCCACTCTCCTCGCCCACGGCACCCCGCACCCCAAACCCCAGCCGGCAACCAGGATCATGCACCCCGACGGCGGCGCCTGGCGCTATGTACTCGACGGCTGTGTGGAGTATATGTTTTTAGCCGAAGACGTGGATGGGGTGGAGACAGAATTGGAGATACGGTGTAGGGGTTTAGAAGGGAAGGGGGCGCAGAGGGAATTTGTTAGGAGGTGGGCGAGGAAGGTGAGGGTTTGGCCTGAGGGGATGGATTTAAAGAGGGGAGGGGGAGGGGGAGGGGGGTAAGGGAGGAGGAGAGAGGGAAGAGGGGAGAGGGAAGAGGTGAGAGGGAAGAGGTGAGAGGGGGAGGGGGATGGTCGTTAGATGAATATCTTTTTGGAAAAATCATTAGCCTTACCAAAGAGCTTGGCTCTAGTCTATCAAGTTTCAAGAGCGCACTCAATACTTTTAAGCCGAGTGATTAGTGCTAGTTCGTATACTTTTCATATCATAATTCCTAACTGAAGAAAAATGCCTCCCTTCCTTACAAAAGAAAAAGAAAGTCTTGCTATCTGTTCCTAACGCTGAACTTGCGAAGATTAGTTGCAATACGTAAGTCGTATTCTTAGCTCTTGAATATCCATTCCAGTTCCCTGATATAGTGTGCTGTACATGATAAACAAAACTCCCATCTACTCGTTGATCTTTCTTACATTCATATATACAAAACTTCACCCAAACAGCTCATCATATAAACCCTGCAGCCCTAAACCTCCTCGCCGTCGCCGGCGTCTCCACCGTCTCACTCGCAGTCGTCGACTCCGGTCTCGGCGTCTCCGCACTCCAAGTCCATCCCCCAGGACTCATACTCGCACTATCCCTCCCTCTCATAAACGACGACGCGCGCCAGCCGCTCGTGCGCCGCGTACTCTGGCTTTCGCGTCGTCCTTGTCCTTGTCCACTGTAGAAAGTGTTATTCTGATTATACTCCTGATTCAAAAAACTCGGTGCAGTCGCAGGAAATCTCTCCTGCGGTCCATGCACATACGATGCTTGTCCTAATTCCGATCCAAGCCGGACATACCGCTCGTCGGGTCCTAGAGTCGGTGAGACGAGCTCGGACATGCGCATCGCTCTTGTAAGCGCATTCTCTGGCGGTGTGGGTTCTTCGGCGGGGAGTTCGACGGGTAATACTTCTTCGATAACGGAGCGCTGCGATTCGAGTTCGTATCGGTAGCCGGTGTCTGTGTTGCCTAATTCCCATTTGCGGCTTTCGCCGGGGAGTTGATGGATTTGCTTTTCGCGGCTGTCCAGTTCGCTGGGGGTGGGCGTTTGGGGGTAGAAGGAGGAGTGGGGATAGAGAGAGGGGGATTGTTGCTGTTGTATATGAGGGGAGAGTTTGTCGTGGAAGGTGGAGGGATGGGGGGATTGTTGTTGCTGGTCGTAGTGGGAGTGGGTCGATTTTGACGTAGATGTGATATTAGTGTTTATAGAGCTGTGTTTTGTATCGAGACCCTTATCATCACTTCGGGTTTGTATATGAGTGAGTGCGTGGTGGCCGGCCAGAAGTTGTGAGTGGCGTTTTTCGCGGGCGAGCCTCTGCCGTCGGAGGAAGAAGAGGATAAGTGCGAGGATGAGTCCTAAAAATGCCAGTACACCGAATACGATGCCGATTATGGGACCGATTTTTACTGAACTGCTGGAATGGGTGTGATCAGTGTCGGGAGTACCGTTCTTGGAGGTGCTGCTTGGAGATTCTATAGGAATTATGGTGGATGCGGCGCCGTCTATCCAGCTGCATTGGTGGATGGAGAAGTTACCGCGGTCGTAGTCGACAGTTAGGTAAGCTTCTTGGAGGAAGGTTCGGCCGAGGGTGTATTGAGTGTCATTAGAAGCGCGCTTCAAGGGGAAATAGTATGTGTCGTTGGAGACGAAGGGATAGGATGCGCGGAGGGCGAAGGCGCTGAATGGAAGTTGGATGTTCACTGTTGAGCCACCGGATATGGTATTTGCAAGAGAAAAGGTTACAGTGGGATTTGAACCGGAAAGCAAGGTGTGCTGAGTGGAGTTTAAGAGGTACATGGATAGGGTGTCGTTCCAGGTTAGGCCGAAAGCTTTCTCAAACAGCAGACAAGCGCTTTTGGGAAGCCATATATTAGGATCGGTAGATTCCACAAATGCATAGATTGGAGAGGGAAGGAGCGTAGTTGAGGTTTCTCCTTGGTAGATGATGGATTGAATTCCGACGAGTAGATCTCGTGTAACATCTGCGTTGATTGAAAATGTTACCGAGTTGGGTTGGAATCGGGAGGTATCATAGCCTCCGAATATGAGCTGTGCGAATTGGCCGGCTTTTAATCCTGTATAGAGTTAGCAGGAAGAATTAACTTATAACTCATTATGTGCTCACGGTATTTTGCGCCTGCAGTGTAGCTCCAGCTCAGACTTGGTATGAGCTTTTGATCTCTAAGAGTTCTGAAAAAGGAAGGCACGGACACATTCCCGAAAGTCTGGTAGATAACAGGCTGTGTTCCTAGACCAAATATACCACTTCCAAATGTTAGCCAATGAGTTCAATCGCTAACTTAGAGGAAGCACATACGTGTATAGTGGTGAAGCCATTGCATAGGCCGCAACCGTTTGGTTCTTCAATACAGGGGAGTCCGCACCATCGGCATATCCCAAACCCAGCGTATCCAACCCATACTGTGCATCAAATTCGTATCCTAGATTCGCCTCGAACCCATAACTCACACCATTGATGCCGAATATGCCCTGATTATCCCACGACGTCGACAATTCATTGTTGAAGGTGCCACCTCTAGAACTAGCGCAGTCGGACGGGACAGGATCAATCGCATTCGTGGTGCAGCCTCCAGGCAGTACTACCAGAGTAGCCGGAGAGTTCGTCGATGCGATTACCCTTACGCTTTGCGCCGGCGTTCCAATTCTTATATTGAAAGTACTCCACTCGCCGTCGACACCCTCACTAGGATTCTGGTAAGCATTCGATGCCGAGAATATGTTCGAGACGCAGTGTGAACTTACAAATACTGGCTAGGTGGAACGACAATCGGCGCAGGAACAACTGAACGCGCCGTATGGTATGAACTGACATCGCTATGAACAATAGCCTTTGCGGATATTCTTGCCACGGCAATCAAGACCAGAAATCCTACATTGCTGCGAATGTTGCGCATCACGGCGGAAGGGCATGCCTATCGCGTGGATTGAAAGATTTCTATGAATACAACAAGAGTGAATCAACAATCATCTGCTCCGTGGTAGAGAAAAGAGTGTGAAAGCCATTCCTTCTGGAAGTGCATCCAGCGACATTAACACTTTCCCCAAAGTGGGCGAAATGGAACCTCAGATTTGGGTATCAACCTCGGTGACATGGTTCTCATGCATACATAGTATGCATGGCTCCAATCGAGGCCGGCATACCATGTTACTATGCAGTATGTACTCGAAGTAGCAGCACTAGTACCAGGGGTTGAAAAGGGTCTAAACCATACGAAGTCGGATGATGCCAATTTGGTTTTGTGGAACTGATGGAGGTGAGGTGCATTGCTTGATGTGGACATAGGGTCTCGGATAGTGCAAAGGATTTTAAGTGCTGACGAGGGAATGCATACCTGTCGCACAAGGGAAATGAACGACAATTGTATGAGTGTGTGAGATATATGAGATGAGATTGCACAACTTAGCAATCTAACAAACCGAGCGGGAAGGCAGATGTCTGATTATTCAACATGTATGAGGATGACTTGAGAAGTTGAGACGCAGTTCGAAATGCATCTCCTCCGCGAAACAGAACTTGTAAGCGGGGTGTGCTAGATCATCAAACGGCAACCCGCGAAGCGCGAACCGCAGCATGGATATTTTGGAGAGGAGGCTGAAAGAAGGGTTCGGCTTCGGTCGCAGAGTGGATCAACCGCCACGCTAACGCAAAAGGGGTTTATCGCCGCCACGCCCCCTGTTTGGGGGCCGATTTGATATCTTTATTTAGCCTTCGATTGAAGCTTAATCTTCAGCCCTCACTTCACCTTGTTAGTGATAACGTTGATCTGAGATGTGACAGATTCATATAAATTGATTTCAAATTGGTACCCATTGCCTCCAGCTTGCGGCAACCTCCATTTGGGGGCCATGGAGATGTTCGTGCTGATGTCAAACTTCAGGCCACTCTTGGCACCAAAGTCTGGGCGATGAACGTCGCCGTTTATGCGATTCAAATCCTCGGCGTCAAACGAGTCGTCCAAGGGGGCTAGCATCTCGTCTTCTTACCTAGAAGAGTAATCTTGCATGGTCGGAAACCTTGGTGACACGTTTTTCTGTGCTGCTCATGCTACATAAGGTTTTCTGTGCCCGCAGGCTGACAAGCAAATTACCGGATCTCCCCTGTGAGATGTGGGGGCCCTTGCCAAGATGCCGCCAGTATTATGTATCAGGGAAGTGATTATTCAGCTTACAAACAGGATTGAGCCCCTGGGGATCCCTGATACCGTGCGATCATGACTGGAAATGGATACTGGTATAGTTTTATGTGACTACTCGTATGTTAGGATGGGCCTGGTCGTAGAACTTTGGTTCCACAGATGGGGTGGTGAATTATCGGCTCCCACTGTCCTTTGCCCAGCACGTTTGATTCTTATATGGCTGAAAAATATGAGGCTAGTTGAAGATTAGTCCACTTCATGTTGATATACTTGCTTCCTTCCGGATTTTTTCTTCCTCGCATGCAAAACTTTCACTGTCGTTTCTGTCGATACCGCTTTGTCAGCTTAAAATAGCTGTTGTCGTATTCCACAATGTTGTTCTTGTCGGGGATCCAACAAGTAATTTTGTTCTGTCATTTGGTCGTCGTGTCAGGTGAGTAATGATGCAAGTTCCACTACTGTAGCTCTACTAACGGCTGGTTAGCTATATTGCCGCGGGGCGGTTTGGAGAGAGCATTATACACCAACTCATCTTCGATTGCTTCAGAAGTTGGAAACTTGACATCATCGTCGAGCCACTTATCCACACTCTCTTTCTCCCCATCCTCATCTTCTTCACTCGTTTCAATCACAAGCCATTCGTTTACCTCATATTCCACTATAATCAGTGCCTCTGGCGTGCTATCAGAAATCGAATCAACGTCCTCGAAGACTGCTGCTACTTCTGAAAGTGCCAGTATCTTACCTTCAGGTAGAGGATCTTCCGTCTCCACTCTGCCAAGTGGATTGCCATATAATGAAGCAATTGCAGCCCCAAACATTACTTCTCACTCAAGCGTGGAGAGCAAAGTCAAAGTAACGAAGAGCTCGAACAGCACCTCCGTCCTAGTCACAGCTTCTTCCAAGGTGAAATCCGCCGCAGGTGTCTCCACGAGCCTGACTTCAGGTATCAATGGAACTCATACGACCCTCAAAAGCTCCCATACTTCCGTGAAGTCCTCATACTTTGCTTCTCAAACATCAAGCAACGCCACTGCACATGGCACTGGGTCATCCTCGAAACATAGTTCCAAGTCCACCTCCAAAACATCATTCTCAAAGTCAAGTTCATACAATTCAACCACCAAGACAACCTCATCTCATCTTTCTCTCATCACATCCACAAATGCGAATAGCACGATCACAAAAAAGAAGACGACGACATCCCATAATGTCACAACCAAGGCAGGTTACACAGTTTGGGACGGTCAAACTATAACCCAGGCATCGTGTGCTTCATCGACTTTAGGTCAATCTGCCGCAGATTATTGTAGGCTGTAAGTTAACCTCAGCATTGAGTAGGAGCCGAAACGAAAGAACTACACTAACAAAAACAAAACAGTCTAATTGGCACAGTGCAACTGCACTATTGGCCCACGGGTACCGCAGCCCTAAACAAGACCTTCCCTTCGACCATCTACCTCTCCAAATATGACATAACCATGTTCGTATCTTCCATTCCCATCAGCTGAAACCTCCCCTCTGACCCACTCACTCGAACAGGACATCTCCCTCCGTATACTTCGCAATCAACACCATGAAAGCCACTGGCCTCTGCGGACAGCAAGTCGGACCCACCCTCAAAAACTTTGCTGTAGGTTATGATATCAAGGATGTATCTACTATGCAGCCATTCAAGAACGCCAAAGCAACGACAAGAATGGGCCCACCACAGCAGTTGGAGTTATCCGATTTGAGAACGGATTGTCCCAAGACAACGATCTTACCTGAAGATTATTTTGACTACCAAGGAACAAACCATTTGGTTCAGGGCGAAGATAGTCAATGTAATCCTATTTTGTCTTGGCCAACGGACTTGAGACATGCTGCCGGGTAAGCTGCTAATCTAAAATCCTGGTATTTGAAATATTCCTAACTGGAGTGTAGTGATTTCTGGACGAAATGCGGAAGACACTGGGGAGGTAAGCTCGGAGTTTTCGATCCTCCAGTCCCAGTGACGGCCTGTACTGGAGATGCAGCGGAATGTCTTTACGGAAGTAAAAAGACATCGACTGCAGTTCCTGCTAGCACCACTAGTTCGAACAACCCGGCTACAGCACTTGCAGATCAAGCCTCAACGACACCAGCTACTCCTTCGCCTACTGTTGCTGCCGGGCCGTCCAATACTGGTAATTTGGACTTCTTGAACTTTATTACATCGGCGAGATCTTCGCTTGCTTCGTCGTCTAGTTCCGCGTCTGCTGCGCAATCTACCGATGGATCAGATTCTGCTGTTACGACATCTGCTGTTTCTGAGGCTGGTCTGGGGCATTCTGCGGCACCGCCGCAGTCGACTGGAGAACCGAATGTGAAACCAACTGGCCAGAACAACCCCCAATCCAGTGCTACATCAAGCGTACAAGATCCACCTCCTCAAAACAGCTCGCCATCACCAACCATCGTAGCTACCGTAGGAAGCAACACTTTCTCGGCAATTCCAGGATCTTCTGGTGTGATTTTGCCCGATGGCTTTACAGCGTCTGTAGGACAAGTAACCACAATCGCTGGTGCATTGAGCAGCCCGATAGTTGTGTCTGTTGGGAGTAGCAATCTTGTGGTTGGATCCGAATCCTACGTTCTCCCAACCAGCGCCCCTGTTGAGTCAAAGCAGGCTCAGCCAACCAGTCTTGTGGCTATCGCAACTCTTAGCGGCGATTCAGTCATATCGGCTTTACCAGGAGCGTCATCTGTTGTTGTAGGTAGTCAGATCGCATCGATCGGGGGCGCGGCAGTCACTGAAGGAGGCAATATTGTGAAGCTCACGCCATCAGGAGTGGAAGTAGGGGATACTGGTAACAATGCCGTATCCACGTATTCTATTCCAGCAGCATCATCGCCACCACAACAGAGCTCGATGCCGGTGAATGTGGGTATCGTCAATGGACAATCGATATCGGTAGCTCCAGCGTCTGCTCAAATATCCTCAATCGCTGTAATTGGCGACCAGACTATTACTCTCGGTGGTCCGGCAGCGACGGTATCGGGAGGAGTCAATGTTGCCAGTCTAGGCTCGAGTGGTGTAGTCATTCAAGCTCCTTCCGGGACCATAACAATTCCTGTGCCGTCGAAGACGCCCGTTTCAACAAATATCGCGGTCGTGAATGGCCAGTCGATATCTGTTGCTCCGGTCATTGGCCAAGGCTTGTCTGCGGCCATGGTAGATGGCCAATCACTCAGTATTGGAGCACCAGCTGCGACAATTTCAGGAGGGTACGTCGTTAGTTTAGGATCCAGTGGCATAGTTGTGCAGGCTTCTGGAAGCACAATCACGACCATCGCGGTAGCACCGGAAGTCACGAACTTGGCGAATGTGGGTGTAATCAACGGTCAGACAGTATCCATAGCAGCAGGAAGTCCAAGCAGTCCAAACACACCAATAGCTGTGGTAGCGGGTCACACACTCACTGCTGGAGGCCCTGTGGCGACACTCTCCGGCGGAGAGATTGCCAGTCTTGGGTCTAGTGGAGTAGTGGTACAAGCAGCCGGAGGAACTATCACCACTATTCCTGTTCCTACATACAATACTCAGCCACCTGCTAGTACTTTGACTAGTGCCGCTGTGGTGTTTGGACAGACGATGACCGTCTCGGCCATTGAGGGTAATTCAGTTGCTATCATAGCTGGTCAGACGCTGACATCTGGAGGACCCGTTGCAACAATATCTGGAGGCAATGTCGTCAGTCTGGGAGTAAGCGGAGTAGTTGTGCAAGGCTCCAATGGAAAAGCCACCACAATCGCAATGCCTATGTCGACTCCAGACAATAAACATGCTTCGGATAATGGACAACAGGCATCAGGCAATGGCCAGGCATCGAAAACTGGTGATGTCAAGGTTCCTTCTTCGAATCAATCAGCGCCCACCGCAAACGTGCTCTCCAGCGGTACGGCTTCAAGTCCATCGTTCTCTTCGAGCCCCACGGTAACACCAGTGGAACAATTCACCAATGATGGTGTGGTGTCGCATTCGCCTGGTATAAGATGGTGGAGTGTGCTGTTGCTTGGCATATGTGGAAGCCTGGTTCTGAGATAGATGTGTATATAGATGATCTGTATGAAAGCCTAAAGAACTATACAATTAATGCTAATTGAAATGAAAACTTATTGAAGTACAACCAAGCTGAATTTCTGTCAGTGTAGGCTGGGCATTTCGAGATTTGGATTCTAACCGTGCAGAAAGAATTTGAATGTATGTCATTGAAGCATGTCAAATTGATGCGGAGAGCTTCCTCAAACCCAATAATCACCAATCAGTGACGAAGCCCAATCCACTTCAAGGCTTCTTTTTAGACAATGAGCTTATGGATTATGATGGTGAGTCCATCTCGGGAAACTCCTTGAGGCCATAAGGTGGTCGAGGCCAGTCTGCCTTCTGGGCCACGCGTTCTGGATCATTCGAAATGATAGTAGTTGTGTCGCGGTAGAGTTGGTGAAGGACAGCTTTACGGCCTTCACAAGTAAGACCAATTTCGGTTTCAGGGCATGTAGGATTCGAGGTTTCTTTTCTGACACATCCTCGTAAACGTTGAACCCCTCGTGCTATGCTTTTACTTTTGAATAAAGCATTGGGACTCGGTCAGTCTTTCCCCTATACAAATAAATCTCCAGGGTTGCTTTGGCAGACGTTAAATGTGCCAACCCAAGAAGATCACACCACGTTAGGAATACCAAGAACCGTTAACTGTCATCGGCCAGCGACCCTCAGACACCAAGCAGAACTGTGTCAACGCAAGCCGCAGGTTGGTGGTGGTGGGTGGTGTGGACTTCGCACTGGCGACCTACTAAGCCACTAAAATTACTCTATTTGCGTAATCAATCGGCCTCCCTTCATGGATAACAGGGTCATCCAGAGCCTTTGCAGGTTGCCTCAAGGACTGCTGGAGCTGAGCTTTCTTCCCGTCAGCCCGCCTACCACCAACAGCAACGCTTGAGAGTGAGACATCACAAAAAATTCGAAAAATCCGTTTATTTCCAACTTGAATAAAACGGACAAGGAAAACTCTAGTAGATCTTCCGTAGATCTTCATCTTCAACGCGCAAGGATTCGGGAACATTTCATCGCGACGACCACGGGGAAAACAAGGATTAATATAGCGCGGAAAGAACTGGAGAACATTCGCAAGGAGAGTGCCCGTAGAAGAATATCGCATAATCGCATTTGGCAATCGTGTTGGCGAATAGAGTTTAGCCAGGAACCGAAAGGGGGATTGCGATCTACTAGGAGTGCGTCCTTCCTCAAAATAATATCGTTGTCTCTCAAATTTAATTCTACAAATCCTCACGACCGACGGCACGAAGTTTTGCACACGCGTACCTTTACTTTTATTTTGCTACTACTTTGGATTCCGCTTTTAGGATTTAGCGGAAACAAGCTTTTGGTCTGCGATAATGCGATAACGAAGAGGTTGGATCTCTACCTCTGTGCTGGCCCGCGCAAAGACAATTTTGGAAGGACAAAGAGTTGAGCAACTCGTGGAGTATTGAGACTCCGGAGAGGGGAGGATGCCTAGCAGAGGGGAGCGAGAGCATAGGAGTAGGTCGAGTCGGGATTTGGAGTATGAAGAGCGGCGGCGGGATGATCATGGAGAGGACCATGGACAGTCGCGAGAGGGTGGAAGGAAGGAGAGGGACGGAAGATCGCATCGTGATCACGGTTCCAGGTCTGTGTCGAGGAATGGATCAGTGAGCGAAGGGAGGAGGGCGGACAGGGAGAGATATGATGTCCAGGCACCTAATGGGTCAATAGTTTTGGAGGGATATAGGGGGGACATTTTGAATGGCTTTGAAGAGCCACAACCGCGGTACAATCCTGTGAGTGACAAGTATATTCATGCATTTTTTTAATTTCCCTTCGAAATCGAACTGATGTTTAGCTACAGTTGAACAAAGCCCACCCGCAGAGCTCTATGCTTCTTAATATCAACGATCCTATACAAGTACATTTGCTAGTAGAAACAGCGTTATGGGATGCGAAAGAGTACGAAATTTTGTCATCGGAGGAAGTTGACCAGCTCAAGAAACAATGTCAATCTCTGAACCAACGCATCCAAACCGCACGACAGAACCTTATTGTTCAATCGAAATATCGAGATGCGACCCGGTCGGTATCCAAATTATACCCAGATAAGAAGAAGGGCGCAGATTTGAACGATAACACCAAATCGAAGCGTGGTCTTTTTGGAGGCAGGAGAAACAGCGATCAACTCCGGGAAGCAGATCTGGAACGTGCAACCTGCGAAAAGAAATGTGAAGATTTGGCGATCGAGTTATGGTCCTTGGAAAGGAGACTCATGGAACCCGAAAACCGACTCCTTAAGCATACCGCGGGTATATTACAAATGACGCACAGGGGTCCAAAAAGAGATCAGAAAAGTCCAGAGGAAGTGCAGCAAAATGGCATACCACCTGGAAGTCCAGAGAGTATGTACACGTACCATAATGATAGGAGTAGTATCGACGAAATCGATGATGAAGAGCCTAACTTCGATGAGCGCAGCTTTTATCGACCAGTCGACCCGTTGGATATATCGTTTGGCGCATTCGGTATGCATCAAGAGCTGGAGACCCCTTCAACCGAAGTATCAAAGGAGCATCTTCAGCTCATTTCCAGTACAGAGCAAAAGTTGGAGGATCTCAATTCTGCTCTACGGGAGGTCATTATTAAGGCTAATCCTGAACGTGATGCAAGCTACAGTCCAGTACCGCTTGCGAGGACAAATGCACAAGGGAGGCCGACTGTTCCTGGAGAGACTCTTCAAAGCCATTTGGACTACTTGGAGCAAGGTATTGCTACACTAGATCAAGAACATAGCGCAGCGAAGCGGCAAGCCGATGAATTGAATGCATCGATGGAAGATACGCTGGAGGAACTGAATCGTGAGGTCATGGGTCTTCTTTCTCCAACGCATCCAGAACTCCAAGAGCCTCCTGCGCTTACTGGGCAACAGACTGGGTTGAGGGACCAATTGTATTACTTCCAGGATATCATTGCGTCAGTGGAAGAGGAGCTTTCAAAGGCTGCAGAAGTCATCGCAAACCCACCTGTAAGCAGCGAGAAATCGGAGCAAAAGGAGCAGAATGAACAGATGGAAACTGTTCTTACAGGGCTTTGGGAAATCATACAGTCTGGCGAAGAAGAAATTCGGAGGCAAAAGCAGGAACGGAGACAACAACGAGCGGCAAGCGGCAGGGTTGTCGATGACTCCGATACAGGTTCTGAAATGGGTGACCCCAATGAGCCATTTACATTACAAGCATTTTCCGCCAAGGTTCAATTCTTGTATTCTACGGCTACCCAGCTGAAAGAGCATAAGAAGGTCCTCCAACGACAAATCAAACAGCAGCGAGAATTGAACAACAAATCCGAGTCAACCAAGGATGCGGAGTTGTTGGCTAGACAAGAAGAGCTCGAGCAAACCCGGGATCTACTTGAGAAAACAGAGCGCAGTGCAAACGAGCTCCAAGAACAGCTCAGCACTGTGATGGGCCAACTCGCGAAAGCAAGACAGGCAGAGAAGATGGATTCGGAGTCCCGGGCGAACACTGAGTCGACCGCAATGCGTGAGATACAGGAACAGCTCTCGAATTCCCGCCGGATCCATGAAGAAGAGCTTACCAATGCTAACCGCGAGGCTGCGGAGAGGATAGCCAGTCTCAGCGATGCAAACCGTAAAGTGGAAGAGCAACTCGTAGCCACAACTCGTGATTCGCAAGAACGGATTGCCAACCTTGCAACGAATAATCGCAATTTGGAGACCCAGCTCGAAGTCGCAAACAAGAAGATCTCTGAGCTAGAAGCAGAACTTCAAGACATGAAAGATGGCCACGGCATCAATAATGCTGAGTACACAGGCAAGATGACCGATCATGAAGCTAGAATCGCGGAATTGTCAACTGCGTTGGCGGCGGCAGCCACAACTCGAGTTGCGTATGAAGCATCCATCAGGGAGAAGGATAAGCTACTTCAAAGCAAAGAAAAGGAGGTCGAGGAAATCAGCATGAAGATTGCAGAGCTCCAAACCGAAGTCGTAATAGCAAGAGCCGAACTTGACGGCGCATATGGTTCCCGGGCCCAACGTGCTGCAGAAGTCGCTTCCAACCCTCTCATTCAAAGAGAAATCGACGCTCTCACGAACAAAAACATCACCCTGCAAGAACAGATCGACGCCCTACACAGCAAGAACTTCACTCTTCAAGGCGAAATCGCCACCTTACAAGCAGTGCGCCAGGGTCCTAGTCCCGCCAGCGTAGAACAAGAAGCGAAAGTGAAAGAACTGAAGAGAGAGCTGGAGGAAACAATCGAAGAGTACGAGCTCATGACCAAAGCATCGATAGAATGGGAGCGCGAGCGTGAGAAGTTGGAGGGCGAAATCGATAAGCTGAGAGATGAGAGAGAGGGCTTGGAAACGCAGTTGAGTGATGAGAAGGTTAGATGGATGGGGCTGAAGAGTCCGGGCGGGGATGGGGCGCCGGCTTCGGCGGGTGTGAGTCAGAATACGAGTACGACGGTGTTGAAGAATGAGTTTAAGAAAATGATGAGGGATACGAGGGCGGAGAATGCGAGGGCTTTGAGGGTGAGATTTCCGATTCTTGTGTTACTGTTGATGGAGTGAGGGGATGTTGTTGTGTAGATTGAAGCTAACATTTGAATAATAGGCCGAGCAGGCGGAAAGGAGAAGGGTGGAGGAGGAGTTGAGGACGCTGAAAAGACAGCAGGGACCAGGTAAATCGAGGTTGAGTCAGAGTGTTGGATCTTAATTTTGACTGGGATGTGCTTCTTTGGATGCTCTGCAATACCTTTGGATCTAGGGATCTTGGGAAAGCCTGGTTATACATACCATGGCTTGGGACTGCTTAGTTTACATCTGGTTGGCTATTCTCAAGCACACAGCTTTTGGAAGAGAGGCAGCGTAAGATGGAGTAGGATAAAACCAGACGATGCAGAGGTTGAAGCTCATGGAGATGCAGCGTAGTAATTTTGATGTTGGGAAGAAGATTTAGGGATACTTGATAATTTGTGATTGCTTTTTCTGATCGAGATGATGGTTTGATGGATGGATGGATGATGATGCATTATTTAGCGGGTGGGGGTGAGCGGTTGCATAGGAAAGGAAGGGCATATATATAGTATTAGTGGTCGTCTAATCGTTGAGCGATTCGATTTGCATTGATGGGTGTCTAGGTTCTTGGATCTTTGAGGGGAAATATAAACTATTTATCTGATGTACGTGCTTTTTGTGATGAGTTTGTGAAATTGGGCTTCCTTTGTTGTGCTGGTGAATATAGGAGAAGTGGAAAAGAGTGATGACTGAGGAGGAAGGATGAATTAGTTGAGAAATGGGATGATACTTGAAGGAATTTTCTATGCTGCTGGAGAGGGCTGCATTTCCTGATTCCCGGTTTGTCTCTGCACTATGGCAAACGGTCCGTTGGTGCACTCAGAGTCCATGACCCATTTTCAAATGGCTCGCACATCAGCCCACCACCACTTCAGCACACACCTGTAACAAAATTCAAAACATTTATACATCCCTACGGACCACTAAACTGATCTAAAAACTGTCTCGCCAGGGTCCTCCTCCTCCCCCCTTCCCCCTCAACCTGTCCCTCCACCCCCGTCCCCACCGCACTCGAATTCTCCCCCTCCAACCTCCTCCTCATCCCCTCAAACCCCTCCCCTCTCTTCCTCCCCCTCACCCCCACCATCCACCCCGGCAGCCTCCACCTCGTAACCACCGCCGGCAGCACATCGTTCCTCCAAAGATACCCCACCACCCAGCCAACCACCGCTGAAATGAGGGAGCCGGGGAACTGGGACAGACATAATTGCACTGCTGGGAGGTAGATGTACGATTTATCGGAAAACGTAATGCCGACGAAGTTTTCCTCCGTCATGGACGGGTTCGCTGTCGCCGCTACTTTGTATTTATATTGGTGCGGGATAATCGCGTGGTATTGCGCGAGCACGGCAAAGATCAGCGAGGTTGGCCCTGCGGGGAGGTAGTTGATTGTGTAGAGGGAGAGGGGGCGCAGAATCAGGAGGAGGATTGGCGCGGCGAGGGAGGTGAATGCGAAGCACAGTAACAAGAATGACTAGAATCCCATCCCATTAGCAACATATCCCAGAAAGCAAACAGAGAAATTCAAACTCACAGCAAACCTCCTACTCCCCCAAAGCCTTTCGACAACCCTCATATTATACCAAGTCATAGCGCCGAAGAACACCTCAGTCGAATTGGTATAGCATAGTTGATAAACGCACATGCGCCATAATTGGTGATAGCGCAATAAGTGCGGATCCAGCTGGATGTAGAATAAGTGTTTGCTATCCGTGACGCTGACGAGGATGGAGGTGAGGATGATGGTGTAGACAAGGCTGCGGGTTACGGGGACGTCGGCGAAGCCGGTGGATATCATTTTTGCGGACGTAGGACTATTCGTAACGAGAGTGGGTTGTGACCATTGGTGATAGTAATTGGTGGATGAGCTGGTCTGGATTCTGCAAATTTGAATGCGATTGATGTGAAATAGTTAGGTGGTGGATAGGTTTGCAGCCTTTCTATGATGCGGAAAGCGGATGTGGACGTGGCCTGAAAGTAATTCCGCGAGGCTCGGAAATTTAACCCTGGTACCTTGCTGGTTGGCCTGTATGTTAAGTTTGCATGTGCTGCGGCATTCCTGCAGCACTTCAACTTCTTGTTGAATTTATCGTACTTTCATCATTAAATAAATATCGTCTAGAAAACAGTGTGCTCGTAGGTCTATTATCTAGTAGTCACTCAAAGTGAATAGACTGCTCCACCACCAACGCGACTTATAAATCAATCTCAATCTTTGATCCAGCTATTCCGTTCGCATGTCCTCCAGACACGTCTCCCAGCTCCGGAAATGGATGCTGTCGTCGCCACCAGTCGAATGGAGTATTGAGAAATTGAGAGAATTACTTATTGGCGCATTACAGCAAGGCCCTATACCTCAGCATGTAGCGTTTGTGATGGATGGGAACCGAAGGTTTGCTAGGAGCCACAAGATTGAAACAGTGGAAGGACATAATTTGGGATTTGAGGCATTAGCAAGGGTTTGTGGATTTCAATAGGCCGTTTGTTCTGTATGGGCTGACATATTTCGCAGATCTTGGAAGTTTGCTACAAGGCTGGAGTGAAGGTAGTTACGGTTTATGCATTTAGCATAGAGAATTTCAAAAGGTCGAAATATGAGGTCGATGCGCTTATGGAGATGGCTAAGGTTAAGCTGTTACAACTTTCGCAGCATGGAGACTTGCTGGACAGATATGGTGCCAGTGTGCGGATTCTTGGGCAGAGAAATCTGGTCAAGGATGATGTGCTGGAAGCTATTGATAGAACGGTCGAGATGACGAAGAACAACGGAGAGTGAGTAGAACCGCCCTTTCCAGGAATCCTTTGTGCTAACCCTTTTTCAGCCGCGCTCTTAATATTTGCTTCCCTTATACTTCACGAGACGAAATCACAACGGCTATCAAGAGTACTGTCGAGGAATACTCGAAACCGATACACACCCACCAGCGACCTTTTTCCCAAACGCGAATCTCACAAAAGATCAAGTCGAGGAATGCTACATCGGCATCAAATACTCACCCACGCGCAAGCTCCCCCACCCCCTCGACAACATCCGAAGCAGACGAATCTGTGTCCTCCTCTACAACACTCAACCCCGAGTCACCACCGACGCAAAGCCAGGAGACTCCAGTGTTTCCAGATCCAGAAACCATAAGCACGGAAACAATTGAAGAAAACCTATTCACTGCCGGAGATCCACCGCTTGATCTTTTGGTTCGGACTAGTGGAGTCAATCGATTGAGCGACTTCATGCTATGGCAGTGCCATGAAGATACAGAGATCGTATTCTTAGACTGCTTATGGCCGGAGTTCGACCTTTGGCAGTTCCTGCCAGTATTAGTTGAATGGCAATGGAAACAGAAACATGTAGAAGAGAGAGCTTTGGCCAATGGATCCAGGACGGCCAAATCTAAGGTTCGTTAAGTGTCAAGTGTTATTCGGAGTTTGAAAAGAGTATTGGGCGCATGTTTTTGGGGATTTAAGCATAATTGCTTCTAGAAGGGTGTTTAGATAGTATGGCGATAGCGGCATTAGAGTATGCAGCAGGATCCCGCTTGAGTAATGATCAGAAAGTGAATATCCAAAACATATAGAGAATATCGGACGGTAGGATAGAAATGTTCGTGAATGTTGTGGCCATATAGTTACGCATGATCTGATGAGAGTACATACCCCCGGCCGAGATACAAAAAGAGGCTTGACTTGTGCTCCGTTCCACTAAAAATATATCTCGGTCCAAGTCATTACATCAAGTTAGTAAAGGTCGGAAAAACTATATACCGAGCGATCACAGTCCTACTCCCGGTATTTTGAATGGCGCATTTTAAGTCACCCACCTCTTGAGCAGCTCTTCGGCCATTACCAAGCCAGAATACACCTGAATAAAATCCGAGTTCCAAAGACCTTCTTAGAGACCGGTGCCAAATCTCAATGGACTTCAAGAGTTAAAACTTACATTTACGAACTCTTTAAACTTCTTTTGCGCGTGTCGCACAGCTTTCTCCTCATAATTCGACTCCTGGTGATTGAAAATCACCTCTCCGCACTCACGATGAAAACAGCAAAACCTCCTCCTTCCGACCCATCTTCGAGCCGCAGAGCTCAGCCTTTGCGCCAAACACGCAACAATCCACCAAGAGCCTCTCTGTCAAACTCTCGTCCTCTTGGCCCTAGAGGTTCTATCGGCGGTGTTGACGCATTGCCGAATCCTGAGCAACCGATCGAAATATTTCCTGCAATAACCCAGTTCGCAGACGCCATCTCTGCCTTGCCGAAAGAACTCGTGCGACACTTTACTTTACTCAAAGAAGTAGATGCGAAAATCTTCGGCCCTGAAGAAGATCTGGCCCGACTCATCGACGTCGCGCTAAACATCCCACCTCCGTCGACGACACTCAATTATCCTGCCGATCCCAGATCTGCCCCCGTGGCTCCCCAGAATAATATCAATGGCACAACAAATGGTAATGGCGCTCCGGCATCCCCTCTGTTGGACATGGACCCTTTCATACCGGTCAACCCAGCTTACGCCGTCTATCACGCACCCAACATGCCCCGTCGACGACACTTTCAGGCATGCGCTATGACAATGCAGAATATGTTAGTTTCGCTCGACGAAAAGAACCACGTCATTTCTACAGCTGGCGAAGCACTCAACAAACAGCTTTCGCGTTTGGATCATATTTTCCCCCACATCGAGAACGAAGTGAGCGAAGAGGCACGATATGGTAGTCTTACGCATTGGGCATACCCGGAGAATCGGGCACCCAAGACAGCGGCAGGTGGAAACTCTAGAAGGGATGTAGCGTCGGTCAATAGCCTCTCTGCCGCAGCACAGCAGCTCGCAGAAGAAGCCGCTGCCCGAAGCGATGCGAGGAAGCAAGCTATGCTTGCCAAGAAAGGGAAAACACAACAACACGCGGATTCGGATTTCGACGATACTCACGACGGCAGAAAAGTCGATTCGAATAAGAAGCCCCACGGTAACAGCAAAGTTAGGAAAGCTGCGGCTGCAGAACCTTCCGTTGGCGTGGGCCTAGGAATTACAAATGGCGCTGGAACAAATGTGAATCCTCCCTCGAAAAGACGGAAGGTTGAGAAAGCCCCGCCTGTCGGGGTTCCAATGGAGCGGGCTCTAAGCGGGGTGTTTGGCAGTAACGGGACGACTACGAAGAGTAAGGCGGGAAGCCCAAGAGGTACTCCGGCTCCAGAAGGACCAAAGAAACGACCGAGAGCTGCACCCAACGGCCAAGCAAGAAAAAGGTACGTTGATGATCTTGGACAAACCTCATTCTCTTACTAACCGGGATTTAATAGGAATAACACAGTGACATCGACGGCGATGTCCCCATCATTAGCATCCTCTCCCATTCGAAGTACATTCCCCGATATTATAAAACCACCAGGGCGCGGTTCTCCTGCACCCGGCATAGCTACCAGACCAGCTTCTATCAGAGCTAGACAGAATTCGGTACAATCACTCGCCGACACGGCACGACGGCCATCTTCAGCATCAATCAAACCAAACGGCAATACACCCGGCACACCTGATCTTGCACCTGTTGCGGTTCTAACAGCGAAGAGTATCCCAGAAGTTAAAGCGACGATGAAGGAAAGTAGCACAAATACAAAAGGCGAGCATATGATTGAGGATGCAGTGCCTCAAAATCCAGATATAATGGGTGGCATCGTTGTCGGAACTACCAAGGAGCCATTGAAGAGAGAAGAGACTAGTGAACCAAACGGAGATGCCTTGCAAGCCATCAAGACAACCACAATAACAACTACTAAGAGTGGGCGGGCAAGCAAACCGTCAACTCCAGCAATGCCGACTTTTATCGAGCCAGTTCGATCAAGATCATCGCGCAGTTTTGCTGATACGCCCTCGACAGTCAAGAGAAGCCACAAGAAAGGGGCTGGTGCAGCAGCTCAACTTATCGCACAGCAAAATTCAGAAATGGAAGATGCGACAGGTAGTGCGCAAGATGACGAAGAGGACCATGAACCTGGTCCCGATGAACCAACTTACTGCTATTGCAATGGAGTCAGCTATGGCGAAATGGTCGCGTGCGATCATTCTGGTTGCAAGAAAGAATGGTTCCATCTCGAATGCGTTGGCCTGCGGGTCGCTCCAAAGGGTAATGGTGAGTTGATCTTTCTCTGCGTCTGCGGTATTTAAAAAATCAAGAAAAACTGACGAGATGTAGCGAAATGGTACTGTGACGAGTGTAAAGAAAGGATGAAACCGAAACGCTTCAATAATGGTCGATAGATGGGGACAAATGGATAGGATTCAGAAAGCTACAGCAAGCACACCATGGAGTTTCTCGGCACGGTTTTGATACCTCAGGTTTGTGGTTTTTAATCTCTTCCTCGTAGCTTGGCCGCATCTAGTGTACAAACAAGCTCCTGGATATATATGAATATGGGATGGGAAGAGATGGGATGGGAATGGACAAGGCGTTGGTTGGTTGTTTGTTGGGTCGTTTGAAATTGTGAAATTGTGAAAGATAGAAAAAGAAAAGCTCCTCTGTATTGAAAGACTAAAGTGAGAGTGGATCTCATCTCATCTCGACTGATTTTTTTGCAAGTTCACTTGACTTGACTTTTGGTTGTATGAGGTGAGGCTTATTTCGTTGGTGAGACTCGGGTTCTTTTTTTGTGTTGTCGGGCGCCGATCAGAGAAGCAAGCTTTGTAACGGTACTGTGCTTGTCGAACGAAACGCAAGCTTGGCGAGATGGCAAAGAGCTCGAATGAAATGAGTTTGTGGGCCACGTGATGGCTTAAAAAGCATGTAAAACACTTAAGTTAACTTCATAAGATGCTTGATATTATTAGAGCAGTGTATCCCGGTGGGCGTCGATCTCCCCTCTCCAACAAAGTAACTTAACTTAACCTTGCTATTCTTACTTAAGGTGAGGACGATCAACCACAACCCTTTTCTTCTGTTGCGCCCAGACATTGTGGAGAGAGGTTCCCACTCGGGCGTCTCTTTCATGCACACTGGACGAAACTATTACCCCATACTTTGCCTTGGCACTTGCCTATCCGGTCTGCGAATATGAGGCTCACCGACTGCTAAGGTATACACGTGGTTTCTCCGCACTTTAGAGGGGATGGAGAAAGGGAACTTGAGGTTGGAGATGCAGAGGTTGTGCACTACTGGATGGGGATGGGGATGGGGACGGGGAGTGGTGTACATGTCGGGTGACACGAGCAGGAGTACGAGGGAGGGAGGGAATCCGTCGGAACCGAGCTGTTGGGTTATCCGGTACATGGGTTGGTGTTTCTACAGTAGGCTTTTGGGGACCTGGGCTGGGGAAGATACCTCCGTAGAGATTCCCTGAGGTAACCGAATGTAAGCGATGGCCACCAACACGACCGACTTCGGCCAGCATTTCCTCTGCGCACGCCATCTGGCCCGTACAGAGTGTATGTACGAAATATGGTGATGATTCGCTGCAAATGGCATGTTCCTTTTGCGCAAGAAGGCTCCGAAAATGCGTCAGACATGCTCACTGCCACTTACTTACGTGTGTTTGACTTGAATAGCCATCAGGGTCTTTCCCAGCGCAGGATGAGGCATAGTTCATGCTCGCTACTTTTCTTCCCATCGAATGCCTTCTTTTCATTACTTCATAGATATGCTCTGTTGAAATGGATGAAGGAGGAGAGTCAATACATCACACGTAATAGTTGAATCTTTTGCATCCTGCCAAGTCTCCTGATTCTAGCTTCTCCGCTGTGCAAGTACCTGGAGCTGTGTGCAAAGTGCAGGAGAGAGAAGTCTGAGGAGGTAGGCTACTTGACGCGATATTTCGTCACGAGCCTCGTTTGCTGGAGATTCTTTGACAAAGACATCCTTCTAGCGGCCTGTCGGATTGGTTCCAACATACCGGGCTAGCCTGATGGAGGGTGAGCAGGGTTGGAACAGAAGCTTTCTTTTTATAACCGTTAGCTTGAGCCATGCGCTGCACTGCGACTATCGACAATGAATAGAATGTCCCGGGTCGTGAATATCAAATTGCATGGCCAGTGACTTACTTGGGATAATTCTTTGACAGCATTGTGTACGCATTACTCAATGAATCAGGGGCGAATCACCTGCGCACGCTAGGGCGTAGATCTGTAGGTAGGTAAGACTGTAAGTAGCTATTTAGTTGTATCTCGTTTTTGTACTGATGGAATTCCTTGGAAATATTTGAAACATCTTTCTATGAAGTCCGGCTGTGAAAGTTACTATTTTTCTTCTTTCCACAAATATCAAAAGAGAGTTGCATGACAGAATCCGCCGCCTCTCCACGACGTAAGGCTACTAACGCAAACCGTCAACTCACACGGGCAACCTAAAACAATTTCAACAATAACGCAACAATTCGCACTTTGTATTCGATTCGATTCTTTTCATCTAATCATTTCATCCTTTGTCATAAATTGAAAGATCCCCTCCTTCCCCGCATATTAAAAATTTGTGCTTTGGAATTTTCTTACGAAATCGTTGACTAAGAGAATTTCTTCCCGAACCCTTTTTCCAATATCCGCAAGTTCTTTGATCAGCCTCCGTTCTGTGCGAGTGCGACCACATCACTTTTTCTCCCAACTCCTATCCTTCCCCATATTCATAAACGCCATTGGAATCCTTCGGAATCCTCACCGTCTATTCGTCCTTCCGTACGGGGTCTCAACCACCTGGACCATCCACCGGATCGGGATATAAAAGTCACCCTCCTTTCCAGGAATCTCTTTTCTTTACTGGGGGGTCACATCCAAAACGATAAAATATTCCAAAATGGCTGTGGCGAATACAAATATCTCTATGCCTTCAAGGCCATTGAAAGCAGCTCCTGCTTTGGCTTCTCACAAACATTCAATTACGCCACCCAAATCTGATCGTGCGGATCGCACCAGTTTTTCTAGTGTGAAGGAAAACACGGCCGGAATCGTACAGTCGTTCACGGACAACAAGATCAGCTCTTACCTGAGGTATGAGGTGGATGGGAATGAAACCGCCATTGATGAAGGCGATAGTGGAGGCTCTTTGACTCCTCCAGGAACCGATGCGGTTGACCATCAGAGAATGGGGCCGTTGACGAATCCTCACAGCGCGCTTCATGGGTTTGTGTGCCCTTGTGAGGGATTCCGGGGATGGAAGCAGATTGCGGTGCGAGGCAAGATTGCAAGCAAGAGCTACGGTGATTTGAAAAGCCTGGGAATGGGCTGGGGATGGGATAGCCGGGAGGAGTCCAAGGTTGATAGTCAGTCGCAGCTTTCGACAGACAAGGCCACAATCAAGGACGGTGCATCTATTCCTGGAAAATCTCCCATCGAGACTCTGCCTACGGAATTACTTGGTAAGCTATTTCCATTTATGAGGCATCTTACCACCTGGATCACGAAAAACTCATTTTCGCCACCATCTCAATTCGGCAGGACCGGCTTCGGGATATCGACCCTTCGGATTCTAGTGAATGAAGTAGTCACATGACTGTAGTTCCTCATGAGGCGTTTGGAAAACAAAGAACATTAGCTACATTTCACTGAAGGTCCTACGGACTCCCAGGGAGCTTGAGGTCTAGCGTATTGTCTACATTTTGCATGGGATTGTGCTAACTAAAATAGGCTCCATCATCGATCAGCTCGTTACGGATATACCTCCTGGGGGAATCACTCCGCGAAACGTCGATTTGATGTCTCTACTTCTTACTTCACGCACGATGCATTCAGTTACCTTGGGCACTCTCTACAAGAAGATTACGATTCCTCACTCCCGCGTGTTCCGCAAGTTCCTCACTCACATTAGAGAATATAATGCGCTCGGCACGATCGTACGACGACTGGACTTCTCTCACTTCAACCCAACCGGTATTGGTCTCACAGCCAGGCAACGTGCAGAGACTCTGAATCTGATCCCGGTAACACTACTCGAATGTTTAAACCTGACACCCAATTTGAGAGAGTTCTTGAGCCAGGAGCACATTGATGATGATATGGATGCGAACGTCATCAAGAAGCTTCTGTGCGAACTACCGAATTTGCAAGGCCTAGACTTCTGCGCTTGTTCTTCTGCCTCATTCCGCGATGCTATCACCACTGTTATCAGTACTTGCGAGTTACCTGATGCTCTGCCGATAACCAGGTTGAGCTTCCACGAATGCACCAGCCTTCCTTCCTCGGTCTTCGAAACTATCCTCCCTCGTCTTCAGCGATTGACTCATCTCGATGTCGCACATACCCGTATCACTGATGATATTCTCTTCTCCATTCCGCACACTGCCAGACTTACTCATTTGAACCTGAGCAAATGTTCCTACCTCTCCGGTGCAAGGGTGGTGGAGTTCTTGAGCAACCACCCAGCTGCTAAAACATTAGTATATCTCAATCTTGGCTCCGATATCAAGTCTCACGAAATGTTTAACCGCTCGGAGGTTACAGCTCTACTGCCAGTTCTTCCAGCCTCTCTTCGATCCTTGAGTCTCAAAGGTAGCGAAATGGATAAATCGCACATCCCGCTTCTTCTGCCACTCACCAAACATCTCGAGGAATTAGGTCTCGGTCATGGCCTAGTTCTAGACGATATCCGAAAACTCTTCGTCCCGAACCAAGAAGCTAGCATTGAAGAACAACTCGAATGGATCCCTCACACCCTCCACTACATCGACGTATCCGATCTCACCTATCGTCAACTCGATCTATCCACTTTATTTGGATCGAGCTGCCCCGTCCTACGAAACGATACCCTGCCGCTCGAAGTCCTTGAAATTAACGCCGAGGTGTACAAGTTGATGTCGAATAGCACACTCGTGAAGCGCGCGGGATGGTGTGTTAAAGAAGCTGGGCGACGATACTGGTTGGTTCGAAACGCAGATAATGCGGATAGTGGCGGACGCGACTGGAAATGGGGAGCGAATTATTGGGGCATGAGGAAGGTTCCGGTTGCGAGGGCGGAGGTGGGCGGGATGTATGGGCATTATATGTTTAAGCGGTAGATGCTGTGTTGGTGGATGGGGAAATATCTCTTCTCTTTTTGTGGCATACGCAAGGCGTTCAGGGCATTGATATTATGGGCTGGCCGTGGCGTATGTATTCTAGGTTGTTGCAGGTGGACAAATGCATGGAGGATGGGATTACTCATATCATATCATTAGCGTTGTTGGCTTTTTTGGGGGGATACCAGGTGCATTTATATTAAAGGGAAAAGAAAAAGTCGGTACATAGCATAGCGTTGATGGAAGACCAAAAAATATGATTTTGATTGTATATACTTGTGACGTTTTCTTGGTGATGAGGTGACTGTTTGATATTGGGGATGTTGTATCTTGTGGCCTCTTCACAACGAAATCTCAAGTGGACATTTCGCTTGAACGATTTTCAAAATAAAAATAAGGGCCTGCCCGACAAGATGTGCAACAAAACTTTGAGATCCTGGTCGCTTCTGTGGGGCGCCCAATGGGTGGGCGGGGGAAGAGATCGTTATCCCTGTGCATTAGGTAAGCGGCTGCAGGACCCTGAAGTTCCTTGATTTATTGTAACGTCGGCTGGAGTGCGAAGATAGGGATGCGTTGGAGCGGTCGAGATGGACTGCGGATATGGAAGGAATGGTTGGAGCATGGAGTAGGGGATGGATGAGAGATACGAGTACGATGAATGGAATGAGAATGGAAATAGTAATGGGATGGTGTGGGGGTTTGAAGGTGAAGATGCGGAAGAGGTGAGTGGGACGGAGCGAGGAATGAAGACAATGCTTTGCTTTCTTTCTTTCTTTCTTTCGTCCAAACAATTAACGCCTCTGCAGAAATATGCCACAACCAAGGTCTGAAGGCTGGATTAGCTCTGTCACCTGTGTCAGCAAAACTCTCATCTCTACAAGTGCCGAGATCAACGAGACAGAGAAAGATGTACACGAATCTGAGTGGATCATGAACGCATTCCCGTTCATGCATTTCAAATCGTCTATCCGATGAATTATGCCTTCTAGATCGAGTGTGGCGTTCGCCTTCTCGTGGATTAAGTAAGATTACACATCGAGAAGTTCTCGATCTCTCATCCATCTTCCAACTTCCAACAGCCGTGCTTAGATCCGATTCATACTTTCAACGCTAGCTCACACAACATGTTTGTAATGAAACCTTCCTTTGCGCCCGCAACCAATGAAAGAATACTTATTGCCCATCAATGCCGTCATTAGGGGACAAAGCCAAGTGCGGGGAATAGAGCATATATTATTGACCTCCCCAAGCTGTATGTACTTCATTGATCTTTGTCTTTCAGAAACAACTCTTGTTTACATTCCTACATTTATCACATTTGCCTCATTATACATACACCACAATGTCTTCTCAACATAAAGCCGGCGATCACTTTCGCAACTATCTCGATGATAGAAGCGCCAAATCAGGCGACACCGTCTACACAACCTCCAATGGCGCCCCCATGCCTCACCCATACGAAACCCAACGTATGGGAGAGAATGGACCACTACTTCTTCAAGACTTCCACTTGATTGATCTCATCTCACATTTCGACCGAGAGAGAATCCCAGAGCGCGTTGTACACGCAAAGGGTGGTGGAGCTCACGGCACATACAAAACTACAAATGCGTTGGATGATCTATGTCTGGCAGACATGTTCCAGGAAGGAAAAGAATGCCCGATTTCAATCAGATTCTCGACTGTTGGTGGCGAGTCTGGTTCGCATGACTGTGCTCGTGATCCTCGAGGGTTCTCTGTGAAGTTCAGAACTGATGAGGGAAACTGGGATTTGGTTGCGAATAATACTCCAGTCTTCTTCTTGAGAGATCCGGCAAAGTTCCCGCATTTCATTCACACACAGAAGAGGGATCCAGCTACTCATCTTACGGGTGCTGATGATTCTACTCAGTTCTGGGATTATCTTTCGCAGAATCCGGAGTCCATTCATCAGGTTATGGTGCTTATGGGTGATCGAGGTATTCCAGATGGATGGCGTTTCATGCATGGTTACCTAGGACACACTGTTAAGCTCGTCAATAAGAGTGGCGACTGGGTCTACTGTCAATTCCATATGATCTCACAGCAGGGCACTAAGTTCCTCACGCAAGAAGAATCTGCCACCAAATCACCAGATTACGCACAAAAGGATCTTTACGAAGCCATCGAAAAGGGCGACTACCCCAAGTGGTCTCTTGAAGTTCAAACCATGACTGCCAAAGAAGCCGAAGATCTCTGGGAGAAAGAAAAGATCAACGTCTTCGATCTCACCCACGTCTGGCCTCACAAAGAGTTCCCTCTCCGCAAAGTCGGTGAACTCACCCTCACCGAAAACGCCGAGAACTACTTTGCCGAAATCGAACAAATTGCATTCAACCCCGCGCACATGGTCCCGGGTATCGAACCCTCCGCCGACCCAGTGCTACAATCCCGTCTGTTCTCCTACCCCGACGCTCACCGCCACCGCGTTGGCGTCAATTACCAACAACTCCCCGTCAATGCCCCGCGCACTAGCTACCGCATGGCTAACTTCCAGCGCGACGGCTCCATGGCTTTCTTTAATCAGGGTTCGCGCCCTAACTACATCTCCTCCATCGAGCCGATCCACTTCCGCGAACGCACTGTCAACCTCGACAAAACGCACGGCAACTTCACCGGCAATGCCATTACCTTCCTCTCGGAGATCCGCGAAGAAGATTTCAAAGCCCCGCGCAAATTGTGGGAAGATGTCTTTGACGCGAAAGCCAAAGACCGCTTTATCAACAATGTATCCGGACACATGAAGAACTGCCGCAAGGAAGAAATCATCAAGCGGCAAATCGCCATTTTCCGCGAAGTCTCGGACGATTTGGCGAAGAGACTTGAGGAGGCCACGGGCGTGAAGGGGTATGATGGGATTAGTGAGTTGAGCTTTAATGGCACGCATAATGGGATGGCGAAGAATAAGGAGAAGAGGATTGCGAATGGGATGAAGGGGGTTACCTTGGCGAGGAGTGAGAATAATGGGGCGCCTGTTAGGGGGAGTCATGGGTTGGGGGAGAAGAATGGTGTGAATGGGCATGCGAATGGGAATGGGGTTGCGGCTCATTAGGGGGGGTGTATTGATGGTTAGTTTAATTGAACGATCGTTTATATAGTATGATATGATTTATGAGGATAGGACATAGGTCGTTTATTCAATGAATGATATGTAAAATCAAAACAAAATCTACTCCTCTCTGCTTCCAGGAACATATCGTGCAAATAACTACCCGAACAAATCAACGCGTTCTACTCCATCCTAGCCTGCTCCGTGTACTTACTGTATACTTTGATTGTTCTATTCTCCCATCTTCCGCCCCTCCTTTTCTTTATCTTTCTCATACCTTCCACATTTCATACTTCCCCCGCACAGCTCAACCCATCTCGGCCGACCTAGTTATTCTTTTCTATGTCACTACCACGTGCTTTTGCATCACCTATCTAGAATCTAAAAACTAACTTGTTCGTTATCAAGAGCGGGATAGGTAGGTAGACGGGACAAGGTATTTCCCATTCATTCCTCTAGACAAACACCCTTCGTAAACTTCTTCATATAAAAAAAATCTCCTTCCCATAAACCAACCCCTTTCCCACAAACAACTCCTTCTCATCAACCCAACTGCTTCTCCTTCGTATAGAAAAATTATATAAATCACCTCCCTTACAAAAAACACACACACACACAAAAATTTCCCCTCCTCCTGACCAACTTCCCCCTTACCCAAACAAACCCCAAACCTCAACCACCAAAACACCCATAACTAACAAACATGACCAACCTCTTCCACCTTCCCAAACGGTTAACCCAATACCAACCGACAACTAACCAACCACCTGCCCCTCCTCCACCCCGTACCCCTCCCTCACTCTCTTAAATCCGTCCTTTTTTCCGTCCATCCGCCGCCGTGCCGCCTGGTCGGGATTCCGAGTTCCGAGATCCGTACCTGGCCGACTTGCGTATATTAATTAATCAGCGCTCGCTGGCTGCAAAATCTGATTTTTCGGATTTATAATTACTTGTTCTCTTTTCTTTCTTTCTTATTTCTACTTGTTGTTTTGATTATTTTGTTTCCACTTTCTGCTATTTTGTTTTGGTTTCTGTGATATATGGTATGGTATCTTGCTGTTTTCTGTTATTTGGTTGCATTCTCTTTTTTGCTATTTATTTATTTATTTATTTATTTATTTATACTGTTTTTTTGAGAGAGCGAAACGGGGCCGTTAGTTAAGCTTCCGTTTGAGTGAGTGACGGTGAGTTAAGTAAGAAAAAGGTCTTACTTGTTAACTTATCAAGTGATAAACACGTCTTCGCTTTTCCTGCCCTACTGCTACAACTTCAACTACAGCTACAACTCTTCAAAAGTATGCGGGGAGACCATTTCAGTCGCGCTCTTTTCAGTTTCTCTATTTCACTCACCCATCACTCACTCATAGACTCAAAGTTGGTTAATCTTAGTTGATCATATATATCATAGCATTATCCCTATCGCTTTCCTATCCCACATTCCATTCCATTCCAATACCATTTCCTTGGCTTGGATTCCAAATACTCCAAATACTCCCTCACTCCCTCACTCCACATCCTCTCCTTCTTCCCCCTCCCCTCACTCTCACAACTCTATCCTACCCTATCCCACGCTATGCTATGATTCGATTAACCCCCCTTCATCTCATCTATACATGTACATCTCTCTCCTCCCCTCGCTCCCCTCCTCCCATCTCTCCCTCCAAGAAACAAACACAACTCATCCACCAAACTTATTTCACCCTGCACTAGGAAAGAAATAAGACTAAAACGCAACAAAAAAAACGAACCACAAAAAAACAGACGAAGAGAAATATCGAAACCGAGTCCAAGATGTTTTATTCCGGAACGCCAAAATATGTGTTGATGGCTGAGAGGAAGGATAGCATATGTACAGAGCGGCCGAGGCGAGGTTGAAATTAGTCGTAGTAGGTATGCAGATAGGTATGTATGGTATGTATGTATCAAAGGACGAACAACAACACATCTCAGCTCAACTCTCATCATCCGAACGAACCAGGCGTATCGATTATATCATATCATAACTAAACGCGCAATCATTAGCAACTTCATCTCAACCATCCATACAGCATCAGACGCACACATACCTCATCTCAACCCTTCCCATCTGAACTCCCAACTCCACCAAAAGAAAGACCAAAACACCAAACCCTCTATATCGGCAACGCCGTATTCGTACTCTTATCACTCTTCCAAATCCCACCCCCCACCGCCTTCGAAATACCCACCCCGACTCCCACCGCCAACCCTATCACAAGCAACGCCATCAACACCTTCACCCAGATCTTCGTCTTGCGATCCAAGCCCGCCATACACCCGCACACGCCCTGTCTTCCGCGCTCGAACTTCATCGCCTTCTTCTTGCGCTTCATTTGCTTCTGTCCGGGCCAGACTGTGCATTCTTTCGATAGCGTATTTGTCGATACACCTGTGCGGTTTTTGGATAAGTTACCAAGAGTAGTTTGTTGAGGGGTTAAGCAAGCTTCGACGTCGGTTTCGTAGCTGGATATCGCGATGTGCTGTTTGGAGGAGGATTTGGACGCTTCGAGGGAGTAGCGCGTGGGGGAGGGGTTGTAGAAGGGGGAGACGGATGCTGGAGTGGACATCTTTTCGTCGGCGGCGGTGTGGGTTGCGGTGGGGGAGAGGGTGTGCGTCGAGGAGATGGAGACGTCTTCGATGGTGCTGAGGATGGATTGGGAGGAGGGTTGGCGGGAGGGGGTGGGGCGGGTGATGGTTAGGATGTTGGTGTTGAGTGCTGTTGGGGAAGTCGACTTTTCGTCGAGGGGAGTGGTCGACATGGTGGTTGAGGGTTGAGGTTGAAGGTTGAGGTCGATGGCCTTGTGGACGGTTCTCGACGTGTCTTCCTTCGAGATTCTCGAGATGAGAATTGAGTGTCGTGTCGTTGTTGTTTGTTGTACCAGGTAAGTGGATTGATTAATATTTATCGTTCTATCCTATCTGTCGATCGTAAGGTTCAAGGAAGAAGCTTTCGTAGTAGTCAGGATAGATGCGTATTCTTTTTTCCTCACAAGGTAAGAGCGAGCGATTCGAAGGATTGCGAAAACAAAAACGTCGATTGAACAATTGACAATTGATAAAACCCGTCCAATTAAAACAGAACAGAACAGAGAGAGTGAGTGAATCAAATCAAAAAATCCTCTGTATGTGGATGATCACTTTTCGTTTCTTTTCGTGTCGTAACGATTGGATTAGAATCGGGTGAATCGTTTTGCGCAAATTGGAGGTTTGGTGAAATTTAGCCTTTTGTGCTGCGTTGCGTTGCGTTGCGTATGTGAGACGAACGGACGATAACGGAAGAGCAATGGTAATCTTATGTATGCAGTCGTGATATGCAAATGAATGAAAAAAAGATGTGGCAATTAGATCTGCTGATTTTTGTCTATACTGAGTAGAGAGGGGCAGGAGAGAAGAAAGTGAGAGATGAGGAAAAAGGGGGAGGGTTGAGGATTTGAAGTCTTATCCAAACGGCTCTGCTGTAAACGTGCAGTGCGGTGCGCAGTGAAAGAGAAGATAGCGTGGGCCTGACTCTGACCTTCTGGTGGCTCGCTCTGATCTGGTCTGGTCTGGTGGCTATTACGGTAGCGGGCTACGTCTGGATCGGATTGGTTTGGATTGGATAGTATGTACCTCCGGGTCGGGTGAATCAAGTATTGTCTACGAGTATCTACAAGTCTGGATGTCCAAGCTTCTGGGTTTGGGTGACGCTTCAAGCTCCATATTTGTGTGTCTATACCGAGAGTAGTTAAGCAGCTAAATAACCAGTAACTAACGTCTTCCATTTCCATTTCCCTTCTTCACTTTACATGAAATTCATTCCCCTTCCCTTCTCCTTCTTCCCTATCAAAAAACCAAACCTCATATACCTCCACTGACCCGTAAAACAAACCCACCTACTAGCCCTCGCCATCCCAGTCCTCATTTCGCTACGCTCGCTGATCCCTCCCTGTTCCTGACCCAATCTTGATGCCAAGCGCGGAAACTATGTGTTTGTGGGTTAGTGTGTGCATGGGTAGCAATACGCGTACAGAGGGAAAAATTGATTGATTTGGGGGTTTTGGTGGAGATGGGAGCTTCAGGAGATGATGGAAGTTTGGAAGAGTGACATCGATGTCGATATCGTTGGTTGCATGAATGATGATGATTGATGAATGATGGATATGTAATTTCACATTCTTTCTAGCCTTCCTTCCAACTTCCAACTTCGATAGAAGGTCTGTTACAATTACCTCAACAGTCAACTACCCTAGAACAAAACATAGCGTAGCTAGCAAACAATCCAGCTAGAGCCGAATGTAGATATATCGTACTAAACTCTATTCCACACCCATGACTCCCTCTTTTTCCCTCCAATTTTCCACTGTTTTGCAACATAAACGCCCCATTGTCGCGAATATACATATTCTGCAGTCTCCAATCAATATTCCTACGCACCTTTGGTTTTCCTAATCCAATTGCGGTGTCAGCGCCGCGTGGGTGGCGTGCACTGATAAGCTTATTTGATTGATACGTACCGGTCCGGTGCCCCTTGGATGTCACTTCGATAGAATTGTCTGCGCTGAATGAATATCGGATAAACGAATCATCCGCCGCAATCGTACTTCGTAATCGTACCATATTCTGGGCAGTGCAAGGGCAATCCGAAGTTGTGTACGAAGAACGAAGAACGAAGAACGAAGAACGAAGAACGAAGAACGAAGAACGAAGAACGAAGAACGAAGAACGAAGAACGAAGAACGAAGAACGAAGAACGAAGAACGAATACGTTGGATACGGTGGGAGTGAAGGAAGTGAGGATCACGAAAATAGCAGTGCGACGAGAACGGGGCGAATGGCCGTATCTGCATGTTTCCGTTGCGCGTGTTGTATGTTGGGATTTCCCATGGGACAGTATATATAGCATGCTATAGGCTGGTGCAGAGATAAAGTGCGTAGAAGCTCACAACGTCGATGCGCTGTGTGCTGTGTGCACAAGCTAGTAACCGAACCGTACAGCACAGCACAGTGCAGGTTTAATTCTCCTAGTGCAAGTATGTGAGATACTGCATTGTACAACAACTAACTTAACCTATTTTCTCTCTTCCCTATCTCTATCTCTTGACTTATCCCCCACTATCACTATCACTATCCATCACATCTCCATCTCCATCCCTATCGCCTTCCCCGAAGTCGCCCCAGAAAATCGGGAAGAAGTTGCTACCTACCTATCTACCTACCTACATACCGACAGTACTTCGTGCAGTAGTTATATCCATCTGCATCTTCTCACTAAAGCCAACAAGCATAACGCAGCTAATTTCAGCACGCACGCTCACCACGCATCTGCTTCTAGATACTGTCATGCATAGCACCGGTAAGTATCGCTAACTTGGGATATGCATATGCAGACGCAGTAAGGTTATTTTCGCGCTTATCTGTTTTGGGGGGCTAGCCCTGGTTCAGAACACTCCTCTCTGCGAAGTATGAAATATCTGATTTCTTCTGCACTGCGCAGTAGGAGGAACTTATGATGCTGGTTTCTCCCTCTCGCAGAGATGGGGGGTTCTTTTCTCTATATATGCACTCCGATTTTCTTCCTGGTTGAGAGGGATGCTTGGAGGGTCTTTTTCTACGTTGTAATGGGAAAGTTGGCAAAGCTAACTTTACCGGGCCGTACCCAGAAATGCTACAGTGAAAAAGGTAGGACCCCGAGCGAAAATTCAAGCCTCGATAAGCTTTTGTGCGTCTAGACCTCCATCACCAAGCTATTAGTAGGTAGGTAGGTGAGAAGAGCGCAGCCACAAGTAAGATGGGTGGCTTTCCCTTCGGCCGTCTGGGCTGTTTTGTTGGTGAGGTCCTTAGGTGTCCATCCACACATGGGTAAACACATAGGTCTAGAAGCACATAAATCCCCGCGCGTTCGCAAAAACACAAATACCACTCCAGGAATCTTCCTTGCATAGCTGAACTGCCGCATTCCCACCTCAACATTTCCATGCCCGGAGTTCCCCCGAAGCAAAAGCCGCTACTGTGCTAGGAAAAGTTTAATTCTGTTACAGCTAAGAGCTAGAAACTGCAGACGTCAACAAGAGTGCGAAGAAGATACAAGATCGCGTGGCAGTGAGAACGACAGCGAGGAGCTATATCGATAAGTACAAGATCGCAAAGTGGGAAGACAAGAAGCTTGTCTACTTAGTTCGTTGTACAATAAATACACTTGGTATTTAGGTACCTTCAACATTGTCACCGTAAGATACTAACTAGTAAGTGAAACGACGGATACTAATTCAAGCTTCCCTTTTGCGTTGCAGAAACAACTTTTTCTTGTCCTTGCACAATGGTCATCGTCATTGTCGTCGTCATGGAGAAGCTCTAACTTAGCTCTTCGTATTCATATCGACGATGAGGTGTATTCTTGGAGTTTAGTCTCTGCAGACTGGTGCCAAAATTCGGTTGGAGATGCTGTTTTATCGATGTTGATGGATAAGCTTAAATAAGTCTTGAAATGGTTCGGAATGTCTCTTAACGTAGATTAATAGATAGATCCAAGTTGACTTTATAGTGAGATCTTGATTTGCTGATTTTTGAGAATAAGATTTTGGGTGGACGAGGACGGGGACGGGGAATAGTTGAGAAGGAAGGACCCCGCTGATAGAATCTCTAAGAATGCGGGGTAGGTCCTCTCGGGGCAGAAAAAAACAGGCGGATCGGGCAAACAAATTGTAGTCGGACAATGAAATGTCTTCCTTGTCTGGATACCTTTTGGACATTGTTGTCCGTCTGTGATTACCGCACCAGAAAGTGATCGCAGTGTTCTCAGCTGGCATACCGTAGCAAATTTGGTGTCGCAAACCGCCAAAAGCGAAGGTTAATGAGGGCGCGTAGCCTTGAGTGAGGTTGCTTCCGACCAGCTAGGAAAATCACCATCATTATGCTACGACCGACTGCATTCGCCATTGATTGATTGGGTTTGTGAATACCTACTCTTCTGGACAATGTGCCATGTAAAGTAGGCAGTTAACATCTCTGTATGAGAGTAATCAAATGAATCAGTCTGCTAATGCACTGTACCTTGGATGCGACGCACCTTTCTCTGAAATTTGGCCCTTTAGCCTGCCGGCCGTCACTTAGTAGCAACCGTCAACATTGCGCTTTGCACACAGTTACTATTATTCCCCATGAGCCCACCAGCGACACGGTGTCATAAACGTTTGCCTCCTCATCGACCGCAGCTAGGTCCATATCAAACCTCTTCAGGTATATATGATCTCTCTCTACACGATGATTGCGAAGATATTGATTGATATGGGATAGTATCCACATTCTCTGGGATCTTATCGCGAATCTGAACACACCCTCCAGGAACGGCAAATGGAGCGTCGAGCTTCACAACCGGTACCTGCAGGATAACAATTTCAAGGTGGTTATGATCGTTGTTCTTGACAAGCATTGTGCTAATACATATGTGATATGCTAGACCACCAGACTCGGAAACGGAGATTTGAGAGATCCATTGGAATCAGTGCCGAAATACCTCTAAAACGTTCCTGTCTGACGAAGGAAAATTTGAGAGCGCTCGAAAATATGGGAGGAAGAACAAGAATGACCCAAAGTTCACTCGTCACGATCAGAATTAAATTCATCTGGCTCCTCAGCAATAACTGGGTCCACGAGTGGGATCGTGTCTACGACAGATTCCAGCTTCCCGCGTCTTGCATTTGAGAATGGTATCCTTGATTTAGACCACTCCATGTCCCATGAAAACCTTGACTATCACCAAGAGCAGCTTGACAGAACACGCAGCACAGCATCGCCGAGTGAGTCAGAGTACAAGGCGTTTACCCATCGGATACGGAGAGCTCCCAATGAGACAACAATGGTACTCGAGACATCCATATTACTCAAGAGACATGGACAGAGATACGGTCGCGCATATAACCAAGCCTTCACTGACTTCCCGAAAAACGTTGGTCTCAACAACGGGCTATCAGCTGCACAGCCAGATATGGTTGAAAGTCTTGAGATGACGGAGTTCGATCCATTTCCCGTTCGTCGAAAGCTTGGAGGAGCTGCCGTTCTTACTGCGGAGCAAGACCCTTTAACCTTACCACATTTAGCTGGAGGATGGAAAGGGCCTGGGAAGAATATGGTACTGGCGGAAACTCAAGCAGCGTATGATGGGCCTGTATGGTTTATGGCAGGAACTAAGCACGTTCATCCCTTAACAAACCTGATCCTGCCGGTCATGCGTACGTTCGTACATTTACTACTGACGGGACTACCCTTAATACTTATGCACACTATTCGTCTGAATCTGATGGCCAAATCAAATACCATCAATATCCTACCTCTAGCTCTTTACTCATATCAAGTTACGAGGATTTCAAGACAAGCCGATGATGGCTGAGGAACCTACAGGATGGTGCAAAAGAAACCTCAGAGAAGTTGAGAAATGAGCTGAACGAGAAGTGGTTAGCAAGTAATCGATCTCCTGTCGCTCTAAGTGTGCTGGTCAAGAATACCCACTCCGAAGATGACGACGAAGATGACCCAACGAGTCAATTACTCGCTGAGCACATGGCAAGTCTCACATAAAACAATCAGTATAGCTCCTCTGTACGGATTCCCGCTTGAAGATAGGTGGGAAAGGTAGAATCCCCTGACATGTCGAAAACAGTCCCCCAAGTCTCAAGTAGAATGCACTTGATGGAATTGATAGCTAAGTATATGAAGGACACTGAAGCTGGGAAAGCGCGTTCGAGAATAGCCAAAATTAAGCCAAGAAAACGGCACTCAAGGAGCGGCGACAACCATCTGCTATGCAGAAACGATAGCCAGCAAGGGAAACACTCCCTCACCACCTAACTAATTATAAGATCTTGCAGGCTTGCATAGGGGAGAAGGGAAAGCAAGTGAGAAAAAGAAAGCAGATGAAGGAAGGCAAGCAGGTGAGCGGGTGGTCGAAGAGTGCATGAGAATGGACCGAACCGCAAGCTCCCTCACAATATGACCTGCATACGACATAAACTTCGAGTGTTGCATCTCGGTGATTAGGGTCATAGCAGTGAAATTGACCTACAAATGGCCAAGTTTCTAGTGGCCTCGTGTGGCTCTCGTATGGCCTTGAGCTCATAAGTTATGTGCAAGGCACATGGCCAGAAATGGATTCTGTTCATACAGAGATCTGTTAATGCATTCAGTTGTCGAACTTGGCAAGAGGGAACAATCACCCTTTCTTGTAACGCAAAATTCGCATGTTTAGCTGAAGCATCTTGGCAGGCTGTTGAAGAAGATGCTCCTCAGATCGTGGGAGCTCTCAAATCAATCAGCGCTAAGCATGCGTAGATGCTTAGTCGAGGTGATTCACCAGCAAAACAGGTGGGTGATCCAGTTAGCGCGGTTTTTTAGGATATAGACTGGAATACAGCATTTCAACCCTTCACCATTTCCAAGCAAGTGCAAGTGCAAGAGCTTTCACCGCAGTCATCACAGCAGTACCGGATGCTAGCTGAAGGAAACGTCTCATTCCTGTACAGATAGCTTGTTGAGCCAGAGAGTCAGAGCAAGTGTATTTGACCTGGAGCAGTCCAGTAGTTGATAAACTATTAGAAACGCCCTTATAATTGCGCGATTCCTCCGTATATCATGAAATGCGAGTGGTCATAATCTCTCGTGTTCATATCTTCCAGGAGACGAAGGACTTACGGAAGTAAAGAACCTATAAGTATGTCATTCCCGGCTATATTTGACTTTTCTACCCCGCAGCGGAGACGGATGTGAGGCGCTTCTCCTACCAAAGAGCTTACTTCCACCTATAAGAATTCTCGTTGTCCTTGTTGATCTACCTGGGCACGCTAATCCATATACCCCTTTATTCGGCGATTGGCTGGCATTCTTACCCGAGGACCCTACGGGCCGTTGGTATTTTTATACGATTTATACGGTCACGTTCTACTCGCATGTTGCTGCAATTTCGCCAGAAAGGCGGCAAGGAACGTTCCCACTAGTATGAAACGTCTTGAAGAATAACTTACTCGCTGCTGTCATGTGCACTTATCCTAACCCCATTCGAAACGGTTTGCTTCCTTCCGCACCGTAAGTTATGTCGGGTTGTTGGCAATTAAAATAAGGGAAGATGTTTTCCAGCCGAAGATCACATCTCAGCTCAGTGGTTGGGATCATCGAACCAGTGTATCGGCATTTAGCATCAGGAGGATCAAACGACATACTCCAGCTACTTTAAATTTTGACGGATGGCATGGGATGAACTAGGCAGGGATCTGGGGAGTTACACTGCTCTCAGGTCAATTGTTGAAACAGCCGACGAGTTATAATATCAGATGGAGGCAGTGGTCCGTGTTGTTAAAGATGCCATTCAAGCACAAAGCATACCAAAGTAGTGAGACTGTCACCGATCGAAAGTCGTGCTGCAATCCTAACAGCATGTCGTCAGAAGGCCACACCTACTCTCCGACTCTGCCGATGGTTGCATTGACGATTCTGAGATTAGCGGAGGAACAACAAACCCCTGGACACCTCGGATAATTAAAGTTAATGAACACTTTACTGCCGGCAAGTTTTTCAGTCAATGACCCCGCCAGACAATCTATTTTCTCCTCGTAAACTTTCTTCGTTTGTACGAAGGCTACATGAACCTCGGAGTGGGATATGTGTTTCGATTATACCACTTTATTATCCGTCTTTACAGAGAGACGGAAGTCGGGTTAATGTAACTAAACCTGCTGGGACACACTTCTTCCGAGTGGAATATATAGTCTCGATGTCTTCATGAAGAAATGGTATTTTCATCAAAAACAGCGACAGTTCTAGCAAACATGTTCACTCTTCAATTCCTCAACTTTTTGGCATGCGCCTCCGTGGTGGTTGGAGCCCCCAACTCCATCGAAAGCAGGGCCAGCCCATTCAAATACCTAATCACATTGTCAGTTCTCCAATTCTTGAACCTCTCTCAATATCTAACAAACATAAAAGTGGTGATTCTTATTCCCAGACCGGTTTCTCAATTACAGGCACCAAGCCCTCAGTCTCAAATCCAATTGGCAACCCTACGTTCCCAGGCTGGACTACATCCGGAGGCAATAATGTAAGTTCTAAATCCAACTTAACTTCCTATCCCTTCCTATCGCTGGTCCGCGTTCTGCTACTAATATTCCCAGTGGATTGGCAATCTCCTCCACCCCTCCAGCTCCACAACCCTGCTAAACTATAACTTCGCCTCTGGAGGCGCCACCACTGACGCCAACCTTGTGACCCCATACGCATCCACTGTCCTCTCCCTCGTCGACCAAGTCTCCCTCTTCACCAAAAACCTCTCTCCCCTCCCCTCCCCCCTCTCCTCATCCAACACCCTCTTCGCCATCTGGATCGGCGTCAACGACGTCGGAAACGCCTGGTACGCCTCCAACTGGTCCTCTCTCTCCCAAACAATCATCAACCGATACATACAAGAAGCCGCAACCCTGTACGCCGGCGGAGCCCGGAACTTCCTCTTCCTAACCGTACCGCCGATTCAGAGAACCCCGAGCGTGCTGCAGCAAAGTACGAGTGTGCAGCAGCAGGAAGGCGCCGCGGTGCAGAGGTATAATCAGCTGCTGGGGCAGGCGGTTACGGCTTTTAAGGGGAATTATACGGGGGTGCAGACTTGGGTGTATGATACGACGGGGCCGTTTAATACGGCGTTGAATAATCCCACGGCGTATGGGGCCAAGGATGCCACTTGTTATAATAGTGATGGGGTGTCGTGTTTGTGGTGGAATGATTATCATCCGGGGCTGGCGATTCATAAGTTGGTTGCGCAGGGGGTGGCGGCTTTGGTGGGGTTGTGATGTGGATAGATGGGGTGGGGGTATGGGGTATCTGCTGGGGAGAAAGGTTGAGGAAGTGGTGGAGAATTTGAGGAGTGGATGAATTACTTTTCTTGCATATAGGTTGTAGGCCGAATTTTACGTGTTTGATGATACACCGAATTAAGCTCTTGTCGCTCGTGATAATGCCCCAAGTAAGGCATTTCTCCCCGCAACAACGCAAACGTTCTCCCGTATCCTCAGACCGGTCTCTTTTAAAGTCTAGCACTGCATTCAGCCCGAATTCGAACTCCCCTGCTTCTCTAGACCGTCAACATCAGCACTTCGATCGGCGCGCTAGCTACCTCACCTCTCTCTAATATTCCCTCCACACTCAGACCTGCAAAACCCTATGGTTCGGGAAATCACCATGCAAGTGCAAGCATCGATATTGTTCCAATTGCATATGACATGGTCATGGAAAGGGCCCGGTTTGGAGCAGGTAGATGAGGTGAATATAGGAGGTCAATGGATGCTTTTCTGTGATTTCTGTCTAAACAGAAGTGTATGTGTCACATGTCAAGAATTTTGACTCAAGGTAATGGAAGGCAGAGGTGCACTGTCAACTTCGTGTACTTAGACCTATCTAAGTAATAGGAATCAAAAACATGACATTGCCCTCTCATATCAAGCATTTCATCCTCGAACACTTCGCTACAGCACTTCCACCTCCACCTCGAATCCTCCCACCTAGCTCTTATAAACCTTAAAAATCGCCATATCATGCGCCGCCAACGTCGCCGAAACAGACGACCCCGTCCCCGATGTATTCGTGTACAGTTCCTTCCACGAATACGTCCCAGCTCCCAGACCCGGAACGTCTGAGAAATTAACAGACAGCGTCGCTGCACCGCTTGATGCCACGAGACCGATCACGTAGCCCGTGCTGATCTTGCCGGACCAGTATGGATACAGTTGTCCGGAAACCGGCGCAGATTTGCCGGATGGGGTGAAGTATTTCGCGGGTATGCCCAGGGAATCTTGGTTTATTGAGATGACTTCCTGTGGGCGGAGTTAGCTCGTTCAGTTCTTTCTTGCAAATTAATTCTCTCCCCAGATTGAAAAAATCTAGCAGAGAAAGTACAGATGAAACAAAACGCACCTTATTCAACAACACCGCCAAACTCGCCTTACTAATCTTCGACAAATCCGTCCCAATCAGCAGGGGACTTTTCGCAATCGCCCAAATCCCAAAATGCGCTCTCTCTTCCGCGGCTGTCAACCCGCCGTTGCCAATCTCTAGCATATCGAAATCGTTGAATCCCCCCGGAGCAGCGTATTGTGCGAGTGCCTGCGCATTCGACGCAATACTCACGATCGAAGACCAGGTGTTTGTCACGTCGCCTGATACCCGCCAGGAGTTGCCCGTTTGGAGACCCCACGTCCACACGGAATCTGCGCCCCAGTTGCACATGGCGTAGTAGATTTTCCGGCCGGAGGAGGCGAGCGCGTCGCGCATGGTGGTGTACCGGGTTTGGGAGGTGCCGGTGCTGGGGGTGGCGCACTGGGGAGGGAGGAGGAGTTAGTTTTGGGTTATGGATATTGTGAGTAAGGTCAGGACTTACATTGTCGTATTTCCACAAGTCAACACCCCAGCTAGCTAGCGTCTTTGCGTCTTGCTTTTCGTAGCCTTGAGATCCGGGATATCCTGAGCAAGTAGCTGTGCCCGAGTCTCCGTAAAGTCCTGCAGCAAGATTTAGTAAGATTGTGCTAAAGTATTAGATTCTCATACTACTAACCAAACTTGAGGCCCATGCTATGAAGCTGCGTTGCAACAGCCGCGATTCCATTCGGCCATTTATTGGGATCAGCTACGAGTGAGCCATTAGATGCCCTCGATTGAAGTGACCAGGCATCATCCGTGTTGATGTAAATATACCCCGCGTCTTTGAGTCCCAGGCTCACGAACGCTTTTGCTGCTGCGAGAGCTGTGGCGGCGGAGGATGCTGAGGGGAGTTTAGTGAGGAGGCAGAATTGAGGTAGACGTGAGTTAACTTACGCAGACCTGAGTTCCAGTTGTTGAAACCCATCGCGGGGGTAACTCCTACTCCATTGTTGAGCCGTTTCTCGAGCTCGACTGGAGCACCGTATGCAAGTCCTGCCAACAAGAGGATATCAAGTGATAGGTACATGATGAAAACACGTCCGATGTAAACTGGAAATGAAAGACTGGAATGTGTAGAGACGAAAGAAAGTCAAAGCAAAACAGGAGGACGTAGTTCCTTTTATCGAGAGAGTGCAATACCCGTCAACAAACAATACCATTGCATAATAAATATCCATTTCCAGCAATACCGTATTCTGATCACCTAGTCTCGAATATCATCATCCCATCCACCCCCTCAGCATCTGAGGGGCAGCGGGGCAAATTAAGCGAACCACACCCCGCAATACCTCCTCATTACCTAAATTAAATCAGGACCTCTCCCACGGAGTGTAGCACTCCGAATCCTCAAAAACGTTAGCCCTTTGTGGGAGGCCCTTCCTTCCGAGACGAAGATCATCGGAGAATTAAAACTGCCGTTAATAGAAAAGCTTGACTCTTGGGTGCAGCATCACAGGCACATGTTTCCGGAATCCCGAATCACGATTGGGGCGGTTACTTGCGCAGGAACGCCCCGAATGGAAAGCTAGTTGATGAGCTTTTCGGTGGCTCAACACGCCGACTGCGGCTGGAGAGGGCGGAAGGCAGCTTCGGTACTCATTTGCGGAAGGGATGTAGGTGATCGCCAGGATGCGGTCTAATAGGGTTAAACAACGCATTTAACAACATAGATTACAGGAGCAAATTGTGGACAAACGCGCCCTTCCAACTCTTGTCGAGGAGAGCATCCTCCTAAATCAGACCAGAATCATGCGATCTTCATACATATACGAACAAGGCTGTTCGCCGTTCGGAGCCTTGATGGTCCGGTCTAAGTATTCGGCCAGATCACACGCCTTGCGCTGATCGTTGTTGTCGTTGATCGACAATCTGGAAGTCATTAACTGCTAACGCACCGTATTTCCATACGGAGCTAAATTAAAGGGAAGTAAATTGCCTCTAGAAGACGTCAACTACTAGTTATTTCACTTTCATTGAAGCTTGTATGCTCGGTAGTCTGTTCTAGCGTGGAACGTTCTGAAATTGAACTCCGCGGTATACGAACAAGATAATATATGTATTCACCTTATAACTTATATGAAACAATCAGAACTTCCGCTTGAATCTCCTATCTTAGTGGGCTACGCCTGATCGCTTAGGGCTGTGCTAGCTCAAAGCTACAGTTAACTGTGCAATCGCTCGAGAGGCGAGATGTGGTTGTTAATTTGTGGACGAGATTTTGATATGACACCTAAGTTTCTAGACGTATAAATCTCGCCAGAGATGGTACTATCTCTCCCTCTCCCAACATGGAATACCTCAGCGGTTAGAATCACTTGGCTTAGCCTTCCTTGGCAATGCAATATCCTTGACGAAGAAGCTGGTAACAATCCCCAGCCCACCCATTCCAAGAATAACCGCAAACACTGCCGTGAGTGCACTCATATGAGCCTGGAGTATTTGATCTTTCAAAGCCGTTGGGAAGTCCCAGATTACATCTAGGTCAGCAATGATCCTCTTAATTTGTTCGTCCGCATGATCTATATCTCCAATTCGATTCCATAGCTCACTTCTCAACACGTTTTGGAATGTTAACCCGGCAAGAGTGATCCCAATCACTGTTCCGGTACTGCGAAAAGCAAGCAGTGCTGAGGTCAACACGGCTTGGTTTTTCTGATCTGCAACTGCGAGGATCGCGACTATGGTCGCGCTAACCATTGCCCCGAAGCCGATATTAGTAATGGAAAATGAGACGAAAGGAATCCAAGCAGGTGTCTTGAGGTTGAATGCAACTATCCATGCCATGCCTACAAAATAGATAACTTGGGAAGAGACCCCGAGTTTGTAGTATCGTCCCGTCGAACGTATAATCACACCAGATACAAGGGATGCCAAAGCTGCTGCAAAGGAGCCTGGAACAAGACGAAGTCCTGTTTCGCTGGGAGAATGGCCTTGGATCTGCAAATAGACTGGCAAGTAGAATAGCAGGGCGAATCGCGACATGGATGAAAAGAAGTTCGTGAGACATGCTCCTGCGATAGTCCAGTCCCATAATAGATTGACGGGAATGATTGGCTGGGCAGCGACTTTGAGTTCTATCAACACAAACGCCAAGAGAAAAAGAAGCGACAGGGGGAGACTAGTAAGCACCAGAGGGTGAAGCCACGGTACGATGTTGCCTCCTGAACTCAAAGCCAACAACAGTAGCGTCAGCGCCGCGAAAAGAGTTGAAGCTCCAAGGAAATCGATCTGCCGTATCTTGGATCGTTTGGTAGCGTCACTGTTTGTGATTGGGATATTCACGGTGAAGAAGATGAGAATAGTTGCCAGAACCGTGAAAGGAATCTGTATCCAAAATGCTGCTCTCCAATTGATATAATCGTTTAGCCACCCGCCGAAATAGCCGCCGAGGCCAGAACCAGCACCGAAAAAGATATTCCCAATGCCCTGCCAAACCCCACGTCGTCGCACTGGGACCAGATCTGATAGAACGAAAGTGGAAATGGCAGCAATACCGCCCCCTCCGATACCAGCAACCAGCCGGCCACAGATCAGAACCCATTCTGATTGTGCTAGAGCGCACATGAGATTGCCAAGAGAGAATGTAATGTTCGACAATATAAGTCCGTCTCTCCGGCCGTATATATCTGTGAGTTTTCCGCAGAGGGGTTGGATAGCGGCATTGGCAATGAAAAAGGTCGAAACGAGCCACGGAAGCCGCGACAATGAACCAAAAGTCGATGAGATGGGTGCCGATAGTGTAGCAATCATAGAAGAATCAACAGCGACAAAGATGATACCTAGAAATACGCCGCTTGTGGCTTTGGTCATCTGAAGTGTCGTAGGCTCATTAAAGAAGAAAACTTCCCCATTTGCGGCGGATTCTCTGCTAGTAGTGCCATCCTCGGCTTGCCCCGAAGTCGGGTCAAGTAACGGACTTCGTTCTGTTGGATTGACTGGTGCGGCCATTGTAAGAATAGAATGGCTGTGAATACATGAGTAAGTGGTGGTTTTGGAGGCGGCGACGCTCTACTTATACACCGATTGGGTTGTGTATACAACTTATCGGTTGTTGGTCTCTAGGGACCATTTTTGGAGGATAATTCGTGTCGTTAACGCCGCCGTATCTACCAGGAACTCATCTCCGTCTTCTGGATCACTTGATTTAATCTTGACAACATCGACATCTTGCCAATATCCAGCATCTTATCAACATCTACTGCTGCCACGTTCCTTTCTGGCAATTGTTCTCATCGTTTTCACCAAAAGTACGACAGCATTTGCACGGGAGAGGAGTACTACCAACTGTAGGTGCTTGGAAAAGGACATTTTCTCTGTACATCGACTAGGTACAGCGCATCGCTGCCCTGTTCGAATCGGGTTTATGCACCCGCATCCCACTGAAATTGGTGTGTCCTCCGAACGCACCATACATTAATTAATATACCAGATTAGCTACGCCACCAACATTGCTGTTGTTGGCGGTACAATTGGAGTTCCACCAACATGACAACATCATTTGGCTGCGAGATTGCGGCACAGTCTCCGGACCTGCGCGACCTGTCAGTGCTGTCACCAACATTTTCATTGCCAGGATCAGAAGCAGAATTGATTTGAGGATATGCTACAATCCTGGCTCGGTGTATTTTTTCGGTGATGCACACTGAAAAATGGTTGCTCGAAAGATCTCGTTGAGTTGTGGTTCTGCCTTTACATTGCTGAAGATACCAGATCCAGCCGACGAGCTTTGTGAGGGGTAGGTATCGGTCCCTTCGTAGTAGGCCTACCGGATAACCAGGCTGCGGACACGACCTTCAGTCATTAGAAAGTAGAGTCCATTTGGATGATGAGGAAGTTCTCATCAGACAATAAATTAGACAATCTCGACACCCAAATGAAGAATAAAACGTGAAATGCAGACTCGCTCAGACACTCGCAATTGCAACTATATATCGTCTTTAGCGTCTTTTAAAAGAATACCTCTACCTTGCCAGCAAATCATTTATGATTATCTTGTAATCATCTACTGCTTTGGTCAGGTCCCCAACTGTGAGGCATTCGTGATCAGAATGTGCCGGAAATACAGACCCAGGACCATACATATATCGTTTATGATTGCCCTTCAAAAACGGAATATCTGTGCCTCCGGTCAAGATGATAGTCTCAAAACCTATTTCGTCAACAACTGTCTCCTTGTCCCATATCGGTGCGTACATACCATCAATGTCAACATCACAGATAACAGGGGGAAGATGGTGTCCAAAAGAGACGCTAAGACGCTCTTCCCCAAGATCGTTAAGAACCTTCTCAATCTCGCCCATCGCTTGCTTGGGAGTCCCAGCCGCCAGTCTCGTCAATACCATAGCCGATGCTTCGGCAGGAATAATGTTCATCGCCACACCACCTTGCATGACACCAATGTTAGTCGTCGTGTTTCCGAATCTTTCCGAACCAGGCAGTTCCATCGCGTCAATTGCACTTAATGCTCGGATAAGCATACTGTTAGCATTAATACCAAGCTCTGGGCGGGAACTGTGAGCTGCTTTGCCGTGTGCCTTGATTTCGTAAACCAATGCGCCTTTATGCCCCAAGACAAGCTTGTTGTCTGATGGCTCCCCAAAAATTGCAGCTTCCCAAGCGTGGCCAGCGAACAGGTCGTTTGCTTTTTTCATACCGCCTCCGTTTATTTCCTCACCAACTACGTAGAGTAAACCAATGTCGCCTTCCTTCAAACTACCACTGGAGTATAGCTCCTCTACTGCTCTGATCTGAGATGCAATACTGCCTTTTGCATCATTGCTTCCCCGGCCACATATTTGTTCTTCGTCCGGTCTCTGGTACGGAACGAATGGTGCTACGGTATCCATGTGACTTGTAATTAACAATCGTGTGTTCCTCAAATGCCCTTTGTAGGCGAAGACGTTGAGACGTGGTTCATTGGGCTTGTTGGGATTCGTTTCCAGAGGAGGTAACTCTTGAGTCTCGACAGTGAAGTTATGAGACGATAGATAGCTGACAAGATACTGGCCGACTTGGTGCTCATTGCCAACGACAGACTCAATCTCGACAAGATTCTTGTGTAGCTCCAGTAGTTCGGTGGTTCCGTCGATGGCTAGGTTATCGAGTGTCGTGGTCGTAAGAGGCACCTGAGAGGGGTCATGCCCCAATGTACCGGTAATGTATGTAGAAAGAGACAATGTACAGAGATAGGGAAAAATCGGCTTCATATTGATTGAAGTATTAAGTAACTGATAAATAAGGAACCCCTAATAGTGTCGATGACAACAATCGTGGATGGATCTATCAAGAAGAGTGAAAGATTCTCTAGAAATAAGCAATTCATATATGAAGCCCTACGGAGGTTGAAGGCTGACAGGTTCGCTTCTCGAGATTCGACTAAAAGTTTACGTGAGACTCCAGGGACCGGAAGATCTCAAAGGTTTGGCCACAGGTCCACAGTCGTCATCCGCATTAGATATCTTATCCTCCTCAGGCTTAGTTCCGTGTGCTCGCCAGAACGCGCTTCGGTATTTTTTGCTACGTCGTCTTCGGCCCGGAAACCTTCAGTCTGCGCCGTTGGAACGACTAATCCTTAGATTATATTCTTGCCCTCGAATCGAAGAATAATGGTTGGAGGGCGGGATGTGTCTCTAATTTCATTATATCTGGGTCTCTAAATCCTCAACCTGGCTGTTCTTGAGTTGCAACACCTCAAACTGGCCTTCTTCAATTTGATTTTGTTTGAGGTGAATCTCCTCGATTTTCACATTTCCTGGTTGATTAGTTTCGCACAGAACACCTGCAATTTGCATGTATTTCTCTCAGGGATTGTGGTATCCCCTCGTCTAGGTGTCATTATTCAGGCCTTTCTTCGCATTGATCCCATTTGTCTGCTCCTGGCGAGAGAATTCCCACGCCAAATATCCGAGGCTTTCAGCAGATACTTGAACCTCCACCAAAAATGCCTGCTGAGTGTGGGGTATTCTTCTATCCTACATATGAGAAACGACTTTCTGACCACTGTAGCAGCAAGGAGCTCCTAATATCAGGAGGTGGAATGTAATGCATATGATGAATAGAAAAATCCTGCAATCGTATACAGCAGAAATGCGAACACATTATTAGTTAAAATCTACTCCGGCAAATATGCAATTATCCTCCATAAAGAATCCTCCCAGAATGGAATATGATACAATGAGAAATATCTTAAATGACACATTGAGAAGAGGAAAAGCCAGAAAACGGTCAGGATCTAAGACGACTATGTCGCCACCGGAACTGGACAATCTCCCACACGCGACGGCACACCATTAACACCCTTCGTAATAGGCACAATATTCGTCCCACAGTCCGCCGCTTGAGCTATATGCACATTTGCATTATCCTGATCGAACACCACATACGCACCTCTCATGAAAGTATCACCAAGAATAGCATCCGTCTTTTCGGACGGATTTGCGACCGGTCCGTAGCATGTTGCACCGTTGAACCAGACGAATTGAGCAAGTGGAATCCGAATGATTTTACCGTTAAAACCAAAGTTCATTGTTCCCGTGCCAGTTTTGAAGCTGCAGGGCACGGTGTACAAGCCGCCCCCCTTAGTAACGTAGCCGGGAAAGTAGGTGAGCATGGCATTGACGAGCGATGGGGGAAAGTAGCTCAGTGTGCTGCCAGAATCCATAATGACGGCTAATGAGAAGTTGGGAGATGTGATGGGGGAATCTTGGGTTTGGTTGTTAAGTCGAATGCTGACGGAGGTCATGTTGATCCAATACCTGGAGCCACTTTTTAGTAAGACCCTCGAACATAGATAATGTTGGCATAACTACCTGGGAAATCCATCGGGACTGTTGTAGAATGGTATGATAGCGTTCTTGGAAAATGAACCATAGTACTTCTTCGTATCTACTCCCCCAAAAATGATGGATCCTGAGGAGTTTAGTCACAAGGAGTAATATTCACAGACGCTACCCAAACGTACCTGCAGCTGTATCAACATTGCCCAGATCCATACTGAATGCACGTGTTTTTGTAATGCCTTGCAAGGCAAGCTGGTCGACTATATTGTAGTAACCTGTCCCAAGGCCTAGGCCCCATGACATGCCCATTATCCCTGCGAACAACGATTTGCTCGAGGTTGCAACTCCAAATTGTAGCTGTTTAATTGTAGGGCCAGGAGCCATCCTAGGGTCATCATCAGCTCAAGGACATTCAAAGGGGCATATTCCCTAACAGGAAGTTATCTATCCCGTATGCTCCAGTAACTTGACCAATACCATATGCCAAATTTAAAGCCTGGGATGTGGGCTGGAAACTGGAAGATTTCGTTCGATTGACGCGGGGATATTTGACGCAGAACGTGTTCCATCCCGAGGTAGAACATGTCGGATTGACCCAAATATCACTGCTTCCCGTGTCGACACTGAGAGTGATCGGTTGAGGCGGGGTACCAATTTGCACTGCTCTGGTCAGAGTTCGGTACCAATAGGTTGTATGTGTAACATACTGCTGACCATATAAATGTCTCCTATCACAGGGTTTTGTAGCTTCGAAGCAGGCTCCCGTCTCCGAATATTTCCAACCCCGGACAATTTCGTAACACCCATCTGATATACACCCGCACTTACCATACGGTTTTCTATTCTCGTAGCACTGAAATTCATGTACAGTTCATGTTTGACAGCTGCCGAGGACCCCAGGGCTGCCAAAAGGAGAAGTCGGCAAATCGCAAACATTGTAGAAGTCCGGACCCTAGGAGAGTCTTGTCACCCAACGAATGTGCCGAAATGTCGCGACTATAAAGTATATTTATCTGGGATGTTTCACTCTTGTGGCATTCTCAGTGTGCTACATATTTCAACGCGGGAAGACTAACGCCAAGATCCTGGTCAAGACACTCATCTTCGACAGCCACATCATCAAATTTCTTAAATGCACAACATAATGTGGTTCAGATCTCTACGGATGGATTGTTCCGAGGAGGTTCTCCAGAAAGGTGGCGTAGAAGGAAAGAAGATCGATTGAAATAATCATATCAACAAGGCTCCGGGCCGGCCGTCTGGGCTACGATTCATTAAATCCTAACGCATCTAGACTTGTGACGCGTTTCTGAGCGCGATCATGCAAGTGGCTGCTGGCTCCTAGGGAAGAGAAGTTTGTCGTATCTAACTTTGTAGGATTCGTCCTTGAAGTGCAAAGTAGTGATACTGTGACAACGATGCATTGAAATTTGCACAGAACGCCAAGGTCTTTGGGACAAGTCTTCGCTACCAAACAGCTGGGTTTTCAGAAGATATAAACACTAGTTGAAGCATCCAGAACTGGCTCGTATCATATCCACTTAGATGATGATGATTACCAACAAGATCCCTCTCCTTGCAGTAGATCGGAATGTAAGGTCTGAAATAACTTCGGCTGGACCGGCGGTGGAATGTGAAAGTCGTCATTGAGATTTCACAAGAAGTTGAAATTGGAGTTAAGAAAGCAGATCACGAGTGCATTATTCCGTAATAAGTTTAGCCCTCAAAGTTCTTCGTCGCTTAGTCATTAGCGCCAGGCACAATCGACCATACAAATATCCGAATTTTGCGCAACAAGAAAACTTTTCTTCTTCATCAAAAAGTATCAGAGCCAGCCACGACCTCCACCTCGACTTCGAAACAGTGGTGTGTTGCCAGCACTCTTTTGAGTGTGAGGCTCTGTAGAGCAACAATTATCCTTAATAGGAAGTTCGGTTTTCGTGTGTCTTCTTAATTGAGGGCGATGGGATCTGAATGTCGAAAGAGAGGAGACAAATCAACATCAAATCTTGATGTTTAATTACATGACGTGAGCCTGGAATGTATTCGTAGATGGTATGCCGGGAATGGTTATACCGCTCGTTGTGAACGAGGCCGAGCATACCGGTAGTGCTTGGTATCCTTTGCATTCCTACGAAGAAAAATCTAGGCATTAAGTGTCCCGTGTACGCAGGCCCAAGATATAGCAACTACACTACTTGCATGCGAAAGACTTAAGGAGATTTGTGGTTCAATACTTGTTTAATCACATTTGAAGACAATGCAAGCTCAAATTATGTGCGCTGGAAACCGTTGATAGCATCATTATTGTGTTGCAAAGAGTAAAGCAGCTATGAAAGCATGTATAGATCCCACGAGAGACTATTCTAGCTTTGATCCACATGATACTCTGACCGAGACACAAGCACGACGAAGGCTCAAAGGAAGAATATTTTGCCTCCGAGGTAAGAAGCGGATGTCCTACGAAGTGGTCGAGGAATCAGCGGATCCAAGCTACTGGACCCTGCCCTGCTTTCCTTGACGCAGTCGCAACTCAACGGCCTTGTCCACTGAATGATCTTTGGTGCTTTGCCCGGTCTTGCTTATACCATGCTGCTGGCTTCTTCCTCTAATGCCAAACGCAGCAGTCAACTCATGACCGCTCAATTATCTTCACCAATATAGCTTTGTTGGAACTCTTCATGGGAACCAAAGCTCAACCAATCCAGTTCCATTTTGCGATAAATCATTCCAATTCAAAACTCCAATATCCATGCTATCCCACATCCGTGAGATTGTATCCCAATTGAAACACCAGTCCACCAAAAACCATACCATTATTTACTGCTCGGCTGCAGCCGCCGCATCGCCACTGACCATCTTGCGCAACTCAAACTCCTTGGTAAATTCGCGACTGAACACTTCGAGTTCGGAGACTAGATTGCGACAGCAGGTTACAAGAGCTTCCTTAGGAGTTATTTCGCCATCGGTCTGGATGCGGAGCTCGAATTTAGAGAACAAGGGATGAGGAACTGTTACGCTAGTTAGCTTGAATGCGCAAAAAGCATCGAATGTATTCCTAGGATTGGAGATTCGAGGGGTTCTAAATGCAGTTCGGGAAACCATACTCTTATATCCGGAGAACAGTACATGCGGGTCTTTGAGAAGATATGCGCGCAAGAGATTGGCCACTGTATGATCTTCTTTGTTGAAAGTAAATATCGAGGAGTTAGGTGTGCCTGGCAACCATTAGCATGTCTCCCAGGCGAAAGCTCATAGGGAAGGAATTCATAGGAACATACGGGTATCAGCTGCCTCGGTGCATTTCTTCTCCCCTTCGCCAAGAATAAAGAGCTCGAATCTATCCGCGCGTGTCAGCTCTGTCCAGAAGTACTTCAAAGAAACAAATCCGACTTACCTTTCTGGCGCGTTCGACATGGTGAGATATGCAAGGATGCGCCTATAAGTTTCTACAGTCGATGTGAGTGGGGTAGGTGATAAGTTTTAGCGGACTCTGGTGTTGAGGAAGTAGAATGGTGGCGTTTAGGAGGCTGGCAGAGATGAAGATATAATCTGGTTGTATGAAAGAGCTTAATAACTTTTGGCGAGGCTGCGTCGTCGCCGCGAGCAGATGGGTCTAACTAGATCCGGAATGACGGATAACTATTCTTAGTGGGGCCGCTTGAGGCTACGAGCTTTCGAGCCTCTTCTCCGCGGGGAAAAGCTATTAAGTTACCGGGTTAAGTACCGTTGTGATGAGAAATGTATTTACTACTTATTAATTGGAACTAAGTAGTTGATTATAAAGTTGTCTGACACTCAAAGTCATCCTTATTTCTCTTTATCTCCTTTGTGTGTCTTATATTCTGCTCAACTATACACTTCTCCATCCTTTTCTGACGGTATTTGCTAGTCGCAACTCACCGAAAAGTCAAGACCATCATTCGGAAAAGTCTCCCATCCAGGGAAATCTACATCTTCTCACCATGTCTACTACGTCCCACAAGGAAACACTTCAGAATGACTACCCGTGGACAACATCTCCACTGATTGCCGCGGCACCCATGCGCTTGATAGCAAAATCAGCTCTCGTTCTGGCTGTTTCTCGAGCGGGAGGCATAGGATTTCTTGGTGCAGGCACTGAGTGAGCTAAGGATATTCTTCTGTTCTTGGGTTGTTCTATGCTTTTGGAATCACTGAGGCAATTATAAGTGTAATTCCATAATTTCTATACGAGGAGTTCGGGCATACAGGTGTTTCCTCGTGCACATACGTTGAACCCTACATCTCTTAGTATGCCCAGCCTCAGCATCTCCAGCATGTCCAGCATCATCAGCACTCTACATTAAAAAACTGACCATCCTCTCCAGTATCTCCGATCTCGCCTCAGACGTATCCGAGATTCAAAAATCCCTAGCCAGCGACCCAATCCCCAACACCCCACCCAACATCCTCCCCATAGGAATCGGCTTCATACTCTGGGGACTCGACCTCGCCCACGTAACAAAAACCCTTTCTCAACTCCCCCTCCCCCCCGCAGCAATCTGGCTCTTCGCACCTCACTCCCCCTCCGACCTTCCCCACTGGACTGCCTCCATCCGCAAAGCCACCTCCAACCTCACCAAAATCTGGATCCAAGTCGGCACCGTCTCCTCCGCCGTCTCCACCGCCCAAACCTGCTCCCCCGACGTCCTCATCATCCAATCCTCCGACGCCGGCGGCCACGGCCTCGCTCAGTCCTCGTCCCTCATCTCTCTCCTCCCCGAATGCGCAGACGCATTGCAAGCCGCTGGCTACGGCGGCATCCCACTCATCGCCGCAGGCGGAATAGTTGAAGCGCGCAGCGCCGCAGCGGCAGTTATGCTCGGCGCGAGCGGGATATGCATGGGGACGCGGTTCCTCGCATGTCCGGAAGCAGTGATCACACAGGGGTACAGAAACGCCGTGTTAGCTGCTTCTGACGGCGGGGTGACGACTGCGAGGACGAGTTTGTATGATCAGTTGAGGGGGACGACGGGTTGGCCGGGGATATATAATGGGAGGGGGGTGTTGAATAAGAGTTGGTGGGATGAGAAGGAGGGGTTGGGGATAGAGGAGAATAGGAAGTTGTATGAGGCGGAGATGAAGAAGGGGGATGAGGGGTGGGGGGTGCAGGGGAGGATGACTACATATGCGGGGACTGGGGTGGGGTTGATTAGGAAGGTGATGCCGGCTGGAGAAGTTGTGGTGGAAGTAAGAGAGGGGGCGAAGAAACTATTGAAAAATGGAGGGAGTCGTTTGTAATAGGAGTTAATGAAGTGGAAAGCTGTAGCAGTATCGCAAATGTACCCAATCACTATAAATTGTATATTAAAAAAATATTCCTACGAATGGCATATGTTTCCAATTTGTATCTTCGATGTAACAACAACATTAACAGCAATATGAAGAAACCTCAAACGCCAATACCCATGCCATCCTAAGTGATAGATACACAACATGTACACATACAGCAAGTAACCAGTGACGCATGTAATAAGAACAACGACAGAAAGGGACAGACCGACACGTCCGTCCCGCACAGCACAACAGCCATAAAAAAGAGTGAATATTCCAACGCATCGCTATGCATCCATCCATCGATCCATCGACCATGAGGAAATCTAGTATAAAACAAGACAGGGTAAGAGAGAGAACATAAAGAAATAAAGCAACAAAACAAACATAGCGCTGGACCAGAGATGGGTATCATATCATGTGTATGTTCTCGGAATATGTATGTAAATCAGCACACACGATGTCCGCCCACCTACCCCATCTAAAACGCAGGCAAATCCCCTCCCCTCTTTCTATCACAATACCCCAGATTTGGAGCTTCGTCGCCGCTACCGGCCCAGCTGATGACTGTTAGACCGGTGGTGTAGACCATGACGATGAAACCGAAGACGCAGAGGAGGACATCGCAGGTCTTGCGGAAGCGGGTTTTGGCTACGGCACGGTAATGAAGCATTGGCTAGAAAGGAAATCTGTCAGCTTATGGTCTGTGTAGATGGGTAGGGGAATGGGATACTCACAGGGTAGATGTAGACCAGTGGGATACAAGCGAAACTTCCAACAATGGACACGAATTTATCCAGATCATTAGCACCGACCCAAGCGATGGCAGCACAGAGCATAACGACGAAGAATCGGAAGACGTTTTTCTGCCATTTGATGTATGGGTTGTACTTTCCGCTCTTGGTGAAGAGTTCGTTTTCTGTGATCCTGATGGCTGGGAAGATTTGCAAAGGAGTGGATAGAAGAATTGCGCACGAGTAGAGGAATTGGACGCCGTTGACCATTTTGTCGTCTTGGGGGAGATTGAGAAGGACAACGGTTTCGGTGGCAGATCCGTAGGCGGCGTATGATAGGGCGCCCATGGAGATGAAGACTACGGAGATGATAATCATGACACCACCAAGAACGGGAGGGAATTTCTTGGGGTTGGCCATGGATTCCTGGATGGGGATGATAAGACCGATTCCCTCGAATGTGAAGATGGCAGTGCCGATGAAGAGGGTCCAGTCTTGAGAGTTGAAGTTGACGATGTCTGCAATACCACCTTGTTTCACGATTGTGAAGATATCGAAGTAGTAGAGGTAAATCAGACCAACAAGGATGAATGCATCTGCTATCAACGCAGTAATTCCGAGTTTGCTGATATCGCGGAGCAAGGAAAATGGTAGGAAGATAGCCATCTGGAGTAGAATCAACCATGAAACCTCCCAGTGCGTCTGGCAATTGGTTACCGCTGCGATGAAAGCTTGCAGATTCTCCGACGTGAACACAATGTATGCAGCTACAAATCCGATTTGACTGATAACGATCGAGCTGAGAATGAGGGTTCGCATCCATTTTCCGTACAGTACACCTCCCATGTCACCGAATGAGGCCTCAACCTTCAAGCGCGTGTTGACGAGTAAAACGAAGCAGTAGTAACTCAAAGCCGCGACAAAGAGGAGAATGAGGTTACTGAAGAGCATACCACCGTTTAGGTATGCTTTCGGTAAGAACAAAACACCGGTACCAACGAATGATTTGAGAAGCAAAAGAGAAGCACCGAATGGAGTGTTTGTGCCAACGGGAGCACGCTCCTTGCGCTTCCTCTTTCGTCGACCGGGTGTGAGCAGAGCACTATCTTCCATGGGTTCTCTATCTTCATCGCTTCCCTCGCCAAATTCGTCGTCAACCGCATCCGATGAGAAGTATTCGTTGGGCGCCAGAACTTCATCGTCCTCCTCTAGCTCTTCTCCGGCGAAGTGGCCATATAGCGTCAAGAATTCCAGGAAGTTGTTGGTGAATATCTTCGGTTGGCCGACACCTCGTCGTCGCGCGATTCCTCCACCTTCCTCTTCATCCATACCGTCTGGAGATGGGCTGCCTACAGCTCTTCGAAGGTAATTTCGACGGAATCCACCGGGCACTTTGATTGTGCCAATATCAAGGACTTCGTTCTCCGGCTCCGGTCGCGAAACATGAAAACTCTTACTTCGTTGCGTTCGGCCTTTACCCGCGGTCTCTTCTGTCCACCTGTAGATCGGTCGAGTAACATCTCCACCTTGTAATCGCAGACTCGAGAATTCATCATCGTCTAGCCCAGGTGCTACATTGTCAATCGCTTTGTTTGCTGCACTAGCTGGAGATCCTGCTCGGAATGATGGTGATTGTCCACTGGGCCCGAAAATTCCATCTAGAGCCCCATCGCCGGCTTGTGAAGGTCCTGGTTGTACTAAATGTCTCTTGACAATTTCCGGGTCTTCATATGCAGTCGCCCCAGTCCATCCTTGCCCTCCGTGTAACGATCTTGGCCCGTCGAAAGACCCATAAGTGCTTTGCACACCAGATGCTTGTAGATGCTTGCCGGCGGTCGCGGGGGATAATGGTCGGATGGGAGGAGTCCCGAAGGTTGATGGTGTTTGCCCGAGAGAGTTCGACAAAGCAGCGGCTAACGCGCTGATACCGGGCCCTGGCGCATACGATGCTGGACCTGCGAGAGGAGTGATATTTCCAGGCTCTTCTGTTGTGCCAATCTGACTTGGTGTAGGTATTTGTCTGACCGTAGGAGTGCCTTGATGTGAAGGTACCGGCGAAGCTAACCGTGCTGTTGATTTATCTCTGGAGACTGGGCTCCCCGACCGCCCTCGAAAAGAACCTGGTGATGGCGAAGAAGACATTGAGACTGGCACAGGCCGAGATGAGGAAGGACTCGACATGATGATATGAGATGAAGTCGGTGAGATAGGCAATAGGTATGTCTTGGTTTAAGGGCACTTATTCGCTGTCCCTTATCTCGTGGTAATCACCGTGTGGTAATAATCCCAGTAGCACGATGAATAACTTATGCGGAAGAACAAATCCTTTCCAGCCTGGATCATCAGCCTCCACGTGAATAGATGGCAGACGCAACGAATGAATATACCTTTGGAAGTACTCAAAACAGATCGCTAAATAGCTTTTCTGCTTCGGAAGAAAGGAATGGTCCTATGGTGAAATGGTTGTCACCTGCCTTGTTGATGTTCGTAAGGTTACTTAGATCTCAATCATAAAGTGGTCCGTCCATGCCAATATGGAAGACCCCGAAAATAAGAAGCAAAAAACTTGGCCAATGATCTTCGCATTTTCTATTTTCTGATTGGCTTATCGCGGAATACTGAATCGGTTCACCCACAGCAAAGGCCTTCTTAAGCCGAGATGACATCTGATCCGAATGTAATATGTACAGTATTCAACCTTCCATTCTCGTCAACATCATGTCAGCAGTAGAATTATGCAGAGTCTGCAACGTGCTCGATATGCCAGTTATTTACCATTTTTGCACTTCCAGCCATCTTCGTTACCTCTATGACGGTCTCTGAATTACTAACACCATGCATATCATTCACTTGGATCCAAACCACATGGACAAGGGACTCGGGGAGAGTAAGAAACCAACAGTTAGAACAACACCGTCTTTATATATCCCGACTTTCTCTGAGATTCTTCATTCGAGCGATGTCTTCTCCAGATTGAACATTCAATCACATAAAGCGAGTGCTTGGTGCTTTACACATTTGATCATCATTTGTTTCTATTTATGTTGAGAGAGGCTGGCGTTTCATCTATGCTGCATTTTCTGGCACTGCTACTCTGGTTGCAATTTGAGCTCAACGCCCTCTTGCTGAATATATTTCTGCGCTGATGCAAGCCACCCGAATTCGCCGTCTGATTCTAGGATTACAAAATGGCCAAAAGCCCTTTGAACGTGGTTATTGTGAGTGATACAGGAGATCTACAGTTGACTGGTACGTTGTCTGATATTGGATTGCTTAGATTGGTGGCTCCCTAGCAGGCTTGATGCACGGTGTTATGCTCAAACAGCTCGGGCATAACATCCACATCTTCGAACAGTATCCAACCTCCGTTCGGGAGGGGCAGGCTGCCGGAATGAGCATAGGTGCCTATGGCCAGGAACTTTTACGCAAACATGACAGGATCCAAGGTCGCCCGCAATCTGTTACCGCCTCTAAGTTGGAGGTCGTTGACGGCAATCTGAAGATAACTGAAAGTCGGCCGGTTCCATTCAAGCTGACAACCTGGAAGGCATTCTATTATCGATTGAGAGCGAATTTTGATGGACTCAAAAGCGATTACATCCCAATCCCACCACCTGATTCTCCAGAAGACGGCTCCGTTACGTATGATGTAGGAAAACGAGTCAAAACTGTTTCTTATGTAAAAGAGAAAGGTGTTACAGTAACCTATGAAGACATTGAAAGTGGAATAGAGGACGTTCTTGATTGTGATCTAGTGATCGCTGCGGATGGTGCAGGATCATCTATCAGGAAACTGCTCTATCCAAATCTGCAAATTCCATACGCAGGGATTCTGACCTGGCGCGGTGTTGTACCTGAGCATATGGTCTCGCAGCAGACCTTGGATTTTCTCTTGGACAAATGCATCCGTTACTACGGCGATCGCTACTACATTGCAGTGTATGTGATTGCCGAACTTTTAGGTACTAGAAATACACTGACGATGAACAGCTATCTCATTCCTGGGGAGGATGGTAGTGTCAAACCTGGGGAACGACATGTCAACCTTGTCTGGTATGATACTTGTGGAAAAGATTCTTCTGAGTATTTGTCCATAATGACTGATATTGATGGCATGCAACACCAGAGAACTGTGCCATTTGGTAAGGTCCGTCCCGAGGTATGGGCTAAGAAGCAGGCTTACGGCAATGAACATTTCCCTGGCCCGATCAAGGAGTTGGTGAACAAGATCGACACACCATTCGTCACTGGAATATATGATTGTGTTTCGCCAAGAGCGTCTCATTTTGATGGCAAGCTTTTCTTAGTAGGAGATGCATTCGCACTCTTCCGGCCGCACGCGGCACAGAGCACAAATCAATGCGCGATGCACTGTCTGCTCCTTGCGAAATTCCTTGCCGGCGAAACAGACCTGCAGAGCTACGAGGATAAAGTGTCGTCTTTTGCAAACACTACGCTACACTGGAGCAGAGCCATTGGCTCCGAGTATATGGACAGTTTTGTTGGCCACTTATACCATGAGATCCGATTCCGCTTGGCAAGAAAGACTCGGAGCTGGAGGTTTCGGTTATGAGAAAGGAAGCTGACTTAAGTGATCGTTCACTACAGTGCAGAGGAAGTCGAGCAATAGAGTACGGTGATCGGCAATAATACCATTCACACCCTTCCGTAGTCTCCCTTACATATTAACGTTGATACCTTCGAAACTAACAAAGGAACCTTAACAACCTAAAACTTTGCTACTTACTACACGACTCATACTGTACCGCAAAATAAAGAGCCGTCAGTATGCTAGCTTAGGTATTCCATCCGTGGGACCTTTCCGGTCATATGGTAGATCAGCTGAGACCCGACATACAGTACCCATCCGCGCGGGCTGCACAGTGAGCTAAATTCCAACAGGAACCGGAACACCCTGGATACTTTGGAAACTGACGGGATTTCCGCCGCATGCAAACATGAAGGAAGTTTCGCACAAGCTCTCATTGCGTAAACTGTAGATGTAGATTCCACTGCAGGTCCTTCATGAACGCGTGTTCGCCAAGTAAAGTCAGAACGATACGAATTATCACTTCAGAGAGGTGCAGTGACGTGATACTATCTACAACTGTAACCGAAGCCTGCCCCATGACGTTTGCTCGGCACGTTTAGTTGCGAGGAGCCCCGGACGACAATAATCCTTTGCTCCTCGGAATTATGCTCGACTTTACCTACATCTCGTTATCCATATGAGTATCAACATATTTGGGGTCGAATACCGTCCTTGTTCGGGGTAGGTTTTTGCTATTGCTAAAATTTACATTGACAATGCCCATTGCAGGGCAGAATATTGACAACACCGGCGCATCTGGCGCATCTAGCACCAGTCGCAATGGACATGGACCAACGACAGAAAGACCGCCTGATGCGCGAGGGAGCGCCCACGATAGCTCATGGATGGACCGAGTCCTGCATGTATTCTCACGCGACAGTCCCGAGAACGTCGATAATGGCGACTCCAGAGAAGAGCAACGGCAAGATCCGTATTCCGCGGGCACAATGGGCGATAACTCCCTAACTGTACAAATGCACAATGAAGCGGAGAGGAGGAAACATGGTGCAGCGATTCCGAGAGCGGGTTTAGGTCCGCGACCTATTGGCGGGCAAGAAAAGCTGGGAATGTTCTCCGGCGTCTATGTGCCGACGTGCCTCAATGTTTTGAGCATTCTAATGTTCCTCCGATTCGGATTCATCCTAGGGCAGGCCGGAATACTGGGAATTATGGGTTTGTCCTTGCATATCAACATTGAGACTTGCGCTGACCAGTCTTAGGTATGCTCCTCGCAGCCTATGTCGTCAACTTTATCACTACATTCTCCCTCTCTGCAATCGCCTCGAATGGCACTGTGCGCGGCGGCGGGGCTTATTATCTGATATCAAGATCTTTGGGACCCGAATTCGGCGGATCGATTGGGATTGTTTTTTACATGGGATTCGTCTTCAATACGGGAATGAATGCTGTTGGCTTGATCAACTGTATAACCTTGAACTTTGGTGCAGATGATGGCAACTGGTCTCAAATCATCCCGGAGACCCAATGGTTCTGTTACCTGTGGGCTACAATCATAATGGTCTTATGTACACTGGTCTGTTTCGCTGGGTCTGGGATATTTGCCCGCGCTAGCAATGGACTTCTAGTCATTCTTTTTATTTCAACATTGAGCATTCCATTATCTGCGCTGGTTGTTAGTCCATTTGAGAGCCGAAAACTTGGAATTGAATACACAGGTCTCAGCATACGGACCCTTACCGACAATTTGATGCCTCACCTAACCAAAGGAGCTGCCGGCAGTCAGATAAATGGTAAGGAGACGTTCCAAGACTTGTTTGGAATTTTGTTTCCAGCGACAGGGGGTATCTTTGCTGGCGCAAGTATGTCCGGAGATCTGAAGAATCCGAGCAGGTCCATACCCAAGGGCACTTTGTACGGGCTTATTACCACCTTTGTTCTGTATTCTCTGGTCATACTATCCATGGCTTCTTCAGTTACCCGAGCGTCATTCATAAGAAATGCCAACATCATCCAGGAGGTCAACATGTCTGGTCTCTTGATTCTTGCTGGAGAAGTAAGCACCAGTCTATTCTCTGTTCTAATGGGTATCATTGGTTCAGCAAAACTTCTTCAAGCCATCGCACGGGATAGCTTGCTGCCAGGGTTTTCCGTTTTCGCGCAAGGGACGAAAAAGGCCGATGAACCAACTTTCGCCATCTTCTTCACATTCGTTATCACCCAGTTGGCGATGCTTGGAGATCTAAATCAAATTGCTAGTTTCGTGACTATGACCTATCTCGTAAGTGATATATGTTTAAAATGTACCTTTTTCTATTTGCATTATACTCAGTCCAAAACCACCTTCCATCCATTCTGTTGTTTACCTTAGTACGTGCTAATTATGTCTAGATGACTTTCCTGGTCATGAACTTAGCTTGCTTCCTCCTTTCTGTCGGATCTGCTCCCAACTGGCGTCCAAGTTTCCATTTCTTCAACTGGCAGACTGCTTTCGCCGGTGCCATATCTTCAGGAGCTGCCATGTTCTTCGTTGATGGATTCTATGCCACCGGCTGTGTGGGAATTCTTCTGGTCATTTTCCTACTCATCCACTACTCTGTTGAGCCAAAAAGCTGGGGTGACGTATCCCAGAGTTTGATATATCACCAGATCAGGAAATATCTTCTTAAGCTCAGGCAGGAACACGTTAAGTTTTGGCGCCCTCAAGTCATCTTGCTTGTGAATGATCCTCGTCGGCAATATAAGCTTATACAGTTTTGCAATTCTATGAAAAAGGGTGCCTTATACATTCTTGGGCATATCATTGTAACTGACGACTTCAGCCAGGCGGTCCCAGAAGCTGTAAGTGGATCTGTCAAGTGATTTTGGATCTTGAGATGTGCTGACCTAAATAGCGTCGTCAACAAGCTGCCTGGACAAAATATATTGATTTCTCCAAAATCAAAGCATTCGTGAACATCGCCATTTCTCCAGCTGTAGAATGGGGTGCTCGCAACCTCATCCTTAATGCAGGGTTAGGAGGAATGAGGCCCAATATTGCTGTCATGGGATTCTATAACTTGGACGACCTTAAGAATTCGCAGCCACTAATAGATCTCGCGGAAGGCTCCCAACCGCAATCACCAAAGCCGCAGCAACGGCCACCTTCGAACAAACGTCAGAATAGCAGAGAGAAGAAAATGGAAGGTGTACTTCCAACGGACTTGTGTCGCACCGAAGGCATGATGAGTGTCACTAGCTACGTAACAATTTTAGAAGATCTGCTCTTCAAGCTACAGATTAACGTTGCCATTGCAAAAGGCTTCCGGGATCTGGAACTCCCTGGCCCAGGAAATACCAAAAAGTACATCGATCTCTGGCCAATTCAGATGTCTGCGGAAATTGCTGCCGAAGGAGACAGAAAGCAGAATGTTCTGACTACGAATTTTGATACTTGTAAGTTACACACTGGCAAAAAATGAGGCGTAGGCACGAAATATGTCTTTTCTAAGGCCTATTTTGAGATATATAGCTTGCTGACGATGACGTAGATACATTGATTCTTCAGCTTGGCGCAATATTGAATACAGTGCCTGCTTGGAAAAAAGCATACAAGCTGCGTGTTGCTGTCTTCGTTGAATATGAAACAGATGTGGAAGAGGAACGTGGTAGGGTGAGGTCATTGCTTGAGAATCTTCGGATCGAAGCAGAGATCCTTGTTTTCTGGCTTGCTTCAGGAGATATTCCGTCTTACGAGGTCATTATCAATGGAGCGAATCCAGATTCAGAAAAAGTCGCAGAAGTAGAAGAATGCCTTAAGGCTCAAGAATGGTGGGACGAAATACAGCAGTTGCGCGGAAATCGAGGAGGGACAACATCTGCTGCCGTGGATCTGGCTCAAATTGCCAATATATTTCAAACTACCCCTACTTGGCCGGAAGCATCTTTCCAACAGGGCCCAAGAGGTGAACGGGTGAGTTTTCTTCATTCATAGTTGTCATCGTGTGTGGTGTATTATATCGAGTCGCAACTAATGCTTAAGCAGGCTCAACGTTTCCTTGACCTCAAACGACTACTGAGGAAGTCTAGAAAGCGGCATAATATGAGCAATCTAAAGAAATTGGGAGTGAGTTTCGGCATGAGATCTCAACGACTAGAGCCTGATGTCATAAGTCGACATGCGGGAAGTGCTAGTGAAGATTCTAGCAGTGATTCGGAATATGACAATGAATCTGAAGCCGATGATGGAAGTATTGCAAGTGAAGGCGACCTTGATGACTTTGAATCGGATACAGAGTCTGTCTTTAACGAGCCTGGGCGACTGGTACGAAGAAGAAGTCATGGAGATAGCCTGCGTGGTCCGCCAATTTCAAAACGGGCTGCAGGGGAGAAAGAGCCTGTCGTGCCTACCCTTTCAGCAAAACGACCACCTTTACCGGATGGTTTTAACAAGCCAGCAACTGTGTCAGGACCTAGCTCTTCTGCTCCAGTATCACCACCACACGCACGACCGAGTAGCCCGACTAAGAGAGACTCCATCTCTAATCTTACTACGACGCTTCAAGCTCTCAAAGATAGTCAAAAGGCGATGGCTGATTCGCCCACAAAGAGTACACCATCCTCACGCCCACCACCACCTTCACAGTCCGCGCGCCCGCCCCTCTCACGTCACACATCCACCCCCAAATTCTCCTCCAAACCCGTCCCCATAACCCGCGTCGCCACCGAAGACGGCCCCGGTCCCAGCATCATGTTCGCCGACACACCCTCTCCGCCCACCACGCGAAAAACATCCCAATCCCGCATCCCCTCCGCGTACCAGTCTCCATCCACAATCTCTCAGATCCCTGAGTCGCCTGAACTTTCCCGCCGCTCCTCTTCATACTCGCTGCAATCGGTTCCGATATCGTTCAATGATCTGCCATGTCGTGCTCAGCATTTGATTCTTAACCAATTGATACGATCGCAGAGTGCGGAGACGGCAGTTATTTTTACGACGCTGCCGAGTCCGGTGGAGGGGACGGGGAAGAGTGAGGAGGGTAGTAAGAGTTATTTGGGGGATTTGGAGGTGCTGTGTCAGGGGTTGCCGCCGGTGCTGTTGGTGCATAGTAATAGTATGACGGTGACGGTTAGCTTGTAGGGGAAATTTTATATAGGAGAGGTTGGGAATTGTAGGATATGTTGATTGGTGAAGCTGAACTTTGTCGTTGATAGTTAGATATTGAACCGTTGATTATTTCAACTATTATATTGTTTATAATAGCAGTCTTACATTCTTCAAACTTTCACTGTGACATTTCGTCCTGCATTTCACCTAGCCCTGGCGGGTGGCCTGAGAGTGGATGGCACCGGATGCCGTCACGGCTGTGATAGCCATTACAGGCTTGTAAAGCGACTTACAGGTTAAGGGCTAGAGACCAACGGTAACTAACCGTTGGTATTCAACCCTGTTCGCCAAGGTTGTATAATATAACCTCAAGGCCTCAAGGCTTTCGAGTCCTTCTAAATCCACTTTGATCAGTTCATCACATGAAATTCTTCAATATCTTTGACTAAATTATCTTTTCACACCCCCAAAGTATAGTCAACTACACACGCCTGCTTTTCCACCTCCAATGTCGGACCAAGATGTCAATCAAACCAAACAACCCAACGAGAACATATTCCTCTTCTGGCTCAACATAATCGGTAAGCCATCCCATCATCCCATCTAATGATCCCCCTAAACCACTAACCAAACCCCAGGCTACACCCGCATCCTCCTCACCTTCATCTCCCTCTACTACATGCCGCTGCACCCCCTAACCTGTACCACTATATACAGCATCTCCTGCTTACTCGACGCACTCGACGGATATGTTGCCCGGTACTTCGAGCAGTCGTCCCGGTTCGGAGCCATGCTGGATATGGTCACGGATCGGTGCACCACTACCTGCTTACTTGTGTTTTTGTCTACGGCGTGGCCACGCTGGATGATTGTGTTTCAAGCGCTGATTAGTTTGGATTTGGCGAGTCATTATATGCATATGTATACTTCGCTCATGATGGGGCGTGGGGGGAGTCATAAGGTGGTGGGAGGGAGAGGAGTTGGTTGTTGGGATGTATTATGGGGATAAGGTATGTATTTCTTTCATTTTTTTTTTTAAAAGAAGAAGAGGAAAAAATTTATCGTAGATTCTTTATCTCTACATCTAGAACACTTTCAAGAAAATATGTACTAACTACTTGATAGACAGTCCTCTTCCTCTTCTGCGCCCTCAACGAAATGTTCTTCATATCCAGCTATCTGCTCTCTTTCAGATCCTTCGCCTTCATTGCACCACAGTCTGGGCCTCTCGGTATCCTCATCTCTAACAACTCCCACGGAGCAGCAGCATTGGAGGTTGGAAGAGCGAATAAGATTAGTCCCTTCTGGCCGCGCCTGTTCGCAATAGCCAGTGCGCCAATCATGTTGGCGAAGCAGGTGATCAATGTTTTGCAACTTGTGAGTGCTTCGAGGTGGTTGGCGGAAGGGGATGTGGAAGTGAGGAGAAGGGCTGGGTTACCGAGGCAGAGGAAGAGGGGGTGAGGGGGAGGTGGGAAGGAGCTTTAGGGAGTTTCTCCCGTGACGCAGTGGGTCTGCTTCTTGCGTAAAACTACTACTCGTAGTGTTTATTGCACGGAGGTCAGGTGATAATGGTAACCTCCTTCCGAGAAGTTCACTTAGAAGGTCACCCTTTTTGCTTAACTCTGGAATACTGAAAGCGCAACTTCTATCTATTAATCTACCTATTCGCGACCCGACTGCTCCCCAATCGCAACAGCCAACCCATTATACTTCCCGCCCGACCACTTGTCCCTTCTTGTTCCCTTCCCAGCTTCTTCCCAGTCAGCAACACGTCCAACTCAGTTTTTCCATCAACATATCCAACCGATATCGCTTGATCAACCCGTCTTTCACAAAGCGAAAACATATCCCACAAACATAGCCAAGACCCCCACCACAAGCTGTGGAGCGGTAGTAGCACCTGGGCCTTCAGCAACGCTGCTGCCAGTAGCCTGACCACCAGCAGTTGTGGTTGCTCCGTTACCTCCATTCCCGCCGTGGCCACCAGTTGAGGATGGCTTGGTAGGTGTGCTGAGACGCAGAGTGTTAGCATAGTACTTTCAGAAGAAGAGACAAGTAGAGAAGACGAAAGGATATACATACAATGTACCATTGGCAGTAGCGACTGAGGCAATCCCCGTACCGGTAAATGCTTGTACCTCAAGCGAGAGCATGAGGATAGTGAGAGCTCCGAAGAGGAAGAGGAAGGGAGTTTGGGTGAAGGCCATGACTGCGGTGGTGGAGTTCTGAGGACTTTGAAAATTGGTGGGTATGGATGTGGATGAGGATTTTCTTCTTCGGAGCTCTTAGAATGGATTGAGGATGCGGTTGGTTGTCTGATGAGTCCTGGTATCCAGAAGTCCATCAGTCGTTATATACACCGTAACCCAGCCTCTTTGGTTGCCGGTGCGATATGCATGGCCGGTACATTCCAACGAATGGCGAAAAGCGCCTCGGATAAGAATGGATTGACATGTATATTTTTGGAGTGATAATGCAGCGGCTGTTTCGAAATATTTTACTTTTGAAAGAGCAACTACAGTCCTACATTTTTAGTGATTTGTGCCATTCCGTTACTCTGCCATCATAATAAATTAGAGTTGTGATTGGTTGGAGGCGTTGGGTGGGGAGCTATCCGGGTCAGAAATAACCGACCTACAATATTAGCCAAAAGATATTCAATAAAAAACATTTTAATATCTCAGAGTGTTTAGAATATTTAGCTGATAATAGTAACTACCTGCAATATGTCCCAAATCGGCTTGTTTTCTCTCCTCCGAAAGAGCGCGGGGATGGGGGCGGGGGTAAAGCACGTGCCGAGTAATTTACACGAGATTTCACGAAACGCGTGTGAATTTTGGTGACCGCGTCAAGCTTCTATTTTATCATTGCGACTTGATACAGAAGTTACGCACTCAACGTTCAAGATGGTGATATCCTCAGAAGAGGGCAATTTCCTACGGGGGCCTTCGTAAGTTATTCAATTGCTTTATTCATTGATATTAATTGAATGCTAATCCAGAAAACAGAACCTCTCATGACCTTCCTCCACCTCGACTGCCCTCCTCATACATACCCGATTCGACATTCACACTGTCCAAAGCGAAGCAATATCAACAACAATATGGCGACATGTATTTTCTTCGTCTTACGACACTCAAGAAGTCCGTCGAAGCTATCGCAAGTGCAGCCTGGGATGGATTTCAAATCGCTGGTGAAACAGTACGCAAAGTAGAGAGAGTGCTGGATGTAAGGCAGGGGGAATTATGCTGGGTGGCTGGCACGATATATATGGAGATGCCACTGAAGCCGAATATTTTGGAGGATATCAGTAAAGATGTATATATAATCCTTTGACTGTGAGAGGGTTTGGTGCTGACTGAGAATAGCATTGGATATCTGCGCCTCCTCCTAGGAGGAAGTACCGATCACCCGATGGAGAAGATTTGATAATGCTTGAAGATGAATCGGGTCGGTTACGGTTGACTGGCGGGGTGTTAAATAAAGAAATGCTGGTAACAGGCTGCATAGTTGCGGTGATGGGAACAGAGAATGCAGATGGAGAATTCGAAGTGGTGGGCATCGAAGTACCTGATCTACCACCGCAGGACGCACGATGGGGTGAGGAAGGGAAGCCAGATACCCAAAAAGACGAGGAAGAAATGGAAATAGACGATGCACAACCTCGCAAGAAGATCGCGATAGTATCAGGCCTGTCGTTCTCCGGCACAATATCCGACCACTCGCTCGAGAAAAGCCTCCTTACCGAATACCTACTTGGCGAAACATCCTCCTCCGCGCACGAGATAACACGCTTGATAATAGCTGGCAACAGCATCGCCTTAGATCAAGACGTTCTTCCGCCCCTCGACACCTCCGCCGCAACCACCTCCGCCGCCCGCAAAACCCAGAAGAAATACGGCTACGACGCCTCAGCATACAACCCCGCCCCGACCGCCCATTTCGACAGTTTCCTCGCCGAGCTCCTTCCCAGCATCCCCATAACTCTCCTCCCCGGCGAAACCGACCCCGCCAACGCATCCTTCCCCCAACAGCCCATCCACCCCGCCATGTTCCCCCAATCCCGCGCCTACGTAACCGGCCCCCGGCCCGGCGAAGCCACCTCCCCCTCATCCCCCGAACCCTCCTGGTTCTCCCCCGCCACAAACCCTCACTCCTGCCTCCTCGACGGCTGGACCACGCTCATCACCTCCGGGCAAAACGTCTCCGACGTGTACAAATACATAACCTCAGAAGACCGTCTGGAGATCATGGAAGCGCTCTGCAGATGGCGATGTATTGCGCCCACGGCCCCCGACACACTCTGGTCGTATCCGTTCCAAGACGACGATCCGTTTGTGATGCATAAGTGCCCGCATATCTTCATCGTGGGGAATCAGCCGGAGTTCGATACTGCGGTTATTGAGGGCCCCGAGGGACAGTCGGTGAGGTTGGTGGCGGTGCCGGGGTTTGCGGAGACGGGGGAGTTGGTGTTGATGGATGTGGAGACGAGGGAGTGTGAGAGGGTGAGGATTAGAGTTGAGGGGGGTGGGGGAGTGGAGGGTGGGGGAGGGGAAGATGAGGGGATGGCCTAAGAGTGGTGGGTTGATTTGGGGGGTTAATGAAAGGATACCTTTTCGTGTAGATTTACAAATGGTTTGTGCGAATGGTTTGTGCTAGACGAGCATGTAATATGTATTGCTACACAGTTAGACCTAAAAGTGACTATATACTGGTAACTTAGCTCATACGGTGCACATCATATCCTATAGTTAACGTATGCAAAGGGCTTGTAAAGGTTGTATTGTCTTTCATCACATCAACTCATCACTTACTTGACTTGGACATGTATCGTAGTATATCTCACTGTCACGATCCGCAGCAAAAGCATCTTTTTATAGATAGCGGATAAACTTAATAAAGCCACATAACATAACATACAATTATTACATATAATCAGTCCTTCTGTGCCTTCCGCCTCTGCATAGCTAGCCATAACAGGATAGCAATGTATGTAGTGACCGTCCCATTCATCCATATCCTCCCACAGTACCATACTATACATACAAACATACATACATACACAAACAGACTCAGACTCGAAACCAGGAAAGCCGTAAAAAAGAAAACTCATAAATAACAAAAACAGATCAGGTAATCAAAGAAAAATCAAGTCGTAAGGTCGTGATAGAGGAGTTCCTTCCCTTTTTCCATCTCACCCGCCCCCCTCCCTCTTCACCATCATTACATACCTCCCAGTTTTGTTACCTATGCTGTGTATCCCATTTTGCCTATCCGTTCCACCCACCCATCTTCATAATTGCATTCTCCCCCGAACCTCACCCCCTAAATCTCCTCATGAAACTTCGGCACCCTAACCGGACTACTACTCTTCTGCACCGCAAACGTCGGCGGCGGCGCCAAATCCTCATCGAAATTATCCCTCGCCTCCTGAAACTCGTCTTCTCGACTCCTCGGCGCCTCCCCCACATCCTCACTCATCTCACTCACACTACTCACCTCCGTCTCCGCTGGTCTCCCCCTCCCCAACGACGTCGTACTATTATTCGCACTCGCGCCCGTCAGGGCCGCCCCGCCTACAAACCCCTTTCCCTCCGTCCCAGTCCCCGTATCCGTGACTGATTTCTGCCTACTAGATCTCTTATGCAGTTTATTCTTCAGCCAATTCCGCACCTTAGACGTGCTTTCTGGGGAGGTGGGGGAGGGGAATAATGGAGTGGGTTCGCCGGCGTTGGCTTCCAAGGCGGTTTCGCGCATGCGGAGAGAAGCTTGGTCTTCCATTGAGGTGCGGAGAGGGGGGATTCGGGAGGAGGTTTCTGCGGGAGCGGTGGTGGGGCGCTGGGGTGCTGGGGAGGTGGGCGATACGGCTGCTGCGGTGGGGGAGTCTTCGGTGATGGGTTCGCCGGGTTCGGATTTGGTTGTGAGGGATTTGCGTTTGTCTATTGATTTGCGCTGTTCTTTTTGAGCGGCTTTTTCTTCGGCTTTACGCATCTTTTCTTCGTCTTTTTCTTGTTCTGTGTTGGGAGGTGTTAGTTATTGATCTAAAGGTAACAATGCATAAAGTAGACTTACGTTTCAACTTCTTGGCGATTTCCTTTGACTCCTTCTCTCTTACTTTCGTCTGTTCGGCCTTTCGTCTTTGGGTGTCTCTCTCAAGTTGTAAAGCTGCTTGTCGTTCTCTTTCGACTTCGGCCTTTTCGTTGAGCTCGTCCAACACAGGTTGCACGTTCTTGGCTGCGGCGGCTTCGACAATGCTTCGATCAACAAATTTCCCACCACCAATGTCAACCTTGCCGTAGTTTTCCATCCTGGCCTCACTCTTTGCTTGCGCAGCAGCATGTGCCTTGAGTTCCCATTCGTCAAGAAGTGATGGAGCGACTTTTCCGGTCTCAGCAAAGACTCTTTCATCCATACCATGCAAACTTTTGTTGACGTTGCGCTGGGCTGCAGCAAGTAGAGCCTCTCGGTCTCGTTGGCGCTTCTTGTCATCAATCTGAGAGATATTGCTTGAGAACATAGACATTTGAGCTCGGATTCTATTAGATTGCTCTTGGTCCTCGCTTCCAAAGCTGGAAGCTCGAACTCGAGTTCGGCCTCTGATGGAGAGTCTTGAGGTTGGTTGGGAAGGACTAGCGTAGTAATCCCGATATTCACGGGCTTGGGCATGCTCATCATGTAACTTTGAGAGCCTTTGCTGAGCAAGTTTCTGCGCCGCTTCTTGCAGATTATTGAGACGCATAGGAACAGGCTCGTCGTCGCTATCCACAGATAGACGTCGGCCATGCGCTTGAGCTGCAGCCGCTTGTGCCTTGGTGTAATCGTCCAACTGTTTCTGTTGTTGGTTATACATTTTCTTCGCCATGGCCACTGCTGATGCTTTTAATACATCATTCCGGTTTTGATCTTCCGTGTCCGTTCGCACCGGTGGGTGGGATGTAAACATTTCCCGTGGCATTGATACGACAGGGCTTGCTCCACCCTTCTCTGCAGTGGCGCGGGTTCTATTCTTGTTCGAGACGGAAATGGCGGCTTTCAAAGCATTACTCGCGGCATTGGCCTCGTCAGGGTATAGTTCAGCTTTCGCTGTAGGGACTGGTGTCGAATCTGATCGTTTCCTGCTTTTTGACATCGCACCCGTTGCGGCGAGAAGTGATCCTTTGCGACCAACATCTGTATGGCCGTAGTCAAGCTGCGGTGAGAGTGTGTTTCCCTTCTGCATCGCTTGTGTCGCTGCGGAGTTACCCCACGCTGTAGGTTGTGGTTGCCAAAGATCAACCTTTCCGCCTGCTTTATGGGCGAGGAGAGCTGCCTTTGCGCCATGCGAGCTTGCTTCTGGTTGCCAAAGAGGTGCCATTTTGTAATCCTTCGCTAACATAGCAGCAGCCGAAGCTGATGCGGATGGGTCGGGCTTCCAATGTTCGAAGGGTTTCTGATTCTGCCACCCTATGGATGCCGCAGCTCCTGCCGCGGATTCTCTTTTTAATCCAACTGAAGGGAAGCTTGGTAAGTCTTGGGGTCTGGCGTATTTGAGAGAAGCTGCTGCGCCTATAAAAAATGATAGTTAGCGACAATCGAAGATTGTCTCAATCAATATTCAGATGAGTGCTCACCAGCAGAGGATAATCTATTGTCGCCGTCGAGAAATTCAAGTCCCTGCTTAGACTTCCGATTGTTCTGTTTTGTGACATACAAAGCCGCTGTCGCAGCTTGATCTTCCAATTTGTTGGATGAAGTATGTTGTGTATTGTTTAGAGCTGCATTCCCACCACCTCCAGCTGCGAAAACATATTAGTATGAATAGTTGCGCAAATTTCCGCGGATTGAGTGTGCTCACTATGGTTGGTGCTTGTCGTTGCCATGATCGCAAAATCACGAATCTCTTTCAATCTTTTACTTGTGAGTCCTTGAAAGCGAAGGGACAAGTAATGACGTCTGTAGCGCTCGCCGTGAATTGGCGTAACCAACAAAGAAGTTTATCGAGAAGCTGGTCGGTCGCAACACCCTCGAAAGTCCGATACTGAGCTTGCAACAATGCTTTGTATATATTTTGCTCTGCTCACAAAGAAAGGTTTTTGTTGTAGAGTGTTTTGTATTTGTATTGGTGTTTGTGTTTGTGTCAAAAAGATATGGGTAGTTAGTCTACGATAACTTGAGAGGTGATGATGGAGCCTTCGTGTATCAACATCATAGGTAACATTTCATTTTCAGCCGGGAGATCAATACTTTCTGATATCGACTAACTGTGTAGCGCATAGTGTTGCTGATAGTTTCCTTGCATGCTTGCATTTCTATGGCCCAAAATGATCTCTGAACCAGATCTGGAGAGAGTTTGAGGATCAGAGAGAGGATCAGAGAGAGGATCAGAGAGAGGATCAGAAGCTAGAGAGGGAAATAATGACGTAGTTGGGTCGTTTTGGGGGTGTACAAGCCACAGTGCTGGTGGCAGATGGCAGGTGGCAGGTGCCGAGCTTTGCGCAAAGTAAACTTTACTGTGCCACAGCAGAAGTTGTCTTATCGTTACCTCCAACAAGCAAAATCTACAAGTCTTACCGTCGTGGTGAGAGTATAGAAGAGGAGAGTGGTGATACTGGAAACACAACAGATAATAAGTCTATTGCAAGTTACAACTGCAGCTCATAAATTGTAATATATTGCATCAAATTCTAGATTTCCATAGCCAGGTCTAGTACCCTCACGACCCTCATTTGCTTCCCCGGAGAATCATGGATATTGATCGGCGGCAAGGATTCGAAATTGCGGCAACATCCCATTCTCTTCCCTGTTTTCGGTTTTGCGCCTTGACGTATCGCGACGGCAACAAAAACTCGCTTTGAACACTTTTACGACCAAGATTCGGAATAACTTCGTAGGGAACATTTAGACTTTCGCAAGGCAAGGCATTTCTCCGCGTTTGCTCGCTTGGTTTCAACGACGTGAAACTTACCTCAAGATAGGAGCGAAGGCTTGCCCATTCTAAGATTCTTAACACCCTTCTTGCTCCTTCCTTGTGTTTGTAACAAGCTATCATCGGCCTGTCTGTCAATTGAGATACTTTTTAACGCCGTGATACACTTGTTTAACTGGTGAAGTGATGGGCTCTCATGGAGAAACACCGCTAGACGGTCGGTTTGACAACATTTTGAATTTTCGTGATGTGGGAAAGACCATCAATGATTTCTTAGGGGAGAAGTACGCGAAATTGTTCCTATCTTCGTGATCTTGCCAAGAACCCACCTGCTAACTTACGTCCCAGGCGTCTGAAGGAAGGACGGATATATCGTTCAGCTAGACCTGGTATGCAGTTGTACCATTTCATACCACACATTGTCGGCCTTTGCTTCATTCACCAAGTGGCGGTCATGCTTTCTCCAACATAGATGAAATGACATCGTAGGTTAACAAATATCATTCCAGATGACGCTACACTATCGGATAGGAGAAAACTGAAAGATTTCTATGGCATCAAGACGATCTTGGACTTGCGGACCGTGTAAGAAGTATGAGAACCATGACAACACCCAAGAATACTGACCATGAAAGAACCGAACACACCAAACAAACCAAGAAGCGTGAAAACGATATCCGCAACCCGCAACTCGTGGAGTCGAACAGGGCTCTCGCGGAACCGATGAAAATTCCCGGGATTGAATATCTCGAGATCAACGTGAATGGAAAGGGGTTCGAAAGAAGTCTGATATGGCAGTTGTCCCCATATAGTCTCCTGTAAGTTGATCTGAGAATCCCTTATAGCTGCTGTATAGTTAATAATCATACATAGAAAACTGGTTGGGCTGATGGCAGTGGGATACCGGCTAGAAGCCATTAGCATTTTGGGTCGTGAAGTGATGCAACCTCGAGGTCTGATAGGGCTGGGGCTCGACACTATCCACCACTGTGGGCCAGAAATTGCACAAGTAAGTTCAACTGACGATCAACCCCTACTGTACATCAAGCTTATAGGTCCCAGGTACTTAGAACATATTCGACCGAGTCGAATTATCCCATCCTCGCTCATTGCACCCAAGGCAAAGACAGAACCGGTCTTTCAATCGCGCTGATCCTATTCATCCTTGATATTCCACTCGATGCTATCTCGTATGATTACTGCATGAGCGAGGAAAAGCTTCTTCCCGAGCGGGAGAATCGACTGAAAGAGATCAACGAGATTGGTCTCAGTGATGATTTTGCTTCATGTCCAGCAGACTTTATCCAAAGAATACACGAATATCTCATCAAAGACTATGGGGGTATTGGGGAGTATCTAACGACAATTGGGTTTTCGGAAAGTGATAGAATGGCGCTGGTGAAGGCGATGAAGGCTTGATAGATTTCTATGTTGGATTGATTACTTACATAGAAACGGAATACAAGGAGTATATATCACCTGATGGAGATCGACAGGCTTTTACATAAGAGAGGAGCTTTTTTAATACATTCTCACAAATTGCTGAGCAATTACATGTACAAATAGAATTTTCCCGCTATGCGGCACACTTCGAAGTCACAGGGTCTGTCTCTCTTAAATAGGGGGTATTTCTCATCATTCGCGTTTAAAAATTCTCTCAAGCGCTATATTCGGAAAGCTACCTTTGCATTCACATGTTGATTACTTACCTTACTCAGATGTTATTTAGACCTCCAGCAGAAATCCAATTTTCACGACATGCTGACGTCAAATATCCTTGCCCCTCTTATGTACGAAGTAAGAACGAGCATCCATTTTTTCATTTTCCATTTCGTATTTGTATTCCTCCTTCACGTAAAATTATCAACCAAAGAACAAAAATATAACATCAGCCGACTTGCTTGTGACAAATTCTCTTCAGCTTCTTCATCAGTATGCAAACCACAGAAGTTTGTACAGTATCTCCAAACCTACACCACTTGACTCCACTGTTAGTACACCCCACGCTTAACTTCCCCTCCTCTTCGACCACGTGGGAATTTCCCGGATCTACACCAACATCTACCAACAAATACGCACTCGACCGGGGAAGGGGCGATCTATACGCACCCTCCCAATCTCGTACCCAATACAGTACCCTAGTCCTCGCACGAGACGCAAGACAAGGCTGAAGGAGCCGCTTCCCTACCCTTGAGTATCCTCCATGGTCTTGGCGGAACCGTGTGTCAGACCGGAAAGAACTCTAGAAAGGTTCGTGCCTGTGAAGAGGACAGTTCGTGGTACCTTGCATAGCATATGTATGCGGAAAGGTAATTCGAAACATAGAAGGCAGAAAGTTAAATCTGCATCTCATTGTGTAAGTAACACCGCACATATATCTTCTCACCTAATCAAGGCTGTGTCCTTCGTACGAGGATGAGGATGTGCGACCCTACCTATGACTCGAAATTCCAGTCCAGGCTTACAGTTTTCCATCTATCAAAATCTCACCTTAATACAACCATTACAGAAACCTATCTGCCTAATACACACACACACCCACAAGCACTGCACAAAAAAGGAAACAAACCCCCGAAAATGAGCCTCATAGTCGTACTACACAGCCAATCACGTACATACATAGCCCAGCCCTATCGCTTATTCTATGTATACACCGAGTCTCACTCTTTCCTCCTCTTTCTCTCTTTGACACCTTGCATTGGACCTAAACCATGACCAAGCACAAGCACAACATCGGTTTTCCGCGTGCATGCATACCAAATAGACATGCATACCAACTGCACGCCACAAATAAGAAACCCAGTCAGTCCTACAGCGCCATAGCCGCTCCCACCCCTCATCTAAGCAGCCGTTGCAGAAAGCCCGCACTGCACTCCACCATCACATACAGGGAGTGGAGATCCGCCATCTCAGATGAACAAGTGAGATGGGATGAGATGAGATGATATCAGATCTGAGCATATGATATGACATGCAAGGTACGAGACGCCACCTCGTGGTCAGTCTATCTGTCCATCTCGGAGTCATCCAACGATGGCTGAGGCGCTAGTAATAGAAGAAGAATGAATGAGAAAATAAGTTCATGCTTCAGCAATCCTAGAAGTGCAATGAAATTCCACCCAGGACTCTTGGCCTCAGCCGCGAGGACAAGGAATAGGAAAGGCTGTGTGACTGTGGGGTGGCTTGCTCGTTTCTGGTTTTACGTTCTCGTGTCACCCACCTATCAGATGTTAGGTTTTGGGTGCGGCTATGAACGGATTCGAAATGAGTAGGTGAGTAAGTTGAGGAAAGATGCCTATTCTCGGTGTGTGTACGAGTTGGATGGGTGAGAGTTCATCTGCCACACTTGACTTGACTCAATGAAACTTATATAAAGAGGACATGCCTTCCAGTGCAGCAGGATGCCTTTCCTTGCCTTTCATCCCTAATAACTTCATATTAAGCATAAACTCAAGATCCTCTGCGAAAAATCTCTTACTAATACCCGTCTGTCCCTCTACCCAACCCAACCATGGCCTCAACCATAACATCCACCACCCTCGAGCCCGAACCTCAACCCTCCCGCAGCAACACACCCACGCCCGTCCCCCGCGACCTCGACGCCCTCGGCATGGACGAAAGCCGGTTCGTTCTCCCTCCGCTCTCCACCCTCAGCGAGCGCGAGTACCTCTCCATCCTGCGCTCCATCGGCGCCACCCTCCCCACCGACCCCTCCCAGCCCGTCGAACCCGCCTCCTCATCTCCCTACTTCCCGCACCGACACCTCCCGCACGGTCTCTACCGCGACATCGTTCTCGCCCGCCGGCAAGCCCAACTCAGCTACTACATATCCAGCATCTTGTACAGCGCCGCGCTGGTCCTGCAACTGCTCTTCGGCGCCGTCCTAACCGCGCTCGGGTCCTCCAGCAACAAGAACGGGCTTGCGATAACGATTCTCGCGGCGGCGAATACGGTGAATGCGGGGCTGATTGCGCTGTTTAATAATACGGGGATGCCGGACCGGTTCTGGAATGATTGGAATGAGTTTGAGGATGTGGAGATGTATGTGCGGGAGCTGATTGAGACGGGGCTGGTAGATACGGGGAAGAAGAAGGAGGAGGTGGTGGCGGGGTGTTTTGTGAGGTTTCAGGCGGCGAGGCAGACCGTTAGGAAGAATAAACCGGCGAGCTATAATGGGACGAGTTCAGCTGCGAAAGGGGGTGTGAGTTTGGAGGGTAAATAAGGAGAAATTGTTTGAGTAGATAGTTGTATATTATGTGGGACGGCGGCTGGCGTTTAAGGGTGGGCCTGAATTGACTGGATTGATGGTTAATATTTTGGTTCACATAGTTAAGGCGTTTACTTAGCATTTCTTGTAAGGTCTGTTGGATGTTGCAGCAGACTCTTTATTCGGAAATAATGTTTAGGATACCATACACACACTGCATCTTCCCAACGTTCACAGTCCTCTTGTAACACCAGTTGAAATTTCACTTCCAAGGTTAATCCCACGTATTTGAGCCGTCTGTAATCGTCGCCCATGACCACACACTTCAACATCACCTTCCACGTAGCTACCAAACCTGCAATCCTTGCTTTTCGTGTTTAATGCCGGCAGAAAGTCGAAGAGGTAAGAGAGAATGTAAAGACTGAAGACGTAGGAAACAGTCCACTCAATAGCAGCACAGGCGTCCCAATTCCCCGAGAGCAGAACAAACCAGAACGCGACCCCAAGCATAGCTTCGATGAACATAAAGATGAGCTTGATTTGCGAGGAGAGAAGGAGGCTTGGTTGTATAGCTCGGTACTCTGTAAAGCGTTAACGAACAGATAAGCGTGATGAGGAAGCGTAGTGGAAAACTTACTTCGACTCATACGATAATACTCCAAGCATGTGAAAAGGGCAGTGAAACTGTACCCCGCGATAAAGAAGCCCAGCATGGTATGGTGTACGACTCTGTAGTTCTGGACATCGAAAATACCAAGGAAAACCAAGCCCATTGTCCCGATGATGGCGCCGCCTATTCCACAGCATGCCAATACTTTCTCAACACCATCAGTATTCTTAGCAAGACGACCTCTGTGACGGAGCCAGCGATCGGCGATAAGTGATGCGTCAAGAACAAAGGTAGTCATAATACAGCCGACGATGAAGTATGGTTTGATTTCTGGAGAAGCGGCGACGTCGGATATGTAAGGGACGCGTTGAGAGTCGCGGAACATCGAGGGATAAGGAGGATCAGCAAGAATAGCCGGATCTCTAGGATCTCGTGGAGGAAATTCGGCCCAGCATATCAGCAAAGAAGTGAGCAGGGTGAGCCAGATGAGAGCGGCGCTTGTGGGAAGCATCTAGGTATGATTAGACTTTGGAAATGGTGTCGTGTGAGCAGTGGAGGCAAACCCAGTAAGAGAATATCTGTAACATCGTGATAGCGAATGGGTCAATGATTCGAAGAGAAGGATATCCTACAGATAGCTATCTGGATAGAAATAAAGATGAAGCCCAAGACGAAGTAAAGAAGACAAACTTCCTTCAGCACTTATCTTCCCCAAGTTAAGTGTAAATGATTGTGATAATGGATGTATGCATCGAGCACACTTCTATGCAGCATGGAATATGAAAGCATCGTATCAGAGTTCACAGATAATATCAAGAAGATAGAAAACACGGCAACTGCTACACACTTGAGGTAGGAGCTGGGCATTGTCATGCTTGGAAGATGTATGGGTTTCTTGCCAAACTGGGCACACGCGTAGGAAACAAGCTCTTGCTGATGCATACTGTAGCAAAGCAGTCAATTTCACAAAGATCTTCGAGCCCAATGCGCTTAATTTCTAAACACATTAAAGTGCAAGCCAGCACCAGGTTATGTTTTGCACAATTTGAGCATTTTGTACAGTAAGGAAAGATATCAGAGAAATCTCTGAAATATCGAATGTTCACACCCACGGTGAAAGCTAGAAAAGATGGACGTGAAAGACCTCTGGAACTACAAATCTTAAGCTCGGCTCGCTGACTAAGCCAAGTCCCACTTATTCGAGGGGACAACAGCCTTGTCAACCTCGCAGCCTCATCAATGCTTTCAGATTGAATACTTTCTGTCAGAATCAGTGAAGCTCGAGAAAAGTTATAAACCACTTTAGCTTCCTCCAGTCTCTCAATGTCATGCTGAGTTAGTCTAATACCCACTGCCACACCTCACAATGGCAGTTTCGCCCCTCATCGTCCCGCCTGCAAATGCGGGCGACAGAAGCGCAAGCAAATCGAAGCTCTCAAGTGCCATTCCCAGCTCCACCGGCACGCCAGCTGAAGGGAACTCCACCGGTAATGGCAGTAGCCACGACCTAGCAGAGCAGATGAACGATGTAGAAAAGCAGAAATACGTCAAAGGTTTCCCAATCCCCGCCTTTCACCCCTTCAACTCCATCTTGCTAACAGCATTCCAGGGAAAAAGCTCGGAGAAGGAACATACGCCAACGTCTACCTCGGACACCTGCGCACCGATCCCTCCGTCCTCGTCGCCATCAAAAAGATCAAGATCCAAAAAGAATACACCGAAGGCATGGCGCCCGACGCTGTGCGCGAGCTCAAACATCTTCAGGAAATTTCCCACCCCAACATAATCTCTCTCCTGGCGGTCTTCTCCTCCAAAGACCAAAACCTCAATCTAGTCCTCGAATACCTACCTCTAGGCGACCTCGAAATGCTCATCAAAGACGTCGACGGCGTGCGCTACGGCGCCGCCGACATCAAAGCCTGGATGGGCATGCTCAGCCGGGCCATCTGGTTCTGCCACGAAAACTTCATCCTGCACCGGGATATCAAGCCCAACAACTTGCTAATCGCAGCAGACGGCGTCGTCAAGCTTGCGGATTTTGGTTTGGCGAGGAACTTTGCAGATCCCTACCGCATGATGACTTCCAATGTCATTACCCGCTGGTACAGACCACCCGAGCTGCTTTTCGGCGCAAGACATTACTCCGGCGCAGTGGATATCTGGTCCGTGGGGCTCGTGTTCGCAGAACTGATTATTCGCGCCCCGTATATCCCCGGCGATACAGAAGTCCAGCAAGTCTCGCTCATCTGCCAAGCGATCGGGACGCCCACGGAAGAGAACTGGCCCGGTGTGTCCAAACTGCCCGAATACACCGTGCCGGACCCACCGAATCCCGTGCGGCCGAAAGAACACTATCTAGGCACGTTTGGAACCGCCGGACACGAGGGCGTGGATCTGTTGATGAAGATGCTGGTTCTGGATCCCAGGAAGAGGATTACTGCGAGAGAGGTGCTGCAGCATAGTTGGTGGGCATCGGATCCAAAACCGACGCGGAATGAGGATTTACCGAAGAAGGGAGGAGGGCAGGCGAAGTTGGTGGATGATCTGAAGAGGAGGGCGGGGATGGTGGAGGATGATAGACTTAGTAAGGTGGCCAGGAAGCTAGATTTTGGGTCGATGAGGTAGAGGAGTTCTGCTGGTTACTAGGATATAGGTGTCATTTGGCGTCCAGGGCATGCATGGATGGGTATCACGGACTGGTTGTTTTATGGAGGTCTTTCGCATGTGCCATGATGGGAGATTAAAATTGGAAATCTTAGATTCATCCAGTGTGTCTCTCAAAGACACATCATATATTTTAGTTCATAACTCATGATCCTATTTTATCTACCCGCAATGCACAAGCGCAGTTCCATCCAACCCCCCTCCCCTCACATAACACCACACCCGAACCCATACATCGCCTTCTCAACATCCCTCTTCACCGTATACCAATCGGCCCTCCTCTCCGCAAACTCATAGACCTCCTCCGCCCTAAAGACCCCCCCAAAGCGATCCCCATCCGCAATCACGTGCGCCATCTCCTTCGCATGATTCCCACCTATCAAATAAATCTGACTAAGTTCCCTCAACGCCCTAAAATACTGCAGTAAGTCCGCATTCCTTAGCGTCTTGATATACCCAAAATACAGATTCATATCCGAGATCAACTTGATAGCGCCCTCGGTGGAGATACGTTGACGCTTCAGGTGCTTGCAGATGGCTGTGAACAGCCTTAGGCCGACTTCCTGGTTGAAGACGTCGAGCATAGTTTTATCGGTGCTGCCAGTCAGCATCTTAGTGTGGGATTCGACGAGCTCGACGACTTGCTGCGCGGTATTAGTCGGGCCGATGTCGATATCCTGGTTTGCGCCATTGGCGTCGAATTCCGGGGGATTGTAATCGGTGGCTTGTTGGGTGGAGCCGCAGATATATTCGACTTCGTCCATGAGGACATCGATGCCTTTGTTGAGACCGGCGGCGACGCGCTCGTCGAGCATTTGTTCGAATTTTTTCTTGGCTTTGACGGCGGGGTCGAGGAAGTCGTTGCGGTCGGCGAGTTTGGTGGTGGCGAGTTGCTGCTCGTAGAAGACGTCGATCATTTGGGAGATGAGATCGCCTACGTTGACGAGTTCGAGGAAGGTCATTAGAGGGACAACGACGCCCTTTTGGTGCTCGCTGATTTCGCGAGGGTTGTATTTGGAAAGATGGTCCACCGCTTTATCGAATCCGGTCTTCACGTGCATTGTCCCGAGAATCTGGAGAAGCACGACGAAAATTGCTTCGCACTGTTCTCGGGCCTCTTCACCTGTCTGTCCCCCAAGCCGGACGAATAAGGCTGCTCGTTCGATGCTAGCTTTTGCAGCATGTGTCAGGTCCAACGCAACTTCGATACTGAAGAGCGAACGAATGCCTTCTAATCTCGAAGCCATCAAGGCTGCCTTTGCTGCAAGTTCATCGGTGGGGGCCTCGGCAGGTAAAGGAACCGATATCGCGCCAGCTGGTAGTGAAGGCGTCGGAGAGCGAGTTGGAACGGGCGATTGCGTCGCGCTTAGAACTTGCAAACTCGATCGATGATCGGGTAGAGTTGGCGTCACAGCCGGTTTGCTTGCGGCGAATGGTGAGATAGGTAAGCTGGGCAAGACATTGACGGGCATCATGACGACCTTTTTGAAAGAACTCATGAAATCCTTCTTGTCCGCCACACGGTTCACATTGGCCATATAGAATGACTCCTGCGATGCATCTTGAGCCGATAATTTCGATTCCCACTCCGCCACCTCCTGCTCTGCGTGTTTCTTGAAGAAATCAAGCTCCTCTGATAGATATAGATCCACGTGAGGCTCGAAAACTTTTGCTATGATAGATTTGAACTTCTCGAGATAGGCATCCCCTGAGTTCTTCGTCGGCCGGATCGTTAATGCGAATTGCATACTTTGCTCAAAGATACCAGACACGGCCTGTACGTATGAAGCTATACTCCGTTCATGCGCTTCATCGAACAGAGGCGTAACATATTCCATGAGAATATCTTCAGCGATCTTGTCCAGGAAAATTTGTAAAACATCCTCGCCAGGAGGAAACACCCGGTCAATGATATCCGACTGCTCATTGACTTTCTTCGATAAATTTTCCAAGAACTCGCGTGATGGTTCAAGCGTGATGCCTTCTGAAAGGGCTTGATTGAGGCAATCCATTGAATGCCCAAGAATGTCTCGATCAGAAAATAAAGGATGTTTCTGCACAAACAGCTCTATCCCAGCATGGCCACCATTCAGTACTCCCAAAACATGAGCATACCGTCGCATCCTCCCATCAATATCCCAAGCCTCATAACCCTGTTCAAACTCTCGTAATACTGCAGTCTCGAAGATCCCCGTCATAGTAACAAGTCTCTCTTCCCGCTGCCTCCATCCCTGAGCCCAATCACTGCGCGCAAAAATCTGCAGATTAGCCAGCATCTGCGCCTGTTGTTCTGGCGTGCGATAGACCCGAAACAGAACCGGATCAACATGACTTCTCGATCTCGCCAAATCATAATAAAACGGACCCAATGCCGCATATATCTTCCCGTATTCCTGTCTAGCCGACCCTCGTATCGACCTTACATCCGCAAAGATATTCAACATTGTCTCCGGATCCTGCATCGGCGTTCGTGTCCGCGGCGGAGGCGGCAAACTCATATGCCCCATCCCGGAAATCGTGAGCGTCTCAAACCCATCCGCCAACCCCTTCGGACTCTTCGAAGCCGCCATATCTGCCGACCGTCTCTGCTGCTGTTTCTGCTCCTCCTCGCCGGCATCAAAAAGCGTCGTGCTAACTTTCCTCACCCCTCCCGCACCCGCTCCCACACTACCATTAACACCAATTCCCGTCCTCTTCACATCCTCCTCGGCCCTAACCCTAACCATCTCCCTCTTCTTCCTCAACACCTCCTCAAACCTCTTCCGCGCCTCTCCCTCATTCCAGACGCCCATTGATCGTAACCTCGACACCCATCTCGAATCCTCATACACCATCTCCTGCATACGTTTAGACGTGCGCGCGAAGCTCAGCTGGTCGGGAATCGGCAGGTAGTCGAGTATCGTCGAGATGATTTCGGCAGGGAGGACCGCTTTACTGCTGTGGTCGCTGCCAATCATTTCGGTAGCTCTGAGGGAGCTGAGAATACTGGCTCGCGTGCTGCTGCCGGCGGCAGCAGCTGGATAGGCGCGTTTGAAGTTCGACATTGTGCGTGTGTTTGCGGGCGGGGGATTGATTGCCTGCTTTGCGAAGAATGTTGATGGTGATGAGGGGTAGAGAATTGTGCTTTTACCGGATTCGCATTTTTCAATTGTTCGCCGTTTCGATTCACCGCTGCGCACTGCTTTTTACCCCGGCGCTCTTTCGGTAGTTGTTTGTACTGAGTTACTATGTTGATAGTACCTAAGGAGTAGGTAGGCATGAGGTGCTGTTGAGCGAATCAAGACTGCTTGTACAGCGTGTTTAGCCGAGGCCAAGCCCAACCCAAGATGAAGACAACACTATCCTAATTCAAAATTCATCTTCTACTTTTTGTTTTATGCATAACTACATAATTGCTTGATGTATGGACTTCCTAGACATGTATTGTTCCCCTTATATATTTTCCCTCAGTTGTGCTTTGATACAAGTATGGTGTTGCATTTCCTTTACCTTGTGCAAACTTATCTGTCCCGGTGCCAGTGCAGCTGCAAATATACTCGTGAAAGTATCCATCTATTTTCTCAGCCTTATGGGCTATTTCATTATCGGATTTCTTAAGCTGTGGTACATGTATAGTAGGATCAAACATATCCCCCTCTATCAGCTACACTTCTGGTGTCCCATGGAAGCCTGAAGGAGATGGGTGCTGGCGCTCTTCTACCATTTGTTTGCAGCACTCCCTCACTAGAGACCAGCGTCATGATAGCCAACCATCACAAACGGAAGTAGAACCACGAAGAAACAGATAACACGTCCACCACAAAACGACCAGTTCTATTGCCCCTGCACATTTTCTCTAATCCCAACAACACGCTCTGCGAAACAGGGAGCCATTAAAACAGATAGTTAGAGCGAGCCATGGCAAGCCCTCCTTTCAATGATCATACACGCTTTTATCTCTCCCTGTAATTCTCACCACTATCCATCTATCACTCATCAAGACGACACCGCGTCCGCGCCAAAGTAACATTTTCGCTTCCCTCTTTCCATTCTGCCACTTTATGAGTCGACGCCAGCCAGACATCTGTCGTGCTCGGTATCGATTAAGTAATATATCCCTCCTAAACGCCCCTAATATGTTTCGATAAGCCCATCAAAAGCTTCCCCATACCAAATCCTAGCAATACAAACAGATAACCCAAGTACTCGTACCCTAATAAACTAATCAATATCCATGCCCATATCACTAATATCCGCTTCGGTATCGTCACCCGCCAAGCCCAACAACGATCGCTCCATTACATCAAGCTCATCATCATCATCATTATCTGTGCCCAAACCTAAGAGCTCCTTCTCCATATCATCCAGGTCATCGTCTTGCGCGTCCGTTGTGGTGCCATTGGGTTTTGACCCGTGATATTGCGGCTCTGGCTCATCTTCGGTCTCGTCGTCGTCTTGAAGATCATGGCCATTGGTACCATTACCATGGAGGACGCGATTCGTGCCCATGACGCCGATCAGATCCGTTCGGCCTTCCCAACGATCCAATCTTCTGCCCGCGCGACGGAACGCGGCCGCATATGCAGACATTTCTTCTCCGAAATCATCTTCTTCCGACTCAAGCTGGACTAGACCACCAAATCCTCGATCTCTAAATGGGAAAGGATTTCTCCTGTAGCTGTCATCCTCGCTATCGCTAAAGGGGTTTGCCATTTGCTTGATCCTGTTACTGGCACGTATGAAAGCTCCTTCCTGCTTTCGTTGCTTCCTTGCCCAGTGATGCTTCTTTCTAATTCCGCGACTTAGAATATAATCGACGCGCTGGTTTCGGTTACGCTCAACGGCTAATTGATGTGCCGTTAAGGGTCGGGGACGCCTTAGCGTAGTAATAGTCTCAGGAACTGGGGAAGAACCTTCTGGCATAAGGTGCTTACCGCCTCGACTCCTGGCACCTGTATTAAGCAAGTTATTAATACGAATGTTGCTGGCATGAAGGGTTCGAGGAGGTGGGGTGGAGCGCGAACTTTCGATATCAGAGTCATATCTTGGGCGAACCTTACCCATCAAGCCCCCCGGGGTACCATAACCCTCCTCAAAACGGGGTCTAATACGACTAGTAAGCCCAGCTACTGTAGATCCACCCTCATCGGGAGGCAGGAAGAGTTTTGGCTTGGGACCACGCTTTGGAGGACCATTCTCGGCCTGAAAAGCTATTTGGTCCAGTTCGATGATGCGTCTGCGGTCACGCATCTTTGTCTGCCCATATTCCAGTTCTTCTGGTGTGTCGACATTCTCTTGCGCCTCTTCCTCTTCGGTCATATCAACCAACCGAGGAACACCTTGATTTCTCACGTCAGTATCATAATCGACACCAGCGCCGAAAGGATTTTCTTCTGCACCCTCTTCCGTGAAGTCCGACTCAAGGTAGAACCACATCAACCATAAGAAAGCCCTTGCTCTCGATTCACTAGTAATCGAAGTGTTCATAATGAGATCAAAGAATTCTCGGCCAGGGGGGAAATGCAGTTCCGTCACTTTGGCAGCATATGTCGCGAGGACAAATATGAGGTTCACTGGATTGGTGCGTGGTAATGGTTTGAACTTGATCTTGTCGAGCGAGCTTGGCTCAGGTCGATCTTCCGATGCGCCCTTCAATATGGATTTCAATCGAGGTGCATCCTGAAGTTGCTTGTAGGAATTTGGATCTTGGCGTGCTTGCAGAGATGGAATGGCATGATAAGTTCGTAGTTGTGCTCGCATTTCTGGAAAGACTGCGACCGCGTTAGTTTAAGATGAATTATCTGAAGAGGAAAAATCTCACAATTCAGAGTGGTATTCATGCGACCAAGATTGACCAGCAAGCAAACCATTGCCATGTTTTTCGCGGGTTCATGTTCACTCAATAACTTATCTCTCAAGATTTTACTTGTTTTGCTACTCCTGGCCATTGCATCAATATAGAGATCTGCGAAGGTTTGCTTTGGCAGAGTCGGATCGTAGCTGTTGGTGAACTGCGCATTATTGTTTTCGAAAATGAGTTTCAAAAAGTCGTATTGGATATCCTTTCTCCAGAGAGGCTCGCCGTCATCCTTTTTCAGATGACGGATCTTGTTGGGACCAACCCCTATGTTTGCCTGCATACTTGTCGTAATGGGTTGTTCCTTTATTGCTTTGCGCGACCGTGAAGTGTTAGAGGTCGTAGTAGGATTTTCCGACGCAGGCGTTCTGCGATCTTCGTCTGTGATATCGGTGGTTGGTTTGGTGGTGTTTCGGGCGGAGTCGACGTTGGTTACGACATTCTTTGAAGGCGAGGCTTTAGAGTTTGCCTGAGTTGGTGATACGTCCTCAGTATCGGAAGCGACAGTGAGAATTGAATCGGCCATCTCTGCCGTCATTGCAACCGTACCGAGTAACTACAAGTACCTGCAACAGCGAATAGGATGCGGAATCGGCATGTAGGTTGGATTCAATTCAAAAACAATTCATTTCTGTCAATTGGGAATAAGAGATATGATTGGATTATCCAAGATGCGATAAAACCGTGAAAATAGAGAGAGAATTGAAATTAGGATGAAGTGAGGATTAGGATCAAGATTGTCGTAATAAAAGTCGCATCAGTAATTAGTCTATTTTGAAGCTGTCCAAGGCTTAGTTTAGCTGGCGAGGCTGGCAGTGGGAGTGCGAGTGCGAGTGGGTATGCATTTCTGGCTACCATCTTCGGTAAGGCAGCTCAGGGAGCGTGTGTTTGGGAGCTGTGGGAAGCTTGGGCTTGAGAAGCTCACGCTCACTGGTAACCTTACGCGCAACCTCACACCTGAGGCCGAAAGTATCCAACCAAAGCGTATCTGCATCCGGATCGCCCTCTCTCCTCTTCCCTTCTCGCTTCCAAGCTCGGGAGCGGCACCCAGCAAGAGGTCCCGCCGCCGTTCGAGGGAGCAATTAGGAACGATCCCTCGGTCTCGGTACATGTTGATATTGACATACAATGACTCGTACGGTGTAACTTACGACGTACAACGTACAACGTAAAACGTACAACCGGAATGTATACGACGTACCATTTGGCTCCAGCCTTACAAGTTTCCCCCTACATGGCAGAGCACATACCATTCCTGGCTTCGGTACCGAACGCGAAGTGCCTCGTCCCCCTCGCGATTCCTTCCCTTTCCACTCATGCTATGCGACTTATGTTAAGCCATCACATCCATCCCACCACTATCCCAAGAAGCCTAAATGTCGACATGCGCCTCGTTTGTCGTTCCTCTCCCACGGAATCGTACCCTGTCATCACCACCTTAACATCTATTCCATTCCCAAATACCATCCCATCCTTGTCCATTTTCTAACACAATCCTGCTGATTCAAGGCATACCGGATCCTCAACCCCCCCTTCGTCACATAATACGAATTTAAGTGCCGTTCCCGCTGCGGATTGCAATCGTTTCTTAATTTGACCTCAAGAACCGCCGGCTGTTAGAATTAGATTGAGTTTCCGAGCTGATGAGTGATCACCAGAGGAGTCGGTTTGAGTTTGCGAATTTGTGAATCATCAGCATAAAATCGTGTGGTATTAATCCATCAAGCTAATGTAGTCATAACGAGCAAAAAATAACCACACAGCCTTACGAGGCGCGAAACTTCCCCAATCCTTGGGTGAGGTTAGACGATGGGCTTAACAAGCGTTCGCTAAATTCTTCTACTTTTGGGGAAACGACGACAAGGAAGTCCGTAACGGTTACGACAGGTAGGTCGCCCTGGCGTGCGATATTCGCAGAATAGCATTATCAGGTTCGCAAAGAAACACAATTTCGGGCATCTCACCAAGTCGCCGAATGAGAGAACCCCGTAGAGCTGGAGGTGGCTCGTCCTGAGGGTAGGGGTTAACGAAGTAACACGAGAGAGGGTGGGCGCCCATCAAGCCCGCATATGCCATATTTCCGGGGAGACTTCGTCGTGACGTCTTTGCAATTGGAGGATATTCTATGGAAATTCTAAAAGTACATCATGAGCTGAAATCTAGATGTCTAAGAAACGAGATAGTACAGTAAGCGGCAAATAGAAAGTATAAAGAAAATTTCTAGTGTTACATGAAGCAGGCAGCAATTAAACAATTCTTGCTGCAAAGAGGGCTGAAACTAGATAAGAGAAAGAAATAAAAATGATTGCCTGAGATAGGGGCTTGGTATCGTTTAAACCTGTCCTCCTTTTCCATGCGTGTGCACCGTCTATATCAGTAAATAGCGTGTCGATCGAAAATTCTGGGTAGTAAGAAAGAAGTTTGCAATGCAGTAAAAACTCGTGCCGACTTGGAAGGCCGTTTCGAGGTCATAGAAGTAAAATTAGATGTTGTTCCTCCGTCATCTCATCGTAGCGTTTTCTCATAGATCGTCAATCCAGTCATGCTCAATATCCTGACGTCCCGCTGCTACCGGCTGCACTTCCATACTCATAGTATGGTCGATCATCTTCATAGGCTGCGGCTTCACCTTCGTAGTAAGTTTCGCCTTCGTAGGTAGCTTCGGCATTTTCGTAGTGACTTGCTTCCTCGTCTGGTCGAGTATCACGCCTGTAGGTGTTATCTTGAGCTCGTCCTCTTGAAACCACATGTGTCATCGAGATAGATCCCCATGGTGTTGCGGAGGCCGCTGTGTCGTTGTAAATCTCATTCGGATCAGGAGTATGATATGAATGACCTGCGTGAGCTTGATTTTCGGCGTCACGATCTTGGCGTTCTTTGTCCGCCTTAGTCTTGTCTCCTGTAGAGTGTGAGTATTCCTTGTAAAATAACTTTCCCAACAGTTTTGACTTACGGAACTTTCTCTGTGCAAGTCTGTTCTGCACTCGTCTCCTTTCTTCGGGATCTGTAATGCCAGACCAATCATCCTGCTTTGGCTTCGACGATTTCGATGAAGAAGAGTGTTTTCCCTTGCTTGTTGAGGAGCGGTGAGAAGAAGACATTCTGGTCTCTGTTTCGGTGTCGGTGTCGGTGTCGGTTTCGGTTTCGGTAGGGGCTTTCGTAAGCTCTGGTTCAGTTTTGGCTTGGCGGTCGTTATCAGAGTCTTCAACAGCGATACAGGCAAGATTGAATGCACTGGACTGCTCGGTGGCTGGTTCAAAGGTTTTCTGTTCGTTGCCGGAAGCCCTTCTAGGTTTCAGATGATGCTCAAATGCTCGAGAGAATGTTTACTAACATTGACCGGAGAGCTTTAACTTCGCGTGATCACTCTTGAGTGGACTTCAAGATTGGCGGCAAGGAAGAGGCAAGAAAGTACTGTCTCTAGTCGAGTGAGTTCGATAGACTAGTCTTGAAGTGCGATTGAGCGATGAATGGACTGAGTCTGTTTCGTGGTTTGGATGGTGCTTTGACTGAAGAGCTGTGTGAAGATGGTGAATAGAATGACTTTCACCTCGAGGAGACTTCTCTATTTTATAAAGATGGAACGGCGGCACAGAAAGCAATGTGATGAGAGAAGATATATATTAAGAACCCATTAAGGAAATCCAATGAAACGAGACTCAAGAGTGGATGACACGCAAGTAGAAGCACTGCCTCTGTATGGATTAGGTATATGTCCGCCACTGATGAAAACGTGACCCGAGCATGGGAGAGCAACTGCGTGATATGGCGCTCCATTGTCGAGGCAGCCTTGCTCTAGCTCGGACTATGGAGTGATGGAGCTATCCACACATGTGACCTACCAAAGAGCTCCTTCAATACGGAACGAGTATTGCAGGATGGATGTAGATTCGTGGTCCCCCAGATAGCCAGGATGATAGTGGAGCCCCAATCAACGAGATGACGGTTTTGCACCCTGATGGGGGCCATTTCCGTAGGAGGATGAGAGAAAATAAGTAAAATCCTTTCGTTAGGGTTTGGCAGTTGTGTGTTATAATCAGTCTGGGGCTTGTCATTAGGAACGGTGTGGGATTGCGAGCATTCAGGAAGCATTGAAAGCCGATGTATAGGTGGTAGCGAATATAGCGGAGAAATACATATGCCGTCCAGGCAGATGGAGTTGGCATCGAGGGTTCCTGCGTTTTAGCTATTGATGGCTAAACAAGGATGTTCAGCGAGTGCCGTGCTTAAGGTTAGAGCAGCCAAAAAATAGGCAGAAAAAGCCCTAAAATCCGGTAGCGATCGTTGAACAAATAAAAACCTCACTCGGAAGGGATAGGAGCTCCTTGGGTTTTAGGCTGTCATTGGAAGATGTGTCATACTCCTTCATGAAAGTCCCAATTTTCCACCTTCGAAGTCCCTCAGTAGTGAGTACCCGCCCGCTGGAGCTGTCATGCACCTCATAGGCTTGAGCCTTGAGCTTTTGATCTGCATTGAGCTAGAACCAGAGGCGATGGCATTGCGCCGTGGAGTCACTTACGGACGTACAATTTTGGCCATCTGCTCTACGATGTATATGACGCACCCCTCCACTATGTGAATGGATATCTCGCGGTCCTCGGCTCCTGCTGTGCGACTGTAAATAGCTACTTCGACTGGTTCGGTGGGAGCGATGAGCCGAGAGCTTCAATTAGTGTCGAGAGAGACCAACCATCGGACGAAGAACAGACCTAGCTAGCGACGGGTATGCCTTGCTGTGCCTTAAACCACATCTTGGAGCCATTTGCCTCCCTTCCTTCGAGGAATCTTAATGACCGATTCCGCATTGGACAGTAGTGGCCTGAATGACCTGAAAGACCTGAAAGCACCTGGACAGCCTTAAAGCAGACCTGATAGCGATAGTCCCGTAAGCTCGCTGGGGACGAATTGTTGCGCTGCAAGAGTTGGTTCGCTGCCTCGGCTTGCTGTTGCTCCATGCTACTTTCTAGTGGCTGATGTGCAGTCCTTTCTTGCGTGGGATGTGGGCGGAAACGCGACGGATTGGCAGGTTGACCGGATTAGACTGACAATTTTAACGAGAAGAAAGTAATCGTGGGATAAAGTCTGCCCGTTTGCCTCTTCAAGCACAGCCAGGGCTGGCGCAATCCCTCATCAATTACCAAATCAGCTCATATCTTTGTCAAATCTAAACAAATCATTCAGTGGAATCGGACAGTGCGATGAATAATGTACATATCAGGTAGGTAGTCCACCGCGATTGCTACATATGGGTGTTTACGAGGAGGGTAGGGCGAAGATGCACAGAACGTTAGAAAGACTAGGGCTGTGAAGGAGCCAGGGAGCCGGTAGAATTGCAACCATGTTAGCACAAACAATGTCCCGATCCCGCATGAGACAAGACGAATCTCGGGTGATCTCGAAAGGAACTAATCGTTACGATAAGGAAAGACATGATGCTTTCTGGGTATAGGTATGAGGTATTTCGGCCTCACACGGGAAAGGCTTTCGACTTAAGCTATCCGCCACCGATCTTCCTATCTCGGGTGACCCAGCTGATTGACCACAGCCGTGGAACGAGACCAATTGCAACATCTCCATCGACCTGCAATATTGCGATGAATACCTCCAATGCAAGTACCGCATACAGCCACCTTCTCCCTATGTACAGACGCATGCCATGCACAGCCTCACAACATTATCTTACATCAAGCATCACCTCGTACCCTTATCTCGCGCGCTTTTCCTCTCCCCTCTTCTTTGCTCGAACTTCTGCCTGTCTTCGCTCGCCGCCGTCGATCTTGTGTCCTCGGCGGTCTTCCCACAATCCTTCCTTCACCACAATCCTTGCTCCTTCTCCTCCTTTCATAGGCAGTATATGAGGTCCAACGATGGTATTTGCACCCTTGATGCGTATGCCTTTGACTGGAACCATTTGCTCAGGCAACTTGTCCTCTGCAAAGCCTCCCGCAGGCACATTGACCACAATCTTCCGTTTCCCTGGGGACAAAGTTGCTGTAGCTGGGATTTTATCAGATCCGGGTACTTCTACCACCCGAAGTTCCGCAGTCCCATTGTCAATGTGTTTGAAATCTCCTCCGATGCCGTACTGTCCATTTCGAAACTTCTCTCTCCAACGTAAAAGATAACGACGGGTGCGGGGGGGTTCAACGCCTAGTTCCCGTAATTGATCAGACGTCAAGGTAAACAATGCATTCCAAGACTTTATTTTACTGGCATGCTGGCTCAGATTTCGTCCAATGAGTGTGAGAAATGTCGGCGCATCTGGCACAAAAGCTGTAGGACGAGGTACAGGCGGCGCCTTCATGCGATAATGCAGACATCGTATTTGGATAGAACTTGTCGATTCTGCGAATGGGAGCAAAAAGGATGGTATCGGCCGCAATTGGTGAGGTTTAAGGATCATGTTGGGCGGACTGTATGCAAGGTCAACACAATGTGATTTGAAGATACAGCTATCATGTAACAGAATAGAGAAACAGGAAGAGATACCTTGTTTCAGCAGGTCAGAGTAGGACCTTATTGGAATGACGAAGTCAACGCCGAAATACCCCAAAATATTCACGCCAACTTATCCCACAAAGAAGCTCTGCCATGTCTTGCGATTTTGCTTAGCGTTGATTTAGAAATTCTGAGATCACATGATCGATGCATTATGTAATACACTGTAGCCGAAAAGCACGGGTCAGGATTAAGCTTTATCCGCGAAGCTAAAGTAGCTCCACGCCACTAGCTACTAGCTGCCCGCATTTTAATTTCTTATCGTTATCGGATTCATCATTATTGAACACCTCTGGCAATGCTGTCAATCTTCTCAGATTCATCAGCGCACTACCTATTTTTCTATATTTATTCTATCGAAAACGATAATCTGACGCCGTTGCTCGATTTTTACTTGTTGTCACAAGTTGCAGCAGCTGAAAAGCGGTTTCGCTGACCAGGCCTGGACAGTTTCAATCCCATTTGCGCAACACGATGGCTCGAACAAAACAAATCGCTAGACGTCGGTCGCCTTCTGGCTTGTCGCCATCGAACGATAGTGCCGAGGATATTGTCAGAATCCATAAACCAGTGACCTCGGGTTCCATGCAGGAAGGGATATCGCCACCACCCACTGTGAGAGGGATCCCAGATGCCCTTATAGACTTTCTTTCTCAGGATGAGGTTTGTTCTTTCCCATTCGCAAAAGTTCTCTTTGATTAGTGGAACTAGGAAGACTGACCATGAAATTTCCCAGAACTCGCGAGTAGAACCGCCCCGGAAGCGGCGGAAAACGGCGACTGGGAAACGAGCAGTTGAACACCAAGATAGAAATCAGGCTGGACCGCAGCATCAGTATATCGTTGTCAAGGAAAGCCTTCTGGAAATCAGATGCGCTGGGTCGAAGTTGTCTGGCTTTGATTTGACTCTTAGGAAGAACAATATCTCTTACTCCAGTCCTTGGAATCGGCACGCCTCCAGTTATTCGGCTCATAGTTTGGACATATATGATGAAGCTGGAAACAGTCTACTCAGCGTGCCACTGTCGATGAACCCCCCTGTCATTAACAGCCAAACCGATGAAACAATTGATAACCTCGACGATATCTTCACTTCATTGGCTGTTAACAGAGATTCTGTGAACTCGCCTTATGACCAAGGCAGATTATGGACGGAGGTCGATATTGTGCTACTAAGGAAGGACGAATCCGACTACATACAAATATTCTTCACACTGAAATGGAATGTCACCACTTCACCCGAATATGTTATTCAAAAGAAAAAGACGCGGGAACTCCTAAAAGTCCTCGAAACCTATTTTCCAGATCCGAAATATTCTAAGACGGACACTTTCTCAGCCCAGGAGTTCTACAATTGTGTTCATTCCCCTGAAAAGGAAGATGCCGTTGCGGCATCAATAGAAACCGACTTAAACACGGATCTTTACCCTTTCCAAAAGCGTGCAGTGCAATGGTTACTTCGCCGGGAGGGCATGGAATGGGCTGACACGACCCACGGTATTCAACCCGTGAAGGATGTGCCCATGAGTGAACTGCCGAATACATTTAGAGCTGTTACGGACATCCATGGTCAGACTTTTTATGTGAGCCACTTATTTGGCATAGTTACCTTTGACCTCGAGCCATTCTTTGCCCTTGAAGCAAGGATCAAGGGGGGGATTTTGGCCGAGGAAATGGGGCTAGGGAAGACTGTCGAAATGATTGCTTTAATGACACTTCATAAGCGTCTAGCCGAGAGGTCGTTGGTGTTCGATGCGTATACTGATGAAGATTTGCGGCCAACTGGTGCTACACTGATAATTTCTCCACCGTCCATTTCAAGTAAGAAATCTGAGAATGTCTTTCATGTCAATTTTCCTACCCTTTCCTTGACGGTCACTGACAAACTTTAGAACAATGGATAGCCGAAATTCAGAAGCATGCTCCGCATCTCAAAGTCATGCATTATCAGGGCATTAAAAACCGGCGCATTGAACAAGAGGAGATATTGGATAGCTTTGCGAATTCCGATGTTGTCATTACAACCTATGCGGTGCTTTCTGCTGAGATCAACTTCACCAAATTAAACCCCGAAAAGAAATTACGCCATGAATCGAAGTATCCGCGACGGAAATCGCCTCTAATGCAATTCTCATGGTGGCGAGTATGCCTAGACGAAGCACAAATGGTGGAGAGTGGTGTTAGCAAAGCAGCAACTGTGGCCAAAATGATACCTCGCATTAATGCTTGGGCAATCACAGGTACGCCAGTAAGTACCTTCCACACTGTTTCTGCGAAGTATGCGCATTTCCACAAATCTGCCCCTCCCGATGCACTTCTTATCTTGGCAACCAGCAACTACTTCTCACACCTTGCTAAACTCCTGTAGGTGAGAAAGAATATCAGCGACCTACAAGGATTGTTAATTTTCCTGAGATATGAGCCGTACGCCTCTTCGCAGCATATATTCCTATCGCTTATATCTTCCCACAAGGCGGAGTTTCAGAGGCTTTTCGGAACGGTAGCTTTACGCCACAGCAAACGGGACGTCCGTGATGAGTTGAAGCTACCTCAACAGCGACGTTTTGTTATCACTATGCCTTTCACACCGATTGAAGAGCAATGCTACCAGGAACTATTCGAGCAGATGTGCGAAGAGGCAAATTTGAATGTAGACGGAGATCCAATTACTGAAGACTGGAACTCGCAGGATTACACTGAAGTCATGCGGCGCTGGCTTGTCAGACTTAGGCAGACCGCACTCCATCCAGAAGTTGGGGGCCGAAATCGGCGGGCACTCGGACAGAACAAAGATTCACCATTGCGAACTGTGGACCAGGTCCTTGATTTCATGATTGAGCAAGCAGACGTAGCAATTAGAACAGACCATCGTTCGCTCCTTCAATGTCGGCTGAAACGAGGGCAGTTGTTCGAAAACTCGCCTCGGGTACGAGAAGCTCTGAATATCTGGGAAGCAGTGGTCATCGAGGCTGCATCAATGGTCCAGGAATGCCGCGAGCAAATAAGTATCGAGTTAGAGAAGTCCAGGAACGGTGGAATCGAGGCAAGAAGTCACCGCTCTGGATCAGATGCAGTTGCCAACGATCAGGATGAGTAAGTAAATGTTAAAGATCGATTTGGAAAATTCTAACTTGGATGCCAGATCCGATCCAATGTCGCGCATGGGAACGCTTCGCACTCGCTTGAGAGGTGCTCTGGAGCTTGAGCATATGGCACTGTTTTTCCGTGCAAATGCGTACTTCCAGATCAAAACTAATGAGGAAATGACCAAGCCTGATTCTGCAGAGTTTCAAGAACTAGAAAGACTTGAAACTGAAGGTTACGAAGCAGCAAAAAAGCTGCGCCGCGAAATATTGCAGGAGGTATGCATATACTAATTTTGTTGGAGTGATTCTACTTCTAGCGCATCCCTAATTCATCTATGATAACTCATGAGCGCTTCCCTAACATTTTCACAGGTATACAACAAAACGAACACACTTATGCAAATCATCGCAGGCCGAGCAGAATCCCAAAACTTTGTAGAAATACCGGCGATCCTTTTGAACATCACCAAGGGTGGTCTCGAGAGTCGCCGTATCGTTGAAAAGTATGTGTCCCTCTACTTTCTACCCATTTGGGAACAGCCTCCTCCAGCTCTTACGATCACACAAATTTTTTGCCCCCAAACTGACAATTGCATAGTTTTCATATCCTAGGAAACTGCTTAGATGCACAAGCAAATCAGATTGATGAATGGAGAGAACATCTGATTCAGATTTTGTTGCGCCCTCTGGTTGACGAGGATGACGGGCTTGAGGTCAATGGAGATGAGTATGAAGAATCCACCAAACTGCAAGATGAAGTCATGGTATACGTACACGTGCTACGAACTATGATCGCCGATAGACACAAATATCTGACTGGCTTGTAAGTACGATCCGTTCGTAACATATTCTTGCTCCCTCAATCTTCTTCGCATATTTCCACTTTCCATGCAAAATGAGGACCTTTCGCTATGTCTTCCATATAGTGTATACTGACAGTCGAATTTACCAGTACCAACAATCTTGCCGAACAAGAGGCGAAAGCTGCTGTACGCGAAGCTAAGGCGGGCAAAGGGCCTTACCCGGAAAAGACTTTGGAACTCTTCCATATTAGAGAGCAACATGTTCACAGAGATCAAAATACGTTGCGAGAAATTGTGTCAGAACTGAGAAATGTCGCATCATCTCTGAGATCTGCTGCGGAGGATGGAAATGTGCGGGCTCAACATGAGCTTTCCATTGTCGAAAAGCAACTCAGTATCAACCGAAATCTTACTGAGCAAAGCAGAGTTATCACAGCTCTAGAGAAAGAGATAGAACTTTTCACCAGCATCATGAATTCACGCCTGGAATATTATCGGCAATTGCAGGTCATTAGTGATGGTCTAAGTCCATATGAGGGGCCCAGAAATGACAAGGTCGTCGCAAAGATGATTCAAGATGAGGAAAAGTTATACCAGAAGCTTGCTGCCGCCAAGGCCAAGAGGAGATACCTTCTTCATCTGAAACTGGAAGCTAAGAATCCGGAAGAAAAACGGATATGTGTTATTTGTAGGGACGAGTTTGAGGTTGGTGCTCTTACAGTGTGCGGACATCAATATTGCCATGACTGCATTAAGTTATGGTGGAGCTGTAAGCTGTTTCCCGTCCTTCCTATACTTGTTCTGTTTTGCTAATATCTCCAAGCGCATCACAATTGTCCGGTTTGCAAGCGCAAATTAATCCAAGCAGATCTTCACGAAATCACGTACAAACCTCAAGAGCTTTCCATACAAACGGAGGAGCTGCACGAGCCAGTGCAGGCACGTTCGCCGTCGTCTTCCATTTCTCGCAAGTCAAAAATATATTCTGATGTCAGCAAGGCCACACTTGCTCAAATCAAGAATATCGAATTACCGGGCAACTTCTCCTTCGGTACGAAAATCGACACATTGGCACGCCATCTTCTTTATCTCCGTGAATCAGACCCTGGTGCGAAATCAATCGTCTTCTCTCAGTTCAAGGATTTTCTCTCAGTTCTCTCCCGGGCTTTCCAACGGTATCGCATTGGCTTCACCTCAATCGATAAGTCTGATGGAATCGAGAAATTCAAGAATGATGCAGGCATAGAAGTATTCTTGCTGCATGCCCGTGCACATAGTGCCGGATTAACACTGGTCAATGCCAGCCATGTGTTTTTGTGTGAACCTCTCCTGAACACCGCACTGGAGTTACAAGCGATTGCTAGAGTAGACCGGATCGGGCAGACTGTAGGGACAAGCGTCTGGTTGTACCTTGTTGGGGACACGGTGGAAGAGTCCATCTATGAACTATCTGTGAAGAGACGACTGGAACACCTGGGTCATGCCGTCGGGTCGAAGAAAGGCAAGGGCAGAGAACTTACAGAGGATGAGTTAGTGGCGGGCGGCTTGGAAGAGGCAAATAGTATGGAATTGCAAGATGTGAAGTTGGCGGATCTGCTGGCTAAAGGCACAAGTGGTGGGGAAGCTGTCGGCGAAGATGATTTATGGGAATGTCTGTTTGGAGGAAGAGCAAAACGCAATGCGACGAATCTCAGTCGCGGAAATATCATGGAGGATGAAGTAGTACGTAGAGATCTTGCCGCGCAGGCAGCCGACGCAAGAACTGCGGATTAATATGCCGCGCCATCGAGTGGGGGCTCTAGCGGAGTTGCTATGGCAGATTTGCTTTTGGGTGGTATTATTGATGGGGAGCTGGTGTATCATACGTAGCGTGTATTCAGACTTAGCGGTGGGGTATTTTCGTCCTTAATCTAGGAAGATTGAAGACATCATGAGTAGTAGAACTTCTCCATTTATGTAGCATATACATGACTATAAACTGTCTTAAAACGTTGCAGTTAAAAGTGCGTATCTGGCGCTGCAAGAATTACGTAGAGATGGCGCGATTTCCCTACAACAATGTCAATACTTCGTCGACGTTTCATCCGCCTGCATGGGATGGACAGCAAAGCAAGAATGGCCCTCGCCATACTTGCTTGCGTAGCACGGTAGTACAGAGTAAGGGTCGTACTCTTTTGGATGAGCATGTGATTACCGATTTTAGTTCCTACCAATGGTCAATTGGCTCTGTCTGCAAATTTGACGTCAACACAGTGAATAAAGTTTCGGTCATTGTCATCATATTTTCCACTTGACCTCGAACGCACAACAATAAATAACCTTATATTTCTAATCAATTTAACATACAACATGCGAAATGCTTGCGAGAATAGGTCCATAAACTGAGCAAATGAATAGAGCGAGAGTGATCGAGGATAACTCAAAATTGAATAACACGAGACGCCGGATACGAAGGAAATTAAGATTCATGGGATCTTAGGAGGCTCACACGCAAAGCATAGCGCAGTTTAGCGCTGTCATCTGGGAGGGTGTCTGCTCGCTGTCAGACTGAAATAAAATGACACAAGCACTTCTTTTCCTTGCTATCCTTTTCGTCGACAGCGGATGTGTTTACATTCGCCATTTCAGAAGCCCAAAGATCCAAAGCACAAAAGATCTTCTCTTCTTCAGTATAGGACCTGGGGCCTACGAGTGAGTGCATCCCGTTGCTGAACCCCAAGGCAAAGCTTAGGAACATCGGCATGATCGTCGTGATGGCACCAATGGCACCATTTTGTGGCTGGAACCAGAACGAAAAGATGGCGCCGGCTACGATGCCCAAACTGATGAATGCATTCTGGTATCTATGATGATGGTGGAGAGTGTAGTAGGCCATGGCAAAGAGGCTATACATCATCCTGGCGGAGACGAAGACCACGGGGCCTGGTTTGGTGAGGAAGAAGGGTAGCTCAATCTCATATGCTGTTTTCTGTTTCTTGGTATATGTGAGCATCTCTGGTGTCAAAGTCGACCTGGATATTAGACTGACCAGCCATGTGTTGAATCCAGGCGAGGCAGCCACCGACTTTGCGCTTAACAGCGTACTCTTGAGGTGCTTCGTTATTGCTGCGAGTGCTTTGCTTAAAGCACCCGAGCGCTTTCTTGGTGGGATGAAAGCGCACGTTTTGCTTAAAGCACCGGTGCCTTTTCTCAGTGGGATGAAAGATAACTCTCGTAGGTGTTTGTGGATTTGAACGTATCCATGGGAATCATGCAGATAGGTCGTCCCAAATGAAGACAACGCTCGCACAAACAGCGTGCGCTTCGGTCTGGTCTTATAACCCTGGAGAGCCAGTGCTACTTGTAGTGATCTCTCCGAGTATCCAAATACCGTGATATCTCTCCTTTTTGTATCCACACAGTAGTTGGGCCAGTGTCCAATAGTAAGATTCCTTAAGTTGAATCGAACATTGCTTTAGGTTGCATCTGCGCGATCTCTGGAGAGCTTTGTGGACAATATCGCCTAAGAAGCTGTGGGCCACGCAGAGAATCCGACTCTTCGCCTTCCCAAACGTTTGTCTTTCCTTGGTTATCGTGTCATAGAAGGGTTCCGATGTCCTATTCGAGTCGGAGCTTGTGTCTAAGCAACACACTATGGTGTGCACTTTCACGGTACGAATTGCCATGCTCAAGCACCCTGTATAGCATTCAGCTATCCGGGACGCCAGTCCACTTACTGCAATAACATCAATTTCTGATCGCGAATGCGATTCAACTTTTGTCGGGTCGTAGCCGGCCGTTGCACCGTTTTGGGGGGCCCATTGTGGTCCACTGCTGAAAGTTTGGTATATTGAGTTCGGGATGAAAACCTACAGAACAGTTAGTATAGTAGATAAAACCTGATGAAGGGTATTACTCCAGTCTGTCCGCTACAAATGTTCTCTTCAATGAACACTTGTGCAACAGCCTTGCAAACACCGCGATTTCTTTGAACTCTGCAAATGGAAGTTCACTGTGAGACGCCCGTACTGATGAGATTCACTTGGGAATGCCCTCATTTCCGTTTGTGCGAATTTATTTATAAATGTACGGAAGGTCTCATTTTGGCCTGTTTGCATGTAAATCTGCCCACTCAAGCAGGCTAGAAATCGGTTATAAAAGGTCCTTAAGACCTTGTAGTTAGCTGAGAATAATCATCACTTCTACAACTCACATTCACCAACCATAACCGAAGGCAGCATCTGGGATGATCTAAAGTCGCAAATCGAGAATTGGGCGCGCGAAAAGTTATCTACTGAAGGATCGATTCTCATCGGTGTTGCCATACTTATATGCTGGGGTTCTCGCTGGGCCAAGGGACGAGAACCCGTTGTCGTCTGACTCTTACTCTCCGGCATGATGTATTATCTGATTAAAGATTCGGAGGACCTGGGAGACAAGTTTGGGTAGGTCTGTGTTATAAATATAATGATACTAGCTAACGTCAGAGATAGAATCTAGATGTCATGGTTTATTTATACTATCAGGTTTTGCTACTAAGGTGCCGTGGAATTAGAAGGCGAAGTAGGGTATACCTCTCTAATTTTGTTCCTAATACGAACTGGCATTTGGACTGACTAGCGGATAGTTATGCCTCCCTTGGTGCTTTGATCAGCATTGCTTTAGCTGTTCTGATTCACACATTAATAGCATTTATGGACTTCTGGACACAAACAAACAACAGCAAACCAGGCCTTTCCCTCACGGGACTGCTCTTCACCTCTCCCGGCTTCTTCGTATTGCGGGTGCTTGAGAAGATACGATCTCAGATGCAAAATGGTACTTCTCAACCTCCAATATCTCGTTCGGAAACAGATTATAATCGGGCAATGGTTGGCGGTTAGTTTACACATTTTAAGAACTGCCTGGGTTGTCTGAGGAAGCGGCGCAAGGAACATGTCGACGAAGAGTCGGCTAACGCAGACTCACGCCATAGCACCTCTACCACAACAGCCATCCCCTCAACTTCAGGTGCTACTGCTAGAGCAATCTCTACTGCTGTTACGGCTCTTTAGTGCTCGTCAAAGATGATGTGATCCCGACTTTCACGATGGCATTCATTCATGCTAAAGGGGTTTCATATCGCAGGCAGGGTTCTCATTAATGGTGTTCAAAGGGCGTTCATGGGAGGACCTAACAATCTGTACAAAATTCTCTTTCTGGTTCAAAGGATCTTGGATATCTGTGTAGATTCAAAGTACGGAGATATACTATGCACTCCTCTGTGCATATCCCGGGCATCTATACTTCAGACAACTTGGTTAGAAAGGATAGTCTACTAGATACCTTCATAATTTCAAATAGCATCACTAAACTATTGTCATCAACTCTCTTCCTACTCATATGAAACTCATACATCGTGAGCATGTAGTATCCGACATTCAGATGGCTACCTTTACTCCTTCGGCTTCTGTCTAAGGATAAATCGGGATGATTACCTGGGAAGTCCTGCCTGACTCTCTGAATCATGTAAGACCTCTTTCAACTAGCGGAAGGAGGACTTATTAGCGGCTGTGTCGAACGGCTGCTTTAGGGGCGGCCAGCAGCCATGCCAATCTTCTTGGAATTGCTTTCTAGAGAAATGGCATGCAAGGGAACTGTAACACTGTGGGATTAGGGACCCAGGGCTGGCTTAGGAGGTCCTTTGTCCCTTATGGGTTTGTCGTCACCTTTTCAGCCAGGACTTTTTATGTACAACCTTAGCTTAGCACGTCAACCTACTACCCGCCAGACTTCAATGACTACTACTACTACGTGCTGTCGCGGAACTTGTTGTACTGTACTACTACTACTACTGTGAGTCCACTTTCCAGGTCCACGTTGCACACTCAATATGAATGCACTATGTGGACTGATGGATAAGTTTTGACTGACTTTCTTATTATGGGCATAAGGCCCTTATTATAGTCAATGACTTCGGGGCTTGTCAGAAGTGCAATACGTACATAGTTCTCGAAGGATGCCGATTGCATCAACAACTGCTACTACTACTACCTCCTTTACTCCTTCCAAATTCGACCACCCCGAGTGTAGTGACAACTTTGTCCCTCATTGAAGAGGCTCGTTCTCTTGATCCTACCTGCACCATCGGCGAGGAGATCCAGTCGTAACCTGTCTACGAGGAATACAAGTCCGAAACTTTGCAGACAACGGCTTTACATAGTGCTCGACCGAGTCTTGCACCCCTATCTCACCGCTTCTTTTCACACTCCAGGATATGGCTGATGTCTAATGCTTCAGATACAGTGCCTGCAGCAAGAAATGATGCATGAAAGGGTCTGCATGGCGTCACGGATCATCATCATGGATGTCAAGAATGAAGTGCCGAGAGCGTCTCATAGTCTGGACTTCGCACAAATTTCAAAGTCAAAGTGAGGCAACCCATACTTTCTGTCGTCCAAACTTGGAAAACAACGAGCCAGTAGTGCTGGTACTACAGCTTCTGCTTGGCTGGCATAGCAACTTCGGCCATATGCGACCGGATTCTAACTGCACACAGGGGGTTCGCGTCGTTCAAGGGATAGATTCTGATGAAAGATCTACAGCTTCACCGACTTTGAATCCTGAAGATGCTACTTCCTTGAGAGTAAGTGCCGTGTAGATGTGTCCACTTAGCAACCAGCATTCATTGACATTTTTGGCAGGTGTAATATAATTAGTGAAGTATGTTTGATTGCCAATGATTGACACATCTAGCATCGCGACTTTTGTGGATTCCCTACCAATCAAACATATTGCCTTATCAGATTACGTGCATGTCAAGCACACATCTTGATTCCAAAGTGTGCTATGATCATTTTACGATAGCTCTTATGTGGTTGTTCCGATAATGCATCGTGCATTCCATGCAGCATAACACTGCATCTGTACCCCCACGATCAAACCACCTTCAAAGCGTTTTGATCCTCGTCGCCGGCCAGTATGAATCGCCTTTTATTCCTTGGTTATAGTCGCAAGCTCTTCTTGCTTTGGACAACACCATTCCAGGGTCCCTTTAGATCCTCGAACTTGCAGATGTCAACAGTTCCACCGTTCCACAGTTCCAGAGCGGCACACAAACGACCCCTCAATTGCACTCGCAATTTGCAACCCCTCATCGAAATCTCCCCATATTTCGACCTGACATGCCATGAATGAAACAGCTACGAAAACGCATGCGAAAATCTCCTACGCTGGCCAGACCTTGCCAAGAATTATTTTGTAATTGCAGCGACACTGCAGCGCTCGCACGACGCCGACATATTGCTCAATGCGTTGGGATTTACGATCACATTGAAGGATTTCCCCCTGGTATGTCGGTACAAAACTCCCTTTAGTCCCGGTTCCAGCACCTTGTCACCGTTACCGATGGACGGATGGAAGGGCGGGATTCCCGCACTGCCACACGCCTCATTTCTCTGAAACAGGCCGCCAATAGCAATCTATGACTAACATGACATACTCAACTTTCGGGTCGCAGACCGAGAATGGGGAAGGAAAGTTCCCGGTGTCATATTTTTCTGGACCGAAAGAAGCAAAAAAATTACGACTTTCAGACGATTGAGTTGGCTACGACGACACTCTGCATTTTACTAAAGCCGCACGGTTTCACTAGAATCGCCATTTCCTTTGCCACGATGCTGCAGAGCCTTGTATGTAAGATGCACGATCAACTGGGTGCAGGCGCCGTTGCAGTGCCTGCCCGCTTCCGGCTTCGTATATGCTGGTTCGCGCAGACTGGAGATGCGAAATGTATTTTGCTTTTTCCATCGCGATTCCAATTCTTGCGCTTTTCGTTGAGTCATGACCAAATCAAAGAAAAAAGAAAAAGAAAAGCAGAAAAGACAGAATGTCTTCCCGACTTCCCGATTTTGGATTTTCCTATGATGCCGCCGCCGGCGCCACGGCTAACCAGTGCGATTCTGCTTGCCTGCTTTGCTCTGCGTTGCGTTTGCTTCTTCTGTTTGACTTTGTCGTCGATTAAATGCCCTTTTTGAATATATCGTACGATTTTTCGCAAATTGCAAGTCCTAGTATTGAATAGTCAAATTCCCCGTGTTATAGTAGCTGTGTAGACACCGCACGTGGAAGCCCATTCGTAAATCCCCAGGCTTGTTATGCGTGTCCACTCGATCATTTTGCGTAAGATTTTCCTGTGGGGAGCGTTTTTATGGGGGTGCATGTCATGTCAACAGCAGGTCTCGAACAAAACAACACATATTACACACGTTATATAGGCTAGGACAGCTGGGTCAAGAAAAAGAGACTGTAATCTTACGTATCTTGCGCTCTGAGTGGACGATGAGAATATGCTTTATTTTGTCACAGTGGACTTCCATTTGCAGCAATCGTGCTCCATAGCAGCTACTCTACGATCTGCGTGATGGTCATCTGACACGTATAGTTATCCCCCAAAGTCGCGATGGCTGAGATATGATGTCAAAGCGTCCCTTTGATGGCAATCTGTCGCCCCATATGCGATTCCTGTAATATCTGCCCCTCTTTCCCCTACACAAGGGCTTCACTGTGAAATGAGGCGAGGCAATGCAGGCATGGGCGTATCCCAAGGAAGGCAACATTTACAGTGGGGTCGACGCAAGCAGATCACGGAGCTTTCCTCTACACAGAATAGAGAAGCGTTTCGGAGTCTGGCGGACGGCAAGCCCCCACCTTGGGGATTATCTCTCCCTGACCTGGTTCCGTCGTGATGAGGTGGACAGCTGGTAGCAGTGCGTAACGCGTACCCAAATACAGCATCAACGCTCATAAGCCTCGTCCTCTTGAGGCAATACAGCCGTTGAAAAAGCGCGATATTCCGCCTCGGAACCCGGCCGAAAGGGTAACATCTTATCCCGATAAGGGTCGTGGGGCCGATGATCTCGCCTTCCCCTTAACGCAGCTCAAGTCATTTGACGAGAAGACGAGGGGCCGTCCTGTAACATGTCAACGATGTCGCTGGCACGGGTCGGCCGACGAGACGCAGTGATTCTGCTGCAAAAGAAGACACAGAAGCACGATCTCGGACCGAAGCTGCTCGTCTCCTGCCGTTCGTCGCACGTATCCACTTCACTGGCGCGCCAACGAGCATCACGAGGACCATTGCCTCCGGGCAACGACAAATTTCGAGGAACAGAAACTGCACGCACGTAAGCCAGACCATCATTTCACCTAGCTACGTGATGAGATTACCATTCCCATCTCATATTGCCTATACGAGTAAAATCTCCGGTGCATTGCTTTGAGCGGAGAATTTCCTCTCTCTTTCTTCACTACCCATCCCAAATAGTCCCTATGCTTATCTCCTAGCGTACCAAACTTAAGTTTTACAGGTTACCAAAATCTGCACCGACCTGGTTCAGGAACAGAGCTGTTCTTTGTCGGATGGGATGATTCCTAATGAGCGGAGTGTGGAGACAGAATCGCACCGCTGTGTGGTTCGAAGGAGGAAGCTGAGTGGAGATGCTGATGACCCTTTGATCTTGATACAGGAGGAGGAGGGAGGGAGCAGCGTTTCTCATGTTTCTGTTCCCAGGCACGGCACAATACGGCATGAGCGCAGTGCGTCGTGCGGGAAATATTGAAGCTAAAAGCTAACATAACAGAGACCCAAAAAATTGTGATAAAACCGCCCCAGGGACCTGAGCCAAGGCCAGGAGAAACGGGAAAACGGACGTTGGACGGGTGGGTTTGGTTGGGGAAGAGTATTGGCGTCGTTACAGGTATCATCCTGATTTTTGCAGGCACAGCAGACACTTACAGTGTGTACATGGAACATGGTAGAGAGGAGACGACTACTACTACACGGAAGATGGCGAAGACAAAGGGTCTAAACTTGTGGAGAGTGGCTGGCACTTGGGTGTAACGCATTCTGATTCGATAAACTACTTCCGCCACTGTTATGCTGTACTCGAATCGTAGATTTTTCTTTCCTTGCTAAGTAAGGCACGTCAAGGTAGGGTAGACATCGACTAAGCCGGTTTGTCATCGCATCGATCATGCGTAGCTAGAACAACGGCAGAGCAGTACGAGTAAAAATACCCATCAATCGCATCGCATCTGCAATACAGGAACAAGAATTAAGGTAACTTATGGTAGGTATGACGATGCTGTAATGATGCGTGCTCCTGCATTTGCATTATCCACCAAAAAGAACAAGCTTGGAATGCGACGCACGTCGCATCATCGCCATTCGGGCATCGGCCTTTCCTTTCCCTCCTGCTCTTTCTTTAGTCATAATCCCACACATCTTTATCACTCAGTACATGTAGAGTGCAGAAAAGACGCACAACGGGCTGCGATATGGTGCATAATCCATTGCACGCAGAGTGAAAAGCGGCTCATTCAATCAAAACGCGATCGTCGGCTAGGATACCAAGTAGCTCCGGGAAGTTACTCCAGGATTTTCCGGGTAGTGAAAGTCAAGTCACACAGCATGGAAATCACACCCTCAGCACTAAGTTACTGGGACAGGCCAGGCGTAGGGGCTGAAAAAGTACAGTACGTACTGGAGACAGTGTGCGGTTGGCTGGGTGTTGGAGTGGAGAGGGAGAGACTAGGAAGATGCTGGAAGACTGGTAATGGGAGTTATTGGGACAGGTTTCTGCTTTTAGACTTGTGTAACATTACTTTATTTGTGCAGATGTGTGGATGTGTGGATAGGCGGGTTTTGATGGAGGGATGAAAGGAGACGATGGGCATTGCAATTGGACAATGTGTCTCGGAGGGGTGTGCTGAGGTGTGGTGGGGAAACACTTTCTTTTAGAGAGAAAGCGATGAGCGATGGGAGATTGGAGATGTGTGGGAACTCTGGGTGAGATCTGGGTGTATGCCGATGGCTAGATCCTCTCGCAGCTGTAAGGAAAGTCATGGGTCGAGCTGGGCTGGGCCAGATTTGTGGAGTCGTACGTACGGGTTTCGATGGCATCGACGGTAATGTAATTTTAGTCGCTAATTTCTTCCTATTTTCCCAAACAAATAAATTCTAATTGACTAGATGTCCAATCCACCCAGCTATCGTTAGCTTGCTTCTAGCCTTGTACATCTTTCCACCTAGCTGATATAGTTCCTTTTCCCAAGTACTACGCAAGCGCGAAGGTCGTGAAACGAAAGACTGGGATGAGTATATTTTCTTTTTTCTTTGTACAACACAACACAGCAGCGCAACAAGGAAAAGAGACGCCTGGAATTAGAGTTTTTGGGATACACTACTGTAGGCAGGTAGCCTATTTCAGTGGTACGGATACAGAGGTATGATATCCCCGGTTGGTTGACTTCGTTGCTGTAGTATGTGGCTGATTAGTCTTGCTGTAGTGGAAGTCGAGGTCATCACCAAAGATGACGAGTCATTAGTCGGGTTTTGGAGGGGGACTTAGATTAGACTGGGGTCTAGATGGAGATTTGGAACTAAGGAATGGTATCTAGATTGCGATATTCATGAAGGTGTCGAGGAGAGAGTGATCGGTGCCGGGGATTCAGGACGACGATTCCTGGTTCTTGCACGATAAGGCTCGTGAGTTGGTGTGGGTGGAGAGGAGATAGAGCAGAATGGAGTGGACAATATTAGGATCTGGAATAGTGCTAGAGGAATGAACAAATCCTATCAATAAGGTCAGTGCCTGAATATATTTTAGGTGTGATGTAGCAATCGCATGGGTTGTTTTCTCTGGACTCGTCCGCCACCTGAGAGGATACCGATACTACCAGGATACAATGCACCGTAAGGAATACGAGACCCAACGCGCCACAGAGAGCGAGGAAGGACGCAGTTTCAGCTCTCTATCATGAACAGGTATAATACAGCCGGAGTATTATTTGCTAGGCTCTGATAGATGCCGTTAATAATCCGAGCTGTAGCGTAGTGCTACCCATGGCAGTGTCTTCCAGGCAATGTGCCTGCATCCGACTAATAAAACTCCATTTAGATACTACCGAGGTCGTAAGTCAAATGCTCAACGCATGGAATGGGTAGTCACACGGCGCAGGTACCATAGAAATTCTCCGAGTGAACATCTCCATAGTATCGAGGTCCACACTTGGCATCTTTCCGGCAGATTCGGAAGATTGAGATCGACTGCAGTGTAATGCAATATAGAGCAGTGACCCTTGACTTGGAGAAGCTGATGCTATTTGATCATCAATAAACTATTCCACAAGAATGTTTGGGTGAGGGAATTAAGAACATATGCGGGGAACACCCTCACGCGGATACTATTCCGAGTATGAGGGTGTAGATCGAGTCGTCGTGGACGGTCGTGCCGATGATTATGCAGTAACTTGGAATAGTGTCAAAAACGAAAACGAAATTTGAGGGGAGTGATGAACTGGTTCGACTTATCGTGTGTCAGTGCAGTGGCTAGGTCGATACAGAGGACGTCTGTGAGGTTGAAAGTGAGCGTGCCAGCAGCAAGCACTATCTTAAATGTCTGTGTACATGGAGTGCTAATTTGTCTAAGTAGGCCTCTTCAACCTGCTACTGTAGCTACGCCGTCAAAAACTAGCCACGAGGTAATCAGAAAACACTACTATGTCCGTGCATGATAGAGTTGGAGGATGGTGCTTCAGTGCTCAGGCTAGGTTTGTCTATTAGCTGCTGCCTATAATGAGGATGTACCTTTAAGTTGGAGAGAAACGCGATATGAAATTCATTGTACAACAACAATAATAACAATTAGAGAGGCTAGAACGCGCCTGGAACGCGTTGCTCTTAGTCCTGCTTCTGCCGTGAAGCTTCAAGCTTTCTTCATAGTCTTGCATTCAGAGGCAGTAGGTAGAATCTAGGATGCAAATTATTCATTCAACAGCGGCAGAAGGGACTAAGAAAGGGTCTTTTCTCTGCATAGACGCATGACGAGTAGTTGACGTATCAGAACGGAAAATCAATCGGAAGCAGCTACGTGAATCGGGAGAGGATGCAGGGACGAGTACGTAGAATTACGATGAAGAAAGGGTAATGTACGCTCGGGCGGGATGGACGAAGAGCTCGATCATGCAGAAGGCAGCGAGCCTGTTACTCTGCAACTGACGATGAGACTGATGTCACCAGCGAGTACGTAACTTTTGCTCTCAGGAGCCTAAGAGGAGCTACCTCGAGAAAGACGAGGAAGATCATGTGATACTTGAAACTTATGCTGAAACCAAACCAACACGAAACTTTAAGCACTTGATGTTTAGCTGGGAACTTTCCTAACTACGAGCTTAGAAGTTGTACATGGAGAGCAGCTTTTCAAAAGCAGTCAGTCTTCGTCCCTACGGCTACCAAAGTATGATAACAGAGGTGGTAGAACGATCCTCGGCCCTTATCGGTAACCTCGACATCCACCACTTTTTATCGCATGTATCTGCTTTACTCTGAGTAGCGGTCGAGTGCGGGGAATGCTTGTAACTAAATATTCAGCCACTTCGTATCTCCACCAGCACATGTGGTTTATTGACTAAAAAGCCGCGAGGACTTCGTTTCATTCGCTTCCTGCAGGACGATCAACAGATAAGAAAGTAGCGTACATAAAAGCGGTTTACTGTGCCGCGTCGCACAAGATTCGCTACCAGATTTCGAACGCCAGGTACGTGAACAAGGCGGAACGAGGAACCAAATCCGTGTAACAATAGTATCGTATCCTCTGCGCTATGGGGCGGAATGTAGTCGAGACCTCAGACGAACATTTCGTGTATTGACGGGTTGTTTTGAAGTGGACAATGCAGGGATTTGCCGTAGCAGTGAAACCCTACAGACATGTTGTGAAAGAGGAGAAACTGCATGATGGTTGTGATATAGTCTAGCGGTGTGAGATACCTACTCTATTGTGGTCGTCCGGCGTACTGTACTGTAACGTCCAGTCGTTGCGATTTGTGAAGAACTTTTGTTGGATGCAGCAAACACAAGGCACGGATTAGCCGGGGCGCGGGATGATTAGTCGCCTAAATAGAGTATAGCCCCTCAGAAAATTGAAAAGGTGTCTAATTGGCCAATCATATTACGACGCTTTTATAATGGCTTAATGTGTGAACCATTTTCAAAAGGAGGTTGGATGGATGTCATCATTTGAGTGGTGAAAGATGATACTGTACGGCACCCTTACGGTAAAGAGATACCTTGTATTCAGAGAAACCACTCGGAATTGTTATCACTTGATTTTCCAACAATAATTACGTGAAAGCAAACTGGAGTTCGACATGTGCGTCGCACTGCAGCAATGAGAATACGTATACCCAGGCAACGCCGAGAAGTTTCACCCCTTTATGGTTGAAGTTTCATTGATATCAGATGCCCATTTTCAGATCTAGACAGCAGCTATAAACCGCACCGCAGCAGTCGTGTGTATCAAGAGACTTCTTGCTTTCCTTCAGCTTTGAGTTCCTTGCCGTCAACGGAAGCCCATGGTTTCTGATTCCTGAACACAACGTACATCAAATTGGCGATATCAGCACTTTTTCGGACGTCTTCACCGGCCCAATTACGGATCAAGGAGATAGCAGACCGTATGAGTGAGGCTTTGATGTTTCCCAAGATCGTGCACTGCATATGCCGTGTCCATGAAGGGTGTAGTACTCTTGTACTTAGGTAGTATAGCCATCAGACTCTGAGGAGCGCGTGCGCATCCTCGACTCCTTAGGAATGTTTGTGAGAGGGGATGCGAAAGGAGAGACGTTGAGGGCAACTCTTGACGCAAACCGGAAATTAGGCTATAATAAACCCAAGTAAGCATCGGGGTATTCTGCAAGGTACGGCAGTCAGGCCGATCCAGATCTTTCCTGCACTGAAGATATATGACCGGATTTGAGGTAGAATATCGGAATGGTATGCCATATTGAGCGATTAGCGCTACGCGGTCCGAACGGTGCCACCGGTACAGGTACGCTTTTGACAAGATGACCGGCCGTGGAGGTGGAAAATGGTCTGACAGGTAGTGGCGCAAACCGGAATTAGGAAATCTATTGACACATGTAAGGGATATAGCGGAATGACCTCCTGAAGCATCCTCACGTGGATATGCTCCGATAATTTCCTTGTTCTTGTTACATCCTGACGCGGAGGACTTGGTTTGTTGGATAACAAGTCATTACCCCACACCTTGTGTAATGTGAAGTGAAGCGACCGTTATATCGATACTAGAACAAGCATACAGTTTGGCTTCTGACCAGGGAGGATGTTCGTCTGTTCCGTCTCAGAATCTTGATATTCGTGAAACCTAAAGTCGCATGTTTCCGAGCAGCTCTAACGGAGAAGATCCCGCGTGTTTTCCAACAATGCGATGCGATGCGTAGCTGGATTTGTCTACAGTAGGGGCCTATTAGGTAGCTATGCAGCACGAGGAGTGTGAAATTAGTCAATCGCGAGGCGTCGAATGTGATCCCCCCCAGGGAAAGCAGATTGAAACGAACAGGGCCGGGAAAAATGTCGCAGTATTGATTCAACAACCAATTCTGGTATTCCGTGGTCTGCCCCGCATCGGTACCTGGCATTCGGCAGATGCATTTGTCTTACAATACATGCTGTTAATCATAAGGTCTAGCACCGCTCACAGACAGTGGGTTGGCTTAATGAGAGATAAGATTTGCCGATAGACTGGTTTTCGTGATGAGGAAGGTACAAACCGAGTGTGATGATATGGCGATTCCGTGATGCCCAAGAGAATAATTGGATCCTAGCCGTACGCTTACCAAGCTAAGCGATGCACTGTTCTTGATCGACATCAGCTACTGAGTCCCCCCGCCTCAAAGACAGGTTATGAAGAGTTCCTCCAGGACAGGGCTTTCTTGAAACATATACGCCATGCCCGTTGAAGATCAGAATTCATAACATTTAGGTCATTCAATCACTTCCGACGAGGTTGGAATCACCGAGTTGCCTTGTTTCTGCACCGTGAAGCCTTAAGTGGGACGCTATGCATGTGCGTGTGTTGGGGTAAATTGGCCGTAAGCTGTGCAGAAAGATCCTCTGCATGCATGAGCAAGAACAATATCCCGAGCCGAGTCTGATACAGTAGTGAAGGATGCCCTGAGAAGTACTTGCCTTGAGAGCCGAAACACAGATAGTTCGTGATGTGAAAGGTAATCGATGCCTGCATGTTCGTGACGAGACTGTCAAAGCACTCTTCACGTGCAGGAACCTAAGGCACGATCAGTAGAATCGAGTTGCGTTTGGATACGCGCGTTGGGGTGTTTAGGTGCAGAGATGGAGAAAAGCTTACTCCCAGGATCAAGGCAAAACTAATCCAACCTGCTTTGGAGAACAAGCTTTATCATGTCGATCCTGAAGGGTAACTTCTATAAGCCGGTTGAGTTATAGATTTTTGCAAGAAGCCGTCATGAGTCAAGCCATTGCAGGTCCCTTAGGGAATCCCCTCCCGCCACCTGATAGATGGAGTATGGACTTGCATGTCTATATCCAGGCTAATTGTAAAAAGATGGTCGAAAATGTGATTGCCCAAATATCTTGCATATAGTAATCAAAAATCTGCAGGAAGAAAGTCTCGTATATGTTATTGATACTAACGTTTGGCGATGTTTGACCTTTGTTTGAGAATCTTTGTACCCACTGAAAGGCGCCACACCTGAACGCTTGGCCCGTGTTTATGCAGAGATGGAATTGTTTGCCTCAAGGACTCTCAAAGACTTGTGTCGCATTTTGGTTTTAATCGCAGTGCGACAGAGATATTGTCAAGCTATACTGGAATTCATATCGAAGTAGCGTTAGTGTGGTTAGACATTTATGTGGAAATGGAAGCTGAAGCTCTTCCTGGATGCCGAGCACTTCCGAATCTATTTCCCTAATAATGAAGCAATGTACGTCTCTCCCTACGGAAGAAGGAGACCCTTTCGCTACTCATCGTCTCAGGAATCATTTCTGTCTACTTACGATGTTCTCGCTAAGGTGGTATTTCCGTCTTCGGTAGGTAGCCGGCCTAGTGGACGGAGAAACTCTCAATTCGGAACTCATGTGTGGCTCTGTCGTCCCTATAGAGAGATATATCCGCTGCAGTATGGAATAAATAGACCAAAGTTTAGACTCGGTTTCATATATGGCTATCCTCGAGCACGACCGAAACCCCTAGCACCTAATGTAGAAATACAATTTTGTAAGTACCAACTGTTGGGTCGGATGGAGACAAGAAGCTGTTCGCTGACAGTTGCTTACTTTGAGTTCTGAAACATATGTATGGTGCTTTAGAGCTATACTCAGGTACTTCATACGGGACTTATCATATTCGAAGTGCCCGGGGTGTAATTCCCTAAATGTATCGGGCTGTACGTATATGGTTCGTACTGGCGTCCCAAAGGTCGTGATGGCGTTGCATTAACAATCCAACTCCACGGTAATTGGGTTCCTGGTTCGGTCATAGTAACTCTCTTCTCTTCCGCATTTGAGACTCCCATTATGCGGTACGGATTATCGCATTCATAGTGACATTCGCAGCTAGTAGATTCTTAGATAGAAAACCGGTGGTTACCAAGATCATTAGAGTAGGAAAACGCCATAATGGTGGGGAGTAGTGGATACAAAGTACTTAGATGCCACGAGGTTATGATGCGAATATATGGCCCATGAGTGGAGACAGGAGAAATCTCCAGACGTTCTCTATGGATTCGGAATGGTTCCTGCAGCAGTACTGTAAATGGCAGGCTCGGTGCATAGGAGAATTTCCATACTTCCGTAGGAATTTTCTTGCTGCGCCTCGCTTGGGAGTGGATTCTTAGATAGAAGGGAAAGGGCTTTCCCGCCCACTAACGGCTGCTCTTGCCCAGCGTGCCCATTGCTCAGATGTTTGTTCCCAAACAGAAGCGATGTAATCTCGGGAGGAAGATCTCGGGATTCGGAATTGTCCTGAACCTCGTTTGTTTACATTTCCTGATTTTGTCGAGACTACCATTCAGACCTACATCATACATGTGCATGGAGAGCAGGCGTGAGTAGGTAGCACAGTAGGGAAAATGTCGTCACAAACCTGTGCGCTACCTTAGCTGCTTGAAACATTTCTTTTTCCCGAAGCCTTCCGTTTCCTTCAGCTGGGGCGTCCACTTTCTGCTCCATACGAAGATACAGGTACTTCCCTGAGTATCGCTGTACTACACTTGGCATATCTTGCCACGATTCCGCCAGACTGGAACAGTGGGTTATGGACTGATCGCGGATGCATTCCTCTAATGATATCAAATCTGTCTGACGCTGGCGACTCATCCATCTGTCTTCTGTTTGCTTTGGTGGACGGACGGGACGGTTAGTTTGTTCCTCCAAAAAGTATTCCCTGCTCCTTAATGCATCTTCATCTTGGTGTATACTTCGCACGTTCTAGATAGCATCTATCTACTTCCGTATAGCCATGCTGGTCATCACTTAAAACGGCATCAACATTAGCAACGCGGAAGGTTGTGATATTTTCGAAACTCCAGTTCTAACCTTCTGCGGGACACTCCCCAGCTGGCCAGCCCCTTTATGTGCTTGTGCTACGCCAAATTAAGTTCGCTCCCCCGCTAACACGCTTGTGGCCTCGATGTAACTAGGTTCTTATTCCGGTGGACGACTCTCTCGGCGGCACGCATCCGCGAGACAAGGGAGATTGAAAGATGCCGAATGGTCAGAATTTTTCAACCTAGAAACATTTTGCGGTTCTGAAAGTAAAGGAAAACCAGGTTTAAGCGATGTCGAATATTTCCATGCCCCTTCATTGCCCTCAACCAGCATCAATCTTTCAGCCCCTCCATGATGCGGCTCATCATTCACAAGTCATGTCTCAGTCTTCTACGAGTCTTAAATATGGAAAATAAAGTTCAATACAAGAAGTCCCACGAGCATCTTCGATCAGCCACTAGATACTCGTTAAGGTTGATGGATGGGCAAATCAAGACTGCAAAGGTGCTTGCATTTACTATGTCATCTTATTTCGATATCGTCAAGTATTGAAAAGAGAGATTCGGTGATTACTACCTACCCAGGTAGACTTGATTAGATGTCTCGGAAACATTCCTTTTTGTCCTCAACATCATACCGATCAATATCTCTCTGAAAGAGTTGTTGCTCTCCTTTCAGGGTGCTCCGGGATACTCATAACATAATGTTATACATCCGCTTGATACGAGTGCAGCAGGCCTACTGTTCACTAATATCGCCCCCGATCCGGGGCATTAACAGTATATACTTCACGGCATAATTATGTTTGTGAAACGAGTCGAGCATACCCCACGCCAGTATACGCTCACGGTATTAAGCGGACTGTCTGGCCTCGAGCTCTGGTAGTGAGTGATGCTATATGGAAATCAAGGTACTGAGTATAATGTCCACATCGAACTATATCGGAGAGTCGATAGTAAGATAACGTAAGCCTACGAACGACCACCTTGGAATGTGATGACAAATCGGGAGAGCCTATCCACTCAGAATAATATATCTGAACCGGGCCAGTTGCGAGATCCGGCACGCTCGATTTCCTGTTGAGCGGATACTAATCGAAACGTGACGACCGCTCATTACTCTATCATTCATGCTAGGCCTACTTCCGCACTACCCATGTGCTTCATGGAGCAACCTGAATTCTTACTTTTCCATCCTGGTACGGCTGTACCTAGGTGTTAAGTTCAGTGCACCGTGAGATAATGTCAAGGGCTACACTATCTGACAGGGCCATGTGGGAGTGCTGAAATACAGATACAGGGTAGGTCTCGCTGCATTCGGTCTTTACGCAAGAACGATTGGTACGGGGTGGTCCAGTCAGGTCGGTTTGGATCCGAAGTTCCTAGTCGTATACGACGATACTTGACAGTGACTTGATATGTATGACTTGAACTGACAGCCACGGTCCAGTGCTGACTGCCATTTAGATGTGAGTCTCATGTGTTGATGCAATGCAATTCGTCACAAAAAGAACGGCTACTATTTGCTTTTCTCCTCGCTGGCTGGTTTCGTACAACGTTTTGCCGTTTTCTCCATGGTTTCTCTTCCCCTCTCTTCAACTGCACGCATATCAATTCCAAATACAAACACCCCACGGTTTACTTACAAGGACAAGGCAGGAACGAAATGATACATCGGTACTATCGGTACTGCTGGATTTGCAGCTGGGTACCTCAAATTTGCATTGGCAACTACGGAGTAACTATTCATGATTTCTGAAAATAACTTGCCCTTTTCTCAAACTGTAGTACCTCCGTTATCAAAGCTTCCACACTAATGATTTCGCCATCTTCTATCTCCATCTCCGTACTCGCCTCCTGGCTCCTGGCTCCTGGCTCCTGGCTCCTGAGGCCTGACAAGACAAGGGCGGGCATGGTCTGCGACTCAATCAACATGGTAAGCCACAAAAGTTGGTGATACAGTAGCCTTTTAGTGGTGTGCAGGTGGTGGAGTAAAGTAAGTACGTACCTTTCGGCACGACCTAGGAGGCTAGAATATGCAGATGGGGTACGACGGAGGTGTCGAGGGAGGTGTCGAGGGAGGTGTACGAAGTACTCGACTCTGTACTCTTACTCAGGTCAGGGCAGTGGTACGGAAAAAGAATAACCCACTCTTCATCCTGGCCCAACTTCCATCATCTATGGCCCCTGGTCATTTACCCTATATCTCCAACTTTTAAGCAAGCGTCCCTAGTCCAGCCGGTCCTGGATCAGCCCAAGAGCATGGAAATGCGGGATCCTTGTACGTGAACGGCTAATATAGAGTTCTGCCTCTAATCAGCATAGTCTTTTTTGCACTGAATCCTCGTTTTTCAGTGATGGCTTGCATCTGTACAAAGTCCTGTACGCCCAGACACGGCCGACTCCTCGATACGTTTGGCTGCTTCCGCTCTCTGATTAGGTACGAGTAGCTAGCTGCTAGGTATCGTGCTCTACCTACCTACCGCACCGCGCCACCTCCACCGATGAGAAAAAAAGAAGAAAGCAGAAAAAAGGAACGACGGCGAGAGAAAAGTGTCATTGATGTTAATTGCTCCTCAGAGGAAGGTGCAAGGCAAGAAGCTACTGCTTTCTTATTCGTCTAGGAATCTATCTGCCTCTGCGTACACATCGTATCTAGCTAGTCCAGTACTGTACATGCTCGTAGAGTAACAAAGTACTGTATCTACCGACAAGTAGTCGTATACAATTGTGCTAGACTTGGCTGAAGCAGGCAAATAGCCAGCTAACCCAGAGGGGTAGTATTCTTGTCGCAAATGGTGTCGGTGTTAGAAATAAGCAATAAATCGATTTGACTCGCTGATATTTTTCTCTTGCCTTTTCCGACTCCACATCGCCCATTCTTTTCCTCGACTACCGGACCATCATTAACAAAAGTAGAGAGGCACCACCCTCGACCACCCAAGCAAAGAAAGTTCTCAGACGCGATAATACTCCACTTCATTCTCCGCCGAGATCCATAATCTACCATTTCCATCCACCTACTTTGTATCTGATCCTATTCTATTCTGTCCTGTCCTATCCTATCCATCTATTTCCATCTATCTACAGAGTGCACCTGCCCCATTACACCTCCTTCAATTGCATGCGAGCTTGTTTCTAAGGTTTTGCATACGTTGCTGCTTGTCACTGTTAATTGCTTGTACAATATTATACTCGCATATTTGCCAGGGTATTTTGTTACCTTGTACATATTTTCTTTTCCTGTGAGGGAAAAGGTATATACTCACGAGATTCCCCAACCGGCAAACTCGTTCTGACTGACCAGAAGTACGAGTCAGCCAGAACTTAATATCTACATTGGATCACATTTCTACTCTTCAACTATCTCGTCACATACATATTGTCAAGGCGCATACCTATCCGCATGTTGTCAGACCTTTCAACGTTCAAGCATACCCCCACTAGGAAGACCTAGATACAATATCTTGCGACTCCGTTCAGTTTTCCATTATTCAGCCATCATCCTACCAAAGGTCTCGCAGCACTCTTGACGTCCTTGCGTTGAAGAGCCACGACGATCTACTCCCGTCCAAATTTTCCGAACTGTTCTACTTCAAGAATGGTCCTTGTTTCGCAACCTTAATACGTTCACGCTACTTCACGAACACTTTGACGTCGAAACAACCAGATACTCTTGAGCAACTACCCTAAATTCCCTGCCGAGAACCCTTCTTTTCATTCTCGCCCCAGCCACTCGCATCACCCGGAAGCACTACGCCCTTGATCCAGGAACATCTTCTTTAGTCACTTAACGTGGGAGTTTCTCTCTGTTGCTCGTGCACCCCGCCTTTCCGTGTTTGGTTTGACCCCCAAGAAGCTTCAGGCACAAACTGGTTCTCCGGAGTATGTATATGACCTCTTCTCCCACGGTTATACTTCACCCTATCATCCAGTCTTCACTTCTCTGACTACCTCAGATCTCCTTGTGTGTTTGTCTATTTTCGTGGGACAGGCCTCAAGACTCATCAAGTTTACCTTGAGTAACCAACTCTTGTCCCATTTACCTTTCTTCCTTGAGTTGTCACTTCTACAAGTCGCCACCCTCAAACTTGCTTCACAGCTTCTGCGCTGGACGCTTTCTCCTTCTCACGGTCTTTCAATTTACCCAATATTGATATCACGTTCTCGAATACTCAAGATACCGGTTTACACTATCTCTTTACACAACTTCATCACTCTCAAGCTATCTTCTTCAAACCACTTGGACACAGCTTCGACAGAACCTATCGAACTTGGTCATCTTCTACCGAAACTTGTATAACTCCATTTCAACTATATATATCGCCAAGTCAGGATGGACGTTATGGAGCTAGTTGAGAACGAGCAAAATGCACGCCCATTCCAGTGCGATTGGAAGACTTGCAGCAAGGTACGAACTCTTTCATACGTTGACTTTTATGTCAGCTGACGGTGACTTGTAGAGTTTCAATCGAAAGTCTGATCTTCAGCGTCACTATCGTATTCACACAAACGAAAGACCCTATTCATGCTTGACTCCTGGATGTGGCAAAAGCTTCATCCAGAGAAGTGCATTGACAGTTCACATTCGTACGCACACAGGCGAGAAACCTCATCAATGCCAACACATTGGTTGCGGGAAGAGATTTTCTGATGTAAGAATCTAAATACAACGTTGCACGGGAGGTATCAATCCTAATGTCAAATTTAGTCGTCCAGTCTTGCGCGTCATAGACGTATCCATACAGGCAAGAGACCTTATAAATGTGCGCACGAAGGGTGCTTGAAGAGGTTTGTCCTATCAGCTGCGATCACCACGATTTGTGCTTACAATATATAGCTTTTGTAGGAAGACAACCATGGTTAAACATCAACGCCGATCACACCAACGAGGAATCCACTCTTCCGAACTCGACGATGGCGAGACTTCTGATTCAGATATGGGAGAGTCGCCTACTACTCCTCAACACTCAGGACAAATGCAGTGGCCTCAAAACTTGACTGTACCGGGCGGTGTGGTTCCACAAGGTCATCACATGCATCGAGCACATTCTTTTGCCGACTTTGGACAGCAGCAGATCACGGAAGGATTTCCCATGCAGCACGGATATAACCACAGACACAGTCTATCAGGTGGCGCACAGAACTATGGTCCCATCCCAGAGCAACACCATCCCCATCATCCTATGATGCAGAGAGCACCGAGTCTGCAACATGCTTCGTATTACATTCCCGAACAAAACAACCCAGGAGTAGCCACGCTAAACACCAATCCCGCCCCTATTCAGACCTACCACATCCCTCGCCAGCAGATGGAGCGACATTCACAAGAGATCCTTCAAAGCAGCCCAAGCAGTTACTCATCACAGTCGAGAGCCAGTCCCGTCTCCCAAGAGCCATACTATACCCACAACCCTCATCCAACTCAAGCTGCGACATACGCGCTGCACGGCCAATCTCCCATTGATCAACCACCGATGATCCAATATCAATCACACATGCCACATCAAAATCCTCATTCAATGCCAGGCCAGGTGTCACAAGTCTCTCATATCCAGGAATACGCCCCACCTGCCGAGCAACATGGTCATTGGTATGACAACGCTCCTTATCAGGCACCTGAGGTCATTGGCCATGTGTCAGCGTATCCTCAAGTTACCGTGTTCAGTGATCCATGGCCTAAGCTCGAGACTTACGATGATCCATCTTTGCAGATGCCCAGCGATCGCATTGCAAGCCTATAAATGCCGCAGAAGTACCACGGCCGATGATCCTTCCAGGAGAACTCGGCCAAGTTTAAAACATCACGCTCGTTTACAACCTTTCCTTTAGCAATTGTACAACTAAATCACAGTTATACCCCAACGACTGAGGAGCAACAGAACTACGACTTTATCTAATTTTTCTAGCCAGAAAGAGTCATATCAAACTCGAGTTCAATTCACAAACCCCGTCTTACGCTACTCGCGAATCTGGTCATGCACAAACACATCAGCCACCACGCATTCCGACGAACATAGCGGCCTGTGATCATCCAGCAGTCAAATGATCTGCTTCGACCATTTGTGCTTTCGTTTGCTATGCTTTGCGAATTACTCGACCCAGATTTGTACTTGATCTCTCGCATGTGTGTAATATTATATCGTACCGGTGGCATTTGTATTTGGATCTAATTTTGGGAATGAAGTTGGGGTGGAGGAGAATTGTGGATAGGTGGAGGGGAAATGAGGGGTACATATTAATGCGGTTGTATAATGGCGCCACGAGGATAACGAAGTCTTCCGTTTTATGACATATATTATTTCTAGGGCATGGAAGAAAGGGAGAGGGGAGGGGGAGCGGGTGAGGATGGTATCGTTGATGTTTAGTTACAGTAATGGGACGTTAAGGCCGGACATGCCATTGTATCAATATCTCAAAATTTCATCAGTCTTGGTTACGGTATTGGATTTGGGAAAGGGAAACCATTGTATCTATAGGAGTAGAGTAGTAAATAAAAATTAGCCTACAAAGTCTTCTTCAGAAGTGCTATTGAGTGTTGATTGTTATCAGACCCACTGCGTGCGTCATATCACCGTCTCCAATTAGTTACAATGACAGCACTTTCACTTCGAGCAGCTCCATGTCAGCAGGAACCCAAAGTGATAAGTTGTGATTCGCGATACTCAGGGGTCAGTGACCATCAGCCTCGCCGTCCATTGACCTAGCAGGACCCAGACTGATGGCCGAATGGCACTGGACTGGTAACCGGTATCGGTATCGGTGTTTCTAGAAACTTTGTGGTTGGAAGAAAGTCTGGCCGGGTCGAGATGTGAAAGATGGCGCTAGTCCCTATCTGGTATAATGCACTTTCATTATTAATGTCGGGCAAGACCCATTCACATCAGCATAATTCGCCTTCTATATTCCCCCTCCGACATCGACAATCAACCCAACCTCAGCATCGAGGTCTTGCGATCTCTCTGTCAAAATATACAATTTGGCTGCAAGTAGAGTTACCATCAGAGCTGCCAGATAGACGATACACGTATCTACTGGGTGGTGGTTGGAAGGAGGAGTTAAACACCTAAATCTGTCTGGATTTTACCGGCATCATGGCAACACCATCTTTCGGTTTATCCAAGATGGCAATGCCTCTGAGGATTTTTGTGCGGAATGCGCAAGAGACTCAGTGTGCGAAGCCGTTTATTCCGTCTTTGCGAATGGTAAGTAATGTCAAGACATTATCCTGTTCATGTCGAATCGTCCCGCTGATGTTACGATAGTTATCTACAAGCACATCTTCTATGCCGTCTGTCTCAACCCAATCTTGTTCAAACTCATCGATTATTCAATCCGCTGGTATTTCGACTCTCAAGCGTGCATCAATAGCTAGCCAGGCAACTGCCTTCTCTGTCGCGCATGGCCGCCAAATGTCCACTTTCTCGTCTCTGAATCGTCAACAATCGTATCAACCGTTCACCAAGGTCATCGCAACGCAAAAGAGGTCACTCTTCGGTGCTAGCACGTCTCGAAATCTACTCGCTCACATGGAAGAAACTGCAAACAAGAACCCTACAAGCGCTACTGCTCAGAACGCCTTTTACCAAGCGCTCTTGAAAGCCAATATGCCTGCTATCATCATCGAAAGACATCAAACTGGTCAATTCGCATCGAACGCTGCTTGTGAGAGCGCATATCAGAAGGCTTTGGGACTTATTGGACAAACTGATGGTGGTATGACAAATAACTTCGGACAACCGGCTGGATTCAACAACGCTCAATTACAGGCAATCGGTCAAGCTGTTGCAGCCTCTTCTCGTGGCGGTAACGTTGCTGTTGCTCGTGGTCAAGGTACTGGTTCTGGCGCCAAGGATGCACCTTTGCACGTTGTCGTCGAGGAAACAATCGGTGGTACTATCTTCAAATGGGTCAAGTTTTTACTTTACTTCTCTCTTTTCACTTACCTCAGCTTGGTTTTCGTCACGATGATCATTGAAGGCTTGAACTCCTTCAAGAAGGTTGGTGGAAAAGCAGACAACGAAGCTAAGGCAGAACATCAGAACGTTAGATTCACTGATGTCCATGGCTGTGACGAGGCAAAGGAAGAACTTCAGGAACTTGTTGACTTCTTGAAGAACCCGGAAAAGTTTTCCACTCTCGGCGGAAAACTTCCAAAGGGTGTCTTGCTTGTTGGACCACCAGGTACCGGTAAAACATTGTTGGCTCGTGCTGTTGCTGGTGAAGCTGGTGTACCTTTCTTCTTTATGTCTGGAAGTGAATTCGATGAGGTCTATGTCGGTGTCGGTGCAAAGAGAGTTCGTGAGCTCTTCGCTGCCGCCAAGGGCAAATCACCCGCTATCGTCTTCATCGATGAACTAGACGCTATTGGAGGCAAACGAAATGCTCGCGACGCTGCATATGTTAAACAGACTCTTAACCAATTGCTTACGGAACTGGACGGATTCGAACAGAACAGTGGCGTCATCATTCTGGCTGCTACCAATTTCCCCGAATTACTCGACAAGGCTCTTACCCGTCCTGGTAGATTTGATCGAAATGTTGTTGTCGGCCTCCCGGATGTTCGCGGTCGATTGGCGATCTTGAAGCACCACATGCAAAAGATCGTTGCTGCTCCTGATGTCAACCTCGAAACCATTGCCTCCGCTACCCCAGGTTTCTCTGGTGCTGAACTTGAAAATGTTATCAACCAGGCTGCTGTTCATGCAAGCAAAGCCAAGGCCAAGGCCGTAAGCATGCTGGACTTCGAATGGGCTAGAGACAAGGTTATGATGGGTGCAGAGAAGAAGAGCATGGTTATCAGTCCAAAAGAGAAGGAAATGACTGCCTATCATGAAGCTGGCCACGCCCTTGTGCTCATGTTTACCCCTGGAACCGATCCATTGCACAAGGTTACAATCATGCCTCGTGGTAATGCGCTCGGTGTTACATTCCATCTCCCTGAAATGGACAAGTACTCGACGACTTTGGATGAATATGAAGGTAGACTTGATGTCTGTATGGGAGGTAAGGTGGCGGAGGAGATCAAATATGGCCCCACAAAGGTCACCAGTGGTGTTGCTAGTGTAAGTTCTTCCGTTCTCCTCTTAACTGTGGATTTTTTGTATGGATATAATTCTGATTTCGCATCTAGGATCTCCAAAATGCTACTCAGGTTGCGTACGCCATGGTTACCAGATTTGGTATGTCGCCTCAATTAGGAAATGTGGACCTGGGCTCCAACTATGAGAACCTCTCCTCAGGAACCAAGCAACTTATCGAAGCGGAAGTTCGTCGTGTCATCGAAGAAGCTCGAGTTCGTGCTGTCAATCTGATCGAGTCCAAGCGCAAAGAACTGGATCTTCTAGCTCAGGCTCTGATCAACTATGAGACCTTGGACCGAGCAGAAGCATTCAAGGTTATTAAGGGGGAGAAGTTAGAAGGAAGAACGGTGCTTCCTGCGGGTAACATAAAGATACCCGAGGGTATGGGTCCGCCTGGTGCTCTACCTCCAATTACTCCTATTCCTGGGAGCCAACCACCTGAGGACAAGGGAGGTAAAACTCCGCCGGAGGGGGGCGCACTTGCATAAGAGGCAGGGACGGGAAAATGATTCACTCTACTCATCGGAAAGGCGTTCTGGTGAGGATGGTTACACATGAGGATGTGTTGTTTTGAGTATTAGCTAAAATTTATGCATCTTAAAGACGACGGGCTCTCATAGATAGAGGTTGTCATAGCATTATTTCCTTTGTGTTTAAACGAATGGAGGAGGAACGACATGATGGATGGATATGAACTTGAGGCTGTCTGTCCTAGGATAGGTTAGCTGGCCATAGCGATATAGAAAATTTTATCCTAAAATTGGTCCTTGTCAGATGGTGTGCATTTAACCTAACTTACCCCTTTACCAGTGATTAGTAGCCCCTTTATTGCAAAGGTACGGTTTGAGGCTATCGGTAAGGATTGATTTTGACAGCAGAGACTTGTGCCGCCGCGAGCACCACAGACGCCGTCGTGTAAGTTACTAAGGAGAATCAGGTTTAAACTGCATGTTAATCTCACGAAGCGTCTTCAGCACGGCTTAAGTTACCGTTCGTACGTTTTGACTTCAGGGTCGATTGCGACCTTGGCACGCGGCAGTTATTTTTAGAATGACTTTCAAAGAATCGCGAAATGGAATCGATCAGACTGTTGCAGAACTCTTGCTTGGGCAGTCGTCCTGAAGATATTATTATTATACTTGGTTTTGTGCAATACTACGGCGTAGATTGACAATCAGCCGGCCCCTTAGGCCAATTCCGGCGTGGCCGAATTTAACCTTATAGAATGTTCTTCGAACTCTGGGCGGTTGAATTTACGTCACGGCGCGGACTCCACACGTTAATTATTTCTCCATCCAGCGCCAAATTCATGCTCGAATCCCACTCCCTCCCAGTCGACAATTTCTAATGCGACAGCCTACATGCTTTTGCGATAACGGTATTGCTTCAGAAAGATAAGATTCATCATCGCCAAGTTCACCTCGAAGCCGTCGCGTAAGATGATGATTGAGCGAAGGATAAATTGAGCGACAATTCTCTAGGGAATCTTCAAGAATTCGCGCGCAGGAAGAATTGCTCCAGAAAAGCTCATACGAAAGCATGTTCCACTATCTGCGACCTCATCGTCGCACTCCCTCTACGCCGTCATCCCCCAATCCGGAACAGCATTCCTTTGAAGGTCCCTTGCATTCCGTCGACCACGGCCACCCTGCGCGATTTTATGGAAAAGGCGACGAGAAACCCTCGGGGGCCGCCACCCCACCTCTGCTACCACCGATTTCACGGGTCTCGTCTGGCTATGCGAAGTCTTTTGAAAATCTGACTCTTAATTCTAAATCAACGACACACGGCCATGATACGAGGGGGCAGGCTTGGGATGGTACGAAACCGAACAATGGGCAAAGGGATGCAGATCAGAGATTACAATCATATACCGGGTCACAACGATCTGATCCTGCTGAAAATGCAGGACCGGGCTCTTCGAAACAGACGAGCTATGATAACATGAAATCGCAATCGAACAGTAGTCAGGAATCAAACATGAAATCGCGAAGGCCTGATTCAAGATTCTTTGGCTCGCAGTCAGAGCAGGAAAGCAAAGCTAATGGGCGGCGGCAGGCTGGCGCTCGATTGCCGTCACCTACGCAAAACCAATCTACCTCGTCTTCCGAACAACCTGCCCCGCCGCAGTCAGGGAAGACGAGGCTGAAAATGTTGAATCCAATGGCTTTATTGGCTCGGCGGAGAACATCTCAAGCCATACCTCAGTTGGCGCCGGAATCGTTAATATCAAACCTCAGCTCGAACGATAGCTTCGATCCGCGAATCAAAGGGACTGTCATCCATGACTTCAGCGCTCCGAGACCACGGAGGAACATGTCGTACAACGATGTCAAGTCTGCGGAGGTGTCCAAAACATTCCAGCGAAGTCCTCTTCCTGAACCACCTACTACAGATGATGCAACAAGACCTGCGGGTAATCATACACCAGTGTTCACTGAAAATTTTGAGGAAGAGCAATATCCTCTTGCTGGACCGCATGTCAGAGCAGCCAATGACCTATCTGATCTTACTTTACCGAAACTTCCCTATGCTAAGGATGCACAAAGATCATTAGAGCCGCATTCAAGTTCAAACAGCAATGTAGAATCTCAAGCGCAGACTTCGGACTCACGGAGAATGAGCGCGGAGAAATCCCCTTCTGATTTTGGACCGCCTGTCCCAGCGAAACCCCAGGGAACGCCCCCTTCAGAACCAAGACGTATATCGATTGATCCGGCGTCTACACCACCGAAAGCCTATCCATCATCAAGAAAGGGCCGATCACGCAATGTGTCAGAAGTCTCAGCTAAGGACCTTGCTGGATTACCACGACACATGAAGAGTACTTCGTCTCGATTCAGCTTTGACATGATGGGGGCTGCTGAACAGGAACGTCTGCTGGAAGACAGACATCGTCAAAAGGCTTTAGCAAAGAAGAACGATCCTGATGGTGATGATGAACAACAGGTCTATGACGAGGACGACGACTTCAACTACGACGATATGATGGATGATGATGGATTTGAAGAGAGGATACCAGGTGTCAATGCCGATTACGATGATGACGGATTCGGTGGTTTTGACGAAGAAATGCCCGCAATGAATAACACAACGCTAGAGGAAATTGAGGAGGCAGAGGAGCACCAAGAAGCTGAGGAAGCAGTTCCTGTCAGAGAAGCAAAAGACCAAGGCCTACTAGATGGGAACGTGACAGCCTTCAGTTTTCAACCCTATGCTATGCCTAGCCCGATGAGTCCATATACCCCTGGGACAGCGACAACCCCTCGTGATTCCAACGGTGAAGTCATTGGATTTGCGTTAACTAAGAATTCTCCCTTCCTCACAACCGATCCTCCACAGTCTGTTTTCACACCAGTGTCGCCTGCTCCAAATCTCTCTCCTGAGTATGATCAGCTTCATGAACCGCAAACTATCCAAGACTTGAAGCTGGAATCCCTCGGTGTAGATGCTGAAACATTACACGAGCCAACACCCGAGCCAAATAACCAACTTCCGGTGCCTACATCATTTCCTCATATTCCCGGACTCGATGACGATGATTTGTACTTCGATGATGGTATGATAGGACTTGAGGATGGGGGAGAACCTAGTAACTTCGATGAATCTGTGTTTGACAATAATGATACTGATCAATATGGCCGACCACTTCAGCAATTCTCTCTGGCACAACTCAACGCTAAACCACCGATTACTGCAGAGAAATTGAATACTGTCACAGAAACACTTTCGACGGTAGAACAGTCACCGACAAGTCTGACCAGCGATAAGCCGCTTGGAAGATTAGCGCCTCAACCCTCGTTTTCCGAGAACACTTCTGGGGTCGCTGAGGTCGCTGCGCCCGTAATTCCAGCTCCCCAGGTCACTCATGGACTAACGCAAGACACGCTCGCTGCTTACCAATCCGCTCTAGCAGCAGCAGCAATGAGTGCTGCAGCAAACGGTAAATTTCGGCGAGATAGCACACAAAGTTTGTTTCCACCTGCATCCGAAGCCGAGGGAACGCAACCTGGAATGATTGAAGACTCCGGTCATGCATCTACCCACTACGATCATCTCTCCCCATCATACGACGACGACTTTGATTACGACGATGCCCTCGAAGACGACGAATTCATCGCCGCCGCCAACGCAGAGGCCCTTGCAAACGACCAAGACGGTTTCTACGGCCAAGAATTCGGCTTCTACTCCCAGCCCGCAGCCAGTTCTGCTGAATATGCCAATGGCGGTTATTTCGGTCCGCGGGGCATGGAAGGCATTAACCGCAGCCAAAGCGGGCGGGTTGTCTCCCGCGAACCAAACCTAACACCCATCACCGAGCGCTCGGAATACTCGAACCGCAACTCGTTCATGTCGCAAGTCCATGGCCAGCACAGCGCGAGCGTAGTAGGCAGTCCTGGGCTGGCGCAGTTGATGATCGCGCAGGATTATGGCGGCCCGTCGGATATGACTCTAGAAGCGTTGTTGAAGCTAAGGAGTCGCGCTTGGGGCGGCAGTCAGGCGAGTTTGAAGAGTGCGGGGAGTGCGGGGAATGCGAGTCCGGGGAGTGTGGATGGCGGCTCCGGGAGTCCGGTCGCGGCGGGGTTTAATGCGCCGCCTTGGGGTGGGGTGCTGGGTGCGGGGGCGCATAGGAGGAAAGGGAGCGCATTTAGTCTGGTTAGTGAGGAGGTGGAGGGGGAGGTCGATGACGAGGTGGCAAGCCCGGTGGTTAATGGAGGGACGAGTAGATCGTCGCCGGAAGTGCCGAAGAAAGATACTGAAGTTAAAAGTCCGAGAGAGGCGGAAAATGGTCTCCCGAATCCGAAACAACATAAATATACGGGGAGCTCGGAGAGTATCAGTTATTCGAAAGAAGAAGATCCGGTGAGGGGGGAGAGATGGGTGCTGGAGAGGAGACGGACGGCGGAGAGTGGGGAGGTGGAATTACTTGGTAGGGAGGTTCTGAGTGGAGGGGCGATTTGAGATATATATATCCTTTACTCTTTGGTGCGGCTTCGGGGAACTCAGCCAAGGGGAATTTATCTGAATATATTATTTTTGGTATTATATCTTCGGGCATTTTTGCGGATGGGTTAGCGTTGTCGTTGGGGTAACTTAGAATTGGTGTATGAAATATGGATGGGTGCTGGGTGCGGTTCTAGGTGGCGTTGGGTATACTAGGAGCAAATAACTGTACCTACGTACTTAATAAGTAATTACTTAAATGATAATGCAGCCTTCCTTGTAGTCATATTGAGCTTTGGCATGGTACGGGATCCATGAAGAATAGCAAGAACAAGCTGGGGCATTTATTAGATTATATCAGTTTATTCAGCTAATCTAAGGAGCAGGTAGGCTTGTAGCATGTGATATCACCTATTGGGAAGATACCGGTTCAGCACAGGAGATGTGTTCTTGGAGTTCGCAAGCATTTGTGGTAAATTGATCGAGGTTGCTGTATACATAAGAATTAAAACCCAACCTTACAACGCAAAAAGAAAATAACAAAACTCCTCCGAGTCCCGTGGAACATCTAGCCACCCTTCATCCATGGACCTGCCCATCAATGATTTCAAATACCTATCATACACCCCCAACATCTAAACCCCAAACCTCTCCCTATACTCCGCCAACACCCCCAACGTCACATTACTCCCCCCACAAACCACAATCACCACATTCTTCCCCTCAATCCCCTTCTCCCCCTCTCCCCCCTTCCGCAACACCTCCCCCACCCCCCCATTAAATCCCACAACCACACTCACCCCACACGCCGCCTCGACCAAAATCCGCTCCTCATCCGCCATCCACAGCATCCCGCGCACAGCCTCCGCATCATCGAGTACTATACTATGCACGTGCTCGCGGTACTGCGTCGCGTACTCGTATGCGCGCTTGGCGACTGTGGTTGCGCCGAGAGAGGTCGCGATGCTGGTTATGGCGGGGAGGGTGGACAGTTGGTTGGCGGTGAGGGAGAGGGAAAGGGAGGAGGCGCCGGTGGTTTCGAGGGCGAGGATTTGTGGGGGACAGGGAGAGGAGAGAAGCGAGGCTTCTTCGAGGCCTTGCATGATTCCACAGAGAAGTCCGCCCCCACCGACACTGCATACGATGGCGTCGAGAGAGCCGGTGAAAGAGGGGTTGCCCGTGCGGTGGTCTTGGAGCTGCTCGAGGATTTCCGGGATCATGGTGCTGTTGCCGCGCCACTGGATGGTGGGGTTTGTGTTAGTTTTGGGTACTTGGGTCAAAGGATTTTCATTTCCAAGTTAGACAATGAAGATATCGTAATATCGGGTGTGACAAGAGACTTAGAGAGCACAACAGATGAAAGCAGAACAACAGGAAAAGATCAAAGCTAGAAGAACTCACAATATCAGGATGATCAAAAGGCGGCACATAGACACCATTCGGATCCGCCTTCAACAACACATTCCTCAAATGCCCGTCCGCTTCGCTCCAATGCTCGCCTACCTGCACCACCTCCGCCTCTAGTAGCTTGATCTTAGAAATCATCATCTGAGAAGTAGATTTGGGGACGACGATGGTGCAGGGTCGACGGAGCGAGTATGCTGCGTGCGCGCAGGCGAGTCCGGCATTGCCCCCGGATGAACAGTAGAAGTGGATGGGTTTGGAGGGCCCGTGGGCGGCGATGGAGGAGAGGAGGAGGGCGCCGACGCCGCGGGATTTGAAGGAGCCGGAGGGTTCTGGTGATGGTTAGTGGGGAGGTGTGAGAGAAGGAGGAGTGTGCTGGTTGGTGGTAGGGGCGCCTTTGAATGAGGGCAAGCTAATCAATCCTCTTGAGATGGGTGAGTGGAGGAATAGGAGGACATACGTAAATTCTCAAGTTTGAGGAAAACATTGCTATCCCATTTCAAATCAGCCAATACTCTCAGTACGATTCATTCCTTCCCAACAACGCCCGCAAGATCTCAACCTACCAACCCGCAGCCCGTGACAGAGCAGCCGACCTCACCAACGGCGTTCTGATCCATGGGCGTGGCAACTCTGTCTCCGAACCTAACGATCCCATTTTCGATTCTGTTTCGTCTTTTCTTTTCCTTCTGTTTGTCGAAGTAGAAGCTGTATGTGTACAAGTAATTGCAAGATATGTATCTGACGAAGCAATGAAAACTTTTCCACTTCTTCCTCGAAACCAGTTCTAAGCCGCAGACAATATATACCGCACAGCAGCGAACATATACTCGTACACGTCACTCAATTGACTCTCTTTTGTATATGTGAATGCAGAACAAATCCAAATCTATCCAGAAAACATGTCTAATAGAAACCTCAAAAGCGGTTAGGATATACAAACACGAAGGAAGAAGTCGGGTTCGAAAGATATAAAAGTTATGCATGACTAATGCGGCGGGGTGTGATAGGGCACTAGGATCTTGGTCAAGTTAAGGGCGCATTGGGATGCGTGGAACTTCTTATTGTGGATAGCAGTGCGGAACACTCGGTTCTCTGGAGTAAGGGGTTGGTCGGCCGATGATAAGCGGTGGGGTGGTTTGGCTTAGCTTGGTGATGGATACGATGGATACGGAGGTTTGTTTTACATGATGAGAAAGGGTCGGTCTGGAAGGGGTGCATGGAATACAGGAGATGGATTGCGGGGTAACTAGGGGCAGTTGAGTAAGATTGACGATGAAATCTGGGGATGAAACCAACCGGCATCGGAGGAACGAAGCTGGAGTGGAGGAGAGACACTCTATCTCGTTGGCATGTCTCGTAGCTAGGCCGAAGTCTGGATTGATGTAAATGCCCGTATGAGCATGAGCATCTGACGACTCTTCAATACAGACATTTGCGGTGAACAGGAAACATCGATGTAGATTAGACTCATCTTGAGCGGTAGTGATGGTCTGGTACACACTTTCCACAGTAACGCCATATCCAATCCTATTCTCACTTTCTCACTTTCTCTACCCCCTAGCTTTGGACTCCTTCACCAGTCCTCTCTTCCATTCCCAATAGTTCTTCCTAACTCTATCATACTTATCACCCAGTAAACTCAAAGCTCTATCAGCCTTTTCCCACTCTCCTTTCTCAGACCAAATATCTGCCAACAAGTCTAACCCATGGCTACTCCTCACATCTTCTCCTTCTCCATTCTCATCCCCTAACTTCACAAACTCTGATACGAAGGATTCAACTTCTGAAAACTTCCTTCCACCTTTCTTCAACACTCCCCTTAGATAGTTCCACGAACTCTGGTTCTGCGGCGCTTCGAACGTTGCTGTTTTTGCATATTCGATCTCTCTGTCCACGATTTCCTTCGGGATTTTCTCGTCATATTCATTCGCTTTAGAGTCCGACGTCGCATATTTAGGATCTGAGAATACAAGGAAAAATCGATGAGACCATGCGCTGTTATTCCTTACGTCTTCCCTTATTAACGCTTCTATAGACTCCAATTCTTTCTCGTTGAACATGTCTAGTTTCCGCACCAGATATTGCCTGTAGCTCCAAACGTGGTAGTTCTTCGCGTCCTCTGAGAACATTTGGGTCATGAAGTCGGTTTCGGAGTCTGCTAGAGCCTTGATTGAGGACGGGGAGGAGGCAATCGAGGGGTAGAGGTTGTCGATGAGGGTTTGGCGGTGGTGCCATATTTGGTAGTTCTTTTGGTTTTGTAAAGCGACTTCGTTCACGAACTCTAGTTCGTCTGGAATCGAGGAGGAGAGTGCGAAAAGGGTTGTGGCCCGGTAGAGCCATACGGTATAATGTGCAGCGTTGAGGCTTATGATATGTGCGGTGAGGTCAAGAACTCGGGGTGAATGTTCTCCGCTGGCCATTACTGCGCGCAGATATCCCATTGCTAGAAGGGAATCACAGGTAAGTAACTGCCAGATGAGAGGAAGCTGGAGATCTACCTTCTGCATATTCGTCTGTATATGCGATCGCTGCTAGAGCATTCTCTCCATCATCTTGTGGTATGGGAATCACATCGTCCCATATAGGATTACCCTCGTAGTCTCCCATTGCTATAGTATTCTTTCTAAATCGCACTCCCTAAACCGCGTGTATAGTTCTTGCGTAGTAAAATGCGTCGAGGACTTTGCAAATGTCCAGCAAAGTAATCGTCTGCGTATGGCTTTTCGAGCCTTAAACACCGCAAATGGCAGCTGTGCGTACTGAAATTAAAACTTAATCTTCAGCTCAGCACGCCGCCGAGACAATACTCCTCCAGGTCTGTCCTGCAACACTGCTAGAATATATGTTTCGAGAGCTAAGACGAGTATGAAGGAAGCTCAGCAGTTTAACCAGGGCAATCGTCCAAAGTTGGACGCAAAGCAACAATAACTTAGATTGGCATGCAGATCGAAGTAATGTAAAGGACCGTAATGCAGGTTCTGTATGCCCTTTGTAAAGTTGTCGAATGCAAAACCTCCCGTGGGGCTATCGCAGGGCTTCAAGGTCCGGGTCAAGCTAGCGTCAGCCTTGTGAGGGACACTGACCAGGCTGAAGAAAGAACCATCAACAATGCAACGAACAATACTAAAGACTATATTTGCAATTGCTAAGAAGGATTGTACAAAGCTTCCCATCATTATAGATCATAAGAAAGGGTAACCGTTGTGAACATAATATACAGTAAAAAGAAATCACAGCCGTGGCCAGCACTTAATCTTCTACTCTCCAGAATTTCCAGTCCTCTCCTCCACTTGACCCATGAACTCCCACAAGTTCTTCTACACCTTCTATCCCGTCCGCATTGAGGAACTTTTCTTGGTCGATCTCCTCTCCGTAAGGGTCGTCGTCGCCATGCTTAATGACCGCAGGCCATAGAACACCCACACCGTCACAGCCAAGGGTTGTCTTGAACTGCCTGTAACCCTCCGTTGCCAATGTACTTTCCAAGCGTGCCATTCTTTCTGGGGTAGTATCGGGTCTGAGTAATGTAATCGCACAACCCCCTCCTCCAGCACCAGTAAGCTTTGTCCATCCGATTCCTTCATGGTCAACGAGCTCCCGAATGCGTTCCAGACGAGGATGAGAGACTCCCAAGGACACGAGAAGTCCATGGTTGATCGTCATTAATTTCCCTAGATCTTCTACACTTTTTACTGATTCACTATCAAACTCTGGGTCACCAATCATGACTGCTGCGCCCTCGGTGACCTTATCAATGGCATTTAAAATCGAATCGGTGATTTCTGGGTGCTGTTCCTTGAGAAGTGCTACTTTTGCTACTTCTGCAGCTGTAGATTTTGCTTGCTGTGTGTCCACTATAAGGAGAGGAAGCTCTGGGAAATTCCACAGTGGCTTTACAGTTGGGGGCTTCGAGTAATCCGATCTTTGGAATCGTACAGCTTTTCCTTGCGTAGCCACTGTATTATCCACCCCGGAGGGATTCCCGTGTATGCACATTTCTCCAACAAACGCCCATCGATTTATCCTCTCAATCTGTAACCGGCCTTCCACGGAAGGCTGATCTGGATGTGGGCCGGAAAGTGTCCTTATTTGCAGCAGTAGAGCAGCAGAAAGACACACCGATATAGAAGCGCTGCTACCCAGCCCAGCAGCGATTGGGATTGTTGAACGTAGGGTATACAAGCACCCCGGGAAAGATTGCGATCCGAGCGAGAGGAATATGTAGAGAAACGAAGAGGCCGAGCTCTGATGGATCTTTCGGATATCTTCGGGTTGGTCAGGGGAGATGTTCTCGAGGTGCGGCTTCATGGCTTCTACCAACTCAGGGTCGAGAGACGTAACTAAGTCGTAATAATACTTCTTTTTCGAGGGATGTGAGAATGTACTCCATGGTAAATCGTCAATGTTCCAGGTATGGGAAAGGTTGATATCTGGGAATCTTAAGGATATCGTTCGCTTCGACTTCGACAGAGCTGTAACGAGGAGGTATGATCGAAGCGAAATGGAGGCAGAAATCGCTGCCTGTGCTACTTGTTAGACCGCGGGCTTCGTTTTTCGGAAGATTGCACGCACCTTTCCATGCACTACCGCATGTTCACCGAAGACAATGACTTTCCCTGGTGCAGATACCATAAAAGCCGGCATCATCGGAGTAGACTGTTTCCTGTCCAGGGGAGTTCTCCTTTTCGGCTTCGCAGAGCCATTGATGCTCGCTATCTCCAATTCGTCGGCGACTATGCTAACACGGTCTTCATTCTTGATCGCCATGTTGCGCGGTGGCATATGGAAGGTTGGAGAGGCGGAAGGACTACGCGTACTGTCGGAAGGGGTGATTATAGGGACGGAATCGGCCGTGGTGCTGGAGCTTGATCGAGTATGAGTTTTTGGCTGGAATTGTTCACCAAATGACCTTCTGGCAGTTTTACTTGTCATTGCAGTGCATGAGCCCGTGGCACAGGACAAGATGTGGTCGGATCTCCTTTGTTCGGATTGATTTCGGGGGAGGCTGCCGCGGAAAGGTTAATTATGAGCGAAATGCTTTCGTCCCTAGGCAAAATTGTTGAGATTGTGACATAAGATCAAAAGCCAGTGAGATGTGAGATGAGGCGCTGCTTTTCCACGATATATAGAACGACGGTGGTGAATGGGGGCCGATCGGGTCTCAGCAACGACTTCCTGATATTATGGGAGGTTATCGTCTATGTTTACCTGTCAGGTATGTACTCGAGTACCGCACCGGCTTTCCGTACCTTGCACCGAGCACCAGTGACCAAGCTGACTCCCACGTTTATAAAAGTTCTGGAAGGAGTAAGAGCTGGGGTTGGGAAACAGGGGGCGTACAGGACAGCTTCTAATTCCAGCACAGTACTATAAGGAGGAGAAGGAGATGATTGCAGCACTAAAACGTCCCCATCCAATGACAGACGCGAGCCCCTGACAAGCCGGGGCTGTGCATGGACGCGAATTGCGACCAATCGATATTCATCCAATTACTAATGTTTTCGGTACGACCTGGTGGACCCGTCATTCTCCCACATTCACTTCCTCACTCTCACTCTGTAGGAAGAAGTATATCTTCATGCTTGCCTTTTATGGAGTTTATTATTAGTGTTCCTCAGTCCCGAGGTCGGACTGGAATGGAGTGCCTCAGGCTGTCTGGGCTTCATCAAGCATATCACTCGACCGCACCTTCCCCGTCATACACAACTTACCACCAAGACCAGGCCTTGCACAACCTTCTCTTCTCTCTCATTCCACTCTTCTCTCTCATTCCACTCCTCTTTCCATCTACCTCACTTCTTCTGGTAATTGAATCAGCGGAGAGTGAGTGGAAGACGGCTGCTCTCTGTTCAATCTCGCATTTATTTCACAGTTCTCAGCACCATATTCTTTCGGTTTTAACTTTCCCATTGCTATCACTACTGCATTTTTCGTACAAACACTTATTTAATTTAAAAAAGAAAGACACAAGTTCCCCAGCCAGCGCTGCCACCAAATTCTTCTGAAGCAAGTGAATTTCGACAAGTTCAACGAACTTTGAAAGGTGACAACAATCTTCCTTTTCGGCAGTGGCAATAGTCAAGATGGCAAGAGCAGGCGCGAAAGCACCTACTTCTAACAAAGCCAAGAAGGCTACGGTCCCAAAGCCTCGAAAGGCCGCAGCTCCAAAGAAGCCCAGAGTTTCGAAAGCTCGCAAGGCAAGAGGTGAGCCATCGTCCCTATCATCGCGCAAGCGTCGGGGCCATCACATTACAAGGGCACTGTTGGCAATGGATGATGAGAACGATGACCTTCGCCAGTTTGATGGAGTCTTTGCGCCAGGATCTCATTCTGCCAGCACATGGGGTACACTATCATCTGGTCCTATTGTCGGTACCGTTGGAGCAGTAAGAAAGTCTATATTCCGAAGCCAGAAATCTTCCAAGCAGAAACGCACTGTTACTTGCTTTTCCGAACTGATTGCGGATTGGCAAGATCCAGAAATTGAGTCCGCTAGCAGAGAACCTAACAGCCCAACTCGGTCTTTGTTCCTCCGCTACCCCCTCGAGGTCCGCGAGAAAATCTACGCCATTCTTCTGCGTTCATCGAGCTCTATTCTTGTTGGTTACGACTGGGAGAAGGTGGAGAGAAGCCCTTCGCTTGATCTCAGAATTCTTCGAGTTTGCAGACAAATCAACGCTGAGGCCACACCATTTCTCTACAAAATCAATATATTCCACGCAGTTCTACGCCGCAGCTTTAGATACAACATGTTTTCTTTCGACCCACTCTTGATCTCCTCTCAAAGTCTGCACCTATTTAAATACGTGCTCTTAGAGTGCCCGGTGAACAATTTCCATAGTGAGTGGTACGCGGAAGTGACTAGAGGCTTAGAATTACTAGGAATGGCAAAACCGATGCTGGAATCTTTGACTATTGTCGTCAGCCCACAGAGAGTTGGAATGAGCTCTACTGCTTTAGGTTTGGAGGCCAATCCGATCACTTTCGCGGACTTTTTCTGGTTGGATGGGGGCATTATGAAGGCAATAATGGAGCTGAGGTGCAAGACCCTGAGGGTGGTAGTGAAGAAAGGGAATGGGAGGAGGGTGCTCATGGAAGTGGACCTGAGATACGTGATGTTGAGCCGGAAGATAGAAACCCAAAATGACGCTCCAAGCTGGTTTGCTAGAGATCCTTCCTGTTTAGAGCCGAGATTGGCTAGAGAAGCAAAGGCAATAGAAGAGCTAGCGGCTCTGAAGGAACGATTCGAGGGTATCTTTAAAAATGACGAGCGTGCAGTAGGAGAGGGCTGGTGCCGATTCATGGACGCAGACAAAAAGATCATCGGAAAGGGCTTGTGCTGGGAGCCGTAAAAGATACGAAGTAGCAGGATTACGTTCGCATCTATTCGCCCACAATTTACTGCGCCATTCGCGATTGTCCATTTTCTTCAGGTCTCGCATTCTACCTTCGCAACTCTACGCTTCTATTAATATTGCTCTACGCCAGACCTCCATCCAGGATTCGAAGCGCTTAATTCCAATTCATACCAAGATTGTGGTAACGCGTCCCAAGACTCATTGCCGTTCGTCTCTCCTACTTTGCAGTGGTAATTTCCGACATCATGAATATGTGGACCTGAAGGCCACGACCGCTTGACAGGATAGGCAAGGAGGTCCAACTTCTATATCTATGCCGAATTATCTACTTCTGACTTTTATTTATCTAGTATCAAATAGCGAGATTCATAGCACAAATCTCTCTTCCAGAGTAATTCATATCGTGATAATGAATTTACTTGCGGGAAAGAGTGAATTATTTCCCGCCATATCTTTTCTACCAAGGCAGCGACATCCATTCAAACTCAGCATCGAATCACCTGCCTCGCTTTTCTATCTCACCAGCCACCTCAGCCTTTTTCTATTGTCCATTGTCGAGGTGGCGAGTCCAGAATTCACTGTCTCTGCCGTTTCGCGAAAGGTTGGGAACAGTGAATTTGGACTTCAACATCCAGTAGGTAAAGCTCACGAGAAGTCGGATTGGGGAAATGGGAATAAGTTGAGATATGGCTGGTATAACGTGTTGATAACTTGAGCAGTAAGTTAAGAAGCACACTTCCCTACAATTTGATACCAATCATGCCAAGATTCCCCCTTTTAAGTGTTTGCGAGGTAAGTCACGTGGTAAGGTATAGCTGAACTTCCAGATGATTAGCTGCCTTGACCTCTCCATTGGTAGAAGTGTACGCTCGTGCAGTCTACTTGGTAGGTGGACTCTCATTCATGGTTGCTTTTTTCGTTCTCGACATCATGCTCCTACAACACGACAGCAAAAGCGGGAACTTACTACCAAGATAACCGCTATCACGGCGACGACGATGCATTCTAGATAGCTTCAGTGAATCCAAACTGCTTTTGGAGGTACTCATTCGCCGGGAAAGCGGTATCTCATTTCCAGCCCCCGAACTTCTTTTCGCCGTACCCTCCAGCAAAATAGGATAGCTTCACTTCACAACCTCACCTTCAGCATTCATCAGAAATTCACATCCACCCAACCACCTCTTTTTCATATGGTAGCCTCCCCGCCGCGCACACTCGACATTTTCAAGGAAATTAATTATTCGGTTACTTCACTAATTTCAAATTGCTTTCGACTTTCTGATCCTGTCACCTTTTCTTCCACAACCACTTATTGAAGACGGCGACGTTGATCTTTGTACCAATTCCACATTTCAATTCTCACGATACCAAAACGACTCTCAAGAGCCGGGCTCTTGTAAATTACTTGAAGATCCAGCTTTCTTTGAACACTTCTTGTCTCTACTACAATTTTCTGCCTCTTTGGCTATTTGTATTTTTCCAAATTTCACCTTTACCTCGACTTCTTACAGCAGTCTTTTCTGCAGGCGTCACCTAATTTCAGGTTGATATTCGAAGAAACTACTACGTCTTCGAGAGCCACCTGGTTCTACTACCACTATTCTTCATTCCACGCAGGCGCCCATATTTTCTGCACATCAGTTCATACCGCAGCTCTGTTTCTACCCTTTCTACCATAAGTTGCTAGAATCCACTCTAGAGCTGGAATATCTTGTAATCGTCTCACAGGCAAGAAATTCGGAAGTAGGTCAGATGGCAGCCATCCAAGCACATGAGCTTGGTGAGGCTGACTATCATACAGACTCTAGACCTTTCGCGTTCATACCAGCGTTGATTAATTCCTTAGTTTGGTCTATACAGCCTCTACAAATCAGATTTGTACCTGGGTCGTTGAAAATCAAGCAAATCGCCTGTTTGATTTTGTTCGTTGCTTCAAACCGACTTCACCCTCAAGGTCAGTTCGAATAATTTTTGAAACTTCTAGACACGCGCTAATGTACTCCAGCTTGTTCACCACTCCGTCCAGTTGCTCGATAGAGTTTTTATCTCCATTCGAATACTTTTCAATACCATTACAAACTTTCTCCATGGCTCCAAACAAGTCTCCCGAGGCCCTTGAGAGGTCTCAGATGAGCCTCCCTCAAAACTCCAGCCACACTGTCTACATCTGCAGCCTCTGCGTTCCGAAGCGTGAGCTAGATATCACACAATACACCTTCATGGACTCTGAGGAATGCAAGAGCCACGGCGAGCAAGTTCACAACCTCAAGGGCAAGACTCTCGGTGAATTTAGTATGTTGGAATCCCTCGTTTGAATGGACTGCGCTAACCTGCAAATAGTCCATAATTCATTCTTGGAGACCCATTTCATGCTTAGTGCACTGAAGAAAACCCCTCATAATGGCCAAGCAGGCACCGGTGTTTCGAAGCGTAAGTATACTCGTCGGGCTACTGTCGCCGTGGCTAGAACTGCTGCTTCCACGCCCGAAAATCAAAGCACTAACATTCAGCGAGGTTACCATGCTATGAACGACGACGACGAGGAGAGTGCCAGCAGTGATGACGAAAATGATCCAATGCCAAATTCTGACCTTTTCAATTCTTCTCGTGCAACTACCTTGCCAGTTGACGCTGATGGATTCATTTATGATCCTCAGATGACTGGGCCTGTTTCTAATGGTGTGCATTGGCCATTTGCTCTTTCTGAACTTTTTGGTGGCGAAGATATGGATGTTATGTCTGCCGATCCTGTTCATATGGACAGCCAAGTGGCCTTCCTGAGAGATAATCAGATGAGCGATTGGTTTCTCGAGTCGAACTCTCTTAGTCCGAGCAACCCTTCTGTGTCATACTTTGATTCAGTGGGTGGACAAGAAACATGCGCATTCCCAATCCAACAAACTGGTCACAACAATTCCCTTCCTTATATGGGTAGTCCTCTCTCAAATACTTCTCGGTTCGGTACCGATAATTTGGGTTCTCTCCAGACTGGGAGCTTTCAACCTGGGGGCCAACTTCTGAGAATGCCATCATTCAATGGGTTTTCTAATTTCGGTCTTGATACGTCTGGTTCTCCGATGACAGAGTTCTGGACCGATGACAATACACCTGCAATGAGCAACTCCCCAACGAGCGCTTACTCTGGCCTCTCAGTCGGTTCTTCACCAATTGGCGGGTACAAAAGGGACTTGTCAACCACATTCATCCATCAATCACCGTCTCCATCTACACCGGATGCTCGGTTCATGCAGAGAACCCCCCGCATTGAGCCAGTATATGATTACCATTCATTACCTCGATCTACTTTGGCAACAGCCCACCAGTCCACCAGTCAATTTCAACCTCGGCGCTTGAGCGAAAACCCCCAATTTGAGTCCGCAATATCCGCAGGTGGAGATGCTATTCTTGCTGCAGGTGAAGCTCGGCTTGCGCTATCTCGTGCCCAACAAGCTGCAGGAATCCCACGCAAACATCGAAACAATGGAACCATGGGTATTCCGTTGACAGCCAAGAATTACGCCGCAGCTGGGATGCCCCAGATTTTGGGTTCGAAGGCTCGCTGTAACACCAAGCCTGCTCCAGCACGCAAAGTTTCTGGCGTTCGCAAGATTGCTTCCAATTCACGTCGTTCGAAAATTCCTAGAAGTCCACTTGCAATTGATACGGACGTGGCTACGAGCACTTTCAACGTTGTTCAAACTCCAGTTGCTTCTTATAACTCTCCATCGCCTCCGACCATCCGCCGAAAGCCCAGTCGTCGCCCGTCCAAGGTGAACACCAATGGCCCGTTTTCAAACAACGAGGTCATTCCTAGAAGCGACTTCGACAGCGCAATTCCAATGGTTGATGCCCGTGACATCTCTCAAACCATTGAACTCGAGCCTGCTGCTAATACCGCGGAACCGACAGCAGCCATGAACGCAGCCATGAACGGACACAATTCGAGCCATCTCAAAGTCAAATCCAACCAGTTCGTGCCATCGAACGGAGCTTACGTCTCACCTTACCAGCCACTCTCACCCCTTCCAGTTGGCAACCCAAACGTCTCATCGAACACGCAATTAACTGCTGCTGACCTGGAGCTGTCTGAGGACTTTGACTTTGAGAAATACTTCGAGTCCTACCAGGCTATGAACCCGGAGACTAGTGCAAGCATCAACGGCGCAATTGACTTGCCTCCTCTGCCTTTCGATTCAGAGGATTCAACCACCAACATTGAACCTCTCATCCCCGAGTCGTCGGTGCAAGAGTTTTTATCCACACTTGCCACCCGTTCGTCATCTCTGACCTGTCCGTCTTCTCTGAGCTGTGACGACGCAAGCGGAGCGCGAACTTACCCAGCTTCCGTCCAGATGCCTCCATCTTCTTTGGAGATGAGCGAATCGATGACAGCTATGGAGCAACAACACCACCAAGTCAATGCTCATAATGCCGACTCCATTACGCTCGAGAACGATTCCGACAAGGAGATGGTTGAGCTACAAGAAATCAACGCTGGACTCGGCATGGAGAAGGCAGAACTTCAAGAGAAGGAAAAGGCTGCTGCTGTTGTCTTCACTGAAGCAAGAGCTGATCATGGGTACAATGGAGATGATGTCGTTACTGCTCCCCTTTCACCACTCTTATCCACTTCAATCATCACCACCTCCGCAGCAAGCAATGCGACTACACCACCATCCAACCAATGGGAACAACTTGTCTTCAGCGACGAGTCCATCGAAACACCACTTGGCAATCTCGAGTGTCAGGGTGATTGCTTTCCCGCTAGGAATGAGTTTGATTACAATTCTGAGATTGATTATCTGCATTTTGATTTTTAGTGCGATGGTTGAAAATGGGTTTCTGCAAGTGATGTTTGAGGAAGTGGGACGTTTGAAACTGGTTTTCTGCATGTGGCTTGAGGAACGGAGAACAATGGAGATGAGAAATTCGGAATGGAGAGCAGAGTGACATTGAATTACTAACTATATTGTCTCGCAAAATATTGTGATTCTGGGGATTGATTTTACGGTTTTTGATTTTTATTAGGAGAGTTGAAAGTGGTGTTTTCTGCAAATGAGGTTTGAAGGAAAGGAGTAAAAGGGTGGATATGAGGAAATGGGAACGGAGAGCAGAGGGACAATGGATCACTAACTATACTGTCTCACGAAAGAAGGTTTTCAAGTACAACATTCGAAATGTTACACTGGATCATAGAGTTTAGAAAAATGAATTACCATGTAAATTCCACGGCAAGTTGGCACCTGTGAATGTTGTGTCTGTTTGAAATTTGCTTTGTTCCATGGATCCCTTTTATTCAGCGGAGCTTTTGGGGATGCATGGACAATACCGGACATACGGTACTTTCTTGACAGTTTAGAGCCAAATCAACTCGAGGTTTTATATTAACTTCTCAATAACTCTATGATCTCTTTTCAGAGGTCTCCCAATGGATAAGATAATGAGTTATGATTCCCTGCCTTGCAATTCTTCTGGGTTATATTCGAAAAGACTCGCCTACCTTGGTACCATCGTCGCTACCGATCATGCCCCTTTCAACACCGCCATAGCCCTCCTCAGGCTCTGAAGCACCTCTAGACAAACTTACCGAAGTCCCCGTTTACACCACCACTACTTTCTCTTACACCATCGCTTCCCCTGTAAAGCAGTTATCGCCTCACATCGTGACAGTAGCCTAAGGTACCTCAAAATCCCAACCCACATTCGATCCTCCAGGGCTGAAAGCCTGAAACGCCGATAAGCTGAAAATAAGATCTGATGATCTCGCAGCCGCAGTCATGCATTGTGGCTTGCGTAGACCTACGATTCCCGAAACCCGATACAACGGGTTACGCTAATGCGTCGCTTAAGCGGAGGATTTTGATCGTTTGGAATTCGAAAGCCGAGACGGCGCATCGCATTGAGGTTAAAAATAGAAAATTGTTGGGTAGAGCATGGGGAGCACGTGGGATACTGGAGCGTGGAGGAGCACGTTGGATGTCCTGCGGAATGAAAGTGGAGGCTTGGCATTCGCCGACGAGACCCTTAACCTCAGGTAATGTCATTAGCTAAGTGAAGAGCGTGTGCTTCGTCAGGTTGTGGATAACTAATGCATGTGATCCGTCGATTCGGGGAAGTAGAATGATTTCTACCCCTACAACTGGCCGTGTTGTGTTGTCTTGACATGTTGTGTTCGAGCATGAAGCAAGATGTAAACAACGTAATAGGAATTGTATGGGTGCGATCTCATCGTCTTTTTCATCATAGCGAAGCCTGCACGACATAGAATAGCAAGAACTTGGGCGGACGGTAAATGTCTGAGTACTCTATCAGACTGCTGAACGTGACATGTAACTCGTACCAGCACAATGTCCGAAGTATTTCTGTTTGCTAGGAACCCGAAGTCCCAAATCTCTCAAAACACGCCAGAGTCCCGGAATGTTCGAGTGTTCCAACCGATTCAATGCCCCAGAACCTCTCCATGCCCCCAAAGCGTCCCGATGCCCCGAAATTTCTCGATGTCCTGAAGCGTCTCGATTCGCCAAACGACATGCCTCGCAACTGCTACTGCTCGATACCTCAAATGGTTTCAATGTGCAGAACTAAGCAAAAGTTTGGCATAAGCATACTGCATGTCGGTACTATCACCGTCAACTTCTTTTATTCGGCTTTTTGGACTCGTCACCGTCCCGGGCAACGCTCGGAAAGGAAGGTCCGGCAATGTAGCTAATCTACAAGGCTGATTGCTTAGTGTTGGCAGCAGACATAGCGTCAGCTGTTCCTCCATCAGGGAGAGGATAGCCCTCCCATCCGTGCGAGAGTCCAGATCGCTCAGACTTTCCTAGCTCGGAAAGCTCAAAGTTCAGATCAGACGGCAAGCTGTCGATGACAGAACGGAGCCTTTTCAGATGAATTGGCATCCATATATCATAGATATTTTTAATGAATTTGTGTGCTGTCCATTTCTCGTTACCGTCCAATGCCCAAATGCTGAACGCATTGATAGTATGGCGGTAAAAAGTGGTCTTCCCCTTATCGATTATAGGATAATGGCCATAAAGGGCAACATCCCTCTCGTTATGCAAAACTGAGAATGCCAGAAGCTGTCGACGGACTTCCTCTTCGCGCTTTACAAGCCTAAAGAGTTCGACTATACCTCTCAATGCAACTGTCATACTATGAGCATTTCTGCGATCAGCAAGAATGAGTGACCCAGCCTCGCACACTTCGGAAGTTAAGAAGGGAAAGTCCATTAGCATAGTGGCCATGAAATAGGTTTCCACATCAATCCCAGCAGGGTCGCCAACACGAAAAGTTTGATTTGGCTAATTGCTCGTTTGTGAACGCAGTTCGCTTGAAGCCAACAGCATAGTCCGGTTGCGGACGAGGGCCGTAGAATGGTATGATACTATTCCAGCCTTCATTGACGCTTTCAATCAAAACATCCAAATGAGTTGATCCAAAGGTTGCCAAAGTTTCCGCAGAGGGAACAATTAATCGAGCGATATCCTGGATTACCCTTGCTTCATTCCCGTGACTTAGCTTTTGGCATGTTTTCTTAAATATCGTCGCGGAATAAAGATTCAGTGGGCACCGTTTGCTCTCTCTCTAGGAGGAGTTTGCAGAGGTCTGCGCTTGCATCCGTGATCCCCTGGTCGGCACTGAATTGAAAGCTTCCTTTACTTTGCAGAACATATGAATAATCTGGGCTAATATACGGGGCACTTTTCCATTCTCTTGGCTTCTGGTCGCTAGGTGTGACATAACTAGACTCAGAAAGACCGGTCTCCCATTGCTCGCCACGATCGGGCAGCGGGGATCTTTTTCTGGCAAGTAGATAGCTCATAGCTTCCGGCACAAAAAAGTCCTTGGGCCACTGCAGCTCACTTCTCCAATGTTCGATCATATCGCTTTGCTTCTTGCTGAGAACAATTGAGTGATTTGTTCGTTGTCGCTTGGAAAAGGCGGGGTTTTGCGGTAGGCTTCGTTCGCGATTTCGAACAGACGTCTGCATGGGAATTAGCATTGTAGTAATACATGGAAGCAGGAAGAGATACAGTTTTGCTAGCGGCGTCGCTAGATATAGAGGGAGGGGCACATGGTTCACATTCGACGGCCGTGTCCTTGGGTATATTTTGGTCTTGGAGAGACATCTTCTCCACAGGTGTAGGTTAACGACAAGATAAACGCGCTCATTTGTTCAACCCATCTTACCTGTAGGCGTCGCAGACTCTGCCGAACCGACTGCGCATCTGTGTCTCGAATGTCCAAATATTTAGGCAAGGAGATGTCGCCCGGGAAGATACGCGGCGAGGCACGTCGTCATATCTAGCTCACAACAACAGCTAGAAGGACCTGGATTATGTCAGCACATATTATGTAACACAGGTGTAATTGGCCTAGAACAGCCAACGATTCCCCTCATCCTACTAGCAATCCCCGCGGCAGAGAGAATACTAACTAGTCTGCCCCCACGGCAGTGGCCCTCGGAGAGCCAGCGGAGCGTCTTTTAAACCCCCAGATATGAATAAATACGCAAATGGTTGATGAGGATTACTTATTTACCATTCACAGTCAGCGATTTTACTGATACGACTACCCTGGTCTCTAATTCAAGGTACAATCTCAAGGGCATCGGTTTCTAGATGACCTTGCGCGAGCTCAACGACTTTACAAGCGACTTCTCATTTCGGTCAGTGTGACAGTGTTCCAGTTGCCGCGCGATTTTGACGTTCTTCACGCCTTCATTGGGATCAGAGGTGTCATCCGTGATGAGAAGCTCTGAAATGGTCAGGATATAGAGTTGAGATGTTTGGTGATGAGATGTTTGGAGGTAACTATGCTGGATATCTGCACTCCTATTGTAGTTATCTGATGTCCGCTGACGACTTACTGATTTTCTGGTCTCAGAACTTCATTGAACAGATCGAGGCGATGAAATAGTTATGGGGTTTCAGATAGAGACTTCAGTTTGCGAATTTGATTGTTGGTGGAAGGACCTTGAGTAGAACTGCAAAACCAACGTACTTGTTGTAGAAAGGGTAGCAGTAATTCGTCTAGGGGTAATGCTGTCGTTATTGTAAGTGCTCGCCCGGTAGTCTTCTGCGAGATACTTGGGACATGAACAAAGTCAGCGGCGCTGAGACTAGGAGAGGGAAAGCCCTGAAGCCTCAGCTATTACATGTATTCTTTGCCAACTGCATGATCTAGTAGATCTGATGCCAGGGGATGACGTCTCGGATGCACATAAAGCCGGGGAAACATATGCTCTCTCCGACTTAGAATCATTGAGCATAGTAGAGTAGCATCTGGAAGTGTGCTTAGTGAAACAAACAGGAACTCCCCGAAAATAAGATCGGAATCTACACTTGTTAGTGAGATCTGAGACACGGAGTCAGTCATTGGCACCGGACATAAAGTTGTGGCGTTGCGGGGGGACATGGAGAAGTAGCACCCGGCGGGGTTTGGGGTTTAAGTAGGCATGCGCGGCACACCAAAATGCGGCCTAATACCCTTTCATCTCTGTCAATATATAAACTTAAAAGCTCTTGCAAATAGCTATAGATATATTTCGAAGAACTTTTAAACCAGATAGATATATTCAAGTTGATTGGATACTAATATCTTAATCTATTGATTTCTGAGTACTTGAAGAACAACATCTGGTTGTACAATAACTAAACCCCACCGGATGAGCTGGTAGTCCCAACCCCGCCGCTATTCCCCCCACAACTTCCCCGCCACAGTGCCACAATGTTCCACATCCACAAGTCAGATGCTCGTCGGCAGTTTAAATACCATTCATAAGGGACACAGCCATAAGCCTCCCCTTAATCTTGCAAAACTCTCGCATTTGCTTCAATCAAAATGCCATCCTCCATCTCGTCACGACCACCCTCACCAAACCGAGGCTCTGGAATTGCTGCGGACCTCGCAGTGGAAAACCAGGAAAGCTTGGAACAATGGAGGAAGGAAATGGGAATCGATGTTTCGAAGCAGGTACGACTGGTTAAGTTGTCGCATATGCGGTATCAGCACAAAGATATGGAGAAGATCTCGGTTTTCATGCAAGGTATGTGACTTGAGTGTCTGCCATATGTCTTCAGTCACTTAAAGTTTTGTGTAGATTTCGGAATGAGGATAGTAAAGAAAACGGATGAGAAAATATGGTTTGGTGGATATGGAGAAGATCATTACGTTTACGTTGCTGAGAAGGGAACGGAAGACAAGTTTCTTGGGGGTGTTTATTTGGTGGAGAGTGAAGCGGATTTGGAAAAGTGTTTCCCCTATCCATATCAAATTATAAGATCACACCCGCACTAACAATCCCCAGAGCATCCCAAATTCCCGGTGCAAGCGCGATAGAAGACCTCAATGACGCTCCCGGACGAGGTCGACTCGTCACCATCTTCGACCCCGAAGGATTTCCTGTCAATGTAATATTCGGCCAAGATCCCGTCCCCACAAACCAGCTTCCTACACCCGAAAAGCTAGTTTACAATTTCGAGGACGAGAAGAAGCGAATCAACAAATTCCAAAGATTCAAAGAAGGGCCCGCTGCTGTTCATAAGGTAGTACCCAACCCCACATACATATGACATGACGGTGGCTTACATTGTGTTACTCCAGCTTGGGCACTATGGACTCTGTGTCAGAGATTTTGTCACGCAATGGAAGTTCTACGTGAATAACTTCAATCTCGTGCCTACGGATTGGCTTTATATAGACGAGCCGGATGGAAGTAAGAGAGATGTTGCTCTTTTCGCACATATTGACCGAGGCGAGGATTATGTTGATCATCACACGTTTTTTCTGAGCACGAATAAAAGCTCTCATGTGCATCATTGCTCGTTTGAAGTTCATGACTTCGATACACAGCTTCTTGGTCACAAGTAAGAGAGCCGGTCCTCCTCCTCCTGGACACATTCTCTAACTATTTTGTGCTAGGTGGTTGGCGAAGCGTGGATATAAGTCTGTGTGGGGTGTTGGGAGACATATTCTTGGGTCGCAGATATTTGATTATTGGTGGGATACTTCAGGGTTCATGATTGAGGTGAGTCACCTAGATACCTACATGCCTTGAAGACATTACTTCTAAGGGATTCAACTAACAAATATGTCACCGGTATCAGCATTATGCAGACGGGGACCAGATAAATCACAAGACACCAATTGGGAGAGGGCCAGCGGGTGACGAGAGCCTTGCTGTTTGGGGACCAGAAGTACCTGCAACATTTTTGGACTAGATGGCAGTTGGGAGTAATTGTTGGAAGGACGATGGGAACAGTTGAGAATATTGAAAAATTTTCTGGGGATGATGTTGATGACGAATTGATCTTACATTGCCGGAGCACGTTGCCGTACTGGAGTTCCCCTCGCCGGCATTTGGAATAAGTGACCCACATAAGCAAGTTCCCCCGCATTTGAGACCCCACCGCAGCTCATGGGTGAATCCCGTCCCGTCGTCCACAGAACCAACAGCAACGGGAATAAACCCCCACATCACAGCAACATCAACAAGGCACCTCACACATGCCCTAGAAGAACTAATCTGGAAAAGCAGTTGAATATCTTGCTATGTGAGGCAAGCGCTCCGACGGGCGTGACCGGTAAAGCCAGTGAGGCTATTATTCTCTGTGGATTAGAAGATAATGCCCATCACATACACCTCATCGAAATCATTCAGTTTCTTGTGATAATAACATGGAACTGCTTTGTTTCTGATATATCTAACCAAATATCGGCGGCGCAGCACTACTTTCCTCTACCCCTCATATCTAACCTTATTGATCAATGTTCCAATCTTCTCAATCTCGATCCTGATATCCCCACCGTCCTTCAAAACAACCTTCGGGTCCCTGAAATATCCAATACCAGCAGGTGTACCGGTCAAGAAAATGGAGCCGGCTTCCAGCGTTGTGCCTTGAGATAGGTAGGAAATCTGTTGACGGATGTTGAAGATCATGTCCCTTGTATTGTTAGCAAGCAGGTTTCTAGTACAGACGGAAACAATGGAATGGGTCTCTTACTTTGTGTGGCCATCTTGGACCGTCTGCCCGTCGTAGATTGCTTTGATCTTCAATGCTTGTGGATCGGGAATTACAGAGGGTGATACGAGAACAGGACCTGTATTAACTCGTCAATACCATACTCCTCGAAATAGGGCCCGCATGCGTGACAAGGAAATGTAACCCTACCAATCGGACAACTCGAATCCAAACCCTTCGAAAACGACCATTGCGAAGTGAGCAACTGCATCACCCGTGCCGAAACATCATTACTGGCCGTATATCCCAGCACATAATCCAAAGCCTCTTCCTCCGAAATATCCCGTCCCGTCTTCCCTATGACAAGACAAAGCTCCGCTTCGTAATCGCTCGACCCGTCCTGTGCTGCTTTCGGGACGTTGATGGTTGCGGGATACGGGCCTGAGAGCGCGGTGCGCGGTTTTGCGAACAGGATCGGAGCTTTGGGGAGAGGGAGATTGGCTTCGGTTGCGTGATCACGGTAGTTGAGGCCGAGGCAGCGGATGAAACTACACTCGCTGCGGTCGATGGGGGAGAGGAGCTGGGGGTGGATGGAGAGTTAGTTTCTATGTCTATTCTAATTGCGCACTTCTAAGCTTTGGAAATTATACTTACTTGTTGTACGGTTAACACTGTCTCGGTTATCTTGCCGTTGAAGAGAGTTCCGTTTATCTCATATGCTTTCACTTCTTTTCCTTCGAATGTAGCAATGCCAACATCTTGACTGGTGTCGACGAGCTGGCCGATGTGGATTTGATGGTCTTCCTTCGCGATGAATCGAATAGCGTGGGTCCAGGACTGCATTTTCAGAAGTGTGGTGAGCACGGGGTCAATTTGTACTGGGAAATGGGATATTTATCTTTTAGCTGTGGATGGTAGAGGAATTCTTACTCAAGATATCTTCCCAGTGTCATATCGAGTCTTCCGTGTTTTGCGGAGAACGATAATCCCAGAGCATAGCAACGATATTGAGTGGTAGTGCAGGGCCGAAGGTGGCTGAAGAGAAGAGCAGAAAGAGAACTGGCGGGGTGCTCGGGCATTGTAAAGGCCGGGTGCGGGGTACGGGATGCGGGGGGTTCAGGGTAGAATAGCACCCGCGCAGATCATTAATTTGCCTTTCAATTCTCTCTTGGTATATTTATCCTTTTCTACTTTCCAGACATAAATTGGAAATTGCTTGTTATTTTCTAAAACTTGTAAATAGGTTTTACAATTCAAGCCTTTGATCTACCTGGAAACAACAGTTTGTATATTAAAGAAAGATCAATTGAAGTTGTGTCCGGGGCGCTGAAGGCGTAGAAGACGAAGTCCGGAGACATTCTTGGAGGATGATTAGGGATGTAGAGGGGTTTAGGGGAAAACATGGATCGGAGTCCGATGGGCCTATGTGAGGTATATTCCTGCAGGATATCCGAGAGAACTACAACCTCCGAGTAGCCTTTATTTACGACAGGTCCATCGGAGCTCTATGGTCGCATCAGGTGCGAATACAGATCGATCCATCGTAAATATAAGCCACTGGGAAGTTTGTATATCCCTCGCAGTATATCCAAACACCGAAAGAAAGATACAAATACCGCGTTTTACTCGAACCAGCATCCCGTTGCATACTACGAATGTAGTATAACAGTGCAAATGCAAAGATTAATAAGATGTTATTTGTGTTGCATAGTGCCAATAGCCTCTTAACACACCACGCCGCCACAAAACCGCCAGTCTTGCGGGTTCAGCCCCGAGCTTGGTATCAAAACACCCACGGAGAACGAGTCACCGAATAGGAAAGCCTAGACGCATTTATTCTCACATCGGCTTCAATGTGTAGGAGGGAACAGCAAACCGCAGCGGTATCCGACACCATGATTTTAATGACCGTCAAGTAAAGGTACTACCGGAAATGTACAATTCAAATTTAACGTCGTGGTTGCTTTAGGTCATGTTCCATGGTTCTTCGACTGTTGGGCTGACTATCCAATAGATTGCTTCAGTATCTTGACCAAATTTATTGATAGGCAAGATGAATCGACATTCAGCCAGAGATTCATTCAATTCCAGTCAGTCCAAATGAGAATATTATCAGTTTTTAGAGATATACAACGAAGATACTGGTAACCAGATGATAATCTACTGACACAATTGAAATGATTGGTTATTTGCTGTTCAATCTCGTAGGTCCTCAGTAAGTCCGACGAATTTGTTGCCCATAGCATCGAGTTTCGAGAGGATAAGAGGTGCAACAAAAACATTTTCCACCCCAAATCGTATACTGTAACACCTGTCACCTGACTCACCTCAAACAATCAACTCCACTCCCGGTCCGATCTGAATGTCCTAGCATGTGAGTATCGTTAGATGTTAATTCGTCTTCGTCGTATAGTATGTCATAGCTGATGGAATAATACGCTAGAATAAGCCTATGCCCTGATTAATATGAATCAGCCTTGATCACCTACATAGTTGTACATGCACCTTTTTGAGTGCAGTGCGGCAACTAGGTAATCAGAGCCACAGTAATAGACAAATTTCTTAGATGGTAAGTTAGAGTCCACTCCCAGGCGGAGGGGAGGGTTCTGTAATGACTAAGCAGTTACTAACTTACTATATTTGTGGCTAAGTTATCTTGTGGGACTTTCTATAGCATGTTAGAAGCTAAATAAATACCCTTCAGAAAGCTTGATAAAAACTTAAATATCACCTCGAAATTATCGCCCTGTCCTGACCACCACACCAGGAGCCTAGAGACGTCCTTTGAGATGTAACAACTCACTCGAGAACGAGTCAAGGCCATCAATGAGCCTACCCGTATCTATCCCCCAACACTACCTCGTGGGCCGGGAATATATAGACTAGTCGGCTGTCCGAAAAGAACTCAGGAAAAAGCATGTACTATTTCGAGCAAAGCGTGGACAGAGATACTTCCGTCCCAGAACCCATTTCAAGATGAGATCGAATCATTCACGGCAGAAGAATTCACCGTGCCTGCAAAGTTCACAGACAAGAGATGTCCCATACCATTCCGCCTTGCGGGTGACTTTGAATGGAACATTGTGCACGAGGTAAATAAATAAGGTTATATCATTCTTCAAACATGTTTGAAAGTCGACCCAAGATTAACTCTCATAGAAATCGTCGGCACCACTTCAACGAGATTGGAATTCGTGTGGCTCCGTGGACCAGCACTGACAAACGCAAATACAATCAGAGATGGATTTCTCAGAACCGGGGTTGATCTAGCTGGGTCATATCCCATCGACCTATTGCGACTCTTTCTCCCAACTCCTGTGGAAGTCGGAGAAGTGAGAAAATATACCGGCGTCTATCTTGATTGGTGGCTCAAGCATATCAACACCTGTTTGCACGCCACGAAGCTTGCGTACAATCTGTTCTCGGGGAAATCATCCTTCGGAACGGGCTGCTGCGGAGGATCCTTTGCATGGTCGCGCTTCGCTCGATTAGTGCCCTTTGACGGCGCCCCGACGCTAGAAACATGTCTTGTGAACTCTTTCGATATCGCCGCTCTGACGCAGCTTAGTTGTGCGTTACTTGTGGACGAGGAGAATACTGCGCTCTTGGACACGATTTGGATGTGCAAATCACCGTTTGGCAGGCTCCAGTCAAGTATGCCATTCGGGATTACTGATCAGACTATTCCTGCGGCACCTTGTCCGCCGGGAATCAACAACCCGTGGTTTTTTGCTACTGGTAAGCTTGCTTTGGGCTCAAATGAGAGATGTGGAAAACAACTTAGCCTGACCCTTTTGTTTTAGAAGGAGTGAAGCCGTTTGAGACTGATGTCGATAAGATGCAGTCAATGCATGCCAGAGCTTGGTTAGAGGTCCCTTGGCTTCAAGATCCCCACAAAGTTGTCGATCTTGCTTGGGGGACACTCGTACCAAATGAGCAAACATGTCAGCCTGGGTTACGCACACGCAACCGCGATGAGTAGGAAGCTTCCCATATTTTCGGGAAATTTCCGCGCGAGAATCTCGATGCTTATCTTAATGGGGGAGATTTGCCGATGCACAATGCTGTAAGAGAACCCAGCCACTGACTTATACTCTCAAGTGGTAACTGAGTGTAGTTACCAACAATGAATTCGGTAGAATGACAAACGATCGTCCAGATATAGCCAGAGTTGGAGTTTACAATACGAGAGGCATTCCAAGGCCACGTCTGAAACAAGCAGCTTTCGTTCCAGTTCCACGTCCACTTCGCAAGCAGATCGATATAATTATTTCCACAGGGTGCAACAATCAAGTGATACAAGCCGTCTACAATGATGCCTCTCTCAATCCATCCAGTATCGTGCCTGTTCTCAACAAAGAAACACCCCTGAAACATCATGCCGAAGTTCTGCAAATCAAGACCACAGTGGGCGCTACTTTGATCTCCATGACATTTACAGACATGCCCGCCACTGCGGCCGAGAAAAGCGCTACTCTCAGCGTCAACATCTCGATCTTTGATGATTTCAATGATTTCTACGAGGCACTCGTATACGAACTGACCAAGTACGAACGAGACATCATCGACATCGTGATGCCGATTGCGGATATAGGCGACTACGCCCGATCAACTCCGCAATCCACCCTAAGCGTTCGAGGAAATATCTTCACTGAAATAACAATTCAGTCACAAAACCCGCCGGATACTGTGGCACAAACAATTATACAAGACATGCTGAGGCGCTTTGACGAGTATATCGCTGACAAAATGGTGACTTCTGACAAAGTGCGCAGACCAAACATGGATATATCTGGTGCTGTCCCAGATATGGTGATGGATAACACTAAGTTTGATGTTAAGATGGCAGATCATTCTACATTTGCAAATGTCATGCACTCGGAAAGCAACCGGGGAACGCTTGTGGTACGAGGAAACTTTGACAATGTTTCATTTTCGCATACTTTCTATGTTTTGGAGAGGCTTGAAAAGTATATATCTGAGCCGGTTGAGGTGATTTTGACTGGTGCTCATGTAGATACATTCCATCCTGGCTGGAAGTCTTTCAATATTCGAGTCGGTAAGAGATCTGGGTAGGATGTGATGTATGTTTATTTTCATAAATGCAAATATCAGCCATTGGACTATTTCACATATAGGCACTTACCCGTCTGCTTCTGGAGAATATCAACACGTGTAACTAGGCTGCGAAATGGGTACCCATGAGTGGGTTTTCCTAATACTCACCTACCCAATCAGGGGTGGCATACACCTGAGGTATCCCGTGACAGCCAATAGGTAGAAAGAACTCGTCCCCAATAGGTACCCTACCCACCCGGTGGGTAGGTTCGCAGCCTATGCGTAACACCCTTCCTTTGTACAAATCGCTTCATCTTTTGCGACGGCACAAGTTTTCCATGTATGTGGAATGCGCTTTCTTTCCCGTCACGCTTTCGCTTCAGTTCCTTTCGAAGCATCACCTTCATATCTCCATCTTTGCTGTTCTTGTCGAGCTGCCATGCTGCAATCATCCTCTTGTACTGCTGATCTCTGTATGTTTGTCAGGATCCTATTGTAAATCTGTGATCAAGAGGCATGTGATTGCAGCAATACTCACGTAGCGTTCAAGTTATGCTGGAACGTCATGATTGACGTTACTTCTGAAAGAGTTCTATCCTCAGCAATAGAAGTATATTATGTAGGACAGGTTTCCTTTAGCTACAAAGAGCTTACTAGGCTAGAGCGTCTGGCTGAGGCACAGCAGAATATTCTGACAGTAACGACCACCAGAATTTTTGATAACCTCGCACCTCTCGTCCATTGTAAGCGCGTTTCGCAGGCCCGCAGTCTTCCGGGGCCGCCCCTCCCAACAGTGACGCATATCGAGCACCCACAGACCACCGCTCGTAGGGTAGCACGCCGCGAAGCCCACCTCCTTCGTCGCCGGCACACAAGCATCAATATCCTCGCACCAGTTGATGTTCTCGGGCCAGCGTGGCGGCAGTTCCCAGAAGCTGGCGCCGTGCATGCGCAGTCTCATGCAGAATTCGTCCTCGTCCGCCTGATCGAGCGCGCGATCCGAATCTTGAAAGCGGTCGACACCTAGATAAGCCATCTCTACAGGTGAGAGATATGCGATCCATACCCCATTGTTCTGCCAGCAAGCGACTCCGCCATAGGAGAGGCTGTAGCGTTTGAGAGGCTCGAATGGTTCAATTGGCTCGGAGGAATCAAGCCACCAGAGGTCGTCATTCCAGTGAGGAGATACGGGGGTGGTGTAGTAGAGGCAACGGTGGAGGAAGATGGCGGCGGGGATGGAGAGGAGAGTGAGGATGGCGAGGAGGGGTTTGGAGATGCGCGTTCGGCGAGGTGTGGCGTCCGGGGCAAGAACTGCAGGTATTTCGGCCTTGCTAGATCGTTCAGCAAGACCGGAAGCCATGGTTGTTTGCCGCGATGAGAATGATCTTAAAATGACTCTTTGCGAGTTGAATGTAAGGACCAATCTGGATGTTAAATGTTGTGTAGAAAGAAGTGTACATGGAAGCTCGGATGTCTGTTCGGATGTATGTCTTGTCTCCGTAGATGTTTCTTTGATTAGGACGAGGAAGGAGGACGGATCCTAACTGCTAGAGATACAAAGCTATAAATAGCATTTAATTGGGATATGTCAAACTGTACTTCTATCGTGTTAGTGAATAGTGAGGCGTAGCCGCGTATAGTTATTGAGTAACAGTTGGTTAATCTCCTTCGAGTTAAGGCGCCCGGCAACTGTTTGTACTGGATTGTTCGGCTGTAGGGAGACAATAAAAGCCAAATTGCTCGGTTAGATTGAATTATTCTCCCTATTTGTTATGCTTAGTGAGTAAAGCGTCGGTCGCCAACATACAACGGCGATGCCCTGCACACTACTCACGGGATGATTTCTCTCAAGATATAAAAAGATAAATAAGTTCTGCCAGCCCAAGCAGCTTTAAGACTAATTGAAGCTGTTCATGAAAGCGTTTGTGGTTTAGTGGTAAAATCCATCGTTGCCATATATCCAATGACTTGGGTACAGCGTCGATGGGCCCCGGGTTCGATTCCCGGCGAACGCATTGCTTTTGCTTTTGACTTTCCTGCCATCGCATATATCTGTTATACAACAGGAGTGTCGTCCCGTTTTGTCTCCCTAGAGACATGGAAAACTTTTGACGTGCCATGGTGTGGGGCTCTTACGATTAGGCGAATAGTCAGTGTATCAGCCTAGACCGTGGTTAATATGAATGCTTGCTTGCGGGAACATCTTGCAAAAGACGACTTGTGAAGAATCTCAGCGTCGTCGATTGCTTAGATTGTTGCATTGTTCTTTTCCCCGTAAGCATTTAATGCTTCCAAATACCAACATCGTCCGGCCCGGTAAGCGGTAGCCATTCATCCACCGAGACTTTGTCTTTGAGCTGGGCATAAATGATCTTCTCATCAGTGATCTCTATATGGTCGAGAGGTAGCAAGCAAATTCGCATTTGATGGGGACAGAGCGAGGCTCATAAACCTGGACTATGGTCATAATGAAGCCCATACAAGTCATCAGGAGATATTGGATTTCATCACGTTCTTTTATCACACTTGTGCCGAACCTATCAATCTCATTCTGCAGTTAACAACACTCTGCTTCAAGGTCATGTAGTAGGAGTCCCTTAGAGTTAATGTGTACAGGACTTTGCATCTCATGATTTAGTCGGCATTCTTTATCTGACGTCGCCACCTCCTAGGATGTCTTTGATATTAATATCAGCACTGCCTCTAGGCAATGGTTGAGCTTGATTGGGCCCCTCTTTCCAGCCAATCATGTAGATCATCCTGAATGTTGCAGGTATGGAACCATCTTCGTTGCCATGTAGCTCTCTATATATCCCTTCATTGGCAAGGAGGACGTCCCTCTTGATGGCGCCAGCTTCTCTTCCCAATATTGCATTGCTCTCCCCCATACGTTGCAAGTCTTGCATTAACGCAAAAGTACTTGGGAAATCAATGATGATATCGTCGATATCCACGGTCAACATCTTGAACCCCGCTTTCTGCAACAGTCCACCAATATCTCGAACATCTGCCAGAGGTGAAACGTGTGGAGATACTCCTCCTCTTCGTTCTGTATCTGCCAGCTGTAATGAAGTCCGCAGTTCAAAGAGAGTGTCACCACCAAACATTGCAGCCATAAACGGTGCGTCAGGTTTCAATACATTGTTGATTTGTGCGAGAAGTGAGGGGAGGTCGTTGATCCAATGCATGCTCAGGGAGCTAAGCACGGCATCGAAGGTATTCGCCTCGTAAGGTATTCTTTCTTCATCATCGAGTACCTCGCGGGTGAGATTTATTTCCTTGTTGAAGGGTAGATCTTCGTCGCGATACAACATATTCCTGGATGAATCTGCAGCTGTGAGATGTGATATTCTAGATGAAAGTGGAGGAGAACTGGTCTTGGAGGGATCGGGATCAGGATCCGGAAGCGTAAGAGCTCGTGCAATATTGCACGAGTTCGCCCCAAGGTCTAAAACATGATTGAAATGGCGATTGATATCCTGCAACAACCTTAGCTCTAATATCTCAATTGGTTCGGCAGCGACCTACAAGTAACCTCTCCGACAATCGCATGGCCACTTCATCTTTTAGATAATCCGTTTGTCTGCTCTGCTCCTTGTCTAAAGCAGCTCGTTCCTTTTGTAGGAACTTCACATGTCTATCGAAGACTTGCAATGTAGGCGATCCTGGAGACTGTACAGCATAATGTCGCGAAATGTATACTCTTGGTCTTATTCCAGGTCGAGAAAGGAAAGGGCGTAATACTGCAGACTTCATTGTCGTTGGTGTCCAGTGCACGAACGATTAGGCCATCTCAATTGAACTTCAATTGATGAGGCTATCAATGTTCGGTGACGTTAGAGATTATTGATGGTGGAAGTCAAATGGCAAGGCTGGGCTAAAATTCGGAGAGCCTTGTTGCCAAGACCGTGACCCGGCTGTCCTGTACCTCTATCCTTAATCCTTGCAAACCTTCCATGGGATGGTATCCTTTTTGTCGCGTAGGACGGAACTAAAAGTCCCATGGCTCCGATTCTAGATTCCAAATATACATCTCAATCTCACCAAGAAGGATCAACGACAGACATCTTTTGCAGCCATCTATTGAAAGAAAACGAGGCCCTTGCGCCAAGATCGCATGCGGATGGAGGGTCAGGAACAAGGCTAAGTTTCTGTAGCCATTCGCCATAAGCGCATTCCGAAAGAACCAGCGAATTGGCCAACACGATCCCAGGGTCCAGTGTGGAGAGAGGAACGGTCAGGATTGGTAAAGCCTCAGCCGTCCGCCGTTCAGAGTTTCGACAGTCATCAGAGCTTGATCTCAATCAACTTTGCCATCGGGGAGGCGCGCACTTGATTTCAGAAGACGACAACCGCCGAACGACTTCACCATGGCGTCCTCCGCAGGCAATTTCCTGAGCCGTAGCAGCTCCAGCAACAGCTCTAACATGCGGGGTCTTGTACAATTCATCGCAGACCTCAGAAATGCAAGAGCAAGGGAGTTGGAAGAAAAGAGAATCAATAAGGAGCTGGCAAATATAAGGTTGGTCATCTCAGCTGCGCATCCCAAATGTTGTATGCAAGGCTGACATTCGCTCCTCATAACAGGCAAAAGTTCAAAGGTTCGAGATATTGATGAGCATGGCCGAGATAATAGCTAACAGGGACTGGCAGATGGCAATCTGAATGGATATCACAAGAAGAAATACGTCTGCAAGGTATTTCATTCGACCATATTGCGATCTCCTCTCCTAACGAATATCCTCTTTAGCTTCTGTATATATATATCTTAGGATGGAACGTCGATTTCGGCCATCTCGAGGCAGTCAATCTGATTTCTGCCAATAAATACTCGGAAAAGCAGATTGGATATCTGGCGATGACCCTTTTCCTTCACGAGTCGCACGAGTTGATTCATCTAGTTGTGAATAGTATACGAAAGGACTTGATGGACCACAATGAGCTCTACAATTGTTTAGCATTACACGCCATCGCAAATGTTGGTGGTAGAGAAATGGGAGAGGCGTTAAGTGATGAAGTCCACAGGCTTCTAATATCACCGTAAGCTGGCCGCGCTTTCTTGCTAAGATTGGGAGCTGATGTACTTTCTAGCACGTCCAAGTCATTTGTAAAAAAGAAAGCAGCTTTGACTCTCCTCCGACTCTATCGAAAACACCCGGATATCGTGCAACCGCAATGGGCAGAAAGAATTATATCTCTAATGGATGATGTCGACGTAGGGGTAGCTCTGTCGGTGACTTCGCTTGTGATGGCTCTTGCCCAAGACGACCTGGAACAATACAAAGGGTGCTATGTGAAAGCTGCAGCAAGAATTAAGAGAATAGTCGTGGACCAGGAGTATAGCCAGGACTATCTTTACTACAGAGTGCCCTGTCCATGGCTACAGGTCAAGTTATTAAGGTTATTGCAATACTATCCGGCTTCAGGTATGGCATGATCCCGTAAAGTGAGATATATGTTTGCTAATGCTGCTCAGATGATGTACACGTCAGAGATTTAATCCGAAAATCCGTACAGAAAATCCTGGATGATGCATCTGATATGCCTAAGAATGTCCAGCAGAACAACGCACAAAACGCCGTTTTGTTCGAAGCAATCAATCTCGTCATTCATCTGGACACTGAGGTAGATCTGATGAAGCAGATCTCAACCCGTCTCGGAAAATTCATTCAATCGCGGGAGACTAATGTAAGGTACCTTGGTCTTGAAGCCATGACACATTTGGCAGCGCGAGCCGATGTTTTGGATCCTATCAAACAGCATCAGGCCATCATTGTGGGATCATTAAAAGATCGTGATATCAGTGTGCGGAGGAAGGGTCTTGATTTATTATACAGCATGTGCGATCAATCGAACGCACAGCCCATCGTAGGAGAGCTCCTACAATATCTCCAAAATGCCGACTTCGCAATCAGGGAAGAAATGGTGTTGAAAATCGCCATTTTGACCGAGAAATACGCAACAGACATCCAATGGTATGTTGACATATCTCTACGGCTGATTGCAATGGCTGGAGATCATGTCAGTGATGAAGTTTGGCATCGAGTCATTCAAATTGTGACAAACAATGAAGAGCTTCAAGTATATGCCGCCCAAAACATTTTGCAATACGTTAAAGCGGACCATTGTCACGAAACACTTGTGAAAATAGGTGGATACATTCTCGGGGAATTCGGCCATCTAATTGCAGAAGACAAAGGTTGCAGTCCGATAGAGCAGTACCTTGCTTTACAGGGCAAGCTACAAGGATCCTCTTCGAGCACAAGAGCTATTATCCTCTCATCGTTTATCAAATTTGTTAATCTTTTCCCGGAAATCAAGCCTCGACTCATGTACGTCTTCCAGGCATACAGTCACACGCTAGACTCCGAACTTCAGCAGAGGGCTTGCGAATATCTGGCTCTGGCCAGCTTACCGACTGATGATCTTTTACGGACTGTATGCGATGAAATGCCACCTTTCCCGGAGCGACAATCCGCCTTACTTTCACGACTCCATCAAAAACATGCAGGTACAAGTGATAAGCGGACATGGGTTGTAGGCGGCAAAGACGCAAACGCCAATGAGAAGGACTTCACCGTCACCAAGAACCCGGGTCTGAAGCGCACTTTCAGCACAAATGGTAGCAACGGGGCAGCTAATGGTACCAATGGACACAGCAACGGTTCCGATCTTGCCGGCTTGGACCTGTTAGACCCAGGAGCAGTCGAGGCCAAGACTATGAAGCCCCAAAACCTAGCAAGCGCCACTCATTTATCACCCGACTGGGAAATCGGCTATAACAAGCTCCTACTCAAGGCCGAAGGTGTCCTCTACGAAGACGGACAAATCCAAATCGGAGTGCGGTCTGAATACCGCGGACAAATGGCCTGCGTCATCCTCTACTTCTCTAACAAAGCCCCGACATCCATCAGCTCCTTCACCACGACCCTCGATCTGGAACCCAGCGAAAAGGAGAACCTCTCTTGGGAAATCAAAGGCCTGCCCGAAAGCACCATCCATGAAGGCGCGCAGTCTCAGCAAATGATCATGTTCGAATCTAAACGCGTCTTCGAGAAGAGCCCGACTATTCGTATCAGCTACCTGGCTGGTGCCTTGCAAGCCTTGACTTTGAAGCTCCCCGTCACTATTCACAAATTCATGGATCCGGCTGAGTTGTCGGCAGACGATTTCTTCAAGCGCTGGAAGCAGATTGGGGGCGCGCCGAGGGAAGCTCAGCGTATCTTCGGGGTGAAGGGTGGGAAAGCGGGTGATCGTGAGTTTAATCATGATTTTATTAGGAGGACGATCGACGGCTTCAGGTGGGGTATTCTTGACAACGTGGATCCGAATAAGAAGAATTTCGTGGGGGCAAGCGTGCTGCATTCGGGTGAAGGAGGCAAGTTTGGGTGTTTGTTGAGGTTGGAACCAAATTATGGGACTCAGGTATGTTTCTCCTTTTCCCCCTTTTGCCATGGAGTTCGTTTTTAAAAGAAGAAATGACTAACATCCAATCCTCAGATGGTCCGTCTCACTATCCGCGCCACGGACGAAAGTGTTCCGCCCGTTCTTATCAAACTCATGGAGGAGAGACTCGCGGCGGGTTTCTCCACCAGACCGGAAGTCGTGATGCCGCCTACGAGGAGGGAGATCTCGGATGTGTTTGGGAATATACTTGTGGATGGCGGGGAGCGGTATATGTGATTTAGCTGGAGAGAAACAATGAAGTGGAAGGAAAGGAAAGAAATCGGAGCTGGAGAAGGAAGGGAGCTATTTATGTGATGGGGTGGGTTGTTTATGCGCTGTGTCTTTTTTAATCTTGATCAAAATTTATAAAGTTGCTATTGCAGTAGTAGGATTGGAGCGGGGAATAACTTTTTAGTGGTTTAGGTTGAATTTCATTTCTCTGGAACTTTGTGTTTTTGTGCTGTTTGAGATGATGGGGGGGGGTGAAAATTATGAAAGCAAATTCTAGGCTGATTGTGAATAACAGCTGTGTTGGGATACAGTGACTTTTGATGGGGACGGAGAATATGCTGTTTTGATCTGCTGCGTAATGATATCGGTTGGTATTTGGCCTGAATTAGTAGTGTTCGAGAACTTGATATTGGTCGTGAGGCGAGGGAGGTGAAAAGGGGGTGGAAGGGTCTTCTTCTACTCACTCACTCCCTTCGTACGGCAAGTAGGTGCTTGGGATCATATCTCAAGTAGCAGATAGCCCACAGCACGCCCTGGTCTATGGGGAGGTGCGAATAGGGATATGACGTGAGATTTCTGATAACTCGGGTTGAAAAGGGGAGCGGAAAGGGGCAGAGAGGAGGTAGATATTCTACAGGAACATTACTGGTTAGCTAGCGGGCTTGTGCAAAGGGGGGAGGGAGAGAAGGGATGGGATTGGGGAAATAGTTCTGAAGAGTGGTGCTGGAGGATTTGTGTTTTGTGTTAGTGGAGTTGCTCAGTGGAGAGAGCTATAAGCAGTTGTCGTCCTCGAGATAATATCCCCATAGTATTTCGACATCACGAAGATAGAGAGAGCGTGAGGATCCACCTCAGACTTAGCAGCGCTGGGGTAAACGTAACTGCTAGTTGCGTGGTGGATGCAGGGCGAAGGGTGAGAGCGGATTTTGGATGAAGAGGTAAACGATGTAGCAGGGAATGAATGAGCTATGCGTAAAAGCTTTCGATGTAGGCTGGTCGATAACACTCGAATCTGGCAAGCTGGGTTACGCTTGGTGTAGAATTAATGGTAGAGTTTGCCGTTGCGTCATAAAGACGTACGATTTTACATTGGACCGACTACGAGTAGATTAAGGGGCGACAACGAGACGAGGATGAAAAGTAGAAAAAGGAAAAGTCCAGTAGTGAGGTAAAAAAATCGTACTATGACAGAAAAGAAAAGGAAATAAAAAGGAAGAAAAGTAATTTCTTCTCAGAAAATAAGAAAGGAAAAAAAGATATATACCGCCCCATGGTCGTTGATCATCACACACTGTCAAATTTCAATATAATATGCACAAGAATCGAATAGTTGATTTTTCGCTGTGAACGTATTGCACCGCGCTGTCCATGAAACCGACAGAGCCCGCAAGCATCTCATCATAAAAAATTTCAAATAGTTTAGGGTATCTAGGCATCATCAGCGAGGTGTTTCATTTACTTCGGCAGATTGTAGACTTACCTTTTAACGCCTCCCAAGCAACAAGGTGGAAACTATGAATTTTCCACCTACTATGCTATGCAAACAGTAGTGTATTCGCTCTCGGCGATGTTTGCTCTTTTTTTACAGACCGTTGTCATGGTATATAAGGTTACACGATGATAGGAAAGAATGCATTTCAGCACAATTCCTAATCCGTCATTGGCGTATCCGCCGTTATTCCAAGAGATTGTAGAGGACCATCGATTTCCATGGTCATTAGCGCTTGAGGAGCAGTCATAGTGCGATCCCCTTCCTCCTCTGAATCAACTTCTGATCCATCTTCGGAGCCGTCTTCGTCGTCATTCTCGGTTTCGCTGTTTTCTACTTCATCCTCTGAAGCAGATTCCGACATGGAGTCATCATCGTCCAAGATCGAGGGTGAAGAAGGGCGAGGGATTGCATCCAAGTGGTAATGAATAGGTGAATACATATCGTTTCTTAAGAATATTGCGCTGTTGGCGGCTTCCTGGGTGTCCGTGGTATTGCGTTCGGACAGGAAAGCCCAATCCCGTTCATCAAGGACATGATGGATTTGTCGGCGTTGTTCCGGATCCCTAAGAGCATCTCTCAAGTGCCAAATCTTTCCTCCGTACCCCTCAATCCAGAATCTGCAGTCCCGTATTGAGAGCACACGAAGGTTAGGTCCCATCTTTCGAGATATCCTTTCGGCAAGATCTTTATTCTCGCATTCGGATTCCGCCAGGTGTTTCATACCCAACAAATGTAGTCGATCAAGGGCTCGAAGTCGAATACTAGATCCATCGTGGGGATCGGGAAGAAGGCCGTAGTGCCACATCAATCGCGGGTTCAAGACTAGAACCTTGATGTTCTGCCAAGCCCGGTATGATTTGAAGCCAAACTCAAAATTTGTCAGGTCGAATCGATCAAGTCTGGCCCGACGGAGATCATCTCCCCAATATCCTCCGCCATCTACCGAAAGGAAGTCCGCAGGCCTAGTCCACTCTTGCCCTCGAGGAACGTTGCTATAATGATCTCCTGTGTGTTCCGAGTCCAATCGAATCTCTTTGATCGACATCCATGATCTGATAGCTATGTTGATAGGATTTTCGTACTTCAGTAGTCGATTATCCTCGGCTGCGTTGAGAAGCTGGAATGACTGGAGAGTAGCTGAATGCTCTTCAATGAAGGCAACGATGGCTTTACTCATAGTGCGTGGGTGATCGAATTCGTGTCTCTCAGACTCGACCCATGGCAAATGGAGGTGTGTTAGAGATGGGAAATGTAATTGCTTAAACAGCGCAGCTAGCAGCGGCTCATCTAGGATATCAAGGTAAAATCTGGTCAGTGTTTTTATGCATTTGTGGAAAGACTGTCGAACAATCCTTGGAGGAGCAATAGTCCTGCAGAATCAAGTTAGGGTTGTTTACTTGGCACAATGGAGTAAAGACTAACCCGTGAGCATCGTCTTCAATTACTATCTCTCGCATGGAAGCTGGAAAACCATAGTTGGCATCCGTCACGATCGGTGATGTTTCGTCAATTTCTACTGGCACAAGCCCTCGCCAGAACTTCTCCAAGGTTTGCGGTCCCTGGTTGTCAAAAGATTTGCTATCGCGGGTCACAGCAATATGAAGGGTCTCGAGGTTGCTTTCTCTAACCGCAGCGCCGAGCGCAGCAGATTCCAAAGGTGACAGAAGACCAATTTCAAACGAGCGCAGCCTTGAAAGACCTCGGAAGTCTAATACCAGGTCGTTGAGCAAAGTCTTCTTAGTTTCGTGGTTGAAATTCGCAACTTGTTCCTCTGGATAGCTCCTCTCAATGAGTGCCTGAGAGTCGACTGTAGTTGTCCGCCATATCCTTAGTTCGCGTAGCGACGGTAGGTTAAGCAGTAAGTTCCATGTCTTTTTAGTCACATCACCGTCTATCCGTACAGTAGTCAAATTTTGCATAGCGGGACAGATCTCCTCGTAGATTTTCAAGATTTTCTCGTCCTCTTTAACTCCACCGTTCGGTAGATCTCGAGAATCGATATCCCAAACTGTTCGGAAAGCGATATTTTTGACGAGCGGTAATCTTGAAACGACCGGAGGTATCTCTCGGTCAAATTGGAGTATTTTATTTACCGGCGACCTTTGTAGCGCCGCGTTGCTTACTTCATTGCGAAAGACTTGTAGAGGATCCTGTCCCTCGTAGGGCCACGAAGGGTCGTAAAATTGAGCGGTATTAATGGTGATGTTCGACCATAGTATTCTCTCCGCGATGCCATTGTATGCCCGACTCACAAGCGCCCAGTTCTTTACAGATCGCAGGTCGTCCGACTGGTATATGATATTGTGAATGATTTCGTTGGGAAGATATGGTATCGCGATGGGCTTCGCAGAGTGTGGAGTTGCTAGATTAGTGATATCTAGGGCAAGTGTTAGTGACCAGGCTACACGTCCGCGGACGCGAGGGGACAGGTAACACAGCACGTACGTGAGTTGCTGATCATGCCATTTCCCATGAGGTTCGATTGGACTTCATCGTAGAGTATATTGCTGTCGTCTGGCGGTAGGCAAGTAATAGCTGAAGGCTGCCAACTACCATCTCTCTTACCCTTGGAAAGCGGAATGGTGTGACAAGTCGATTTCCCCGAGGTGCGCCTGAACTTGCCGGTGTCGATATCCATGATTTTAGAGGTGTAGCAGAAATGAGGAAATGGGAGAAAATATTCGTAGATTCAATAAATGTCGTTATTATATGCTTGACAAGTCAAGCCTTTGGGGAGGAGGAGAAGGCAGAGGAGAGGGAGAGGCAGAGGCAGAGGCGGAGGGAGGAGAGGAGGTGAGATCAATATACTTCCGGCTGGTGGATTCTATTTCTAGTGCATTGTTCTGTACGAAGTCGCATACAGTAACAGGACTGATAAGCGAATAGTTGACCATCAACACTCAACTCTCCACTATTCTTCACTATCCACACCCTATCCACCACCACCACCATCCAAGCAGCACAAGGGTCCCTCGTCCCACCAACCGCCGCCACATACAAAAACAGTTGGAGATCAAACCTTAGTCGAATTGGTGGAAAAGTATGATTCATCTGTTCATTTCCACGGGCGCCCTACGCATTGTATGGTAATGGGTGGTGATGCGTGCGGCCCAACGTTCTCCACAAGCGTCAAAACTCAGCGAGCAAAGGCAAAAGACAAACTTCAACCCTGATCGACGTACGGTACTTCGCCTTGCAGCGGTAGCAGGGTTACATGTTGCAGGTTATTCACTGAACTAGGCTGGGCAAAAGCTAGGAGGTGGTGTTGGACATTCACCAGTATATAAGCGATACTTGCTGTATTTGAACGACTTTTATTCCTCTTCGTGAAAGCCCTCATTCGGATTTCAGACTCCAGAGCTGTCGAGCAACCTTACCTCTGTATGCATAAAACGTCTTTTGATCCCACGCGATTCACCTACTCAGCATACGCTATTGTCTATTGGTCTCGAGAGCTCCATTCCTATTCGGTCTGGGCCATGCTACACTAAATAGTGGGTTATCGATCATTGCCAGCCGGCCGAACACGTAGGCCTTCACAATTTTTCGAAGCACAGCTTCCTTCCAATACCTTTCACAGCTACAGCCACACAATGGTCGCGACCTTCATCTTCATTCGAGGAGTAATGAAGGTGGTGGAGGCGACATTTTGCATTCGAGGAGACACGATTGTTTCTCTTAAAATGATTCACAACAGATGTCTTACTGACATCATCTAAAGAGCCACATTCATCATTCCTACCTAAGAAGGCGGATAACGGTAATCTGCGGTTTATCATGCCGCCTCTTTTTTTCTTCGAGTCATGAGTTTTACAAGTGTTTAAATCATGAGGGGATATGCAGATTTGTTCTCGACTCCACTGTGGGGAAGTAAGTACAAATTTCATTCTAGATTTTTGGACCGGCACCCCAGATTGTGACATCTGCTGGATCATCACCCTCCACTTATCTATTTCGAATTCTACCTAGAATTTGACTCGGTCGGCTTCTCTCAGGTGATCAGGAGGAGAATTCGTTATGAAAATGGCTCAACGATATACGGGCTTGCTTTGCCACATATTCAGCTATGTCAATCGGGCCATGATATCGGCCTCGAGGATCCTATACCATGAATATAGTCGGCTCTGTCGTAACGATGCTGATGAGAAGGTGATGTACTTACGCATTATTACCACCGCCCCTTTGGACACATGATTGTCTGTCTATATCCCTGAGGCATGGTCTCAAAGCTGAATAGATGCGATAGCAATAGCGGATCCTTTCATTTCTTGGATAATCGACGATCAATCTGCACCAGGATTCAAAACTTATACAGTGTTTAGGGCCGCCTGTGGTCTCAGCAGTTTTCAACGCTCTTGTGGCTAATCATATACGACTTTCATCAACTTTCACTACGAATGGATCCCACAGGCCACGCCTCAGCAATCTTCCATGACACAGTTGAATGTCACGCGTAGCGGAAACATGCTCCTACTGTTCTCCTAGGCCATCGAAGATAGACAAGCATCAAGTGCCCTGCGATACTTACCTAGGAACTTCGGATTCTGCTTATTCCTTGATGTTAGGGTGTGACGGTATAAACTTGCCATCCCACTCCTTCTAAGAAGTTGGACAATGCTTCAGCGGACTTTCATCGTTATGTCCTTGGGCGTGAAGCAGGAATATGTCCAAGCTCGATGTCCTGGAATACACCAATGTTTGTATGAACGAAAGGTAGGCGGAAAAGATCCTTGTATGAGGCATTCCTGTATCGTATTTGATCACCCTAGATAGAAGCATGGCCTGCAGTTGTATTCCATATAGACTTACATATAAATGCCGCGGCAGTCGAGAGTCAAGGCCTTACTCCAAGCGTATGCATGAACATCGACTCCGTGCGAGTTATGTGCCGTGGATGTGGGGGAATAGGAAATAAAGTGGCAGAAAGTCCTGCAGGTCCCGAAGTGCTTTGAGGTTTTGAAGTATTTGTGAGGTAGAAGTAACCTTATTTTACGGCTAGTTAGGTGGTCTGCTACTTCGTGCTCCGTACATACAGATACAATGGCTTTGCCTATTTGAAACGGCTCGAACGCTGTTTCCGAGAATGCCGGATCGTGATGGACCAATCGTTTCCCGCAGATCCTGCAAGTTAACGTTCCGAGATAAATGCAACTATTTGCTCTCCGTGCTCTGACGAAAATACTGTCGAATGATGATTCAGCAGGCTTGATTGGCGTTAAAGCCGCGCCTCTTCTTTTATCAGCAGAACTACTGAGTAGAACTAGCCATATTGGTACTCCGGGTGGCTGACGGTAGCAAACCTAAATGATGCAAATCCGAGGACTTAAATCTTGCGACGGACAAACCTCACTCAGGCGATGGTCCAACCTTCTACTGAAGAGGATCCGCGAAAAACACCCTCACATACTCATCTATCTATCTACTTGTGATGCTTTTGTGGTTGAGGTAAACTTCCCCATTTTCCATTTTCCATTCACATTCTTATTCTTATCTCCAGGTCTCAGAACAGCAACTTATGACGTATTTTCGAGCTGTTCTAGACCCAATTTTCTCCAAATTTGCGACCCCGAACCACTAAAACACTAGACTGGCATACAAACCAATTGCCAAGTTCCGCAATTCCAAATCGCAACAATTTTACTAGAATGATACTGCGGTCCCTGAATTCCATCCATTGTCCCTTTTGTTTCGTGCGAGTCTGGATTTTGTTTGGTAGCGTTCAAGGAGATTCGGAAGCAGAGCGTTGGATACTTTTCGCGGCGGTTGCATAGTCAACACAAAAGGAAACGAGAACAACAATGTCATCAGAACAGCCACCCAAAGAAGGGGACCCAAATTTCTTATCGATACCCACAAACGCGCCAACAGACCCTTCTTCAACTCAACGAAGCAACAGCAATTCGCGCAGGAGAGGAGGAAGTGTCGGGTCACAACCTTCAACCGTCAATGCCTCAGCAGCATCCCTCCAACCAGAAAACCAGATCAATACTCAGACGTCGACGCGGGACAGTCGGCCAAGCCTCGCACCCACTCCATCTGCCAGGCAGACCACGTTCAGACGGATACCGCGTGAATCATGGCAACCGAGTATTAGGATTAGACGGTTATCGTCGTCGGCAGCTGTCTCCGGCGTGAACCCGCAGGCCAACATCTCGACTCCTCACATCAGTATCAACAACAATCCGACGACCGAGACAGAGGATTGGCAAGCAAACAGACGTCGAAGTAGCTCTGAACCACAGCGACCAGTATGGCTGGCTAACGGAGCCAATGCTAATGGAGCCAATGCCAACGAGGGGCCACCGAGGGTCAGACATGGATCGTATATACCTGATATCATCGAAGAAGCATCTCCTGCTTCTAATGGCGAACCAAGGGGGTCGTATTTTGCTCCGATCGCTGGCGGCGGTACCGATACGAGATCATTTGAACCTCCTCAGCTTGCTCGCCATTCTCGAACTTTTGCTGCCGGTCAACAAAATACGAGCAATGAATATGAATCCAACCTCGTTGACTTTCTCGATCTTGTCGGTACGTACAGGTGAACACCAATTATTTCATGGGGCTATATTAACAAGTCTTGCAGATCCTGAAGTGTCCGCCTTGACCAGTCTTACGAATATGCAAAATTCTTTATTCATTCCATATCTTGGAAATCTCTTCAACCGTAATCCAACCTACAATCTCTCCCGCCGCCCCACCAACGTTACAGATCAACCAATACCAGAAGACCCAGCAGCAGAACGCAAGCAAGAATTATCAGTTGAGCCCAGACCCAGACCTCAAAGTAGAGATACAGGTGCTTTCACACTTACAGGATCTATATCCAACCAAGACGACACACCACATTATGCAGTACTGCCAGAAGGCATTTCTCTCGAGGGCTGGTCCTCGGAAGATAAAGAAGAACTTAATGACCATGTGCGCCATTTGTTACATTCTCGAAGAGAGGGTTTCAAGCGTGCAATGAAAGGATTTGGCAAATATGTTAGAAGACGTATGTTCCCCTGATTCTCAAACAATTTCATATCGCTAACTTTCCCAGCTCTTGGATTTTTCGTTACTCTATATGCAACATTAATCACACTGTTTGGATTAGCATGGGTTCTCTTCCTTATTGGCTGGATCAATGTACAAGGTAGGCAGTCATATTTGATCAACGTAATTGATAACGTCCTCGTTGCTCTCTTCGCTATCATGGGAGACGGTCTTGCTCCTTTCAGAGCTGTCGATACATACCATATGATATACATCGCGCATTACCATCACCTCACATGGCGACTTCGCAAAGAACAAGCACTTCCCAAACTCGAAGATCACAATGATTTGCCAGCCACTATGCCCGAAGACGTCGAAGACGCCATCGTCGAAGAAGAGGTCTCGGTCCTCACTCCTGCTCAACAGAAGAAGCTGGCCCATCACCAGAAGAAGTTCAATCGTTCTCACACCTTCTACAAACCTCATGAGACTACAACTCATCACGCATTTCCACTCCGTCTACTAGTCGCCATCGTCGTTCTCCTTGATTGTCACTCCCTTCTGCAAATCGCTCTTGGCGCATGTACCTGGTCCATCAGCTACCACGTCCGTCCATTCGCTCTCACAACTGTTATCCTCTGCTGCAGTATCACTGTCAACATCACAGCCGGTGTCCTGATCAGTATCGGAGATCACAAAACAAGAAAGAAGGATGTGCTGGAGAAGATGTTCAAGCAGGATTTGACGAAAGAAGCGATCCACAGGATGGAAAAGCGAAGAGAGAAGGAAAGAGAAGAGGAATTGGAAGCGGAGAATCGAGCCGAGGTTGATATGCTGAGGGAAAACAGAGAGGAGGGCAGGAAGAGCAAGGATCTGAGGAGAAGTTTGGATCTTAGGAGAAGTTTAGATATCAAGAGGATCGTGAAGGGCGACCATAAAGAGCACAAGGAGCATGGAAACGATGCTCACGAAAAAGCGAATCCCGATACGAAGACGAACGCAGATACGAGCGGTAGCGAAAATGCGGCGAAAGATGTTGAGATGACGGAAATGGATGGGAAGAGTAGTGAGGGGTTGACTTCGAGTACGGAGAACAGTAGTACGAAGGAACTATGATGAGTTTTATGATTGGTTGTATGAAATGAAATCGCTGGGTGGAATATTTGTTTAAGAATCTATTGGTTTACATAGGATGGGATGAGATGGATGAGCGCTTTTTTTTCACGAGATGAGATGAGATGAGATATTCTGATTGATAGATACCACTACCTACGTACCTACTTACTTAACATTATAATTCTTTCTTCTTCTGATATATAGACGCATTCAAGCACTATAGAAATAATTACTAAGCCCAGTCTACTTGAAGACAAACACTCAGCATTCTTCCGAAACTTGCTCCTCCGCTAAACTGCGCGCAATGCTCGCTCTTGTGCAACTTTCCTATTTGCAATGTAGTAGACGTTCGTTGTAGGTATTGTCGCACTTGAAAACACAAAACAGGTGCTTAAAATCCTGGCTCTGTATATTCTAATCTGGTAAACTGTGAATGTGAATGCGGATGTGCATCTCTTGATCTTTGGTGGTACAAAGTGAATCAAGTGATTCCGCAGCTCCAGCTTGACTGCGTATGCATGACTGTTTTTTGTGGTAAAGTTCATCCTGTTTTATTAATTCTATACCATTACTCGCTTTGGTTTCTAAACCTCTTCGCTATACAAATAAACATCAATACAGTAACTTTCAAAGTCCTACGCTTCTCGCTTCCTCCTTTTCCTCCCTTTTCCCCCTTTCTCCTTTAACCCAGAACCGAACTCCTCTCACGCACCCCGCTCAATCCGCCCAAATACTATCCCCCAACCTCCCAAAACAAGCCAACTCATCCTCCACCTCCCGTCTCGTCGGCCCCCTCCCCATATCAGCACTACTCCTCCATTCCCTCCCCTCCGCTCTTCCTCGCCCACCAGTGCGATTCCTATACCCATATCTCCCTCTCCCTCTTCCCATACCTCTTCCTGTGTCCCCCGTCCTGTATTCGCCAGGCGACGCAGAGCGAGAGCGTGGGCGTTCATGTCCATACCCCCCAGCACTCCCATCCCCTCCTCCCCTCTGTCCCCCCTCACGATTCGTCAACGAATACGCCACAATCCCCACCCCCGCATACTCCGTCCTCGTATACCTCTCCGTCTCCACTCTATTCACGGTCGTTACTCCTCTCCTCGCTGGAATAACATAAGTATCCGTATTTCCATTCTCTTCTGGACGGAACCTAGGATGCGCATGCGTCCCTTCCTCTCCATATCCCCAAGAATCAATCAGCATCGCCTGATCATACTGTTCCGACATGACCACAGCACCACCCCTACCACCCCAAATCACCCTCTCGTCTAAACTGTCCGCGCCCCTTCTTCGTCTCTGTTGCTGCTCTATGATGGCGTAGAGCCCGGAATCCCAATCACTGTCTGGGTTTGAATGTATGGAGACAGTGTTTTGTAGGCGGGGGAAAGAAGGATGTTCGGAGACGGGGAGTTGCAGGATGGTGGTTGAGGCGGATCGGGTTCTTGAGGTTGGTCTTGGGGTGGTTGTTGTTCTGGTTCTTTGGTTTTCGTTTTGATATTGGTTTCGGTTTTGTTGAGAATACCGTCCGCCGTTCCCGGTCCTGGAAAAACTAAAACTATCATACGGCAAAGGAGAAAAAAATCTCGGGTCCACTGCTGCTGAGTTCGCAAAACGGGAAGCGAGAGATGAGGAGGGGGAGGTTTGGAATTGGGAGTCGGTGGTTAGGGGGAAGGTGGAGGTTTGGAATTGGGAGTCGGTGGTTAGGGGGAAGGTGGAGGTTTGTTGGCGCTGGGGGTGGGATTGAGAATTGGGGAATGGAGTAAAGGTTAAGGGCGGGAGTGAAGGTGCAGCGGGAGATGCAGGGCGAGATTCCATGAATATTAGGCGTGTGCGGCACAGTGGACATGTATCGTTTATGTCGAGCCAGGAACCGAGACAGTGGTGTCCGAAGGTGTGGCCGCAAGGGGTGCGGATGGAGGTTTCGGTTGTGGAGGGGTGGGGAGATGGATTGAGAGAGACTGGGAGGTATTAGATTTTGTGTTTTCTTTTCTGCTTTTTGCCGAAGATCCTTCCAGGCAGAGAAAAGCTGAACAGAGTAGCAAGAACAGAAGAAACTTACGCTTCTCCAAACAAATAGGACATTTCTCTTCTTCCTCTTGCTTTTCCTTCTCATCAACGTTGTCGAGACGCCAGACACGGAGTGCACCGCTCACGAGATCACTTCGAGTATCCATCTCTCGAATCTCGTAGGGAGAAGGCAGGGATGAGTATGAGGTGTGGTGGTTGTGGTTCTGGGTACGCGGAAACACTGTATATTGTCTTGGGTTTACTGAGGGCGGGCGTTGATGAGAAGACATGCTTTATATGAGACGGGGGTAGCTTGGTTGAGTAGAGAGTGGTCTGGTGAGAGATATGTGGGTTCAGGTAATGAATAAGTGATTGCCGTATTGTTGTGCGTAGTATTCTTTTGCTCGTGTGATGTGATTATTCAATCGTGTGCTTTCGCTGGCTGACTGGTTTGGGGTGATCTGGTTGATATACGATGTAAAGCGAGTGTAGCAAACGAATGTAAGGTTATTGATAATTCATAATGTATGTGATTGTAATCTGCATCAAAAGAAGAAACGGAGAAGTAATATATTGCGTTGTATGTTATGGAATGGATATAATGTGTAGAACAGTTTTGGTGAACAGAAGAATCTTGATTCGTTCTTGCCGAATTGGAATCATCCTGTTTCCTTCTACAGAATGCTCGGTGACTAGCCTTCCATTCGATCGGATGTGGATAGATACTTCGTCTCTGAATCGCATCAGGAGCGAACTCGTGTAAGAATGAGAACTTTCTCTTTGAATGAGACAGGAACAGAACCTTTTAAAATAGGTTCGGAAATCTATAGAGAAGAAAGACTAAGGAAAGTGCTTGCTTTATCGTGCCTGCCTTGCAAGGAGAACCATCGAAACTTTGTGTGGTGGAATGTATTGTCTATCGGGCATCTCTTCTATGAGCCGATCCATAAGTCATCATGTCCAAGGATTAGCTTGGCGTTTCGGCCAGCCAATATGTGGCCGTAAACCTATTATGACTTGAGTTCATCTGATCGTGACATCTATCGGTCTATGTGTTCGCAAGCACATTCTTAGTGGCCCAAAACCTTTCTAGCCCACCTTCCATCTCACCTCCCTTGGCACTTCTTTATCCAATCTCTTCACATCCACCCTTCCCCATCCTCCCCGATCAAACCTCAATACCCCCTTTCCACTCCACCTCCCTCCACCCCTCTACCCCAAACCTCTCCATCAACCCCCCTACCCTCTCCCTCCCCAACCACCCCTCAAAAACCAACTCCACCTCCCCAAAATAATTCTCCCCCTCCCCCACCCTCACAAACCCTATACTCTCAAACAACCCTATACTCTTCTCATTCTTACTCCCAATCTTGACTCTTAGTTGAAGGAGATTCATCTTCATCTTCTTTCCATTTTCTCCATCCCCCACCTCCCCCCTAACCCCCTTCCCATACTCCCCCATAATCCCCCCCAACTCCCTCTCCAAATACCCCATAAACGCCAGCACCGCCGCACGTCCATACCCCTTCACCCTCATCTCCTTCGGCGCAATCATCAGCTCTATCTCCCCAATACATCCCTCATCCGGGTCTTCGTCTGCGGGGGTGAGGAAGAGGTTTATATCGCCTATCATTTGGGGTTTGGGGTTCTTTTCATTCTGAGCATTGGACCGGGGCTCGGAATTGGAAGATAGAGAGGTTGAAGAAGGAGGAACACAAATGATAAAAGTCAATTTATCATGATCCCTCCGCCACGATCTCTGCATGGCGTATTCTTCCTCTAAAGAGAGCGGTTCCGAGGCGGTTAGGATTTGGATTTCCTGAGGATTTGGTTAGTCTTCCTCTATTTTATGTCGAAACTCCGTTCGACAAGACGATATCAGAAGAAAACAAACTTGGCTATATATAAATAGCAACAAGATAACAAGCTCAGATATTAAACAAAAGCAGAAATAGGAGGGGATAATACGGAAGAAGGGACGCAGAGATATAACATATAGCAAGCTCAACCTCTCCAACCACAACACAACTACCTTCTCACAAAATCCATATCTTCCCTCCCTTCCTCCCCCCGTAACACCACACCACATGAAAACCACTCCGCAGCAAAGTAGCACATCAAATCAACCCACCTCATCCTTCATCCACTCATGATACACCGGCACATGTTCCTCCTCATACGGCACCAAAAGGACTTTAGACGTCGAAATCGCTATCACATCACATATTAGAACGTTTTCCAAAAGAAAACGAAGAAGCCGCTACAGCGTGGCCTGAAACTAGACTTGGGAGAACATTACCTGTGTGTTCATTAATCAGCATTTTGGCCAATTTTCCTCTTGTGTATGCATACTTCGTATGCAGGTGGGCTTTTATGGACGCGGTGGGCGGATGCAGTTCGATTTTTCGGCCCTGAGTCAGTCATGTGACCAGATGCTTAACCACAAGGGACAGTTCTTCCATACAGCACTAGATTTTCTCGGTATTTGGGATTTAGATCTATGAATTTATATACTACCTCATAAACAGAAAGGGTTCTGATCTTGGTCGATTTCAAATAAACTTTCCGTCGCTGCGTCCTCAGGAGACCTCACTTGTCACAGAAAACTGAACATAAAACACCAAAACTCTCTACTAGAAACATTTCCATTCTTTTATTCGCATATACATATATGCATGCTGTTCGTAAAATCCGGCCTAAGATGGGCCATTTTCCGACCATGCACGAAACGCCTATATACAAATGCTCCCGTCATTAAAAACTATGTACGCCCCCATTAATCCACCCTATCTACTCCTGCACACCCGAAACCACAGCAGCACGATCGAAATCCTCTCTCCTGATACCACTCCTATCACACATCCCCCTAAAAATGCCCCCCTGTTCCCACAACTCCACCGGCGGGCCCAACTCCGCAATCGAGCCCTTATCCATAACGCAAATACGATCGTAGCCAATAATAGTCTTCAATCTATGCGCAATACACAGCAAAGTTTTCCCTCTGAACCCTTCTTGGATAGTCCTCTGAATCTTCTCATCAGTTTCCATATCTACAGAACTAGTCGCTTCGTCACAGACGATGATCTGGGAGCCGCGGACGAGGGCACGTGCTAGGGCCATAAGTTGGCGTTGGCCGAGAGAGTAGTTCAAGCCTTCGTCTTCGACTATCGAGTCCAGGTGAATGCGCCCGGTGGTTTCGTCTTCGAGTTTGGAGTCGGAGGCAACGAGATCGGCTTGCCGGAGGGCGGACCACAGTTCGAGGTCGGTGTGTTCGCTGAAGGGATCAAGGTTGCTGCGGATGGTACCTTTGAAGAGCGTCGGGTCTTGGGGGATAATGGCCAAGTGTGATCGTAGATCATGAAGGCCGATCTTACTGATATCGAGGCCGTCAATGGTGATTGAGCCACTGGAAAGCTCGACAAGCCGGAACAGAGTTGACATGATACTCGACTTTCCAGCACCAGTACGACCGACTACTCCGATCCTCTCGCCACCTTTAACATGCATCGAGAAGTTCGACAGCACAAGTGGGAGACCTTCTCTATATCGCATTTGAACATTCTCGAAAACGATTTCACCACGTTCAGGCCATGATTCTCTGACATCGACCGTATGGAGAGGTGCTTCCTCCTCCAAAGAAGTACCATAATAATGCAATCGCTCGGTAGCATTCATACCGTTTTCAACTTCTGCCAGCTGACGAACCGTGAATTGAATCATCTGCACAATCGAGAGAATGTATGATAAAACCAATCCAGCAGTAGCCGGTCCAACATTGAAACGAGATGTAACGACCAAAATACCCGTAGTAAACACCAGTAAATTACCAATTAAGTCCAACCGTGTCGATAACCAGCGCTGGTTGGAGAATGTGAGGAAATAGGCCGAGTCCATCTCATCGATAGATTTTCTCAAATCAGCAATGAATCGATCTTTGAGACCATATGCACGGATTGTTGCCGTTCCAGAAAGACCTTCACTGAACCTGGCGAATACAACTGATCTCAAGACTGATTCGAAGCGTTTCATTTCTCGTGCCGATGCTCGATAGTATCCAGCTGCGAAGACGAAAAGGAGGAAAAGAGGTCCGAGGGCAATCGCGAAGTAGTGGAAGTATGCTATGATCAAGGCGAAAACGGAGATGATCATGGCTAATGTCAAGAAATACATTCTGATAGCATCAGTCAAATTATTATCCATGACATCCACATCACGCGAGAAGCGATTAGTGATTCGACCAAGTGGTGTTGTATCGAAGAATGACATAGGTGCTCGAAGTGCTTTCGTGATGGCTCTGCTAAGCATGGTCTTACTAGCGATGGTACCTAGCATCGTAAGAGAAACTAGATAGAAATGTTAGCTTTTCAAAGCCTAATAGTATTCGGAGTGCATATGATTACTTACCAGCAAATAGGAACAAGAAAATGGCCTGACTAGCTCCTAGAGCAGCATAAACGCCTATGTAAACCCCATTCGAATAGCCAAACTTGTTGCTGGTCCACCAGGACAACCACAGATTTGTCGCAATATTGGCGCCCTGAGATAGTAGAAGAAGGAAGACTATAAGAGGAGCGTTAAGCAATGTGCCAGAAGCACGAATGTAATCCGCATAAACCGACCATGGAACACTCTTGACTCCTTTTTCTTCCGCTTGCATCAGACCTGCTGCTTTGCGTTTCTTTTTCTGCGTCTTTTTCTCGCCTTCGACTTCGTCCTCGTTCGTCTTATCCTCTTCTTCGTTCTTTTCTTCGACGGCGGTAGTTTCCATTAATTGTTGAAATCCAGCATGCTCCCTCATGAGATTGTCGAAAGTGTCGATTGCCTGAACCTTTCCTTCTTCTAACCAAATGATCCTGTCGCATCGATGTAGAACCCAAAGTTGATGAGTCGCCAAAATTCTAGACTTGTTCTTCAATAGTCCGAGGATGGCATGATCGAAGATATGGCGACCAACATGTGAATCGACAGCACTGAGAGGATCATCCATCAGAATTAAATCGGCGTCGAAATAGATAGCTCGAGCGATGTTCATTCGCTGTTTCTGACCTCCCGACACAGTGATACCTCTCTCGCCAATTTCTGTCGCATCACCATTCGGCAGCATGTCCAAATCAGGCCTCAGTGCACAAGCATCAATAACCTTGTTGTACCATTCCTTGTCCATTTCCTTGCCGAATAAGATATTGTCTCTCACTGTAGCATTTTGAATCCAAGCGTATTGCGGACAGAAAGCACGATCAGCACCCATCATCATCTCACCTCTGGTTTTCCGCATATCTCCAGCAAGTGCTGCCAGAAGTGAGCTCTTCCCGGAACCAACACCCCCAATAACCGCGACCAGTTCATTCCTGCCAATCGTGAAGTCCATATTATGCAGCTTGAACGGCTCTTTATTCTCGTCGACTGTGCTGGCGTCATCACTAGCCTGCGATGAATCCGGACGAGCTTTCGCAGCTGCCTTCGCATCCTTTACCGCCTGCTTCTTGGCTTGTTTCTCAACCTTAGCTTCTGCTTTCGTTGGCTTCTTTCCGGGCGGACCAGGCTTGTCTGGGTCTTGAGTAGCCGTACGTTCCCAGGTGAAATCTGCCTGCTGTAAAACAACCGCGCCATCCAAATTAGGGTCTGCCTTAGCTTCTTCTTCCTGCTCTTCGCTCAGAAGGTATTCTTGAATTCGGATGATAGACGACCAAGCATCAATGACCTGTCCAATGACCATAGGGAGCAAATTGAGTGGCAATCGTAACGAGTTGAAGAGTGCAAGGGAAGAGAAGACTCGTGATGGGTTCAAACCATGATCCGTCAAGCTGTATGTAATGAAAGCAATCATAGACGCAAAAATAGGTAAAGTCATCGAAACCGCATTGATAGCGTTCCTGATGGCTAACAAGACTTGAATAGCGTGGATCTCTTTGTTTCTGATAGCAGCCAGTCTATCTAAGAAGGCAGTTTCCCAACCGAAAAACTTCACAAACCGTACCGCAGAAAGAATTTCTTGAGTGAGACTGACTCTCTGATCCGTAATTTTGTTAATCGCTTTACGTCTAGCGAACAGACTTTTGACAGCTCTAGTCAAGAGCGGAAGACCAATAACAAGAAGACCGAAACCTGCTAAAGCACTATATGTTAGGTTGATTAGAAGAAGGATCAGCGTAACAATGCAAGATATCGGGGCTGTCCAAATCAAGTGAAACATGCCAGACGCTTGATCAATTCTGTAGGTATCAACAGACATGAGGTTGACCACGCGTCCATTAGCCCAACCCGTGCCATCGCCCGAAATACCACGACCGGCATCCGGAGTTCCTTGTGGACCCATTCCCTTTCCGTTCTTTTTACTCTTCTTCCCCTTCGCTTGGTCAACCAGGCGTTGAGCATTCTGAGCATCCTTTTCATTTTCTTGATCCTGGACTGAACGACCTCCAGCTTTCGCCCGCGCAGAAATCTTCATGGACTTTTCGAAAATTGCCGAGATAAGTACCGCTCTCGACTGTCCTCCAACTATCATTCCACGATAGATAAAATGGTTGGTGCCCAGAGATTGAATCATTTGCATGATGGTGATGCCAAAAACCAATCCCAATCCTCGTCCGATGCTTGGCGCCGGCTGCCCACTCCGCGCAGCTACGTATGCTTCCGATGCGAATGCAATCAGATAGCGCAAAGTAAAGGGCGATACAACTTGCAGAATATTCGAAATAAATTGACATCCTCCCCCAAACCAGAATTCCTTCTTGAATGTCTCGTGCATTGCCCATAGCAGCGGGTATTTCTCTCCATTCGCAACTCGTCTCTTGAAAGATGACTGTAGAACATCCGATAATACATCCACGCCTCGAGTTGGGTTGACAGTCCAAATATCATTCTGTTCCAATGGTCGTCGATAACCGACCTAGATTTCATCAGTAAAAACAGAATTGTGACGGCGCATTGCGGAAAACTCACATTCATGATTGGAGCCATCCATTGAAAATAGACCAATGATAAGAACGGAGCGGTATGCTCTCTGCTGGGCGTGCGCACTTCGGGCACAGGCGGTATTTTCCCCCATCGCAAAGGATTTGGTTCTTTGTACCAAGGCTTCTGTACAATTTGATGCGTCACATTCGACTCTGTCATCGAAAGCCCACTGGTCGTTGTCGCGTAACTCTTCGTTTGCTTGATCTCCGGTCTCTTCTCGCGGTTCAATTCCCCATCCGATGATTGGCTAGACGGATCCCCCGATATCTCCATGTATTCCTTCTCGCCACCAGCGGTTTCCAGCGAATTGCGATGTGTTGAAAGTTCTCCATGTTTTTCTAAATATTCCTTATCCGAGCCATCTTCATCTTGCGGTTCCTCGTGGTTTGTGTCTTCGAATTCCACGGCGGGATCCTGAGGATGTAAGTCTCTCTCATGGTTCGAAGTATTAGGCGGATCTGCCATTGTAAAGCCTGAGCCTCAGAACCTGAGAACTTCCAAGCTTCCTATGGAGAGATGATGGTCGAAGAAGAGGTGGAAAGGCGGAAAATGCGAAAATTGATCAAACGATACGATAGAGGGGAAGAGCTCCATTTTATTAAAGCCTATCCCCGGACACCGACTGATGGAAGGACCAAGTACGGCCACTTTATTGATCCGATTTGCCTCCATTTACGATCAATGAATAGTGCATCTTTTGCGAACAAGGATGAATGACTTATCTTACTTCCCGTAAATATCAACAAGGAGCTACGAATCCACAAAGACAAGAAACGGTTAAGTGTCCGAGTTTAAGCGAGAATGCTCGCATTCTGAACGAGATGAAGATAATTGACCAATTGGACGTTTATCACAGATATTTGATGGCTACATTTTCCTACATTGGCTACTCCCGGGCCCCGGCCATGTCTGTCCGACTCTGCGGACAGTGAGTAATTTCTTGCAGTCATTCAAGCCAACAAGAACAAGCTTTTGCCGAGAAGATTGAAGGCTTGAATGATTGCTCAGACCTTCCTATTCTGACATCAATCCCAGATCTCGCGACCGAAAACCAGTCATTTCCGTCGTATTACTAATCCGGAGCCTAACTCGGCACCGAACCGGTCGTTCAGATCCCGTGAGTTATCATCTTCCCCCGCAAAATAAAGACCAGCCGGACCCGAACATTTCTCCAACACAGAAAGTGTGCTCATTCTCCCGTAAGCCAAACTCAAACTACAACTCTATTCAGCCGTCTCGTGGTATATACTGACAGATATGACTTCACCGCTTCTTCGCATCAACATCGGGTTGACATCATGATATTTGGATGCGCTACACTACTCAAGAAGTCGTCTAGGCAATTAGGTACGCTTACAAAACGCGTGCCAAAGGGAACAGGGCAGGGAGATTGTTGAAGACCGACTGCCGAGTTGATGACAAAGCCTTCTCAAATATACTTTATTAGGTCTAGTCTGGGGGTGGATGCAGCAGGTTACAGATTCTCGGATATGACGGCACGTTCTTACGAAGTGGCTGCAAGCCTGCATACAATTGAAAATGCAACAAAGAAGAAACAAATTGATCGAAAAGTCACCAGAAAGATACTCATGAAACATAATCCACAACCATGGGGTCGCTTCGCAACACGTGCAGACCGTTTCATCCTTGAAAAGAGGATCTCGGAGGTTAATTTCCACGTCGCTGGAAAGAGAAATCCGATTTTTCCTTGAGTTTATTCCGAATATGTGCAAAACTAGCCAATGAGACGGCAAGGGATTCCTTCACTCTCCTACCTAGATGGATGTTCTAGAACATTGTGATACCCAGTGGACTCAGCTCATGAAAGGTGCAGGCGCGTGGCTATTGTTCTGAAATTGCTATTCCACGCAAGTGCATGGATAAATAACGAGCATGAGACGGAATCCGGGTGCCTGGAGGCGTTGATCGTGTCGAGGACCCTCAACTGCCTCACATACAGAGTATGATGTTTTTCAAGCATCACATCTACAAGCGTAGTTCCCAACCCCGCCAAAGAGCAACATCTATGCATCATCCAAGCCCAAAGCCTCTCTCCTCGACTTAGCCCCCTCTTCATAATACGGTTTCTCCGCCAAACTCGTAACCCTTGTTCCATGTCTCTCTTCCGTGCCCTCATAGTCCCAGCTCGCGTTATGGATCGTCGCTCGATTATCCTGTGTTCACCTCGACATTAGCACAACTCATATCATCCGCCCCATTACAAAAGAACACCAAACTCACCCAAATCGCACTCGTCCCCGGCGTCCACCTCCACCTAACCTGGATATCAATATTCCCCTCAAAAACATCAAACAAATACCCCAAAATCACATCACTCTCGGCCTTATCCAGGCCGACAATCTGCGTTGTGAACGAGCGATTGACCCAGAGGATTTTCCACCCAGTAACCGGATGGACACGCACGAGCGGATGAATGCGCTCAATGTGTTTAGGACCTGCGGTCGGATCGTTGCGGTCGAGATATTTATGCGCGGAGAGATACACTGCTTCTTTGCCGTCGATGAAGGCGCGGAAGGCGGGGGACAGCTTGCTGTAGGCGGCGTAGCCGGAGGCCCAGAGTGTGTCGCCGCCGATGGAGGGCACGACGTCGTTGTGCAGGTGGGTGATGCCGGCGGGGTGGAGCTCGTGGACTAGGTCGCTGGTGGGGGGGAGTGATGTTAGTATGTGGACATTGTTTGAAATGAGGGGTCTGGGTTTGTTCGATGGGAAAGGTGGGTGACTTACGTATGCCATCTACTTGCTCCTCCGGGGTTCCTGAAATCCGCTTTTCTCTCTGTTGCTTGCAAGGCGGGCCAGATGACCGTAACGCCTGGAAGTCCGGGTACGTGAGGAACTTGGGGCTGTAAAACCACTAGTCAGTATTCACGCATCCAGAACCTTTCTTCCTCCTATCTCTATCTCCTTTCCAAACCCAAAAAGAAATCAGCACTCACATGAACCTCAACCTCCCCAAACCACTCCCCCAAATCCCTCTGCACCTTCGGACTCAGTCCCTCCTGGTTCCTAAAAAACACAACTCCCCGCTCCGCCACCAGCAACGCCAGTTCATCTTTCTGCGCATCTGTCAACTCATCAAGACGTAGCCCCACGACTTCCGTGCCAATGTGTTTCGTCAGATCGGTGATGCGTTCGGCTGCGCCGAAAAGATGGGGTTTCTTGGGGTCGGCGCGGAGACCGGCGTCGTGGTGGGGACGGGGGGTGGAGCGGATCTCAAGGACGTCTTGGACTAGAGAGGGGGTTAGTTGGAGAGCAATGGGTGGGCATGTGGGAATGGAAAAGAGACGGGTGTGGAGGAAAGGGAAACACACGATACAACGGTCTATCAGGACGCGTGGGATATCCCTCTGAGAGATCAATGCCCGCCTTCTCCAGCCGTTTACGCGTCAATTCAGGGAGAGGCAGCGAATCCTTCTTTGGTTTCACAGTCTCTTTAATGTGAGTCGAGGGGTGAATCGAAAGGTCTGTTGTAGCTGAGGGAGCCATTTTCGCTTTTCTATATTCAGCAGATGCAGTCTAAGTTTGCGCAGATAGAGAAGTCTTCTCGAATCAAAAAATCCAATTCAAACAGATCTGGTGAAAATGGAAATAGTGCAAAAGAAGATATAAACAACCACAGCGCATGTCTATTCTACGTAGCATGCATCAGCTTATCTATACTTCGGCCAAACCCTCCAAGACCCCTCCTCCCCATAGAAACAGATTTCTAATCCGGTCTCAAATTAAGGATTCGTAGTTGATGATTCGCAATTGGGCATGTGAGGACGAGGATGAAGGTATAGACAAACATGCGGGGTAAATGTCGTGATTGGGAGTTATCAGCAAGTAGAAGCTGCGGATACAACGTTAGAGATAAATGAAACACATTGAATTGGACAAATAGAAGAATGATGAAATGTGGTGTGCTTTTTGCTTGGGATTTATAAGGCTTGGTTTGCGTGGTTTTGGAGGGGTTTCTTATCTGTGGAGGAGAATAGAAAGTTAGATGCACTCGTGGTCATCCTCTCTCAAGTAAGAGTAGCACGGAAGTATTAGTTAGAGGATAAACGAGTGGTTTCCGCAATATCTTTACAGCTTCAGGTTGCATAAATCTGGCCGAAGTATCCGGAAAGTGGATTTGTTTGCACGAACTTCGTTGCGTGCTCATCAGCTTGAAAACATGCAACATTCGACACGAATCTTTCCTGCTTCAGATCGTTTTTCTTGCGCTTCACTACAAAGCCGCAATCAAAGGAGTGCGAATTCGGGTAGACACACTTTCACATAGACGCAGGTCAGACTTCCACATGTCCTCTCAAGACTCCTCAGTGAATTCAAAGGCTCATCTTCCTCATTCTAACCTAATAGAACAGAAGTAGGATATCACATCACAGCACCATCTTGCCAAGCCATGGCATACCAATTGACACGAATATGCCCGTTTTCAGTTGCGCGATATCGTTTTCATTGACTTTATTTCATCCACTGCCCGATATCTTCACCAATTCACCCCTTGCCCATCACTTATTCGACATTTATGCGGTGTGCTTTCCCTTGGCGTTCTTCTTGGGGATATCGGTGATCGTAAGGTCTTTCGTGATGTTAGTTATGAAATCCTCGTTGGAAGCAGACGCATGTCCGATTTCTTCATGGTGAAAACATACTCGGTGGGAGACTTTGCTTCAACTTCTCGGCCTTGTCTGCATCCTTGACGGAGATGGTGTAAAGGTATCTTTGGCAGCGGACCTTGATCTTGGAGACACCGTTGGGGTTCTTCTTTATGCGGGCAGCTGTTTATTCGTGTCAGTTTTCGTTACTTCTGAATCCTTCTGGTGCCCGTGTAGTTGGTTCGACTCCATCATGAATCCTCCATCGTCGTGCCAACTCCAATTCTCGAGTCCACTGTCGGAAGCTTGCCATTCGTATGCTCCCTGTACTCAACAGGATTCGAAGGGGAATATTCAACGTACACTTAGCATCCTTGCGTCTGCAAATTTCAATGAACTAAACGAAAATATCATATTAGCAGGTTATCCTTTCTGTCAACTCCCGTACCAGTTCAAATTCCCATCAATGCCATCTCCATCCCGCATCAGGGAAATCCCACAAATAGCATTCTCCTTTCCCAGTGCGTCCCGGAACCACAGCGGCCAATTTCCCTCCACAAACATAACTTCGGAACTGAACTTACATTCTTGATATCGGTGACTTCGACAGGCATCTTGGCTGATTTATTCTCACGAGAAACTGGAGAAAAATTTGTGTTGATATTGGGCGATAGGGATTGACAGGGAAACGATTGTGATATTTGTGATGAGTTCGAAAATTCGCATTGTGTGGTGATTAGTAAGATGGACTCGGTTATGGGAGGGTTTCACATGAATGGCGTTGCAGGGATGACGGACAAAGCCTTTGTGGCTGGGTTAAGTGGCGTCCGGGGGAGGACAGCTTGCGTATGTATTTAGGCAGGCAGACTGGGGAAGGAAGATATATATGCTCCGTTGATTCGCGGTTTTGATATTTCGTATAGGATTTTCTCTTGTCTGTTGTGAATACCAAGAGCATTCACCAGAGTTGATACTGTCCGTCAATCACGAAAATTACTGAGGTCATTTAGCGCTCGAGTTGCGCCACCCCCTCTATCGCAAGATGCCTACACCCATAGATAGAGCTTTGAGCTCAAAGGTATTATGCTCTACGTACTCCGTCAAGTTTCTAATCGCTAACTGTTGTCCATAGAATGCAGTTTTAGGTAACGCCTATCCACATACGTGATGACTGTCCTTCTGACTTCCCTTAGCATTCACTGGTATCGTGACCGCAGCTGCGGCATGGAGTATCTGGGGCGGCGATATGTTCCCAAAAGAGGCCGATCCTACAGGTGGTAAGTTTCTATGCTTCTCGTATGATGATTGAATACTTATCTGCTTCATAGATCCGGAGACATGGTCTAGGGAAGAGCTACGAAGATGGTTGGCTGCTGTTCGTATGATCCAATCGTCGGTTGCATGAGTACTGACTGTGTCGTAGAGAGATTTGCACCCGAACAGCAAAGATACCAAGGAGCAATTATTGGAAAGAGTCAAAGCCAATATGCGTGTATCAAGGAGCACATAAGGCGCAAGTATGTGTGATTAGGAGCTTCAAGCTCAGTTCGGGTACTAGGTTGGGATTCGGGCGAGACGGCAATATCATTTGATGTTTGGACCAGCCAAAGGCGTTGCTGTTTTGCTTCATAAAGTAATAAATATTATACATGTGTTATTGATCATTTATCTTCTGGATCAGGAAATCTGATAATTGCTTGCTACCTGATACTCGCCGCTGTCAACTCCTTCCTGTAATATCTTCGCTTGCGTTTCTACCCTCAAAGATCGAGCGAATCGAAAAATGACCTATAAGCTGGCCCGTGAAAATCCTCGCTCAATATGGCTCCATCCATCCACCAGTCCATCCCAAATCATATCCATAGAAAAGTATCAATATCAATATGCTAACGTACTTAGAAAATAATAATTCATCCTAACGTGACCTTCACCCCTCCCGCAACAACGAACTGGTAACCCACCGGGCTTAAAATAACGAAAAGGCCATATCCTTTGGAAATAGTTCAAATTTCTCTCAGTGTCAAGTTTGAACGTAACATAGATGACGAACGTTCATCGAGAAGCCATGTGATAAACGATTTGCAATGCTTATGCAGGTTCGTCACCACTACACTGAGCAGCAAGTCTCAAGATCTCAGCCTGCAAAATCACGAATTAGTTAGGTAATTAATCTTTCCGTCAAAAAACGTACCTCCAATGCAGCGTTTTCATCTTCCAATGCCTTAGCTCGATCATTGATTTCTTGCGCCTATCACCCAAAGTCAGTTAGCATGTTCCTAAACCATATCAACACAACAGCTCACCTTCTCCCTCTGAACTTTCGCTTCCTTCATAGCTTGTAGATGCTGCTCTAGCAATTTCCTCTTCTCAGCGGCAGCCTGAATGCGAGCCTCAGCAGCTGCGGTTTCACGCTCAACAATCGCGATCTGCTTCGAAGCGGGCGATTGGTTCGTCTTACTAGGCCCAGCCTCACTCGAAGCCGATGCCATCTGATCAGCTTTACGTTTCTTGGCTGCAGTCGGAGAACCTTCAGTCTTGCCTTTGCCCTTACCCTTTGGATTGGGCTTTGCAGCTGAAGCTGGAGTCGAAGGCTTAGCATCGGTTCCTCTAGCTGCTTTTGGTGCTTTGGGTGTTTTGGTGGTCTTTGGAGGTGCTGCCTTCTTGGGCTTCGCTTGTGGGGATTCAGCTTCAGTGTTGCTTGGTGATGTGGACGAAGCTTTCTTTCCTTTAATTGCGGGACTTTTGGCTGGAGTCGGCATCGTTCCCTCTTTCTTCACGGACTTAGCTGGGGCGGCAGTCTTTTTCGATGAGGGAAGCGGTGTTCTAGTACTGCTCGTGCCGGACACGACTCCTGCAATGGCGCTGGGCTCTGAGCTCGATTTCGAACCGCGAGAAGAAGCATTGAGACCGACTGCAACTTTCTGGTTGGTAGAATCAGAAGAAGACATCGGCTTGTCTGCTTTCATATTCATTACAGAAGTTGATGGAAGGATTGGTGCATCAAACATCTGCTCATCAACAGTGCCCAAACCTTTGGTGAGGTCACTGGATTGGACGTTCATGGGATTCTGAATGAAAAGAGCATTTTCAATGTTCACTGGGTGTTGGTCGAAAGTGGTAAACTGTTGTAGTCCTTGCAACTTTGCTGTTTGTGGAGGCGTCAAGGGCTCCCATAGGGGTCCGAGAAGCTCGAATTCAGGTGCCGCATGTCTTTCATCTTGAGGTTTATTGTCGTTGAATACCTGAGCGCCCTCAAATTCGGGTTCAGCTTTGCTTGATGAAGGTGAATGTTGATTCTCCTGCAACCCAGTGGTCATTAGCTTAAGAAGAGCGCCTGTACCAGGGTGGGAAGACGGAAGTTCGTCACGGTTTCGATCAGTGGAAGATTCATTTGCAGGACCGCTGAGAACTTCAGAAACAGAGGTAGGTTTGCTCTTTCTTTGGAGGTCTGAGAAGATTCCTGTATCCCCAGAACTGAGTTCCTGGGCGCTCTTTGCCTTGGTGGTCTTCGACGACTCCTCTTGAGGAAATTCGGGTACCGTATCACTGGCGTTAGGACCCTGAAAGCTTGTAACTGAACCTTCATGAGATTCCCTAACGGTGACTACCGCTGTGGCAGTAGCTTTGACCTCCGCACCTTCGTGATCCATTTCTTCGTCACTAGAGTCCAAAATTTGGAGGTTTTCTTTCGTAAGAGAATCCACCTTTGGCTGAGGCTGCGACAGATCTGCTCGTAAGGGCTGATTCTCAAGGCCATCAGAGGTATTTTGATGTCCACGCCCAGCTATCTCCGCATTTTTAGCTTTTCCTGCCTTTGTTCCAACAACATCATCTTCGGAAGCGGAACTAATCAAGCTCTGATCATCTTCGTGATCGCTGTCGTCGATCGATTCCTTGGTAGTGCTTGAGCTACCCTTGACTGTGCCTGAATTTTTGGTGCTAGATTGGGCTCCATTCCCATGAGTGCCATGAGAAGATTTGCTGGTATCAAAGCCTAGCTTTTGTAACTCTGTGGGAGAAAGAAGGATGAATCTGAAGGAAGCCCAAAGCTTAAACTCTCCTGACCATTTCTTCAGAACACGTGCCTTGGCAGTTGGGGTGACGTTCTTCTGATTGACCAAGCCGACTTCGAAGGGAGGTGAGGGCTTGCCGATCTCTCCCACCAAAGAATTGAGTTTCCACCAATCGGTGTACTCCTCATAAGTAGGAGCTCTCTTTGCATCACCCAATGATTCTGTGTCGGTGCTTGCTTCACTGGAAGAGGAAGAAGTTTCATCTTCATTGTCGGTATCGGATGACGAACCACGATGCTTCTTTGATTTCTTAGCTTCTGGATCTTTGCGAAAGATCTGAAACTCAATGCTCCCGACTGCAGAACTTGGTTTGCCGTCAATATAGTGGCGTGCTAGATACCCGTTAATACACAATCAAATACGGATAATTGGTGGGATAACTTACACCTATCAATGTTTCTCTTCACCACTTGCATCTGGAATGCTTTGTTAACGTATCTGTTGCCTTGCTTGATGTGGCCGCACACCCAGTCAAAGTTCTTAGTGGTTTTCTTAGTGCCTTTATCATTGTTGTGCGATGCTCGTAGAATACCGTCAGCAACGATATCAACAAATTCTTCGGTGCCAGAAGTGACAGAGATGTATGGTATGACGATCTTCTCTTCGGTGGCCAAGGCGTAGCAGTTAATGTGATTGCCAACTTGTTCCACTCCATATTCGAGAAGTGACTTGTTGTCCCCGTCCCTCAAACAAATCTCTCCTTTAACAACTTCTCCATTGAAGCCAAGCAAGCCTGCTGGGACCTTCATCCTTGTAACAGTGGTAGTATCGAGCAAGCTTGGTGAATCAGTTTGGAATTAATGACTTCGGAGGCAGTGGCTCAAGTTGATTGTCCGATCTGAGTTCTTGATATGTCAGTATGCAGTTAGATCGAACAAATCAAGCGAGAAAATTTGAACGAGTACAGGATGATATATGAAACACCAGTGAGTGCTCTGGATTTGTGAGTGACAGCGCACTCTTCACTTGATAATACAATGGTCTAGTGTTAATATAAAGCTTAGAAGATTGTGCGAAGAACCGGAAGGTGGTTCAGTGTTTGGCATACCCTAGATGCAGTGACAGTAAAAGGTATCATACCTCAAGAATAAGATCGAAAATCAGGCTGCACAGTCGAAGAGTAAAATAAATAGTGGGTTGTGTACGATTATTGAGCTTCAATACGAATGAAAGAAACCTTAGCAAGGAGGAGATTGGGTGTTGCAAGATCGGAATAGATTATGGTTTGGGAAGAGGAAAGAAGAAAAGAAAAGAAAAGAAGTGATGATGAAGAAGAAGAGAGGATGGTTTACAATTCTTGATTGAGAAAAGACCTCAAGAGTGAATTGAGGAATGAGCTAGATATAGTGGATCCATCAATGAATGTATTTTGGACAACGAGGTATCAACTCTGGTTTCCTGAGGCTGTTTCTTAGAGGAAGGTTGATTGCATAGCCAACATCGTTATCGAGTCTTTCATAGAATTGTCGACCTTAAGTCATCTCGTGAATAGGCTCACTTTCCTTGAGCTGCAGTTTCTTGAACGTGGCAGATTTCTATTAGATAGAGCGACCTCCTTGAAGTCGTGAATGTCACCATATAAAACTAGGCTGAGCGCATTCTGCTCCTCTAGCTAACATGAATACCCGTGCCGGGAAAATACCGGATATAGAATGGCAAGATCAGAACAACGAACACAAGATATCCTTGAGCGTGTGTTGACGAGTCAGCCTGATAGTCCCATGCCACAGCGTTGCCTGCTTTCCTCCGGAGGTCCATTTCGCGTTGAAAGTGCTCCCACCTCAACACTGCCCGGCCCTATCCCGTCCAAATGAGCTGGCTCCTTCTTGACGTGAATGGATCTATATATGCCTTGGAAAGAAAGGATATATGTGCCATGGGTCTGCTACACGCTGGACTTCAAGATTTGGAGCGCAAAGGCAAAGTTTATCCTCAAAAGCGTGCGCGGCTGGACACCCTCTTTCATACCACCAATCGAAATATCTGGCTTTGGATCAACCACTTCCTAATACCCTTGGGAGCCTTCGGATTCCTCGCCTCCATATTCGGCACCAATACGAAGTTCTCCACAAACGCCCGCTCATCCCCCTCATCCCCGTTCTTCGAAGTGTATTTGACTGCTCCATTCACTATGACCACAATGCTCATCTTACTACCGTCCCTCTCCCCTGCGAGCTTCCCTTCCTCAACTCCGATATTGTAATTTGTATTGATAACATGGGCATCGTAGCTCTGCGCATCGTATGAGGTTTTCTCGATTTTCTTTTCGAACATTTCTTGGAGTGCAGCAGGGTTCGGTATGATGTTTCCGTTGAGTGTAATAGTTGCTTCTGCTGGAGCGAGGGTCGAGGGTTTGATGTAGAAGGAGGTTAATCTCGATCGGCCACTAGGACTGTTCAGAGCATCGTAGAAGCTCTCAACAAAGACATCCGCAGCTAATATTAGGTTAGAAATTGAAGTGGAAGAAGCAGTTGTCTGGTCATACCTTTGGCAGCCACGTCAGCTTGAGTTTCTTCTGTAGGTTCATTCATGATGACCAAAGTTTGTCGTAGCTGTCTTGAATGAAGCAGGGACTTAGTAGAAAGAAACACACTTTGTTCCTATTTTGACGTGCTTGGTTTGACACCCTTGCGGCAGAATAAAATGCGCTGGCAATCTCATTGGTCGAAAAATTCCGCTAACTCTGATCTCAAAGGCGGGGGAACCGAGAGCTTCGAGGTTTCTTTTGCAGATACACACCTTCGTCAACACCTTCTGTCCTGATGTATAATAGAAGTCCGTTGCTTCTTCGGTCATTACGGGCCCGGAGCAATGCATCATGGACTAATGGCTGGGTTTGTGGTTCCTGTCGTGCAAGAGCTCAACCCAGAGCTAGCCTTTCGAGCTCCGCGACACCCAAAAAGCCATACTATATAACTACGCCCATTTTCTACGTGAACGCTGGTGGGTCTGGACCAACCCGTTATTCGAAGGTACCCTCAATTGACCTTCCTGAATAGCCCCTCATGTTGGTCACTTATATACTATGGTTCTTGCGGACGTGCTCAAGCGATGGCAACTTCTCAAAGGCGAAAAGGCAATCTTATGCACAGGGACGGACGAACACGGCATGAAAATCCAACGAGCAGCAGAAAAGGCGAATATACCACCAAGGGAATTCTGCGACACTGGGGCGGCGATATTTAAGGAATTGGCGCGTCGGACAGGGCTTCTGAACGATCACTTCGTGCGAACAACAGATGAAGATCACAAAGATGCAGTGCAATACTTTTGGCATATGCTGAAGGAGCGAGAATACATCTACGAATCTAAGCATGAGGGCTGGTACTGCGTGAGCGATGAGACGTTTTATCCGGTGTCGGCAATTGAGAAGCGGCTGGACCCGTTTACTGGCAGGACATTCATGGCTTCGCAAGAAACTGGGAAAGAGGTTGAATGGACATCTGAATCGAATTACCATTTCCGACTCTCTGCCCTCAAAGATCGTCTTCTTGAGTTCTATGAGAAGAACTCAGATTTCGTTGTACCGGTGAGTCGTCATAAGGAAGTCGTCCAACAAGTATCCAAAGGTCTGGAGGATCTATCCATCTCCCGTCCTTCCACTCGACTGAGCTGGGGTATTCCTGTTCCAGACGATGACACTCAAACTATTTATGTCTGGCTCGACGCACTAATAAACTACATCACCAAAGCCGGTTATCCATGGACACCGGGCAGCGAAACCGTTGGAGGCTGGCCAGCAGATGTTCAGGTCATTGGGAAAGATATTGTTCGCTTTCACTGCATTTACTGGCCTGCGTTCCTCCTCGCACTAGACTTACAGCCCCCTAAACAAATATTGACTCATGCACACTGGACTATGGACAACCAAAAGATGTCCAAATCCATAGGAAATGTGGTCGATCCATTCTTCGCTCTTGATCGGTGGGGCCTTGATACCATGCGATATTACCTCATCCATGAAGGTAGATTGGGGAACGACTCAGACTACGGTAATAGATACATAGTGGAGAAGTACAAGAAGGATCTTAAGGGAGGTCTAGGCAATCTGGTCAGTCGACTAACACGGCCAAAAATCTGGAACATTAAGTCATGCGTAGAGCGTGCTCGGGGCAATGACATGGTTCGCCCAGACGAATCTTCACAGGAGATGTTCGAGCTCTTGACATCTCTCCGAGAAGGAGTGAGTAACTATATGGACAAACTTCGCTCTAATGATGCCTTGATGAGTATCATGAACGTCGTATCTGAGGTAAGAAGCTTCGATCCTGTCTTCTTTCCCCCCCCGCCCCCCAAGGAACTAACAGTAGACCCAGACGAATAAATACCTATCGCATCAGAAGCCGTGGGAACTCGCAAAATCCGGTTCACCGGCAGATGAAGTTGCACTCGTAAGAACAATTTACGATACTGCTGAAGCTGTTCGCATGGTAGGGATTCTTCTTCAGCCATTCATGCCAGATAAGTCAGCACTGTTGCTCGATATGTTGGGCGTTTCTCCCCTCCGTCGCACGTACGCATATGCTGTTCTCGGCGCAGACGATTCATATGGCGACGCACAAGCACCTCTGGGGAAATGCGCGTGGGATTCGTTGTTCCCTCCGTTACCTATCGAGACATGATGGCTTGATTACGATGGCTGAGGAGGTCTCATGTAGCTCATTTGTAAGATAGCATATTGTAGTATACCCTTAGATCGAACGGTATGGAGACAACTATATATTGCAGCGGCCTGGTTGAACTCTTCTTTCTGCACCTGCGCAGGGAAAAAAGAGAGAAAAAAAAGATAGCTGTCACAGGAAGTTTGGAATGCATTTGCCAATAAATTGTGGTCTGTTAAGCATAGCAAAGATCGCACAGAGATCTCTTACTACCTTAAAACCCCCGCAGTTTTCCGCTTGAGCCCCTAATTCTGGCGATTACGCTACCAAATGCTAGAGCACCTCGATCAGAATCGGTAGTGTCCGGGACTAGACTTTGACAGGTATATGGAACTACTTCCAGAGAATTCCAGAAATAGCCAGCCCTAATATACAGGGAAATGAAATGTAAAGCAGAGCAAGGCAGATGGTAAGCACGGCATAATCCAGGCTCGTCCAGGGAACCTTATCACACGTGGATCTGGATCTGAAGTCATATCGGACCACGATTACAATGACGTCACATGGCCGCTGCCAACCTCGAGCACTTGCAAGACCTGTTTTGGTGCACAGTTAATGCATACTTCAAGAAGTGTAGCCCCTCTTCATTTCGAACAATTTCTAAGTCCAAAAAAATTCAGTTGATCAGTGAGTTGACTTAAACAAAATACAATAAAGCGCATTCCCACATCATGCCTTTCACGTTAAACACGTCTGCCTCGTACGACCTCTCTTCCAACACCTCTTTTGGAGACAGTGATTGGAACCGATCTGGTTCTTATCAAACAATCAAAAACAAAGACGGAACTACCTATACCCGTCGTACGCAAAAGAATGGCGGACCCATAGTTGAAGAAATCAAGAGATGGGATGGAATGGGGAGGCGGGTCTTGGAAGACGGAAGTGTGTATGAGAAAAACGGAAAAGGAAGAGGGTGGAAGCAGGTGCAAGGTCCAACTGTGAAGCCTGTGGAGAGTGGTAGCAAAAGTGGACGGAAGAAGAGAGGTACTATTTTGGGAATGACAACGGATGAGAGTGAGGTTGGAGGGAGCAGAAGCAAAAGTGGACGCAAGAAGAGAGGTACTATTCTGGGAATGACGACGGATGAGAGCAAGAATGTCTTGGACGGGAGTCCAGGATATGGGCCGAATGGATGGGAGAAGAGTAAGACTTTTACGAAGAGTTCGCCGGTGATTGGGGGAACGAGCCTTAATGGTTTGATGGCGAAGATTGCGAATGATGCGCTACAGAGCCGGGGAAGGGGAAGGATTATAAAGGAGGTGGATGATGAGGAGGAGGAGGATAGTGAGGAGTATACGGATAGTGATGAGTATACTGATGATAGTGAGGAGTATACTAGTGGAGAGTATTCGAGTGAGGAAGAGGAGGAGGAAGAAGAGGAGGACGAAGACGAAGATGTGGACGAGAAGCCGAAGAAGAAGACCTCCGCAACCAAAGAACCAAAAGTCGAGAAGTCCAAGTCGAAGAGCCCTACTAGTGGAAAGAAGGCTGCCACAACATCGCCTACCACGAAACAGAAAGGAAAGCAGGCAACGAAGAAGAAGCCAAAGGCAGCCAAGGTCGAAGAGAGCAGTGAAGAGTCCGAAACTGCCGACGACGATGATGATACCGATGGATACGAAGTGGAAGAAGTCTTTTCGTCTGATGAGGAAAGGGAAAAAGAGAAAGAGGACAAGCCAGAATGGAAAAAACCGGCTCCTGCCCCGAAGCAAGAGGAAAAGAAGAAGCCTGTTGTTCAGCGCGGGAAGAACACTAAGAAGAGTGTTGCTATTCCATGATTTGTCATGGGATGAGCCGCATGGGATTGTAGGATTGGACTGGGTTGGATGATATGATGGATATGACGGATAAGTTATGATATGTACATTAGTTTTATGGTCGGAATTTGGGTTCGAGGGTGGTCTAATTCACGTACTTAATTTATTCATTTGCCGAAGCATCTAGTACGCCCCATGCCTTTACATGTGCTGTCCGTCAGTCACCGCATACCTAAACGAGTAGGTCCAGTTTCTCCTGTCCAATGATTCCAATTCATTGGGAGGGCATGCTTACCTAATTATGTGGCTGTGTGTACATCTGCATTGTTCTCCATGGCAATTGATGGCGCTTTGAAATGCAGCAAGGCAATGCAATGCAATGCAGTAAGGTGACAAGAGAACCACTCCCGCCAGCCTATCACGACGCTTGCAACTTTGCCTTTGGTCTAGACTCATCCATCGCCAGCATCGCCGACGACCGTCATACCCCCAACTGGCCTTCATTGCAGATAGGCTGCAAGGCATATCTAGGACTGAGCGCATTGTGCTACAAACCAACCCTCATCCACGAATCGTCTTTCATCGCGCGTCGCAGCTAGGAAGTGACATGGTCACACCTCCACGACGTCAGGGTTCGCGGAGATCTGCATGCGATATACCCTGATATGTTCTAGACCGCGGAGGCCGAGGCCAACTCTTCGCACGAGATCGCGAGTACTCGCAATATTTGCGAATCACATCGCGACGCGGACGATGGAGCTCAATTACACATATACACACCGAAGCCTAATCCAGAAGTCCTGGGTCCGAATTACGAGGTTTTGGTCGCGCCGTTGGTGAGTTTACACGGAGTGGAAATGCCCTGCGGACCAATGGCTGTGGTGCTGGATGGCTGGCCATGTTAATCGCGCAGATATGGCGATCCATATTACCCCCACGGGATTGAGAGAACGAGGCGACGCACGGCAAGCACTTCCGGCGCGCTCCTACGGACAGTCGCAAGCTGTATGAGTCGCAAAGGGTCAAATATGAGCAAAGCAGCCAAGTCCCTCATCGCTCCTAAAGCCGTCTATATGTATCTCTTCCTCCCCCCTCTCCGTAGAGATCATTCCACTTCATTTCCATACCGTACCATTGCCAGAGCTCCAATTCAAATTCTTGTGTGACTCACTCTTGATTCGATCAAAACCCTACACCTATCAACCTACCCTTCCCCCACTCTAGCCTTACACCTCGAACCTAGCCAAACAAACATCTCAATCACCGACAAAAAAATGCCTCAATCCATGTCATCCTCACTGCAAGGCTATCACGGATCGCAAAGGTACGATCTTCATTCGTCATATCCGCGTGCCCTGATATCATTGGTTCGTTTATACCGATAACCGTCTTACAGATCCGGGAACACCTATTCGGAATCGGCTTCTTCAACGGCCCGTCGCACTCGCTTGCCCGCAGAGACCGTGACGCGGTTTGCACGCGACAATACCCGGCCGCCCTTGGCTTTCAGGGAGCCGATGACTGCCGCGAAAAGCAGTGCCGAGGCAGCAAAGATTATCAAAGATTTCGAATCGAAGATGATGCGCAAGGGGTAAAATGCGATACGGAGAATTCTCACATAACGGCATTATGCGACGTATCTCTCCAGTGCAGAAATAACAGGCCGATAAAGACGATTGGACAATGTAATCAGCTACGATAAAATTGTCCCAGATCGACTTGTTTTTTCTGCTATGGAGAGCGTAATAGCTGGGATGCGATTTAATTTCGGGAACTTTATTCCTCTTTCTCAATATCCTTTTTACGAGATTTGGTCCGGACGCAATTGGGAGTTTGTTCTTAATTATGCTCTTGGAGTTAGAAGCTCGCGGTCGCGATATTAGGGTAAGTGGTCTTTGAATCTACCCTGTCTAACATCGAGGCTGGTGATTTAGGTTTCTTGTATCTTTCGCTTTTGATTCTACCACCAACAGATCCTAGCTACCACTTAACTCGCTGACTTACCTACTCCAGAACGACACACCAAGCTCCTCGACCTTCATGTGGATCACGGCAAACAGGCTGTCACAGATGATGTGACAAGGAAGTTAACTTCCCGCCCCGGAGAGGTAGCGCATTCGTGGCTGCCGTTCCGCCGCTCGAAATGGATGGGTTCTGTAAGACGTAGTCTTCGGTGATAAAGACATAATGGTTTGTGTTTACGGACCGTTGCCGAAGAAAACCTCGTCAATGGATTCATGAAGTGCATCTCCTTGGAACTCGGGAGTGGCTAGTCTGATAGGACAGTATGATCGTTCTGTAGGTACGCCGTTCGAAATTCGGTGCTGAAATGTGGTCTGTATATAGCCTAGTATGTGATATGATATGGTAAGAATTTAGTTCGTAGTGTAGTTAATTGGCAGATTACTGCCACCACAACGTACAAGATATTTCCTCTATCTTTCTCCCTCGATAGAATCCTGGTGATGTAAAACTCATTTAGTGATGTGAGCGCCATGAACTTGACGAGTTCACCCGCCGCTACTGACAATGGTTGATCAATTATATCATAGTCATGGGCCTCACGTAGACTCCATAGAATCAATCATAAACCGGTAGCGTAAAGGGCGTACGAACGAGAACATCGGCGGATAGAAATACTTGCACATTCATATAGCCACATCCAATATCTCTATTCCCTCCGCAGCTCTTTGATTCTGTTCAGAATCACGGCAGCGTACGTGTTGACATCCATATCACTTTTCTTAAGAAGATACCTCTCGGCGTCGGCTCGACTGAATTCTTTATAAAGGGTAGACGGCTCGGGTAATTTTTGACTTGGGATTTTGACTGCTGCATCGTTGGCATTTCAGTCAACCACGTCGCGTGGCATCGGAAGCTAAGTGTTATTCCATGACTGCTTTCTTGCTCGCTTTCCCATAAGTACCCGTAAAGATGTCCGTTTTTCCTCTGCCTCAGCATTATCACTCGATCCAGCGAACATCTGGGGATCCGGAGCAGAGTTCCTGGTGGCGGTCACCTTGGGACTCGAAGCAAAACTGGTGGAGGTCGACTGGGTATCGACACCGGTTCCATGAAGAATACTTTCCGTTCTTCACTCTGAACATGGCGGCGGTTCGGTTCCAATACCAATTGCCTACCAACCGTTCCTGCTTGATGGAAAAGAAAAGAACCTGAGCGTGTATGTCTCTGTAGGTCTAGAATCAAACTCACCCTTGCGCCGGTGCAGTACTTAGGTCGATTAGGTCAATGGCTGGTCTGTAGTGGAGACGCAAGTCCACGAAAGGAAACTTATTCACCGCTTCGGACAACTCCATGATGATCTATTGTGCAATGCCGCCAATGGAGGAACCAAGAATATTGAATTCGGGGACAACAATCGCAGCAGGAAACTTGCAGCAGTCGGTCTGATGGCGATGGGATCTGAATAGTACCTTCGATGTGGCAAACTCCAGAGTTATCCACCAGAATCTGCCGCTGAAGTGGCCGATCTGGAGTGTCTCATAACGATTATGTACAAGAAAGCAAGCCGTCGTTGCCACAGAACTTGGGCACGGAGATTAGGTTATTTACGTACTGGTGAGAGACTATGCGTGGCAACAAACACATGTAGACTTTTTCGCAGCTGAAGACATTTGCGGCTGATGTCCTAGTTTCTTCGCGCGTCGAGCACTAGCATTCTATTAAATCAACCGGCCAAGAGGAAGACTGTCAGATATGAGCATGTACGCGCGTTACTCACCACATCCATGGAAACCGGCTAAATGCAACGCAGACCGACCATTGATACCGCTTTCTCGGAGGGAAATGCCGATTGGTAGACACATTCCAAGAATTAGAGAATGGAGAACGTCAAGATAGATTATCCGTGCCGAACATCTGTGCGGCTTCGACTCTCCAATTTAAATGCGGGGTATCGATATTACCCGTACCGGTGGCAAGTTTTTTATATGCATCAAGAAACAATAATGCATCTATCGGATGAAAGCGGACCGCTGCGTCTGTCCATTCAGACGCACAGATTGAACGTACCATTAAGCATACCGGCCCTCAGGCCCTGCCAAGAAGCAAAACGCTCTCCACACCCCGGATCCGATAGACGAGATCTGGACTTGGACCAATGGTTTCTTACTCCGACCAGACATTTTTTCCATTCACCATGCAAGCACTCTAGTCTTAAGGCCTGACCCGGAATTATCGACTAACTGTTCATCTCCGCTCCCCACGCTCCGAATGGAGTGTTAGCCGAGGCTTCAGGGGAATAACATGGCCGCATTGGCTTTCTTCATTTATCCGAAACAGGCAAATTTCGTTCTGGTCTGGAATCCGACAACAAGGTTCCTTTTTTGAGGGGGGAGGCGGCGGCGGGCGTTTATGCATATATCCGCCGGAATATAGTGTTTCCTTTTCCTTTGCTGCAAAAAACATATTTAACCATTGGGATTTCTCCACGAGTTTTTGTTTGATCACCATTGTCCTATCTCAAACTCAGGTCACTCCGGTCCCTTCAGGTCATTCTTTGTTTTGTCCTATATTTCAGTTCCCTCCAATTACAGTCAAAATGCATTACTCCAAGCTGGTTACTCTTGCGGCTCTGCCCGCAGCTTACGCACAGCTCAACACTCTTGCCAAGGCTGCTGGACTGAAGTACTTCGGTTCGGCCACTGACAATGGCGAGCTGACTGATACCCAATATACTGCCATCCTCTCCAATACAAGTGAATTCGGTCAAATCACCCCCGGAAACACCATGAAATGGCAATTCATCGAGCCCAGCCAGAACACTTTTGACTTCAGCGGGGGTGATGTTATCGCCAACCTTGCTAAAACGAACGGCCAGTTGTTGAGATGCCACAACTTGGTCTGGCACTCGCAGTTACCAGACTGGGTTTCCAGCGGCACTTGGACCAATGCAACTCTGATTGCTGCTATGAAAAATCAGTAAGTGTTCTCCTCCGGAGAAAGCATTTGCGAGAGAACTAAACTTACAATCTGTCTAGCATCAAGGGCGAAGTCACTCACTACAAGGGCCAATGTTACGCCTGGGACGTCGTGAACGAAGCCTTGAATGAAGATGGTACCTTCCGAGAGGATGTCGTAAGTATCCTGTCTTCTCACCTCAAGTATAAGACTCAAACTAACCTCGCCTAACCAGTTCCTCAACACCATCGGACCCGAATACATCCCCATCGCTTTCGAGACCGCCGCCCTTTACGACCCAGACGTCAAGCTTTACTATAACGACTACAACATCGAGTACACTGGTGCCAAATCCGCTGCCGCTGCAGCCCTCGTCGCCTCCCTCAAGGCCCGCGGCATCAAAATCGACGGAGTCGGTCTCCAAGCCCATTTCGTCGTCGGCGGCACGCCCAGCAACTCGGACCTCATCTCCGTCCTCAAGAGCTACACCACTCAAGGTGTCGAAGCCGCCTACACCGAGCTAGACATCAGATTCAGCGCTCTCCCCGAAGACAGCGCCGGACTCGCTCAACAAGCCACTGACTACGCAAGCGTTGTTTCCGCCTGTCTTTCCGTGAACGGCTGCATCGGTATCACCATCTGGGACTTCGTCGACAAGTATTCCTGGATCCCTAGCACCTTCCCCGGACAAGGCGATGCTGATCTCTGGTTCTCGAACTTCACCCACCACCCTGCCTACGACAGCGTCGCGAGCGTTCTCAAAGCAGCAGCGACCGCCAAACCAGTCACCAGCACTACCGTCTCATCTACCTCCAGCGTGGCTACATCTGGCTGCAGCGCCCCGGTTGTTAGCACAACCACAACCCCAACACCAACCAGCACATTGAAGACAAGCACCACGACCAAGTCTTCTTCCACTCCGACTGCGACTGGTAAGACTGTTCCTCTTTACGGCCAATGTGGCGGAAAGACCTATACTGGATCAACAGTTTGCGCCGCACCTGCGAAGTGCAAGTACTCGAATGACTACTATTCTCAGTGTCTTGCTTAAAGGGAAGAAAATGGGATGGTCTTGGTGTTCAAGGAGAATAATAAAATGATGGGGGAAGTAAAGGAAAGAGCAGGAGTTGGCTGTATACATTCTTCGCTATATTCTTTGTAAATATAAGTTCGAATCGTTCATCATCATACGAATGCAAGGACAAAATCAAAATACATATTTGTATATCCATATTTGTCATGTCTTCCTTGATGCCTGTCTGCGCTTGCAGTTCTCCATCTCCAGTGCACAGACCGAGGGTTCTTTCTATCCGGTCCACTTCTTTTGACTTCAACCCTTGGTGATTGAGAATCATCCCATCTCAGTGCTTTAAGCATAATTCTGTCCGCTTTCTATTCATATAGACGAAACACATCGTGCAAGACGAGAAGCGCACGGAGATCTCCAAAACTTAGCCCAACTTTATTCCAACCTCACCTTTTCTGAACCTTCATCTGAATCTCTAATATCTCACTCTCCCTTGCCCGAAATCGACATCCACTCCGAAACCCCCGCTTAGCAATATTCCGTACTGTAACCACGGCCCGGCGCCCGCAACGTTTCGCTTCCCATTACCGCACTTAGTCGAACACGCAACGTTGTAGCATGCCGCACGCCGCACCAATACATCGGAGCACCAGCTAATTACAAATATCGCCTCTCAGCTGCTCAAGCATCTTACCCGTCAGCACGGTTGCACCCCCGCGATTCTATGATTAAGCAAGCAACACAATTGACGTCAATACCTCCTCCGTCTTACGAACATCCCGCGCTATTGAGATCTCAGACATGGGCATTGATTGTATTTTTATCAGATCTTATCCGCTTGATTCTATTCTTACCCGCACGCAGCCGTTGGGGAGATGATTGCCGAGGTACGTAGCTGTACGTGAGAAACGTGAAACGGGTGATAGTATTCGCATTCGTATGCACTCGGAGGTCAAATACCAAGGCAAAGATATATTGGGGGGTTGTTTTGAACAAGGCGCCAGTTACCTAAAGAGGCTCTTCCGCAGTGGCGTGGCGAGAAAGCCATCTCCGCGTGAAGGGGTAGCGAGATTCTATGAATAACCCATACCCTACATTACAGTATATGTATGTCGATCACCACGTCGGCGCCTTTTTTTGACGATGAGGTCAAAACATGAACGAACTATTATTAGCCAACTTAGCCGTATACGAGAAGATGCAGTACATGGGTGATTTGTGGAGCTACGACGTCAAGTATAGTAGTAACCGTGAGATCGATACTATAGTAAGATATGGAGCCGCCTCTACTTCCCCGTTCGATACCACCGCAACGGTCTACGACCCCGCGATTGGATATTGTCGCGATGGTCACCTTATTAGCCACGGTGCACTCAAAAGGGTGCATCTGGCTACAGGTAGGTGATCAAGGCTGATTCATATTAATCAGGGCATAGAGCCCATCTATATAGATCCCTAATTACATTTTCATCCGATGTCGTCGTCGCTGCGCCGCAGCGATTCGGTCCGACAGATATCGACGAAGAAAATGTAGAGAGGTGTTTTCTTGAGTTGCAGGGAGAAAAATAGGAGTGCGAGGTGGTCGCACGCAACGCGTCGCACTTATCGCTTGTTGCTTCCACAATCGGCCATGTTTAACGTATTTGGAATCTATAAGCTGTAAGGCTGAGACCTGCATATCAACAAACGCAGATCCTCGTATTCAAGGTTGCGGGTATATACTTAGCAAATCGATACAGGAGTAATACCCTTATACCTTTTCCATTGATTCCTCGGGCATAGATGCAGAAAAGTTGGATATTTTTGGTATCCTCGTCGGTTACATGATTTCAGGAGGTCGCATTTGGAAGATCGGGGCCGTTTCGTATGCAGGGGGGGGGAGGCCGGAAACGAAACGCCGAGAGGAGCGAGGAAGGAAACTTCTGCGATGGTTACTCGCTCGGACAACTTGCCATGAATGGATTCGCTGATGGGGAATTGACCGAAGCCAGATTCAGTCACTAAGTAAACGAAACCTCGTACAAACCATTTGGTGTTCCTCAGGAAATTATTATGCATATGTGTGGCTTGAGATCTGCCGCTCACATACGTGCTGATCAAGGGAACGGAGATTTCCATAACAAGGGATTTCGGTCGAGGTGGGTTGACATAAAATCCGTAAGGCATGGAATGGGACGGGTAAAAGCCTAAAAGGCTCATCTTCGTACATGTCCTCCCGCTCCGACCTACGCACAAGCTGGAGAATCTGGCTTGAATGCTGTACGCGCTCACCGAGCAGGGAATTATGAGGGACTGAAATGGAATCTGTCCAATAAAAAAAAAGTTCGTGTCTCCCAGGCAGTAAAAAACCAACACCTTTCAAGGGCTTCCAATCGCATGGACATCCCATAATATACGGGGCGCCCTTCCGAAAGCGACTGGGTTCAAGCCTCCCTGATCTCCGTCTGGTGTTGTAGTAACGGGTTGGTGGTAGAGGGGCATGGGGCGTGGGAGAACTGTGAGACAAGATACCGATTCCCAAGCTCCCGCTGCTGCCGTATTTCCTTAACCCAATGAGGAGAGACCACGAAATCTTGGACAACTTGTGGGGATGTGACGTCGTACGAAAAGCTCACGTAACTTACTGTCCGCAAACCGACGCGAGCTTGGGATGGTTCAATATCCGACGGTTTAGCGAGCCTTTAGTTACGAGTGATAACATATGTATGTTTGAACACGCCAACAGATCAGGAGAGGGTGCCTATCTGGGAGCCTCGTCAAGGGTTATCCAGGATAGCGCTCAACGTTTTGTGGTCTCTCGCTCGGAAGGGGTCAGGGGACTCTAATCCGGGAGGGGGGGCAGTGTTGAACGAGAGCTCCTGTATTCATGGCTTCCTAGCTTTTCTGTTCTATGTATCTCGTCTCTGCACACCGAACCGTCTCTGGGAACATAATACCGTGTTGAGTGCAAGGCTCGATAGGTGGTACTTCACGCACGCATGAAAAGTGGGTGATGCTATCGAAGATCCAAGCGGGGTTTTGGAGAAGCAACGAGACACACACAAACCGTTGGGACATGCGAGCCAGCTGAACAGGAGGGATCTGGGGTTCGATGGCGTGAAAAGTGTATGCACCATGGCTTGCCAAGATAAGGGAGTAAAAGGCTTCTGTGCAGGAGTCCGAGAGAAAAGACGGGTTTACGGCGTGAAATTGAACGAATTGGGCTTGCCGTGTTTCTGTGTAACGGCATAAAGAAAAGGAAATATTGTGGTTTGGAAGATGAGCGTACGAACCGTACAAGGGGTCTGCATGCATGCAGCTGAATGGAGTAACTGCACCGAAGGCTTCTAGAAGGTCATCTGAAGAGATGTCTTACGCCGATCAACAATGAAGTCGGTCCCTCATTGGTTTGGACTTCCAGGTCGGCAGGGTTTGTGATCCTTCAATCCACACTATGGTTCCTCTTCCTTGCGGTGCCTGTAGGAAATTGGTGAGGTATATGACCCGGGTTGACTGCTTCTGGTGCAAGGGTGAAAAGCAGCTGCATGGCTAACAGGTCAATGACATGACTTATTGGTTCAAACGGTAGACTTTGATGGCTGCCAGGTTAATGTACGTATAGACGAAGTATTATAGTACCAGGTAAGCCATGCTAAGATGCTAACATGCTAACATGCTAACATACTAACATGCTAAGATGCTAACATGCTAAGATGCTAACATGCTAATATGCTACGATGCTAACATGCTAAGATGCTAAGATGTGGTAAGGAGGCACAGTATGAAATGATGTGACGGCGGCTTGGGCATCCTAGTTCGCCATGAGGTAGAACCATCGCACCTTGCCCGCTAATGCACAAAATGCCGGTGATGTCTCAATACTTTCGTACAGGGCGACTCGGCGGAGCTTCCAAAAACAGTATGATCGCCGATGAATACTGCCACCCTTGACCATAGGACCTGGTACGTACTGTCGCCTTGAGATTGAGAATCCATCCGTATTGAGTAGAAGATCCGAAGTACATACAGTACGTATGCTGCTAGCAACCGCTACGGGCAGCCAAACCGACTCGATCTAAGCCTGGTTGCCCCCCTTCCCCTCCCCTCCGGAGGATATGAGTGACGGCAGCGCAGCAGGCCCTGCTTGTGGTTGACGTATTCCGACCCCAAGTACGGTACACAACGAGCACCTATCTATCCATTTAGTTGCGATCTTGCAAAAGCCTGGCATCATAACCCTGGCCTACTTAATGGTATGTATAGGTAGAACCACCCAGGGGGGGTGGATGAGGTGGTAGCTCTCCAACACAGAGTGGAAAGCATGTCTTCTGCAGGTAACCTACTTTACATAAGTTGGGGCACATTCCCCCCCATTTGATGGTTGGAAAAGCCGTCAAACACATACATATCCATATCGAAATCGAAAGATCTTCATCAGTTCAAACACCTAGTATCATTCATTGCTTGTTCAAGAGCCAAGTGACAAAGAGATCATTACTCATTCATTCCTCTGACAAGATGGCGCGTTCCGATACATGGTCAACGCAGACCAATGCCGGGTCTGAGAAGGAGTAAGTAGTCATCTTCCAGAGAACATCTTGTTCCATACTCCGAGTGGTTCCTTAAGATGTCACTTGTTGACTGAAGCCTTCTCTCCAGATACTCTCATCACAAAGTTTCCGCCAAGTCCAGATCTAAATCGAAGTCGAAGTCCAAGTCCAAGTCCCACTCGGAGTACCCTTCGCCTGATAACGCTGTTGCTGAAGATTCCGGTTCGACAAACACGAATGAAGCCTATTCGTCCCATCGTATATCGAACTACACTCAAAGTTTCTCGTCAACAAACACAAATGAAGCTTATTCGTCGCAGCGAATCTCGGACTATGCTCAAGGTTACCCTGCCACAAACATGAATGAAGCTTATTCATCCCATCGAACCTCGGACTACACTCAAGATTTCTCGTCAACAAACCTGAATGAAACCTATTCATCCGAGCCTATCTCAGACTACACTCAGTATTCTTCCTCTACGACCATCAACGAAGATTACTCCGTCCAACACACCAACGAAGATTACTCCCTCCAACGAATCTCATCCTACGCCCAAGACTCCAGCACTCCCAACCCAGCATACACCCACCACAGCGACGAAATAAGCATAACCACCCACCGCGCCTCAATGGGCTCCTACATCCACAAATTCGACACCCATTGGGACCAGATCTCCCCCTAAGACCCCCACCCAGGGTATCGAACGCGGGGTAGCGGCGTAAAACGGCGCGGAGCGTAAGTACAGTACGATGCAACTCTCTCTCTCGCACCAGTAGCAAAGCTGACTCCCATAAAAGGTCCGATTACCTACCACCACGCCTCAACACATACATACATCCCTTGAATCCCACATGGCAGAGCTGCGACGATCTAGGATATACTCGGGCATGAGCGCAGCGCGATGTAACGCCAGCCTCTCCACGACGAAACCAGCACTGGCTCGGAAGCAAATCTGCATGCTACACCACACCAGCCCTTGAGTTTGAGGCGTAGGTTACTGCGTGCAGAAAGGGACGACATAACTGCCATGACGATGACAAAGTTTCCACGTTTTTCTCGTCTCCGTTAGGATGGGATCGTGTCGTTCAGCTGATTCTGCCTTGCCTCAATCGGCGCATGGTGATTGGACGTGAGGACGGGCAAATGGTTTGGGGCATAACGAGATGGAACGCTGCTTTGTAATTTTTTCAATAAACAAGCTTCGTGCATAATTGTCTCTCATGCAAGGCCATCTGGGATAGGAGGATATACGATATGTAAATCTGCCTGGAATAACAAGTTTAACCCCAAAAGACTTGCAAGCATGATGTGCTATGTGACCATAAAAAAAGAAATGTCAATCTTTTGCGCGTAACCTAAAGCTATGGTGACGTGGAATACGAGTTACGTTGTGATTTTTTGATAGAGCAAAAGCTGGGGTTATTTGTGAAAAAGAAAGCGACGACTAAAGGTTGGTTGTTGTAAAGAGCAAAGCTGGGGTCGGTTTGTCGAAAAGAGCAACAACAACTAGGGGTCAGTTGTCGAAAGAACAAGCCCAGGGGGTCGATTGTCGAAAGAACAAGCCCAGGGGGTCGATTGTCGAAAGAACAAGCCCAGGGGGTCAGTTGTCGAAAGAACAAGCCCGGGGGTCGGTTGTCGAAACAGCAAAGACCGGGGGGCAGACGTCGAAATGACAAAGACCGGGGGGTAGATGTCGAAATGACAGAGACTGGGGGTCGGTTGTCAAAAGAGCAAAGCTGGGGTCGGTTTGTCGATTAAGCAACAACTAGGGGTAGATATCGAAAAGAAGAACGACTAGGGTCAGATATTGAGAAGTGAGAAAACACTATTTGAGAAGAAAGAGAGAAGAGGGATTCAACGCGGAGACAAGTACGCAGCAAGCCACTTTCTAATATTTTCGTGGCTTGATGGGTGATATCTTAATGCCTGACGAAACAGGACCTGCTCGCTCGCGCTCTCCGGAGAAGAAAAACAAGCCGATTTGGGACAATATATTGTTGCTAATATCTGTCGTCAAATGAATGTCCGAACTGATTCTATGTAATTTAATATGTTCATTGGCAAACTGTCTTTGAGGAATTGTCGTCGGCTTGTTATTTCTACGCCTGAGAGCTCGCGCTGGCGAGTACGTATCACGTGGTGTGTTTGAGAGGTGGTCTGTGCTTAGGACAATAGATCTCTCACATTTCCATCGCAATCTCTCTCCATTTCCATCGCCCACGAAAACACGACCACCATCCTCATCTGCTGCTTAGAACAATCCTGCCAGCGGTTACGTTCTTCAGTCTCTGCTGTTTAGAAACGCCCTGCAGCGGTTACGTTCTTCAGTCTCTACTGTTTAGAAAAATCCTGCCAGCGGCCACGTTCTTCAGTCTCTGCTGTTTAGAAAAGCCCTGCAGCGGTTACGTTCTTCAGTCTCTGCTGTTTTGATCACTTCTACATCTCGTTTTTTCCGAAGAGTCAAGGCTGCTCTATAGCCTGGGTGGGTGGGAATCGCACATATAGTGTGGGCTAGCATTGTTATAAATGCAGTTATTCTTTAACTATGTTGTATCGCTAATTATGATTATAGGATTCATGGCGGTTCCGATCGAGAAACTTCAGCTAGAAAAGCTCCTGGACGAGAGGGTATTTGTAAAATGGGTGGATCAATCAGGCACAACACTCACATTAGGTTCTTGTTTATATACAAATAAGCAGAGGCCCGATTTTTTCATGGCTGCATATCGTGATATAGAAGGACAAATTCATATTCACTTCAAGCTTCAGATATTTGTCAAGCTTGCTGGCAAGAAACAGCAAATAGACCTATTATTGGTCGTTCCTCCAGATGCCGACTTTGCAAATGCCTCTACGCCTTATCCAATATCGAATATCGATGACTTATCTCATGACGCCTCTGCTATTCACGAAGCCGGTTTAACCAATACACAGCATGTTTTCCGTATACAATTCAATCTGACCACGAAGGGATTCGTCGTTACGAAGAAGAAAACTACTGCGATTAGACCTCACACTACGACTACAAACATGTTGATTCGTCGCCTTGAGTCTCTGTCTAATACCACAATCTTCAGCGTATACATGAGGCCAAGTACTTATGCGGAAGTCGACCTGGCAAAACTTCGTACGCATTTTAGCAAACCTCCTACTGCTACCGATACATGCAAAACCAACTTAAAGGAAATGTATATTCAACAAGGGGCTATGTTACTAGAATGGGATAAATTCGAATACAAGAAGCAACAACACCCAATACCGCCAACATATGCTCAGTCATCTCCGGAAGTGCAGAGTCCTCCGTCACCGCCCCGTTATGCTCAGTCATCTCCGGAAGTGCAGGTTCGTCAGTCACCGCCCGTGGATGCCCAGCTAGCTCCGGAAGCACAGGTTTCTCAGTCATCACTCATTATTTTCGAAGATGCGATTGGAGAAACACCGGCTCGAACTCCAATTAGCCCCAACTCTACATCGGTACATGGCATTTTCTCGAGCTGTGAAGAGTCGTCAGATAGCGAAGTGAACTTGGCTGATATCGAAAAGGATATCATGTTAGACTGGGATGTGGATTCGGATGAGGAACAGCTTGCCAGGGAACAGCTTGCCAACTTGAATTCTCAAGAACTCAGTCACCAATTCGACTATGATTCAGCAGTGTCACAGATGCTTAAATCGAAGCTGGAGAAATGGATAGAAACAGTACTATCGACAAACACCGATGTTCACTTTCATACACGTTTAACCACCAAGTTGGCAATTCTTGGTCATTGTGTCCGTACATCAAATGTTAATGTATTTGATAATACTTTACTCTGGTGTTCTGCACTGTTTTTCTACGATCCACTCGATTCCGATCCTGGCAACACTTTCGGATTATGGGAGACAACAAATTCATGGCTCATTCGAGATATAGCCAAACAGATTCAATGGGCTGATAAGATACGCTGTAGTACTGAGATGAGTTCGTCGTTGTTGGAGCACTTTATAAAGCTGGGTCATGCTGCTCGTATTGTTGCTCTAGACCCTAGATGTAACCAAGGCGTCTATCTTAAGCAGAAAAGTGTTTTTATTGCTTATATATTAGCGGAGTTTGGCAAGCCAGGTAGTATCAGTAAAGAGAACAATGAGCCTATTTCTCGAAAAAGTTGGGGAACTAATGGTAATGCGCCAAAGCGAGTAAAAATATAACTCACCAGGGGGTGCACTACCCGACCAACTTCTGATTGTTCAAGTAAAATTTGAATATTATAAACTTATAAGTACTAAAATAATTATATTTATCTGATTCACCAAGGGGTGCACTCACTACCGACCAACTTTTGATTTTTTAAATGATAGTTGAACATTGTGAACTAATATATATCTGATTCTCTAAATGAGATTTGTATATTGAGAATATCGAGGTTTGAAGTTGATCGGATAGTGAGTACACTCCTGGTGACCCAACGGGGGAGTAGAGTCGAGTCTAAATGTGATTCAACGCAACTTTCACTGCATATATGAACTGGCAATCCAATTCGTGCACCTTGCCATACTATCGCAAACTAAGCTTACGAAGAATCGGTTGATCTCGATCATGATGATGGTGAAGGTAGACGGTTATTGAACATTATCATTTAAAATTATAAAAATATCCCCAGACGTGTCCCAGAGTCTATGGCCAGCCGAAACTCCAACGCTAATAGTGACCAAAACAGTAAATATATATAACAGGTTGACCAAGGTGTTAGCGAACCCTGGGTATGTGCAGTGTGTAAGGTAATGCCCCATCAGTGTGTGTTCTGTTGAGTTTTATCACGCTTGTCTGACTTCTTATCGATCGCATGCTGGAACTTGAGCTACTGCTCGAGTACAATCTCCTATTCTGGCTTGATGGTCGGGAAGCTGTTGTTTTGTGGCTTCGGGGAGTGACGAATTCTGGGCCTGCATGCAGGTTTTGACTAGCTGCCGTGTAATTTGTCCCGGGTCGCCGAGAGGGTGCGGTTCGAATAGTGCCTTCGCTGCCACTATGGATACTAACACTCCTAAGAGATGATGCGACCGACCGATTTTGCGGAGTGACTGGCGTTGCGCTAGACGTGGTACTTGATGATGCATCCCCGTCAATATCGCTCTCTCCATCGATGTCGAGACTGGTGATGACGGCGGGACTTAATGGTCCCATACAGCGGAGTACTTCTGCAAACTGTTTCATAAGGTTGCGAAATTCCAATTCGGTAAGAGCATCAGAGGAGAATCGAGCATATTCGTAAGAAGTTAAAAAAGATGTAGCCACTTCGGGAGATCCAACGACCCCAAATGTGATGAGGTGAGTCAGATAATCGCGAAGGCCCATGGTTGCTGGTCGTTGAAGGATATCAACTGCTCGAAGATCAGGCACAGGCGATTCCAATGACGATTGAGGATCGGCAGGGGCCAGCGAGACGGCTTTTGCTTCGATCAAATGTGGTAATTCGAGAATGACAGATATATATTGTAGGTTTGGTAAGTCTTTAGATGTTGGAGAAGACCATCCCTTGTGCTCGATTTCGCCCCAGACAGGGTTTTCAGGCAGAAGGATAATTGAAGCGTCGCCGCCAGCGGTAGGTTCAGGATGTCCTGCCTGGACAGATCCATTGATTTCAGTAGTCGGCGCATTCCCATTTCCTGCCGTTTGATCCGCGCTGCTCGAGGCTGTTCGCTGATCGACTCTAGGTCTTGAATCCCATGCCACTGCTGCACTTCGCGCCAAGCTCGCCGCAATCATCTTTCGCACTTTCTTGTTCACATCTCCTTTCTCGACGGGTATCCATGTTTTCGGGATCGCTCTCACTACAATCTTGTTCATGTATATCCTAGTGAAATAAATGATGACTGTAAGGGCAGCCGTGGCGGCATAGCAGGATGCTATAACGAAGATATTGTAGAGCTGGTTGTTTTGGCGGGCCTGTATGAAAGCATCGATGGGTGAAAAGGATATAAGCCCAAGCGTTATGACGAACAAAACCCAGTAGAGCCCATTGTAGAAGAACCAGAACAAGAAAGGAAGTCCCGTAGGGATTCCCATAGGAAGTTTGAACAAGAACTTCATGATAACGACATCGTCTGCGACTGCTGCGAGCTCAGAGCACCTGGACCAGGAGGGTCTGCTCTAAGGGGTAGATGTCTCTGTATAGGTCATACAGATTGCTCCATGAAACCACTATCGATGCGCGCGATGATTGCGATACGTATGTTTCGGACTGTTTGAGGTATTGGATGTATGAATGGCGGGCGCTAGCTATAATAGTATCGTTCGCGCGAGGAATTGAGGTTGTTGGTGTGCGATTAAATTAACATTAACATGAATTTTTGGTTGATGATGTTGATGTGAATGGCAACGCGGAACTTCATATGAAAGTGGGACCTGGAAATGAAGGCTCCAATTTTCTAGGCCTTCCAGGCTCTCCAGGCCATTGCTTTGTGCTTCTAGTGCGGGCCCTTGCCTTCTGTAGATTAGCGAGTGCCGTCCCCCACTACAGTAGAAGCACAGTTCGCAGTTCGCAGTTTGCAGTTCCTAGTTCTCTGCAGCAGCGAGGTCGGGTTGCTCCGAACATATGTCGTCAGATTGCAGAACTGAGAGCACGTTGCGCCAGGGCCAGGTCCAAGTTCTTATCCATCTTTCAAATGGTACTGGTATGCTTCGTATGCGTGCGCAGGAGTGAGTGGGAACTTGGTAGTCACTCACTAGCCAGTGGCCACAGGGTACCCGCAATTGGAAATGCGATCCTCTCTGTCACTGACGAAGTATATCCCTCTACCACATTTGCATGCCAGGTCGAGCCCTGCATTGCGTTCTTTACTCCAAAGGGACAACGAGCACGGGGACGAGATGAAAATGACAAACGACCAGCTGCCTATCTAGACACCATCTCTACTTCCAAGAGACGGCCAATCATGATTACACGTGGTCCCAAGCACTGGTGATAACCACATTACGCTTGACTTGGCCGTTGAGAGCCGTTTCCCCCTCTTGCTGCTACTCGTGCTACTACTCTGGCACGTACCGAGGTACCCAGGCACAGTCTGTCCAATAGATTACGAGATAATAATGCTGTTGCTGTGTTCCCACTGGTTCAGTATGCTTTCCCACTCCTCAGGAAAGGCCCCGCCTGCAGAACCGTCGATTGACTTTGCGACAGACCTTGGAGTTCTTGAGTCTGGCGAGTTACAATATCCTGGCTCGGCTGACAGTACCATGTCGACCAAGCCAAGCTCAAAGATAGCTACGGAGGTAGAGATAGTGATGATATTCTTGAAGGAACTGCTTGTACCTAAGGCGATTCCTCTCCCCCCCCGAGAAAGCCGGGTTACGGGCCACCTAAGGATTCCAGGACTGGCCTGCCTTGAACAGTTACAACATCCTGATCCATCGGCTCGGCATAATTCAGTCTATACTTCGCTGAGTTGAAATGCGGAGGTCTTGTTATCTAATCTTCGGCTTAAGGTGGGGGGATGCAGTAGTCGATCACTTCCTCGAAAACGTGCGCTTATCAGGGTTACACGCCTCGACAGTTGCGATGCTTCATCCTGGCCCAGTTCTCGATGAGGTCTAGTTGCAGAACTGCAAACTTTGCTGATCGCGCCTAGTAGTGTCCATGAGATGCACGCACATATAATACTATAGCTAACCGTCGTTTCTGCTGGCAATGTAACCAAGAGCCTTTTCATCTTTTCCACTCGCTTTATCAGAACGATTGGATCTGCTTAACCACACACGATAACTCGAGCCTCAAGAGGTAATCCAAAATGATGGAAAAGACTTTGTCCGAACCCCAAACCGATTTTGGTTTGAAAGATGTGGAAGCAGTAGATGCTGGCGCCCAACCTACGTCCATCAGACGAGGGGAAGTCGGCCACGATATCCTCACGCTTCAAAATGTCGACCCTGCTCTAGATGCTAAGATGCACCTTGTCAATAATGTGAGAATGACTCCCGAAAGCGCCATCTTCAAACCTTAATCCAATGCCTCCTACTCGGCCTACAAGTCCGCATGATGGAATCCAATACCAGGCGTTTCCCAGAAGCACCACGGTCATGAAATGAAACTTCCTAGCATTTCAATTGAACCTTTCATCCATCATTCGTACCCGTAACAAATACTAATAGCCTTGAACAGGCTATTGATGAAATAGGATGGACAAACTATCACTGGAAGGCATGTATCCTTCCCAACGCGCCAATGAACTTTCCACTGATTCTTTCTAGCTATTCGTGCTTAATGGCTTTGGGTACGTACATGTAACGATATACCTCAGGCTTGAGGCTCTCTGTCCATTCAGGAAAAGAAGTGACATGGCTCGCAAGATCTGTCCCTATGCACTAATTCCTTTCGATTTCCTGTAATCTAAAGCCCTCTGATGCTGATCAATGGTTCAGATATGCTGTCGATTCTATGCTCACATTACTCCAATCCATCATCGCCAGTCAAGCAGCTCTCGAGTTCAATGCTTCATACTCCCGTGCTCTAACAATCGCTGTTTACGTTGGCCTACTTCTCGGAGCTCTGTTATGGGGTTTGACGGCTGATATGATTGGACGAAAGATTGCCTTCAATACATCCCTCTTCATTTGCTCTGGCGCCTGTATTGTGGCAGGGGCCGCCCCTTCCTGGGAATCTCTAGCATTCTTCATTGCTATGGTAGGATTTGGTGGTGGAGGAAATTTGATTCTGGACACAACGGTCTTCCTAGAATATCTTCCGAGTAACAAGCAATGGGTCTTGAGTAATGAGTGTCCTAATCCTTGCGAGAAGAAATGCTAATATGATCTTAGCATGGCTCGCTGCATGGTGGGGACTGGGTCAAGCAGTCGCTGGTTTCTTAGCCTGGGGATTTATGGGTACGTGATAGTTCGAAGTTTGTTAACACTTTCTAATTGCGATGCAGCACCAACCAAATGGAACTGCGCCGACATTGAAACCTGTACCAAGGGCAACAACATGGGCTGGAGATACCTCATGTATACATCTGGCGCCCTCGTCTTCCTCATGAGTATCGCGCGCATAACCATCATCCGTCTAAAAGAAACACCCAAATACCTTCTCGGGGAAGGCAAAGATGCCGAGCTCGTCTCAGGTTTCCAAACCATGGCAGCAAGATACAACAGACCATGTTCAATAACAGTCGAGATGCTGGAGAACTGCGGAAACATTCGATCGGCACACGGAAGTAGTAAACTATCAGTATCGGAATTGACGATTCACTTCAGGGGTTTGTTTGCGACGAAACAGATTGGACTGTCAACTTGTCTTATTTGGCTCTCTTGGACCTTGATCGGTCTTGCGTATCCGCTGTTCTATGTCTTCTTGTCGACGTATCTTGCAACTAGGGGAAAGGAGTTTGGAAATATTTCGACATATGAGACGTGGAGGAACTATGCGCTGGTGAACATTAGTGGAATTCCGGTAGGCTCTTTCCTCAGGAGATTGTGATGGGAAACTGGTAGGATTTGCTAACACGTTGTAGGGTCCCATGCTGGCAGGTCATATGGCGAATATCAAACTCTTGGGAAGAAAATATACTATGGCGATTGGCGCCTTGCTAACCAGTATGTCTCTCAGCTTCCTCGTCTTCCATCTTCTAACATCTCAACTCTTTTTACTCCTCCCCATATTTGAAGCCCCCAACTAACCACCTACCTCCCTCCAGTGGCATTTTTCTTCGCCTACACACACGTCCAAACCGAAGCCCAGAACATCGCCTTCTCCTGCTGCATCGCCTTCTTCCTAAACATCTACTACGGCACTTTGTACGCCTACACGCCCGAAGTCCTTCCCTCTGCGCATCGAGCCACAGGAAATGGCGTCGCCGTCGCCTGTAATCGAGTTATGGGCATCTTGAGCGCGGTTATTGCAACGGTGGCGGATACCAGTACGCCGGTGCCGATCTATGTTTGTGCGGCGCTGTATGCGGTGATGGCGGGTGTGGCGGTTTGTTTTCCTTTTGAGCCGTATGGTAAGAGGAGTTCGTAGGTTTTGCGGGGGGAAGGGGAAGTGGGAAAGGGAGGGAATGGATGGAGAAAAATGGGAAGGGGAAAGAGACTTGTGTTAAATTTCTAGAAGCTATGAGGGACCAAGTTCATGGATGGGTTTTTACTTCCTTGCGGACTGTAGAGATAGATGGGCATTTTGAATAGCTCGGTTCACCAAATCATCTTAAAGATCTCACTATGACAATCGTTTCATACAGCAAGGCAATAGTCAGACAAGTGGTGTCTTGAAAATCCTCTTTGAGGATATCCAAAGTCTATGTTCATCCAATCTAAATTTCTAACAACAGGTATCCGGCCACTAACATACACATCCCAAATGATAGGACCTGATGCCCCATCACAGCCCAGCTTTTCCCTCAAGAAACCACAAGTTTCCTTCCCACCCTCCACAATATTCCAAATCTCCCACCACGCCAACCCCTCACTCCCCCCTCACCCACCCAATCTCCCTAATCGGCCCCTCAATCCAGCCCCTATGCTCCTCATCCAAAAACCCATAAATACTCCCCATCACATGCGCACTCCACCCCTCGATCCACCAAAACCGCTCCAGCTTCTTAAACAATACACACGAAAACGCAAACACCGCCAACGCCTCCTGCGTCCCGTCGCGCAGGCGCACCAAAAACTCGTCCGACAGCCGGATCAGCCATACGAAGATGTCTCCCGTCTCGTACTGTGCCTCGGGGCAGTGGTGCATGAATTTATACGTGTGTTCTAGGCCGGCAATCGCTTCGATGTAGATTTCGTGTTCGGAGGGGGGGAGGGATGCGTTTTGAATGAGGGTGAGGAGGGGGGTCAGGTGTTGGGTCTGGGTGGGGGAGTTGGTGGCGTAGGATTTGCGGAGGGAGGTGCGTTCGGCGCGGGAGCGAAAGAGGGGGGAGAGACATCCGGTTTGGAGGGAAGAACGGAATTGCTCGATGATGGCTGTGGTGCCACGGAAGAGAACAAGCCATTGCGCGATTCCGGAATCACCAACGATGGCGAATTCGCCAAGGCTTTTAGGGTGTCCTAGGGTATGCATACCGGTTAGGATGGTGAAGATGTGGAGTGGAGCGCAGGTCTCTGAGGTGGTGTTGGGGAGCAGAAGGGTTGCTTGCTGGAGAGCGGTTTGATGCTGCAGGAGAGAATAGGTGTAGTATTTCTCGCGCTGGGAGGGCCGCAGGCGTGCGAGATGTAGAGAGGAGAAGGCGAGGAGGGAGCGCATGAGGAATTCGTAGCCGCAGGCGAGGGAGGGGATGGTGGTACGCCAGAGGGCTTTCACTTCCGGGTCGCTGTTTATGTCGACGGAGGCGTGCGTGCAGAAGTGGTGGAAGACTTCTATGTCCATGAGGCTTAGAGGGGGAGGTTGGCTTGGGGAGGAGGGAATCCCGTCGCCTGCTTCGGCTGAGGAGCCGGGTGAGAGACTGGTGCTACCACCGGCTGCTGCGGCGGCGGATTTGGCGGCGAGGGCATCGGCACGTGAGTAGTCACACGGTATGGAGTGCTTGATGCAGTTTAGACATGATGGTTTGCCTTCTCCGCACTAAGGATGCAGATGTTAGTAAATAGGTAATAGTAAAAGAATGAAAAACATTTGGAGAATGAAAAACGTTTGGTCCCTTGAGATGTATCGAGGAACTCGGATAGAAGTATTCGTATTCGGACAGAACGATATCTGCATCCGACGACAGAAGCAAAGGCAGGCAGGCACCTCGTCTCACCTTGATCTTCCTTCTCTTACAATTGTTACATCCAGTTCTTGTCTTCCGGTGCGACCGACGAGACGAACTAAACATCTTGTCGGGTGCTGTGAGTGGTTCCATATTTATGTAGTCATAGAGGGCTGAACAGGCATGTATGTGGGTGGCCAAGCTGTCCTCGCAAGGGGCGAATGGGAGTTTCGCAACGGGTGAGATGAATGCGTCCCTCACTGCTCAGTCTTCATGTGCTTGGGTGCAAATCTTGGGATAAACATAAACAAGCACTTTGAAGCGTAACGAGAGCATATATTTGACACTTCAAAAATATTAATAGACCCGGGCCACCCTCGAGCGTCTTATGCGACGCGTTTTCTTCTAGTCGGCGAATTCGGCGCAAAATCACATCCGATATGCACCATCACCTTTCCGCTAATCTGTGATAAATTGTTGATAATTGAACTCAATGCCATTCACGACCCGTCGTGTCCTTCTTCTATCACTTCTTCCTCTTCTTCAATCCTTCTGTCGCTACATTCAATTGTTCGCATACCCAAATGCATCTCGCAATAAGGTTATATGTAGGGCCACAGGGCTGAAGAATCGACGAACAAAATCCAGCCATTCGCAATCTCTCCGACCGGGCCCTGTTGATCGCTATAAAAATTCAGTGCTAATGCTAATGTAAGATTACGAAGTTACAAATGCGGAACAAAACGTGCCGTTATAGCCAGCCAAGCAAGCAACCAAGTGCTTTGTGAGGGCTGCCCTGCCCATGTTCTGACGTCAAGCGGGGAGAAATAACCTGGAATGCAGGAATAGCACCACTTTGCACAAGATAATACCACCTGGACAGGTACGGCAGATGCGACTATTACTACTACTTGGACTGGCAAGTACATTCGAGAACTTCCCACATTTCAACTCGACTCAATTCCATCCAATTCATTCCAGTCACAGTCAGACAAGTTGTGAGAGTGACAAATTCGCAAAGTCCATCGAATACTCTGCCTCCAAAGTCGCGCTTGATTACCTCAATTGCTACTATCTTGGGAGATTGTCCTGCTAGCTAGGGGCCATCATCAGCCCTGTAGGTACCCCTCCTTTCAACGGACTTCCTCCGCCTCCGCATTCACTGCTAACCTCACACTCCAGTATTTGTACGAAGTAATCTTTGACCCAACATGTCGTCCCAACAATCAACCCTCGAAAGTGTAAGAGACACTGCCTCTTCAACAATAGAAACAGTCGCCAATGCTGTTTCTACGACCCCTGCCGGGGATGGAGCCCCAAAGGAAGAAGACAAAGTTGGGAAAGACTCGCATGGGAACAAGTTCAAGAAGGGCGATTTCAAAGACAAATTGAATGAAGCAGCACATGGTGGGCCACCGCAGAAAGAACCAAGCTTCACGGAAAAAGGTAGGCAATTCACGCCCATTGTGAGCAACGAGTTGGTTGATTACGATCTTCACGTAACAGCTAGCTGACCGTGAAAGCAATGTCTTATATTCCAGGTATCAGCGCATTACAGCAACATGCTTACGACCAAGGACCGGAGGAGAACCAGGCAAAGGATGACAAGGCGCCACCGACGCGACCAGATCACGATGTGCCCATTGAACAATTCTTGAGACATCAATACAAGAGCACATCAGGGGAAGGACTTCCGGACCCTTCGTCGAGCAAATAGGCGACGCGTAAGTCCATATACGAATGAAAATTTATAGCAAATGCACGGCAGGTTCGACCTGGCTATGATATGAGACACAGTTCTACAGTTGTACGAAGTAAAGACGGAACGGGTACGGGCAAGGCGTTGTAAACGACGATGGCGGTATTCCATCATATTGAAACCATATCACAAGGCGGGGTGCCAACAAGCGGTGTAAATATATCAAATACCAAGCTGAGTGTTTTTCCATCCAAGCACTTCTCCTCTTCGTATTTCCCCATGGGCTAAGTAAGTGTCTTCCACGTGGATATCACCACAACACTGCCCACTGCCTTGTTGTCAAAGAAATCGTGACCTGCCCTCTGACCCAGCCCGCATGCTTGTGTGCGGCTGAACTCACGCGAACCCGACAAAAATACCCAGCCAACTCGTACAGCAGAACAAAAATGACCCGAACATGCAGGAAAGATCCAATGGGGACGGATCTCGGAACTTTTCTCCTTGCGTTGAGATCTTGGGTTCTCTAATTTTAGTGCTTCATGCCGCAACTACCTAGCTCTTAGGTGCAGCGAGTATGGGGCTCTTGGCGGCGGTGATCAGCAAAGAAGTCACTTTAGTGTTGAAAACTTCTCGTATTTCGAAGGGGTTTCCACTCTTGTATCCGAGTGAATTGACGTGCGTGCTTATTCCGAGAGTAATCCATTGCTATGTAGGTAGAACTATTGTATTTAAGTATCGTCTTTCCTTTCTTTCAATCGTTGTCTGCATTCATTCGCTTTGCCATTCGCAACTACAATTCCTGTTTGGTTGTGTCTGTCCAAGATTTTACCCCTTTCTCTCGCTCGGACATAAAATACAAGTTCAACCATGCATCAGCCGAACCGACATAAAGTGAGTATGACGAGTTATGCCCCAGCCAAGAATATTGGGGGCTGGGCTTAAACTACAATCCTACATCTTTATATACATGTTACTGACAGTACTTCCAGAATGGCCTAAGGTCGACAATCTCTCGACTAGCCATCCTCTGTGCAGTCCCATTGTCATCCGCCTTCCCCTACAGCGTCGAGACCCGAGCAACGAGCATCCAAGACTGTCTTACTCAGCACTCCGTTCCTTTCCAAGACAGCTCGTCTTCAACATGGTCTGCCCTAATCCAACCATACAATCTCCGTCTTCCCTACACCCCCGCGATTGTCACTCTCCCGACCACCTCCCAGCACGTGAGCGACTCGGTCACTTGTGCAGCAGCAGCAGGCCTCAAGGTCCAGGCTAAGTCCGGTGGTCACTCCTATGCGAGTTTTTCCACTGGTGGTAAGGACGGGAGTTTGATCGTCAACCTCCAGAATTTCAACTCCATCAGCGTCAATGCCCGTATGTTCCCCTGATCTTCCTCCTACACCTGCACTCAAACTAACCTCCAAACAGAAACCAACATCGCTACTGTCGGCGGCGGTGTTCGTCTCGGAAATCTCGCCCTTGGCCTCTACAATCAAGGCAAACGCGCCGTGCCCCACGGTACCTGTCCTGGTGTCGGCATTGGCGGACACTTCTTGCACGGCGGTTACGGCTATGCCTCTCGACTCTGGGGTCTCGCCCTCGACACCATTGTCGGACTAGACGTCGTCCTCGCAAACGGCACCCAAGTCCACACCACCAGCACCGCCTACCCCGAGCTCTTCTACGCCATGCGCGGCGCCGGGGACTCCTTCGGCATCGCCACAACCTTCTACCTGCAAACCTTCGCGGCCCCCTCCAACGTCGTGACCTTCTCAGCCAGCATCCCCTCAACCCTCTCCTCCGTCTCCACAGCCGTATCCTCGTTCACCAAACTCCAGGCCTTCACTCTCGACCAAACCGCCATCTACAACAACATCACCCTCGGCATCTACACCGACAACTACGGTTCCTTCTCGCTCTCTGGCTGGTGCGTATCCTGCAACATCGACACCTTCAAAAGCACCACCTTTCAAAAAATCCTTGCCGCCTTCCCTGCTGCGGCAAGCACATCTGTGAAATCTCTCGGATGGACAGACGCTCTCGTCGATGTGAATAATGGCGGAGCGCTCGCGGAGCCTTTGACCGGGTATAATGCGCACGACACTTTCTATGCCAAGTCTGTGGTGACGAAGAACGCTCAGCCTTTGACTAACGCTCAGTTGACGAGTTTCTTCTCCTTCTTGATTAATAAGGGCCGCAATGCGCCGGGCGATTGGTACTCGATTATTGATCTGTATGGTGGTGCGGGAAGTCAGGTGAATGTGCCGAGTGCGGATGCGAGCGCGTATTCCGATCGTGATGCGCATTGGGTTATCCAGGTTAGTTGATTCCTTTTCTCCTTTTCCATTTTCCCCGTCCCCTAAACCTCAGCCCCCGAAAAACCACCTCAACTAACCCTCCCCCCAGAACTACGCATTCACCTCCTCCCCGCCCTTCCCCTCCACCCTCCTCACCTACCTCGACAGCCTCAACTCCGCCCTAACCAGTACCTCGACCACCTTCTCCACCTACCTCAACTACGTGGACCCCTCCCTCTCCGCCGTTTCCGCCGCCGTCTCCGGGTACGGGTCCGCAACCTACAATAAACTACTTTCCCTCAAGCAGACGTATGATGCTGCGCAGGTGTTCTGGAATCCCCAGAGTATCGGAAATACGGATTCCAGCTCGGGGTCTGGATCTGGGTCTAGTACGAGTACTACCACCACGAGCACAACGGCTCAGCCAACCGCCACGCTGAAAGTTTCCACAGATGCGTCGTGTGGAGGGAAGACGACGTGTAAGGGGAGTTCGTTCGGGAACTGCTGTTCGCAGTATGGGTACTGTGGGAGCACGAGCGCGTATTGTGGGAATGGGTGTCAGAGTGCGTTTGGGACATGTTCTTAAATTAAAGAATAGAAGGGTAGGAAATGGTAATGAGATAATTGCATGGAATGGGATGGAGAAGTTTTTTCGGAAAGGAGTTTGAGAAAGAAGAATTGATAATGGTAATTTAATGAGCGTCAGGTATGATTTCGGGTGGAGGAGTTTGGATTAGATCTGTTGGAAGGGGAAAAGAAGACAAACCAAACAATAATTATTTCCTGGCATAGATGTAGAAAGAAAAGCATTTTAGTCAGACAAACTCCAAGAAACATTGCAAGCAACACATGCTAGATCACTTGATCGATGTGAGAGATTTTGCAGGACCAGTTTTCTTGTTGTCATTGCGGGATAGCACAAGTACTAGATATCCAGACATCAAATCATTTCTCATTTATCGTCTATTCCATAAAGGTAGGCGCCTTTCGTTGCTTTAGTACTCTCGACATCGCCCAAGCGATGAAGCCGTCCCAAGATCCAAATGGTCTATTGCTCTACTCTTTATCTTTCTGGTCTAATTTGTCCCCTTCAGCGAATCTATTTATTTGTTAGCAAAGTGCTCGATGAAGAACACCAAGCGGCCACAAGCTACTCACTTATTGACAACTCTTTGAATGCCGTCCAAACCCATCTTCAAAGTCTCCATGGTAGGACCATAACTGAATCGAACGAAATGGTGACATGGACTATCGAACAGGTCTCTTCTCTTACTTGGGTTCAGATCAAAGAAGATACCGGGCACAACGATGACACGTTCCTCGAGACAAGCTTGGAAGAAGTTGAGACCGTCACAGATTGCTTCTGGTAGTCCTTCGAGATCTACAACGACTAATTAGAATAATCTTTTGTTGGCGACAAGATGAACTCCACTTACCTAGCCACAGGTAGAATGTGCTGTCGGGAACATTCTTAATCTTGAAGCCCATCTCCCTCAAACGTCCAACGACATAATCACGCTTGTCCTAAATACCCAGTTAGGGATATACGAGATTTTAATCTGCTCGACAACTTACGCGGAAGTGCCTTTGTAGAGCAATCATTTCTTTGCGAACCTTCTCTGGCTCAAGCATAGGGATAGCAGCCTCTTGGAAAGGAACGTTAGCACCACCATCAAGGTAAGAACCGCAGGAACCGATGGCTTTAATGAATTCCTGTTAGGCATCAGTAGGATTCTTTGGGCATGTAGAGAAGCATCATCTAACCTTAGGACCAAGAATCCACGCAATTCTCCATCCAGGTAATCTGAAACGCTTGGTGAGACCATCAATAATCAAGACATCATCGTCGTCAACATCATCAACGTTCTCGGCAGCACTGATGGTAGTACCATCGCAATCAGAGGTATAATTGTAACCACTGTAGAATTCATCCATGACCAAAGTAGCACGATCTCTGCAAATGTCTTGGATCTCGTTTAACTGAGGATTCTTAACCACTTTACCAGTGGGGTTTCGGGGGTTGGAGGTCAGAATGACGGAGGTACCACGAGCGATTTCCTCAGCAATCTTGTTTGGATGGATGTGGTATTCATCCTCCATGGATAGAGGGGAGGGAATTGCTGCAAACTATTTTGAAGTAAGCTCTGAACGTCTCTTAATGACAATGCACAAAACCTACGTTCTTGAAAAGCGACAACATCTCATTGTATGCCGTGTAATCAGGAATGAAGAAGCCTAAGTAGGCATTGTTCAAAACTGCTGCAATTCTGATCAACCCTGCACGACCTCCTGGCACGATGCACACATTCTCCCATGTATATTGACTTGGTTTACCGGCTCTGTGGTGAACGTTGTATAAGTTTGCAACCGCCGCCCGTAAGCTCTTAATACCAGCCGTAGGTCCATACTCTCTGCCAGCCATTGTAATGTCGATGTTGTGGGGGCGTTCGAAACTACCCTCGATCTCGTCGTCGACTTCTGGAGCTCCCTGTCCTAGGTTTGCCCATTTCTCAGGCTCTTCAGCAAAACCATGCTCGTAAGCTCGCTCGGTACACCAGACTACACCCGTGCTGGCACGAGTAGGATCCAGTCCTGCATGAGATTTGTGTCCTTCATGGGCATTTCTGAATTGCTTGTGGATCTTTGAGTCCATTTCTAAGGTCAAAGGTCAGCGGGCAAGGTACAAATGAGCAATTCCCTTCTGGAGCTGCTCTACTTTGCTCGAATTAGCAAGAGAGAATGGTTGCAGACGTCTCTTATGCTGACTCGAGCTATAGCATAGCAAGCTTTCCTGAAGACAGAAGCCTGCGTTGATGATCTCAGAGCGGCCAAACACACAAAGCTTTAGAAGGAAAATAAAGTGACAAACCATTTGCAGAAGGTTCATGAGTACTGAATCTCCGGTTCCTATTAGTAGACAATCTCGGGGCCCCAGTGGACCTGTTCATTGAGAACTTTCTGTGATTGAACGACATCTTGTCTTTCTTGTAGGTGTCCCTTTATTCCTCGAATTCAATGTAAGAGAGTAGATTAAGCAGTTCGATGCTCCCTGGAGAGAGTGCCCCGGCGACTTTATACAGCAGATTGGGTGGGTATGTACACGGCGGGGAAGTGAATGGAACGAACGGGTCCCGAAAAGAAGGATTCACCCGCGCTTTTGTAGAACGAAAAAAGGGCTCGTTCAAAGTTCAGAACACGAGACGGGACAAGGTAGTGGGGGCAAAGCAACTTTAAAACGAAAAATAAGAAAAAAGAAACCTGAAAAGGCCTCAAAAGTAACGTTATGATTGGGTTCAACGTTCCAACTTGCTGTCACCGACCCAAGCCCTTGCCCACACAGAAAAAGAAATGTCGTGGGGCAAAGCAAAGCGTGCGGAAGGAAAGCTTGTTTCCGTTTATCGATTACGCACCTGGCACCTGGCACGCCACCCCAGACGGTTCCTACTCGTAACCTTACATGTAATATTGAATCATGAAAATTCCCACAATCTGGAATTCGCGGTGTGATGAGACCTACAAGAACAGGGCGTATTGAACGCCGCTTCACAAGAGGGAGCTTCATGCTTTAATAATTGCTTATCGGGATGTGGTGCAACCTGGTCAATCGCAAAGGGGTCGTTTGATGTAGAATGTAAAGCAGCAGCCGTTCCGACCCAGGAACAAAGAGGGTCGCCCCCGCATAAGAAACTCGGGAAGACTCCACGGGAGCAGTAGACGTCGTTCATTGGTGCCACCACACACCACATTTATGCAGCTTTACTTGGGTAGATCCAGGCCTTTCTCAAAAAATTGCCATTATCTCTTTCAGTCTTCCCATATGCCACATTAACTTATATTGACATAGGTATAGTAAAGTACATTTCGGTTCTACAGGTACAAGTTGAATCTACGGAACGCAAAAGGAAAAACTAGAAAAAAGGAACGGATGCCTAGGAAATATCGGCAGCGGCAGCATCATCCTCCAACATTTGCTTGAACGAGAATGGCTCGAACGGTATCCCATCTCCCAAGAAATGCTTACTCATTGCCTCGACCCAATGCAAACGAAGACTGTGCAACATTGCACTAGTGCCCTCCATCACTACCAAGACTGCAATCGTGAGGAAGAACCACATGAAAAATGTGACCACAATCATGAAGATACCTGAAGGACCAGTCATACTGAGTCCAATGCCAAGGGTCATGTTCCAGAGCACAACTGAAAGCTGCTGATGTGCCAGGGAGAGAGCCCAGAGACGTAGATATGAGGCGGTGTGAGATACACAGTTCAAGCAAAATTCTAAGCCACGTTAGTAAGAATGGAAGAAAACGTGAGAAACAGGGAACTATACCAATAGTGTGAATAACTTGGTGAATCATAACTTCCGAGAACTCAAACTCTTCGTGCTCTTCATCGCCAATGTCCTGAGTAATCAGAGCAACGCCTTCACCATCACTGGCCATGCTTGCCCTACCATCAAGAGTATGATCGTCATCATCGCCATCCAGGGCGCTAACTCGTGAAGTTTCGCCAATTCCTCTGTATCCCTTTGCACGAGCTTGGTTGTGTTCCCATCGGAGATAGAAAGGCTTGAGCAACAGCAAAATTGGAACCTGAATGACAGCAATAATAACGAGGATGTACTGAACACTACCTTGATGTGGGTACAGATACTCGTCGTCATTGATTTTACCGGGTGACAAAAACATATAGATGAGCATATTCAGTAATCCGGGAGGCGATTCACCAATGGCATACCAGTCAATGGACCACTTGTAGACGATGGTGAAGACAAGGTAACCAAAGATTGACTGGAAGAAAATCATGCCCGGGACGAAAACACCCCATATATCAATGGGTGCCTTAAAATGACGAGCATTGATGTAGGAGAGACACAATGAATAAGTCATGTGGCACCAACCCATCAAGATACTCAACTTCATCTTGTAACTGTTGCTGAACAGGAGGTCGTTCTCAGCACCGTGCCACATCCAATCCATACCGAATGGGTAACGATATCCCGAAGGCTCTTTGAGATGAGCTTCGATGGAGTCCGGATAGTTTTCCGACCATGCCCAAGCGCTAGGGAAGAAGGCGAAGGATTTAGAGAATGCATCATTATAGATGAGACCCGTGTACATGGAAAAGATGCCCATCATCAACATGATATAACGACCGTAGAAAGCCATACCAAAAAGTTCGTCGCGGACCTTCTTCAGTGATTTTTCCCAGTAGATCATAGCCGATGCCGCGCAAACCATGAGGAAACCATGTCCGAAGTCACCAAACATGACTGCAAACAAGAAGGGAAAGGTGACAATGGTGGGAAGACCAGGATTGACTTCTTGATACTTTGCGGTACCGTACGCGTTGATAATGGTCTGGAAACCTTCGGTGAACTTGTTCGTCTTTTGGTATGTTGGTGGAGTTTTATTAGTTTTGATCTCGTTGATGATAGAGGGAACAGAAAGACCGGCTCTGTTATTAACGTCGTGCAGAGTCGACTTGATAAGGGGCAAGGAGTTTGAAGGACACCAAGCCTCGGCAATCAAGGTTTTTCTCGCATGATCGTAGGAGAACAGGTTCAGCGTTTGATAAACGGCCTTCTCCTTCTTAATGATTACCATCCAGGCAGCCAAGCTTCGTGCGATTTGAGTAAGTTCTGCATCGAGTGTCTGCTTTGTGTTGCGAAGAACGCTATTCAGGTCACCCAGTCGAGTGTTAACTTCGTGAATTTGGTCTCGACGGAGATCGCTATTCTCGTCCACGGCATAAAGGTCCGCACCAAGTGATTCGGAAATCTTCCTGATCTTGGCGATGAGTTCCTTTCCGTGTGCGAAAATCACAAAGACGTTCTTGTTGATCGCTTCGTTGTTCGTTGGGTCGATGATCGGTTCTGGGATTTCCGACTGGTTCATGTACAAGTTGCCTCGTAAAGTTCTCCACAGGATTCGCTCAAATGCTGCGATGCGATCCCGAGGAATGACTCCTGCCACGAAACCAATATTCATTCCAGAAAATGATCGCTCTGCATCCCCGTTCTGGTGTGGTTGCTCCACGTCTTGGAGCAGGGGTGCGTCATCCTCATCAATCGAAGCTCTGATTTCATCGACGTTGCCATGTGCTCGATCAAAGAAAGATCCAGCCTCCCTTAAGACCCATCTCCATTCCGAAAGTTCTACCTCCCTCTTCTTTAATGTTTCGTAACTGTCATTGAGAGACGCGATTCGTTGTTCGAGGCTTTGGCTGCGATCGGATAATTCGTCGATTTCGGTGGCGGTGGGAGCCGCAAGAGTTTCAACATCGAGATCCAGCTTTCGAAGAGGAATTCCAGCCTTTTCCATCTGGCCATGAAAATATCCTGTGCAACAGTTAGTAACGCCGCGTTAAAAGGCGGATTCGGATCGGCACATACGAAGCTGTCGTTCGACATTGTCCAGTCGTCGTATCTCCTGAGTGAAGGTTCGCTGAAAGGCGGTTACATCGGCATTGAGCTACAAGACACATTAGAAAACGCTTTCCTATCTTTAGAGATCAGTCATACATCTCGGAATTGGATCTGGCCAATCTCTCCCAGTGCATTAACAATTTCGCGGCCTATTTCGTTGGAAATGTAGAGCTGGACCATGCTCATGTCCGCTGAGCGGAACATCGTATCCTGTGCCGGTGCCATGGCGAGAAGCTCGGGATCGATCCCTAGACTCTCTTCCGATAACACGTTGAAGCTTCAGGAGCGGTAGAGGTGAGTTTGTAGGATGAATTCGAGGTTGTAAAGATGTTGGAGGAGGCGCCCAAGCTTCGCTACCAAGTTGTCATGAGCTAAGTCGGCACGTGATGCAACTTAGCACAGTGAGACCTGCATTTTCAGGTTAAGACACAGATTCCAAGACATTTGCGCACCGCTCGCTTCTTCAATGTTTGTTCAATTTTGTGGCTGGAAGAACATCTTCGCATTCACAATTCCACTCAAACACTCGCAAACGCTATTTGGAAAGCTTGCAGTCCACTATTTACATCAACTATGTCATCTATCCAATGCCAGCGCAGACGGTAGTATGATTGGATCTTGTTCTTATGCACTTATGCACTTACTTATGCACGGTTCTGCTGCACTTTTGGCACCAACAATGCTCGTACCCACCTCTTTCACTTACTCAGTCTCAGATATCAAGGGCGAAATGCCAAGACACGAGCAGCATACCACCTGAAGAAGCACCATCAGATCTGAACGGCGAGTGTCGTTTTGAAAATCGACATATATTGTTCAAGGCAGACTCAGCAGCATGGACAGAGGAGAAATAAAACATGTTGACGCCACGACGGCGCAGCGGCGTATAAAAAGACGCCGAAGCCTCATCGCCATGTCACTTTCGACAGTGCATTCAAATGCGTTGGGGAAGTTTACATTCACGGAGTTTCTTGACATTAGTCTCGTGTGTTCGGCGTCCCATGGTTACTTCCATAGAAGAAACTACCCATGTTGGTACGTGATAATCCACGGCAGTTGATCAGAATCAGATATCTGTTACATCTACCTCCTGCTGCCATTCCAGTTATTCTCGTCCATTCGGACACGGTATCTGTAAAATGGGACGAAGTTCAAGTTGAGGCGGAAAAGCAAAACGCCGTTTGAAACATTCTTCGGATTACGGCGAATATACATGAGTTGTGGATCAGCTTCCCCATAACTATTATCCTGTCGTATTATGTTGTATGGATGCTGGCCAGAGGCAAAGGGCTACGTTCTAAGTTCGTCAGAGCACGGATTTACATCTCGACCCTCACTTTTCTCACGGAGAAATCATTGCCGTCGTGGTTCGACATCGAACTTGCCTGACAAATTTAAAAGTTCTTCTCTTCGCCAGCATAAATGCTATCCTTCTGAGTACTCCATGGCCACGCAGCTTTGACACTGTGTTTATGGTTTACCTAGCCACTGTACATTGGACTACTGCTGCAATAAGTATCAGCCCTTTTATTTCAGATCCCAGCCCTGCCAGCTCTCCTACCGTATCTTACTGTCAAACCATAAATCTGCAATAACCCATCATTGCTTAGCTTGGAGAACCCGAAAAAGTGCAATATCGAACCCAAAAGATCAATCATGTGGAAGAAGTCAAGTCATAGTGATTGAAAGGGAATATGGTAGTTCATCAACCAAACAACCTTATGCGGGCTGTTTGACTTTATTCAATTTGATATTTACATTTAATATGGATCGTTACTAGTATAGTTTTCCCTTGCTGCAAATTTCAGTTCTCCAGCACCAATGTCAAAGACGGTAACAACGTTCTTCTGGAAAGTGTCTCCAAGAATGTAAACATCTTCCTCTGCATCACTTCCACCATCTTCAATACCTGTAATGCACACATCGTTCCCAGCATCATCGGTACCGGCAAGCAGTATCATGTCAAGAGGGTTTGTATAGAAGACCTTTCCGCCAATCTTGATGCCGAGGACTGGGGCTTTTGCCGTACATGAGACGACATACGCACCTTCGTCTTCGGAGTATACTGCTGGGGGCTTGAATGCTTTGTTGATCGCATTCGCGACTCTGGTGGGGAAGTAGTTGAGGGTTGTGCCAGAATCCACCTAGAACGGCGTTTCGGTTAGTCAATCAACCAAACGTAGAGTGTATCCAGCAACATTGGATAATACGTACAATGTAAGTTGGCGCAGCAGCTCCGGAAATGGCTTTTCCGTTCAAATAAGCACCCTCAATATTGATAGTGTAGAAATCGTATGTTTGAGGATATCCTTCAATGGTGGTGACCAAGATTGGGGTACTGGCGAAATCTTGGGTGAAGTTCACCGGTGGTACACCTCCAAGAGCCAAGTATCCTGCCGGACCGGACACATCACGTTCGATTGCAAGACTGAATAATGGTGCTACCAGACCGTCCTTGTACATCGTCGTGAAGATAGGGTTGTAGACAACCTGCTTGCCTGATGCACTGTTATCGGCCTCAGGATTGTCACCAGCGTAGGCAGAGGTACTGTTGTTCGCCGTTGTTAGTGTCTATATAGCCTGGAGCTCCTGAAAATATGGATTCTTGATCGGGCAAAGGGAAAAGCTTAGACGAGACAACACATACATGTTGGGGTATGCCAAACCCACCAATCCACTGGTTGTTCCATCGCCGTTCCATGCAGCATAGTTGACCAGGGCCACGGTTTGGTTAACTTTGATGCCAGCCAATGTCACCTCATCATACCCAAGAACACCAGTCAGGAATTCACCATCTCCGTAAGTGATGTTGAAGTTCTCATTTGGAATCTGGACGAACTCAGAACCGGGAGTGTATGTTGGACCAAAGTAACAATCACTCTCGTTGAGAGGGGCACTGGTTTCGATGTCTACGCAGTCGAATCCTGTTTCAGCTAACCAGGTGTCACTGGATCCCGTGTCGACGCTTCACAGACGTTAGTCACTCCGACGTACATCCAAGAAACCGCTGTATATGACGCGGATGGCGGGATTGCTACTCACATGACCTCGAAAGTTTGGGACCCGAATGTGATGTTTGTGGCGAACTCTTCTCCCTCGAACAAACTGATCAAGGTGGTACTGTTTCCGGTAGGAATCTCTATACCTCGCAGTTTAGCTGCACTTCTAGCTCTCGATCCCACGGAGGATTTTTTAGCCAGAGTTAGGACATTCTCGGACACAGCAATATCACTTGCACGCTTAAAAGCTGGGGCCTTTGTGGTGGTAATCTTGGTGTTTGGATTACGCGGGAGAAGGCGTGCAGAGGTAAGAGGAAGAATTGGGAGGACTGCAAGGGTGGAGAGGACGGAGAACAACATGATTGATGACTTCTGTGACTTGAAAGATGCAGACACACACGGAAAGAAGGCGACGAAGCTGCTGGTCAACACTACTTATATATCTGCATTTATTCCCGTGCCGTATACGATGTACAGTATATGATGACGCGGTTATCCGGAGCCCTGGTAGCTACCGGCATATCGTAGCAATATATTTCTCTGGAATTACTTTCTCGCGGCTGCATCCACTACCACGAAAGAGGCAGCTGTCTAAATCCATCAAATCATAAATTTTCCTATCGCGGGTCACCTCCATCCGCTGCCAGGTACTTTCGTGGTGAAGGTGGGATGCACCCAAAAGAGATTGGTGGGTTTAAAGCCAAGAGATGAGGGAGATCTAGGGGGTAAAGGTGCATATTGCGGAGAAAAACGTTGAAGATAAGCAATTCCTCACTGTGGTGGCGATACTCATTACCCAAGGAAAGTGTTTATCTGCTGCTATCAGTTCTTTTGGGAAGGAGGACACGTACCAATCAAGCTTTTGTGGATAACATAACCGATGCGGGCCGATGCAGTGCCGGGGCCTAGATTGATTGCCTGGCGAAAGTATATTGCTTTATCATTTCACTTACGGAAGTATGTTCGGACATTATGTCTGTTTTTCATTGTTTATTTCTTTAAAATCAGCTTTTCATGTTTAGGTTCGTGGTACTTTGCCCCAAAGTTTGGAAGCAAGAAACATTACCCATCATATCTCAAATCTTGATGCATATCAGGCAAGGTCTTGTTGAACTGTGGCAATCATGAATATGAATATATATCTCGGATATATCTCGCGATAATATGGGGTCACGCAGTTTGTCACTTATTACACTCAAATGGTGAATTTATCAAGGTTGATCTATTAAATTAACGGTCGGATGGGCCTTAGATTTCGAGTATGTATATTTACCGTACGGAGAAGTATGTAGGCGACGGTTTCCTCTAGGAGTCTAGGCGTCCCATTGCACTCAGGCCAAGCCTCTCCTCGAGTTGAGCTAACACTCCTTGCTGGACCTCCTCCTCTTGGTGTCTCAAAAGCCAGATGGGATAGATTCTACGCTCCAACCCCGAGCCGGGCGGAACCTGAATTCTTTCACTGTGGCCAACTGTATAGGAAAGCTTCCAATTCCGGAACTCCAAGTCATAGAAGTAGTTCGCATTCGCAAAGATCCAGAAAAAGTCCTCATCCGCATGATGCGGAAGAGAATGGTCGGGCATACGAAATACAATATCTAGCTGCGATAGATTCTGAAACCTGTTCAAATCCTTAACCAGTGCGGATAAGAGCGAAGCAAACTGCTCTTTGTGGTCAATGGTTTTTGCGAGACCTGGTAACTTCAGCGATATACGCACCTTGGTAATATTCACACTTGGAAACGCTGCGAAGATTTGGCAGAAAGATGGGATGTCTTCCTCAAACTCTTTACGTAAGTACAAACGAATACGAATGTTGAGCGTGTCGTTACCAACGGGTTCTATCCATGGATGCAGAGGGAGAAACACGGTAGAAGCATTGTTACTTTGGAGACGCAGTCTTTGAAGAACATGATCTGCCATTTTATTTTGTAACCGAGTACTGTTATGCGTGTGGGTTGTGTGTTGTGTGTTGTGTGTTGTGGGTTGTCTCGCCAGTTGCAATCGTAGGATGAGCAGTGACGAGTTTGTCAAAAGTGTGTCCTGGAGATGGTGAAGAGCTGTGGAGGAGAAGGTTACGAAATGGAAAAAACGAATTGCTTATGTAGCAATATCCTGAATGTTCAGTGAATGTTCTAGGGCGAACAACAAATGTACACTTTTTGTGAACCCCTTTGTTGGTGTCCCGAATTAGCGAGATTGGATTGCTTTCGAAGAAAACGAACAGGCCAGTAAAGCTGATATTCACTTCCGAAGGCGCCTGTAGTTATGATTACTAGGCGAAACATGAACAAACGAAGGAACGAAATAGGTAGTGTTTCATTTTGTCCCCATGCGAACAACTACACCATTGAGATGTTGGGCCTGAGTTTTCAGTCTGGGAACGAAATTGGAAGAACGTGTTACAGTACTTTGAACATAGGTATGATCGAACTCGGCATTCTAGCATTGCGAAGCAAGCTCCGCTATCTTAAAGTAAAATATGTTTGTATAAAAATGGGACGAACAGTCACAACTTTGTTGATTCAGAGAAGTGCCTTTTAGAAAACTGGATGTGGTGAACATGGGAGATTTCCTGGAAGGGAATAGACTTCAAACTCTCACATTTCGCCAAGCCACCATTCCAACTACTCACGATTCAAGAGCCATGCAAGTTGCATGTCAAAAGTGACAGGGTTGGCTATTTGACTGATCTGTCTGCTAATACATGTGGCCAGGCTCGAGAGTCGGAGCACGTGCAGACCAAATTCGTCTGCGATTACACATAAGACATAACAACCAGACTCGCGAATACAGTTAACGCTGATCGTAATACAAAAGTGATAGGGCTGGTCGGACTTAATACTGTTTCAGTGAACACCATTCGCGGTAGCCATTGCGTTCATGGCAGGGGGTGGCGGCGGGACCGGACCAAACGGTCTTGGAACCTCCGGATGAAGGTCCTCCTCAGTATCTTCATCATACTCACCTTCACTGCCTTCGTCCTCTCCCTCCTCTTCGTACTCATATTCGCTCTCTGTACCTTCCAAATCACCCTCAGCGTATTCTCCTTCAACCACCCCTGCCATACCTTGGGCCAAGCCTCGTCCTTGCTTCTGCATCTGATCGATGATATCTCTTAGTTTGTCGTTCCTCTTTTTGAGAGCTTCAAGTTCCTGCGTGTTCTTGTTGCGCTCCTCGGCCATTGTAAGAATATTCTTACTAGTTACGTCATGTTTTCGAGTTAAAGCCATATTCTCCTTTTCCAGTCGCTTCGTTTTTTTGGACATTTCTTCCATTTCCTTTCGAAAGGTTAGAAATAGGTCATTGCTGTTATTGAGCGTATCTTCGACCTGATATGAATCAGCTAGATGAACCGCGGTGGTGATCATTTACCAAAGGAAGCAACCATACCTGCTTGAACTTTTCTACGTAAATGTTGAGTTGGTTCCGTAATTCTGTCTCCGTTTTCGAGAAAGTGAGAACTTGCTGATTCAGCGCCTTCGCCCGGTTTACTTCTTGCTCAGCAGCCCGCCTTTCACGCTCGAACCTCGAGAGGTTGAACTGAACTTCGAGCTCCTTGGTCCGCAACAGAGAATGAAAATGAAGGTCCCGCAGCTCGTACTGGTCTATCAAAGACTTGAACCTCGCTTTGAAACTAAATGGGAAGAATCATTAGTCTGTCATTCGGTTCGAGAAACGAATCCACTCACAGTTCGTCGATTTCCGGATTTACAACCACTGTTTGAGGATGGTCTTTTTTATCTTGGTAGTCTTGAAACTGCCATAGCATCTCATCCCACTTATGATCCCATTCCTCTTTGGCCTTCTTGTCGTTGTCTTGTAGTGTCTTATTTTCACCCTAACCCCGCTTAGCATTCGAAAACCGCAAATCAACTCAACACCATGCGCACCTTGAGCCTATTATTTTCCCGCTGTAGTTCTCTGCAAAGCTTCTCTAGCTTTTCTCGAAGAGTTATAGATTTGCTGAGCTCGGTTCTCGCATGGTCCTTTTCCTTCTGCAGCATATCACCACGCTTCTTGTTCTTCTGATTCTCTCGCTCTAATCGTTTCATGTCCGCAAGATGTTCGGTAACTCTTTTCTGGAGGGTTTCGATCTTTTGCAAGTCGTCCATCTTCGATGTAAGGCTATTTAATTCTCGATTCGCCTTTTTGACCTCGCGCTCTTAAGTGTATAACTGTTAGCAATTTTTTCCAACAAGCATGTGCCTAATACTGCTCTCTCCGTCTGTGATGGTGGCGGCCCCCAACGACCCCACAGCAGCTTGAGGGTACCATTGCATCAATGTGAATGTAGCAACTGACATCCTCTTGTAGCCTGATGCTTCCCGTATGTGCTTTTTCACTTTTCAGGAAGGGCGAAGAGCGATACTCGGCAAGTAGAGCGTGGCAGAGCGCTTACCCCTCCTTCGCGGCGACACCAACACAGATAGACAGAACATAGGAACTTCATATTTCAAGAACGATATTGCTTTGGCGTAAGGGAAATCTGGAGAGGGTATAACCAACCAATCTCGGCCTCTTGATCCTTCTCTCCTGCGGCATCTAACTCAAGTTGCGAGATCTTGGCGGCGATCAATTTCGAAGCTTCACTCGGATCCGTCGCTTTCTTCTGCTTCCCCTTCTTGACTCCAGCTTCATTATGGTGGTGGTGTCCATTGGCATAATCGGAATGGGTATGATTCGCATTGATGGAGGAAGTTCTCGAACTCGCAGGACCAGTTGCGTAGGTGGGATTCGCTGCTGTCGACATGGTGCAAATCGCGACAACTTTGATATGAATAGAGGAGCAAAATATTGCTCTAGGCGCAATACGACTTCGTTATTCTCTGTATTGCCTTTCTGCACGTTGACGTTCATGTACAAAATAAGAACTACGATGTTAATTGTAGAACGAGCTAAGGTAAATTAGTGGCGGACAATCGGGCAATCAAAACGTGAAATTTGCTGAAGCGAAGGGCTCACCTGTTCCTTTGCGCCTTCATAATTAGTCTTTATCGTCATCATCTCGACATTCTGCTGTTACCAACAACATATTCACCAGCAATATGTTGCGGCAGGCTGCAAAGAAAGGAGTCACAGAGCTCGCGCAATATCCCAAGCCTGGAGAAAAGCTACATGGCTTTACCCTTCTACGATCCAAGCATGTACAGGAGCTCGAGTTGACGGCCCTTCACCTGAAGCACGACAAGACGGGAGCAGATTACCTACATGTCGCTCGCGAAGACAAGAACAATGTCTTCTCTATTGGGTTCAAGACGAATCCCCCTGACGATACGGGAGTGCCACACATCTTGGAGCATACGACGTTATGTGGAAGTCAAAAGTAATTTGTCTCTGAGATCATGGTTAGGATTTATGCTGAATACTGTAGGTACCCCATCCGCGATCCCTTCTTTAAAATGCTACCACGAACGCTCTCCAATTTTATGAATGCTTTTACGGCGTCTTCCCATACATTCTATCCATTTGCCACAACAAACGAGCAAGATTTCAAGAATTTGATGTCGGTTTACCTCGATGCAACCCTGCATCCGTTATTGAAGCAAAGCGACTTTACTCAAGAGGGATGGAGAATAGGTCCGGAAAATCCACAAGCTATAAAAGCAGGAACAGCTTCAACCGCTAAAGACAACAAGTTGGTTTTCAAGGGCGTTGTCTATAATGAAATGAAAGGTCAGATGTCTGATGCTGGATACCTTTACTACATCAGATTTCAGGACCATATATTCCCTGCCATTAACAATTCCGGGGGTGATCCGCAGAAAATGACAGATCTGACGTATGAACAACTGAAGAAGTTTCATGCGGAGCATTACCATCCAAGTAATGCCAAAGTCTTCACTTACGGTGATTTGCCATTGGCCGATCATCTGAAAGAAGTTAACGCTCAGCTGAACGCATTTGAGCGGATTTCTGGAGATATGGAGATTCGAAAGCCAATTGATCTTTCAAGTGGCCCGCAAGAAATCACCGTCTTTGGTCCTATTGATCCTTTGGTTGACCCAAACATGCAGTTCAAAACGTCGACTTCATGGCTGGTAGGTGACACCGCAGATGTTTTGGAAACATTCTCTCTTTCCATCATGTTTGCTCTCCTTATGGACGGATATGGGTCTCCGCTGTATAGGAATCTAATCGAAGCTGGTTTGGGCACTGAATGGAGCCCAAACAGTGGTTATGATCCTTCGGGTAGGGTAGGCATCTTCTCTATTGGATTAACTGGCGTCAAAGAAGCCGATGTACCCAAGGTCAAAGAAGCAATTCACAAGACCTTCGAAGATGCCCACAAAAACGGATTCGAGAAATCGAAAATTGATGGTTATCTTCACCAATTAGAGTTGAGCCTCAAGCACAAAACTGCTAAGTTTGGTATGTCTTTGATGCAAAGAATCAAACCGAAGTGGTTTGAAGGTGTTGATCCATTTGAGGCCTTAGCGTGGAATGATACTGTCGCGGCATTCGAACGGGAGTTTGAAAAGGGAGGATATTTGGAAGGCCTATTGAAAAAGTATCTTTTGAATGACAACACGCTCACATTCACCATGGCTCCATCTACCACTTATGGTGACGAACTAGCAGCTGAGGAGGCCACTCGCCTTGCGAAAAAGATTGCAGAGGTTACCGAAAAAGCTGGTAGTGAATCGGAAGCGCGAGCACAGTTGGAGCAGAGAGAGCTTGAACTATTGGAAGAGCAAGCGAAATCAAATACCCAAGACCTCAGCTGTCTTCCTACCGTACACGTCAAAGACATTCCCAGGCAAAACGAGAAACTGGAGGTCAGAGACAGCAAATTGGACAATGTCAGTGTTCAGTGGCGAGAAGCACCCACGAACGGACTTACGTACTTCCGAGCTATTAATACCTTCGAGAACCTCCCGGAAGAACTTAGAGGCTATATCCCACTATTCACTGATGCTATCATGCGACTTGGTACAAAGGACATGACTATGGAGCAATTGGAGGATCTAATGAAATTGAAGACAGGAGGTGTCAGTGTGGGCTATCATGCCTCCTCGTTGCCAACTGATTTCCGGTCGGCATCTGAGGGGTTGAGCTTTTCAGGAACTGCACTGGACCGGAATGTGCCTGATATGTTCGATCTGTTGCGTAAGCTCGTCCTTGAGACAAATTTCGATAGCCCTGATGCTGAGCTTCGCATCAAACAACTTCTACAAGGTGCGGCTGATGGCGCTGTTAATAATGTGGCTTCTTCAGGGCACGTCTATGCCAGAGGGTATGCGGAAGCTGGACTGACTCAATATGGCCGACTGAAGGAACAAGTAGGAGGACTGTCACAGGTTAAACTCACCACATCGCTTGCATCTAGGCCCGAAGCCCAGGGTTTGGGAGATGTTATCGACAAGCTGAAAACAATCCAACGAATGGCATTCTCTGGGTCGTCGACATTTAGAACCGCACTCACATGCGGCACGGAAAGTGTTTCGAATAACGAAGCCTCTCTACAAAAGTTCTTATCTTCATTGCCAAAGTCAGATCTATCTGCTCCAAAGCTGCCCCTTCCAGATTTCTCTAGAAACACGAAGACATTTTTCCCGCTTCCCTACCAAGTATATTATGGCGCACTTGCTCTGCCAACAGTTTCCTACACATCACCGGCTGGCGCGCCTCTACAGATCCTTGCACAACTCCTAACACACAAGTATTTGCACCACGAGATCCGTGAAAAGGGCGGCGCATATGGTGGTGGCGCATATTCTCGAGGCCTCGATGGCGTCTTCGGCTTCTATTCCTACCGCGATCCCAATCCGCAGAACACTATGTCTATAATGCAGAATGTGGGACAATGGGCAGTTCAAAAGGAATGGTCTGAGCGTGATTTGGAGGAAGCCAAGCTATCTGTCTTTCAAAGTGTTGATGCTCCAAAATCCATTAGCCAAGAAGGAATGACTCGATTTGTGTCTGGTGTGTCGGAAGAGATGGTACAAGAGCGACGAGAGCGTATGCTTGATGTAACCAAGGGACAAGTCCAGGACGTGGCACAAAAGTACCTCGTTGATGCCTTACAGAAAGGTGAAGGAAGAATGGCTTTCTTGGGAGAGAAAAGACCATGGGTCGATGGTACATGGGAAACACGAGCACTCGGACTGTCTCAAGAGCCACCTCAAGTTATGGACGAAGAGGACGTGAAAGACGCATCATTTGGGTCGTAAGTTTTACCGGTATGTATTCTATTATGTAGTATTCCACTCATTAGCATTTCTTTGGCGCCCGGGTGTACGACTGCAACGAATGTATAAAAAGATATGTACGATACGTCAAAAACAATAAATGAATGATGAAGTAGAGGACTTACGACCAACAGAATGATGGCACAATAACATCAACATCTAGTGCTTGCCTCTTCGGGCTCGAACAAGGTAACGATTCCTCTCGTTTTCTCTCTGAACCCCTTATTATTTAGCGCTACGAACAGATTATCACGTCTGCAGTCTCTACTCCATGGCTGTAAGATCACAAGTCACGTCCTTGTTACAAAGGACTAGCGCAAGATCATTATCTAGTATGTAGCCGGGCGTAATGTCATGAGTTATAGCTTGATTTCTCCATCTTATTTCAGAGCTGTTGTCCTGGAGTTGTGGGATGGCGGACTAAAGATGTGAGAACATTTTATCAGATATACTGGGGTAAAGAAGGAGCAGTGCGAGCTGGGTAACATTTGCGATATGCGGTGCTAGGTACCACACGAGGGATGTATCACATTGGGACGAGATGCATGATTTGGTTGATCTAGGCCAGCTGGCCCAAGACGATACTAACATTTGACCAATAGCTCCCTAGTATGCACTCACTATCAGGTACATTCTTTGAACTGTCTTCCGGTACTGTTAAGGGGTAGGACACCACTTCCGGTACCTGGGCGTATTCTGCATGCCCCTCATGCGAACGTTGACTCGCACAGAGCTAATTGGCTGCTCAGGAGTTAGAAGGAAACTGAAAGTCATTGTCTATCTAGGTATATACCTGTACATCTGTAGCCTTGCAAATTCATCACGTTAATAATCGATAACTTGTTCGTACAGCACGTGAAATTCGACTTGAATTTGGTCTTTTTCGTTGAGGAAAGGCGCAGTAGGTCTTCTGTTGCTGATCTCTGAGCCCTATCATGGTCGTGAGATCCGAGTCTGGGTCAGCCCCTGAAAAAGAGGGGCAATGCAATGAGCTGTCCCTTTACGTTCACCCTCACCAACAACCGTACGTCATGATAAATAGTAGGAGAAATGACGGCAGTCATAGATTATAGAAGTAGTTACATATATATTTATGTTATATTTATGTTATATATATGTTATATTTATGTTATATTTATGTTATATTTATGTTATATTTATGTTATATTTATGTTATATTTATGTTATATTTATGTTATATTTATGTTATATTTATGTTATATTCATATACCGCTATGTGGAGTGAGTCACTTTCCATGTCAAGTATTGCGTACAAAGTATTATTTACCACGGTTAATTGCAAGAAACTGTACGAAGTATCCGCTGTTTGGCTTTGGATTTGGGCATCTTGATTCTGGGGTTGAATCGAGCTTATGAGGTATTTATGTGCCAGGGCCAGGGTTGTGTGTCGGCTATTATGTTTTAGCGTATAGAATTTTTAACAGGTCGTCGAAGGTCGGAAGGTTGAAAGCTCGAACTTGACCGCAAAACTTTCCTCCCTACTCAAGACCCGACCACAACCAACAACCTCATAAATAACACAAGAGTGTGCCGTCTACTTGCCACTCGGTTTCTCTTCTCGTGAGCGATTCAACCTCATACCTGCTACATAGCACCATCAAACTACAACTTCGCTCTGAAACCACGACCTGCCTTACTTCCGCCGTCTTGTAAGTTGTCTACCCCACGGATGAAAATTCTGCTTTCCTCGAAGCAGCAAGCTTTCGACTGTGATACTCGCTATGACTCGTATTCGGTCGGCATTGGAATCATTCTCAGATGATTTCTGAAGCTCTAAGCTGCCAGCGTGAGGCATTTCATACCTTTACTGACGCAATGCTATCCCTGCAGATCTTCAACGACTCAAAGTCACAAAAATCCCTCGCGACTGCCTTTGGTCATATCAAAGGCAAACCATTCAGTACGGCTCCGACAGCCGCAAGACTAGTTTCTGATCAAGATTTCTCCGAACGTCCTAACCGGCACATCCTCAACACCACTCCACCTCCATCTGCTGCAGTCTCCGCAGTCTAAGCGTTCTCTTTTCGACGAGTTGTTTAACAACACCCCTTCTTCGTCCGAAACTTCTCAGCTGCCGCATAGGACGAGTTTAGAGGTTCTTCCTCTCGTAGAGGAAGAGTCGAGCCGACCTCGTCAGATCAGCACAGGATCAGACAGATACAGACCTCCTTAACACCCCTTCAAAGTACAAAGTACGTTTGGTCGCCTGTTCTCAGCTCTGTTCTACTTTCCGTTTCTAGCATACTGATGTGATACCAGAAAACTACATTTACCAATAACAACCCTCCATTTTCGCGAGGATATGTCACCTTCCGCCATTGTCACACTTGCAACCAATCCTAGTGTTGAAAGTTTGAACAATTATTACGACAAAAGCTCATATATCGAGCTCAATGGCGCCAATGTCCCTAAAAACATTATCGGAAATGCTTTGAAGCAAAGGGTTGAGAATATCGACAATGATATCTGTGAAGCGGGGGATGAAGATACATTCTTCGTAGCTGATCTGGGCGAGGTCTATCGACAACATATGAGATGGAAGAGAAACCTCCCACGGGTTAAGCCTTTCTATGGTTAGTATTTTCCTACAACAACAATAGACTTTTTCCTAACACCTGGCACAGCTGTCAAATGCAATCCGGATCCACAAATTATTCGACTCTTGGCAGAGCTTGGCACAGGTTTCGACTGTGCCTCGAAGGGCGAGATTGAGCAAGTCCTCAAGTTGGGTGTTGACCCTACTCGCATCATTTATGCTCAGCCTTGCAAGACAAACTCTTATGTTAGATACGCTGCTACTCAAGGCGTCAAGCAGATGACTTTCGACAACGGTGATGAATTGCACAAGATCAAGAAACTTTTTCCAGATGCTGAATTGTTCCTTCGCATCTCTACCGACGATTCCTCCAGCTTGTGCAGACTGAGCTTGAAGTTTGGTGCAGCTATGGATGCAACCAATGATCTCCTTGCTCTCGCTAAACAGCTGGGCCTCAACGTTGTTGGAGTTAGCTTTCACGTTGGCTCTGGAGCTTCCGACCCACTTGCATTCCGAAAGGCAGTTCAAGACGCTCACACTGTTTTCGAACAAGCTCGCACCTATGGATACCACTTGCACACCCTTGACGTTGGGGGTGGATTCTGTGACGAAACTTTCGAGACCATGGCCGCTACTCTCGGCGAGGCACTTGACGAATACATGCCCAGCCATATCAACATCATCAGCGAGCCTGGACGTTACTATGTTTCTACCGCGTTCACACTTGCATGCAACATCATTGCACGACGCACTGTCGAAGATCCGGTCAGCATGGAGAAGAGCTACATGCTCTACTTGAACGATGGTCTTTATGGCAACTTCTCCAGCATCATGTTCGATCACCAGAATCCTGTTGCTCAAGTCCTCCGATCAGGCAATCGTACCTACTATGATACTCCTGCTAGCTATGAGACTTCTACTGGTACCGAGTATTCAATCTGGGGTCCAACTTGTGATGGCATTGATCGTATCTCTGCAAGCATTCGTTTTGATCAAAACCTCAATGTCGGAGATTGGCTTTACTTCGAGAACATGGGCGCATATACCAAGTGCTCCGCTACCAGGTTCAATGGTTTCACTGACAGCCATGATGTTATCTATGTATCTAGCGAGCCTGGTGCCAAGGCATTGCTTGGAATGATGTGAACAGTTTTCAAGGAGTTTCCGTCACGGGGAAGAGGAAGGGGTATATTTTTTTTCTGGTTATTGTTGAAGATTTGTTGGGGTTGAATATGAATGATGGGGATGCAATGACGAATCGGTGATGAAGAAAAATATGTTCGTAGTTGAAGTGGGTATTCTTTATAGTTGTCGATAAAATATAGACGGTTGATATTGTACATTCGTTGACTGTAGCTGCCTGGCAAGATGAGAAAGTGGTGATCCTCATATGATCTGCGTGGACCTCGCGTTTCCTCGTGACATGACTAGATGACTGCTCAGAAAATGAGGAGGTCGAACAATCAGGATAGTGATTGAGCATGAGCTGAGGGTGTCAAATTGCTCAGGGAAGTGACTGTATCAATAAGCTAAGCTGCAATACCCCCACTCACTGTTGATCGGCACTTCATTCCTCCGATCCGCCTCGAACTTTATCTCATCGCATCATATCTCCTTCGACTCCATCCACCTCTCCCTCACACCTCCACTCCAATCGCCAATCTCAAACCTGCAACACTCATTACCCATCAAGGTTGCTGATATCTGGCGCGACACTATCAATCCATCTTACGTACCACCCGACTCTAATCTCTTGAACGCAGTTGTTGCTGCGGCCGCTGGCTCCTCCCAGCCATGCCAGACGACTATTCTTTTGCGGGCGGAGGCCTGAAATTGAAGGGTGGGGTGACGGGGGCGGGGGTGGGGAAGAAGAGGAAGAAAGGGAAGAAGAAGGTGGAGGGGAAGGATGGAGAAAAGGGAGAGGGGAAGGAGGGAGGAGTGGAGACGGAGTTGCAGAAGGCGTTGAGGGAGGAGGATGGGGAGGATAAAGTGGATGAGGATGGTGATGCTGGGAGGGACTTGGAAGAGAAAGATGGGGAGGGCAAGACGGAGGCGGAGAGGAGGAGAGAGGAGATGAGGAGGAGGAGGGTGAGTTTTTCTTTATTTCTGTTTCTTATTCCAATTTTCATTTCGCTGTTCCTTTTTGTTTTTATTTTTCCCCTTCCCCTTCCCTTCTCCCCTTCCTTTCCTCATATAAAAACGTCAAAAACACCCCCCCAAAACACCAATCAGAGACCCAAACAAAACTAACCCACAAATAGTTAATCCAGCGACTCGAGCGCGAAGGCGTGAAGACGCATAAGCAGCGAGTGGAGGAGCTGAATCGCTATTTGAGCACGTTGAGCGAACATCATGATATGCCGAGGATTGGGCCGGGATAAGGATTGCTGGGGGGTGTGGTTGGAAGTTGGGAGGGGGAGAGATTGGAGGGGGGAAGATTGGGGACTGGAGGGGGAGAGGTGGGAAGGTTGGAAATCATACGGGTGGGGGAGGGTTTTGCTCGTGTTTGGGTGTGTTGTTATTATTTCCCGGATGGAGAGATAGATGGGAGAAGACATATGAACGGAGACTCCATCTCTGCGAGGGAAAATTGCTGGATGTTTAAAATTGGACTGAAATAGGAGCTATAAGAGAGGAGAAAAGAAAACCGAAGAAATCTTCTCCAGCTCTAAAGTATGAGAAAACAGTACACATAATCTGACCGCGCACACGTTTAACTTGTTCGAAATAGGTGCAGGATCTCAGCTACCTAGTTAGTTAAGTCCTGCCATTCCCGTCTCGAGCTCTGTATTCGCATTCGCAGATCCGTTGTATTGCCCATTGCATAAAGGGAGAAAGCAGACATATGAATACTAAACTTCCAGCTTGTTATCCTATGCTATTCACTTCTTATATTGGAACCATATTGTTGCTAAATTCAGTCTTTCTGTCTGCCTACAAGTATATGATTATAAGATAAACATTTCTAACAAATATCACATCTGACGATCAATCTGTTAAATTCTCTCTCTCTTTTATCTCTTCTGTTTTCGTCCGATCTGTTCATCTGATGTATTCCGCTAATATCGTTCGTGTTATCCCATCTCATCTATTCTATCTATCCCTCCCACCCGATGTCAAGTTTCATCTATTCTGTTCATCTACTCACGTTCCCACTCGCCTTACACAATCAACATCCATCCTCACACCCCAATCTCAAAATCACCAAGCAGCAATTCAAAAAGGGTGTTTCAGAACCTATTCCATATGCATGTATAATATTAACATCATCTCTGTCCTGTTCCATAAAATCCTATTCCATCCGTTCCGTAAACCATATATCCTTCTAATCCATGATCCATCTGCATCTCCATAACTACAATTACTTTTCTGCTTCCCATATCTTCTTCCTTTCCTTCCCTACAAGATCCATATATACATATTTCACTCCGTGATGTCAATAGTCCCCCCACCACTGCTATCACCATCTCCCCTCTCTTCAACTGATGCCCTCCACTCAGCTCACACATGTTCCGTGGACCATACCCCTCTAATCAATTTACCCCTCCCACAGCCTGCAGCAATTATATAAAGCAAGTAAGCAAACGCAAGCGTCCAAGTGACGGACATGTGATCCAATTCTTAAAGCGCCAATTCGAAGACCCATTTTGTTTCGTATGTGTTTCCCTCTCTGGGAATAAAGGAATGGTATAGATCGTCGTGAAGTCGTTACGGTCGTAATAAGGAGAGACTGGTAGTTAAAATGGAAAAAATGCTGATGTTTTTTTCGACCGTAAACCCCGACTAGCCCCAACGCTATGCAAATGTGTAAATTTCAAAAGTGTTCGATTCGATGTATTCGTTCTGTTCGTTCTGACCTATAGGGCTCCTGCAACCATCATTCCAACAGCACCGAGGATCATGTTGACACCCATGTTCTTTCCTGCAGCATTGGTTTGCAAAGAGGCTTTTCCGGTTGTAGTAGATGATCCAGTTGCCGAAACGGCCTCAGTAACCTCGGCTGGAACAACAGTGACTGCCGTGACTGTGGAAAGAACACCGTCTGGAAGAGTTGTAGTATAAACTTGAGTAGAAGTGCTGCTAGTCCGGCGAGTGGTGAGAGAAACAGAGGCAGTAGTTTTAGCCGATGAAGGAGCTGTAGAATCACCCACGTTAGTCGATGTTGAAGTTACACTCTCAGAAGCAGAAGAAACGGGAGAGCCCGCAGAAGCAGTCAACGACAAAGAATCTGATGTCTGAGACGAAGAATCTGACACTCCAGTTGAGCTCGCTCCAGAGACAGTGGCCTGAGAACTAGACGCACCGGATGTAACTGCAGCTCCACTTGTAGAAGCACTAGTACCACGAGAAGACGTTGATGCTTCCGATGGGGACGCGGTAGCTTCTGAAGCTGAGTCAGAGCTCTGAGTTTGAGAAGGAGATGTAGAGGTCGATCCTGAATCAGAGTTAAAGTCAAATCCAGAAAGAGAAACAAATGCAGCATTGCCATGAAAGGTAATAAAAGAACTTATGGAACTCGACATCATAAAGCTGCTATGGGATCCTATGGAAGAGGAAATAGACAGCAATGCGGTAGAGGTCTCGATTGGTATGGGCAAACTAGTAGGCAAGAAAAAGCTTCCAGGAGTATCCTTTGATGCCACAGAAGTCGAAAGAGACAGCAATGTCGTCGACATCTCAGATGACTTTGAAACGCTATGCATAGACACCAAAGTAGTTAAAATAGAAACAAGGGTAATGACATCCTCAACCTCAACAGAGCTCGAAACAAACAGCCAAGTTGTTGAAGTGCCTTGCTGAGTCCCAACGCTAGAACTAAATCCAGGCAATGTGGAAGAAGACAGAGCTTGAGACACTGTGGAACTGGCCAAAGACAACAAAGCTGTCGGTGAGTTTTGGGGAATGGGAGAGCCAACACTAGACGTCATCATCGTATCCTGAACCACGGCGGGACTGGACACATTTGATGAAGTCACTGGCAGATTTCGAGGCCCAGAAGAACTAGACACCATCATCGAGAAGGTACCATGATGTCCAGAGCTTGAGATTGGCGCCAAAATCGTTGAGGTATCATGGGATCCAACAGAAGTAAAAACAGAAGAATCCAAAACAGGGGAATGGTATCCAATCGAGGTAAGAAAAGAGGAAGAAACCAAAGAAGAGTCCTGATATCCAAGAGTGGTAAAACCAGAACTGACCCCCACGGAGGTGTATCCAAAAGAAGAACTAGAACTAGCAATTATAGCATTAAGGATTTCATGGGAGACACTTGATATCGTCGAACTTGCGGACGAAGAGACCGCGGACGAAACCCAAGAAATTGACGTCAAAAAAGTCGACGTTGGAAGGGAAGAACTCGAAAAGGTCGTGCTCGTAGACCCATGAGTGGGTATAGAACCGACAAACACAGAGGAATTCGCATAAGGCACGCTAGGCAAAATTGGAGGAAAGGAATGCGAGCTGGACGCGCTTTTAAACTTACCCGAATTTGTAACTGGAACCGTGGAAACTGGCTTCGTAGTGGTGACTGGAATGACTTGTGTCGATGTAGTTCCATCGCTAGTGATGACTTGGGTGGATGAGGAAACCGAGGTCTGCACAATTACAGAGCTTGAGGTCGAAGCAGGAGGAGTGGAAACAACTTCAGTAGTCTGAGAAGTGGTCGCGGACGTAGACACAATAGTACTTGTCTCTTGAGTAGCTGTTGTCCTAGCAGATGTCGAGGTCGAGTCTACAGAGACCGGGCTTGTAGTGGGCGAAGTGGTGACCGAAGCTGAGGTGATGACGGTGGTAGCAGCTGTAGTGACGACGGTAGTAGATGCTGTACTTGTGGTCTGAACAGCAGACGTAGAAGAAGCTTCGCTGGTTGTAGGGGCAGCCGCAGTCGTATTGGAAGCTTGTCGCTTGAGCAACTCGATCATAGCATTGACCTTTGCGGCTTCTACCAAAGCATTTGCGACGGCAGGTTCCTCGTTGTGAACTGCCACCATAGCTCTCTTGTCATCTTCGAATACGCCATCTTGGTATTTCTCCTTCATGTGCTGGTGCAAAACCTCATGTAACATAGCAGGATCGACAGTGTCGAGGAGGTCTACGAAGGCTTGTTGATCCTCCGCCGAAGGAGCTGCATTTTCCGGGATTCTGTTTGTCGCGGCGGCAGAGACGACAGTGATAGTAAGAAGGGCGACAACCATGAAGGTGAAGAGGAGGTGGCGAAGTGAAGGCATCTTTGCTGATTTCCGAGCGCTGTCCGCTTCGATATCTCGTTTCTCGTTATCGTTATCGTACGAAGGACAATCTTTCATCGATGGATCCGTCTCTTTCACGAAGAGCCGTTGCTCAGCGTCGCGGATCTTTTGATTGTTAGCGAAAGAAACCATGATTGTTTGATCAAGTATGAAGACCAAAGAATCAGATTCAGCGAATGTGGTTTGCGAGTGACTGAAGAACGATTGTCTGTGGAGATGTAGGTAGATGAAGTAGCGCAGGCAGAGTGTATATTGTTACACAGCGACGTGAGAACGAATGGAGTGAGGTCACAATATACGAAACGAGGGGTGATTGGAGTGTGAGGAAGTTGAATTGTCAGACAATTGAATGTATGACAAGATGGATGATGAGGCAAACAAGACAGGACAAGTCAACGACAGGAAGAGTGTATGTGAGTGAGAGTAGTGAGAGTGAGAGAGTATGTGAGAGCGAAAGCGGAACTTATTAGAGGAGAGGCAGGAGAGGAAAGAGAGAAAGGGAACTAATTATCAGGGACGGTAATCGGGAACCTCTAGAACAGTAGTTGAACTAGATCCTTCTTTCCCTTTATGTGTGGAGGCTGGGTTGAAGCTCAGTCCGTACTCGGTACAGTACGGAGACACTTTGGCTTGAGAGTATCGAGTTTTGTGGTTTTACCCTTTAGCGGAGAAGGGAAGGAAGCATTGGGCAATTGGTGTGGTGTTGAAGAGCTTGAATGACAAAGTAAAGCGCAAGGATGGGAAAGTTGGCTGGGATGAATTGGGTGGATGGACGGGTAACACTGCCTGCGCACGGCAAGGGTAGGTAGGCGTGCGAGGCGTGGTAGGGTATTTTGTACAGACGGCAAAACTGGACAAGAGAGAAGCTGATTCTTCTCGCTGTCTCCGTCATGAACCAATATCATGATTCAGGATCATCATAAGAAGAATCCCAATGAACACCAAGGGTAGGGCAGTAAAGGGCAGAAAAGGGCAGAACTGGGCAGAACTGGGGGAGAGACAGGAAGTGGAGAGTCCGCGTATTCCACGGTACGTACCGGAAGTTTGCTGCTGGAAGAGCGATGGAGATATCGACCGTTTATCCCAATCAAATTTTGAACCCTAAAGTCAAGAATGTCTCGCTTTTATCTCGTTGATTCGGTCAACCCGGGCTGTTTCTCTTGCTTGTGGATCTGTCAGATCAAGCACAGTTACTGGCGGCGGGTGGTGAAAGGCAGCGGTAGTGGTAGTGTAGCAGGGCGAAAAGCGATTGCGATTGAACGAATGAGTGTTTCAGGTCAACACAGACAGACACTGAGAGGAATCGAGTAGGAGCGCCGGCGTACAAAAGAGTAGATAGGCAGTCACACACAGACACACGAAACGAGCAGAGAAAGATGTGATGCGTGAGATGTGAAGTGATGATGTTTCAAGAGAGAGAATCAGATAAGAGAGAACGGGATCAAGAGATCAAGAGATCAAGAGAGGGATCAACGAAGTTTTGCTCTTTCCCCCATCGTTTGGTCTTTCCCATTCTTGCCACTATACATAAAAATCCAACGAATAGCTGCCCTCGAATTGCTCAATTCCCTGACACGAGGAAACTAGTGGAGAAGATGTGCCGGGAGAATATGTACAATATCAAACGCTTCCAGCTTTTCCCACCTTCCCTAGATGCATCTTAGTTGAGAGGTACTGTACATGCAGATTAGTTTAGCTAGCATGTGCAAAACCCGCCCGCTTCTTGTCTAGCCTCTAGCACAATCGACATCCATACACTTCGCCGTGCCCATCTCCCAATCTCACAACTTCCGCATCTTGGTCAAAATCAACTAGCTAGCCTGCTTCAGTCAGTTCGTTCTTCATTCTCTCGCACCCAACCAAATCCCAAACACGACTCCACCTAGCGACGCGATTCCCCACCAGAACCATTCTCTACTTTAGACCCGTAACCGTACGCATACGAAGTTCGAAAACATCCTCTTATAACTTAGGGGCCCGGATACAGTAGCAAGTTCAAGATCCACACTACGTCTTTCAGGCGTCTGTCTGTCCCAGAAACAGTGCTACAGTATCCATTCATCCCTAAACCTACGGGGCGACGGTAAGTAATAATAGCTGAAATAAGTGGGCAAGTCAAGCAGGAGACTCGGACCGGAGTGGAGAGAAGAGCCGGCCGGCTTATTTTTGTCGACGTCACTGTTTATATCTCAGCTGCTAATAGGTAATAGCGAGGTTCGTTGTCCATATCCATATCGACCTCTACCTTGTCGATAACTTATTGGAATGAACAAGTTATCCTCTCCTCAACAAGAACTCGAGTAAGTCACAACTCACGACAATGGTTCGCGCGTGCCCCAAACCATAATAAAACGCATCTCATACCCATCCACTCGCATCCCCCGTACTGTACTGTACGAACCCCTCACACCAACCCCAAACCAGCAGCCATCACCTATCAGCTATCCATAACAGCTCAAGATCATCCTCCATTATCCATCTCCAAGCATTTCGCCACAACACCTCACAAGAAAAAAGCATTCAGACACAAACCACCACTCCATAAATAACCTCCCGCATGAAACATCTTGCATAAAACCTTACTCTTCGTATTTGTCGAAGAGGCTACAACACACTTACACAGTCCGTCCATTCATTCCTCTACCCCGACGAATCATATCGCGCGACTAGAAAGCATTAGTGCTATGCGTGCGCCGTGCGTGCGTGCTTTTCTTTCCGACGGAAAGTATTCCACACGCCATGATGACAGTGATGACCCGAGCGAGCTGGTGTTGGGGAGAGAGAGAGGCTGTGCACGCTAGGTCGACAGCTGGTTAGTTCTGTCGGTGAGTTGACTTCGTGCGCTACGCTACATGTGACATATGACATACAATACGAACGAGCGAGCACGTTTGTTCTCTGTAAGTTCCATGCTTGTATGGTGTCTATTCTCAATCTTCTAGCGGGTTCTCCGTCGTCTATGTATAGGTATACAAGAGCTGGCGATGACGCCGATGAGCTAGCGATGAACGAACGAATATCAAGAAGGATACATAAATCACTCTTCAAGTCCCTCCTCTATCAGTCCAATCCCACCATCATCGAACAAGTCAGACAAGTCCCGTCACTCAAGCGAAAAAAAAAAGATATAAAAGATAGGAGGCCTGGTCTGTCTGTCTCCCTAATCATTCACATTCACGATTACTTCAAAAGATAAATAAATGAAAAGAGGGAAAGAAACAAGTAGGTACAAAAGAATTGAAAATGTATCCCTTCCTTCTCAACTCAACTCAACCTATCTCATTGCCTCTCTAGTCTCCAGGTCCCATCTATTTTCATTCCATCTCCTCCCATCGCCATCCCTATCCACTATCACTCAAGAAGTGAGAAAAAGATCTTTAGAACATAAAAGGATCTCCCATTCGTTTCTCTTCCTACCCCTATCAACCCATCCGACCATCCATGCATTCATATCCGCCCACTAACCCACCCACCCGATCCCAATTCATATCAGTTCATTTCATATCATATCTTCCCACCCATCCATCCCAAACCAAAATAAACCAAACCAAACCACCAATCCCAATTCCAAATCCCGAGGAGAACCTAAAAACCCCAATCCCAGTCATCAGAATCATAATTTTGCTCTTTCCATTGATTTTCGTTCCATGCCCATTCTCACTCGATTGTTCGCCAGAGCCCAGAAGTAGGGGTTTTTTTTGGCAGTTCCATGAAGTGAATATAAAAGGAAAATAGAAAGGGAACATTTTCAAAAAAGATAACTCCTATCCCAGTGTGCTCATCAGATCATCGAATTCGTGAAATCTTGTTCTCGTCGTAAAAAGGGGCTTTCCCTAGCCAAATATGATTTGTCTTTGATGCGGTCTATACCGAGGAAACAGACACCAATGAAATAGGCAAACAGAAAAGAATCCCCTCCAGGAAAGCTTGTCCAAATCCATCAAGACAGCACCTTATATGACGCAGGTAGAAAAGAAAGGCGTGATGTGTATAAAGTCAAATGAAGCAGAATATAGAGTATAAGGGCACCGGGTATCTGATTTGCACAAATCGACAGAAAGATAGCGACGGAGAAAGGCTCGTTCAGTAGGGCCCAGTCCAAGGTCGGAATGAATGTATCGTCCAAAAGCAAGCATCGACCAACAATAAATTCGAAATAGTGCTTGACGATTCAAGAATTTCAAAATCAGTGATGTGGTAATGGATGGTCCTTGTCATGATGCCGTTCCGCCGAACCTCCTTCTCGAGGAATATCGATACTCTTCCCTCGAGGAGCTAGGGCCGAAGAGCTGATATTTGTCGGCCGATCCGAGGACGATGGACTCTTATTCCGTTCTCTGCTATCTCCTTTCTCCCTGCTCTCTTCTCGCTTTTCGCGCATTCTGTTCTTGATCCACCCAAAAGGCCCTTTTTTCTCCTCGTGAACTCCGGATCCACTCTCGTTGCTGGAAAATGGATGGGCGTGAGGAAGGCCAGAATCTGGTCCCAGGGGCACCGTATCTCCAGTGAAGCTTTTACGAGGGCGAGAACTGCCAACAGAGCTAGAACTGGCCCCCGCCCCACTATCTGATTCACCTTTCCTGGGGCTCAATGTCGCCCCAAGCGTAGCCGAGTCGTCTTGTCTCGTAGAACGACGCCATCTAGAACGCTTTTCCCTTGCTTCATCGAGAGTAAGATCATCGAGATGATCAAGATCTGATTGATCATTGAATGACGAGTGGGAATGTAGCGAAGAAACAGGTGATGCCAATGGCTTCAATGTTCTTTCTGAAGGATGCCGGGGATCCTCTGGACGGGTCTGGATAAACTGTGGGTGTTGCTCGGCCCTTGGAGTTTCCGTTGCGGGCGGAGTGGGCTGAGTGTTAGATAGAATAGGGTTTAATGGCGAGAAATGTTCCAAATGAGGATGTTCGCCGGGGTCTGACCCAATACGAGATGCACGAAGACCAGGCGATACAGAAGAGGATCGCCCGTTGAGAGAGTTTGTCGAACTCTGAGCACTAGGATTAGAACTACTAGGTATGCGCTTCTTTCTTAATTTATTAGGTGGCCGTCTGTCAGCACTTTCGGGCGGAGATCGCTGGAACAGATTTGACACAATCCTCGAGGGCGTAGATACTTCTGGAACTTTATCATTAGAGTCAGGTAGTAATCGCTCCTCGCTGGTCACAGTATGCGCCGAATTCGCTAAACTTGACCCTGTCGTCGTATTGAGGGCAAGGCCCGGAGACGAGGGTTGCAAGTGAATTGGAGAAGGCGGGATACCGGGTGTAAGACTTTGAGGAATATTGGGCCGGTTTGTCGTGAGACCCATCGGAATTGGCGAAGGTGGGCCGGAGTTCTTGTTCACGCGGTTTGATGGTAGGCCAGGCGACTTTTTAGACGGTACAGTGTTGCTTCGATGAACCCCACCGCCGGATGAGTGAGTGAGATTACCGCCATATGCGGGACTCGCTGGGCTTGGTGCACCATTAGATTGGCGCGAGTGTCGAGAGGAAACCGACACATTACGTCGAACACCACCGTATTTGCGGATACTCTCGGCGCCAGCACTCGCGTTTGATGCCGATCTTCCAATCGTTGTTTTCGACCTGCCTGGGGTAGTGGGAGTGCCTGGTGGTGGAGTACCCCCATTTTGAACCTCATGCACTGTCTTCTCATCCGCAGCGGTGCCCCTCATACCAATTAGGAAATGATCCTGATTCTCAATCAAGAATATTAAAACGTCTTGACTTAGGCGATACTCGGCCGGCGCCATATCATGCTCCGGATGTGAAAGCATACCAGGTTGAAAAATGGCAGCAAGATTCACGGCGGTCATGCGATTTTCGTCTGACTTTGAGGCGAAAACGGCTAATAAATCAAGAATGTACAGCAGCAATTGGCGGTTAAGAGGAGGTAGTTCTGTAATTAGTTGCTGGTAAGTGATGATAGCCTGATTGACATCAAAGTTGTCTGAAAATTGCGGACCCCCTTCACTGTCTCCAACAGCTGCCATTGTATGACCTCTCAAAGGCTCTCGAAATCGGGCATAGAGATCAAGAGGGACAATTGGTTCCGGCAGTAGGTTGAGATACCTTCTCAGGACGTTTGCCGCATCGTGCACCGTGTACCCAGCCCAGTCAAGACCTTTCCCGTAACGGTCCGGCGAATCAAATATGGTCTTTAATTCTTTTATGCGTTTTTCTGAACCGCTCAGACGGAAAATGCCTTCAACGGTTGTCGCTGGTGATTGTGCGTGTTAGTGAGAGCACTATTGCCATGGTAAAATCTGGGGTTCCCACCTTTCTCTTTTAGATAAACTCCGCATTTTGCAACAACTATTGGTACGTAGCCATAGATATAGCTTTTCCCCTCCGCATCGACGAGTGAAATGGCAACATTTGCGTATGCAATGCTCTGGCGAAGAGGCACGCCGAATATACCGGTCGGTTGAGTTTCTGGAAGTAAACATGTTAGCCTTCTTCAATTGTTCATAATGTATTGAACTTGGCATCTGATAAGTCAGGAGAGAGCAATTTCCGAGAGTAATGAGATCTCCCAAAATATGACTATGTCCCATAACTTCCCATTGTGGTTATGGGCTTGGGGCGCCAGACATACTGCAGCTCTTACAATCCCAGGCCACTTTCCACTGAAGAAGACTCTCTGTTCATCTCTTGGAGAGCTGGCTCGTTCCAAGACGAAACGGTTGCATGGCACTTCGACATTGGGCAGTTTGGCTCGCGACATAGCGGGCTTTCGAGCTGAGCAGTCGCCATACCAGTTAATGGTAGACTAGACGCACTGCGAGCATTAAACCTATGAAAATACCACCTCTGCCTTCGAATAAGATCACTCCGCAGCGACAGTCCAACCGTTATCCATTGGCAGAATTGAGGAGGAAAGCATCTGTTTCGCAGCAGATTGGGTTAAAACCTCCCCTACACAATGCATACCGTTCCTGTGGTCTTTTGGATTTTGACAAATGAAATAATAGTAATGGGGTTCTTTACCAGTAGTGGGTTCCGGGTTCCTCGCTGGGGGTCTAAATCCTTTCCACCAGCTCTTCAAACTTTGTTTTGTTGGGGGAGATGTCGTCTGCGAGGCATGTACCGGTGCTGGTTGAGGGTTCGCGAAAGCTTGGTGAGCACTCGACGAGCCGTGGTCGGACAACATGTTGAGAGGATCGATCGGGGGGTTCTGCCAGTCGCTGAGATAATGAATACACGATATCTCTAGCGATAAGAAGCTGTCGCAAAGGACCAAGAGGTCCGGTCGATTCGGTGGAAGATCGCAGGCAGCAGCAAAGTCTCGCTTTCCGTATTGTGCTGAATCGAAGTATTTGAATCGAAGAGGGAGGCTATGAAAGGGATAGGAAGTATCTGCCGAAGAGATATTCGGTCTGTGTCAAGAACTAGAATGCACGCGACAGCGATGGTTTGTATTGTCGAGGTGGGTACGATCGTGAATGTTGTGGGGATTTTTTCGCCGAGGGGCTTATAACTGCGACGCGACCAGATGTGGATTGGAATCGAGCGCAGCACTTTCAGGCAGTTTGTAATGTCGTAAAGGATTGGTTGCAAGAGCTGCGAGATGTACCTAGTAAGTTTTAGAGCTTAAGATGATGGTCCTGGTCGCAGTCCTGGTCCTGGCCCTTGGGAGCAAAGGAATCGTTGTTTAGTGTGTTCGATAAGATTGTATTAGGGAGAGATTATTGTTGCTCGTAAAAGAGCAAGAGGATGCCAATATTTCGATGAACAAAAAAAGAGAGAAGCTCGAGATTGGGAACTGGGAGAAGTCTTTGCAAGTCTAATCGAAGTGCCGCAAAGTGCAAAAGTACAAAGCGCACAGGTCAAGGTATGTGGTATGTGTATGTAGCTTTCCTGCTTTGTTGCTTTCTAGCACAGTCACCAGTGTAGGGAATAATACTGGCCCTTGATTGTCCAGGTGAATGGATGAAAGAAGATCGTCTTGCTATGAAAAGCTTGGGAAGGGCTTTAACGAGTGCGCTAGTGATGGGGAAAGTGTCTACTATGGTACTATGTTGCAACTTTTACGCAGTACGTACAAGTCTTCTTTTGCTTCCTTCGACCTAAATCTGCCCTGCTGACCATGCTGGGGACCGAAGGGGGCATAGAGAAACAGGAACAGAGAGGTCACAGACAGGTACAACGCCTAATACATGGTAGACGTCAGTCGGGCTGCTCGTCTACTGTACGAAGCACTCAGGTGGAAGGCTATTTCTCCACACTTGGCTGCAAAATAGGACCGGCACACTGTTCTGGCTCCTGAGTCCTGAGTAGCCTTGCCGTTGGTTGGCTACCAGCGTTGTTTGTTTATGGATATGTTGTTATTTGTTTATGTGACAATTTGGTTGAGTGATTCATAAACCTTTCCCCTCCAACATAACATTCCGATATTGCTCCCACCTATCGCCCGACTCTCCGTCAATATTCCTTGAAGACTCGATATTGCATTAACGATGAATTTGATATGATCTGCTCCTCCAGCACCAATTCGGCAAAAGGATTTCAAGCGAACAAGATCTGGACTTTTTGGATGGCTCAGATCGCTCAGAGGGGAAAGGGCTGAGTGTGGAATCTGTGGATGGGTGTGAGTCCGTGTGAGTGGCCAGACGAGACGGCTAAAGTAAGGCAAGAGAGGATCGTGGTGGAGCTATAATTAGATGGTAGTACCATGACGGCGACCTCTTCCGACTGTTTTTCAACCTTTTCGCCCTTTTCAACCTTCAACCTCAACCTTCAACCTTCAACCTTCAACCTTCCAAACAAGATGAAGTGTGAAGTGTGAAGTATGGAGAGGCTGGTAAGATGACTTGGCAGGTCACCCTCAGATCGATAGACTCAATCCGGATATCAAGACTCCATTTGCGTCAATGCGTCAACATGCAGACATGCAGAACTTCCACGAGAGGTTATTGGTAACCCTACGAAATACAGTGTCTACGTATGGAATACGAAGCGAAGCAGCCTTCTATACGGAATACCGGTACTTACTTATCCTTTTGGTCCTTCTGGTCCCTTGATACGTTAGTCGCCTTGTCTAACCATCCATCTCCTCACCATTCGCTACTACGATTGGTATTCCGACGGCTTCACATATTAAGGGTATGGTGGGTCCTGAGCTCTTCTCCCGATTCCCCAGAATTTGAGAAAAGAGCTTTGAGAAGAGCCGATGCGATGGGAGGCTTCGTCTGACTTGCTTAGGGTGCAGCGATCAGCATAAAACTCATGGAAGATAGTCATGCTACTTTCCCCATATATGAGGTGGCAACAACTCTAAAAACTAAAATTTTGACTTTGACTGAGCAACGGTACTTGAACAACGTTTGTCACCAAAGTCCCATCGAGGGATCATCGCTACAATGCCGTCTTTTTCAATGGATCCTGTTTACCTGGCAACTTGAGAGTAAAAAGACACTAAAAGCTCCCTCCGGACTAATGTATTTCCAGACCGACCAAAGTCCTGCTACCGAGCCAATCACACATCTTGCAATTCTTAGCTTCTAAAATTCCACAGCACTCACTTCATTGAGCTTCCCCGGCTTGCAGCAAAGACATCATCAGCCTCATCAGCCTTGACACTTATCCATCAAGTCAATACAGCATATTTCTATACCGAAAATCTGTAGCTGCACTCACATAGTCAATTGCCAAAATGGAAGGGTTAGTTATTCTACAATTCTTTGATATTATTGCATCCGTCGACCCCTCTTGCTAACCCTTCCCCCAAAAACCAGACTCACAGCTCAAGAGCAAAGAGAGTTCCAAAGCCGCATGGAAAGAAAGCAAATGAAGGAATTCATGGGAGTGAGTTGGGCCTTTCAATCTACGTCCCACTGCATCAACCCGTTTTATGCATAATCTCCCCCGCTCTGGAACCGGCGAATGGCATGCCCCTCTCCTAGCTACAACATCAACACGGACTCTGTCTACGGGGCCAAGACTTTGGTTTGAATACTTCAATACCCTTTGAATATCACAACAGGAGGCTTTGAGATAAGACAGCTGTTTGTGAGCGGTTTTGTCCATGGGTATCTTCCGGGTAGCTTTTACTTGGGTATCTTTAATGCCTCACACGCTTAACCTGCAGTTGCATCTGCATCCGGATATCAAACCCGCGACTCCATCCAGTGCTTCTCAATAGGCAGCGTGTTCGAATACCGGATCCTCATACTCTATCAATATCCAATGCGCCTCCCAAGCAACATCGTGCCATCGTCCACACCTACCTTCTATCCAATCGACTCAGCTTCCACCTCTTCACACACCTTAGCTAACCACCACCATTTCTCCAGATGTTCTCCAACCTAGTAACCCACTGCTTCGACTCCTGCGTCGACGACTTCACCACCAAATCCCTCGTCGCCCGCGAAACCGGCTGCGTCACACGCTGCGTACAGAAATTCATGGCGGGCAGTGAAAGAATCGGACAAAGGTTCCAAGAACAGCAGGCGCAGATGATGAATCAGCCTCCTCCTGGGTCGCGGTAGGCTCATTTCGCTAGTTTGGCGGAGGGGCGATAAGATGGAATGATGGAGCGAAGAGGGTGAGATGTTGAGGGCAGGAGGACTTTTGTATGATAGAATGCAGAGGCATCGCTAGGTAGGATAGGCACGGGGAGTTGAATAGGTGAGGGTGGATGTATGTGCCGGATGAAGGGAGATGGTCGTGGTATCGACGAAGGAAAGGTGGATATGATGCACATTCTTCTATGAGAAGACATGCATGGTATAATATGTATGCAGCATAGCATCGGTTGAATGAATGAATTCTACTCTGTCAAAGATCGTAAATCACTTGCATCATGTCTGATGAACTACTTTGCAAAGGTGTGTCTAGGTTTGATAAGATTACACAACATATCACTTAAAGAATTACCTTCACTACTATGCTGCCAGTCGCATACAAAAAGTACATTTCAATCATGTTCTATCTCATTCTCATTCTCTCTCAATCATACACCCAAGACAAATTAACTTCCCCATCCCCTAAATAACTATTGGATTGGACTGATATATCTTTTCTTTTGCAGACAAGGAACAGAAACAATAAATAAAAAAGTAGAAAACAACGCCCATCCATCATATCCTATCCATCAATTCTTCCCCATCCATGCATGCTATGCTCTGCTCTACCAAACAATCTACATCCCGCACTCACGGATCACCCCCACTAACCACATCCCTCACGCCCATCATCTCCAAAACACACTTCTCCTCCAAGCGATCCACACACCCCAACTCCTTCCCCTCCGCCTTCGGATCCAGCTTCCTCCCCTTCCACTCGACATCCTTCTCGCCCATCGGCACGATGCGCTCCCTCAGCACGACCCTGCTGCCCAGCCAAAACTCGACGTTTTCGCCCACGGCGCCCAAATCCCACGCCACGTCGGGCACGTCCTGGATGCCCTGCAACTGCTCGCGGAAGCCGTTCAGGATATAGACAATCAGGGCCAGGGAGTGCACTTCGGAGCAGACAGCCAGCGAAATGTATTTCATCTGACCGGGTAGCGTCGTGCGCGAGTGTTCGGGCGCGTCGAAAGCGCCGGCGGATTGTGACAGGAGATGCGGGAACTGGTTGAGGAAGAGCGCGACTTCGGTTGCGATGGAGGCGCCGACTGAGTGCAGGAGGTTGAGGAGGAGGGGCAGGATGCCGCGGACCCAGATGTTGTAGCAGCGTTGGACGCCAGCGCTGTCGGCGAAGGGGGAGACGTTGGTGCGGCGGAGGAAGTTGATGATGGCGGCGGAGCTGAGGTGACCGAGAATGCCGTCGATGGCGAGCTGTTCAGCCATGGCGGGCATACTGGAGAGCTCGAGGAGGAAGATGATGGCCAGTTCGCCGAAGATGGGGTCCCCGTTGATGGCGAGGCGGTCGGCCCAGGAGAAGAGCGTGGTGGCGGTGCGGGGGGTGCCGCAGTTGGCCATCATGGTTACGATTTGTGGGTGGCAGAACTCGATACCGGGTACGCGGAGACAGGCTTGTAGGATGCCGGTTATGAGGGCGATGTCTTCGGGGGATGATTGCTCGAGGTTTTCGTGGACAATACCAGCCAGGTCACGGAAGCCTTGCGCGACGACGCGTTCGAGGATGTCGACGACGAGCCGGACGGTTGTGGTTGATTCTTCCATTCGTTTGGATGGCCTCTGGTCGGCTTGTTCAAAAGTGTTGCCGTCGCTATGAACACGCAGGCCTAAGAAGAGAAGTTTTAGGAGAAGCCTGTAATACGATGCATCTCCAGACGCAAGCGCAATCTCGAAGCTGCTACCCAGACTATGGATAGTCTCCCATACCTCTTTCAACAGCTGCTTCATTTTAGGTATTTTAGGATTTACTTCCATTAATCGCTGACACACCACAAGAGCAAAGTCTGCTCGTACTTGTAGTAATTGTGTGAACATTTCTTCTGATCGCTGACTGCTTGTGTTTGAATGAAGGCACCTAAGAGCGGCTGTGACCAAGAGCTCTTGATGTGCGGCGTCTTTGCCGATGTTAGCACTGAGTTCCACAGCAAGAAGTTTCCAGCCTTGTAACAGAGCCTATAAGAGTTAGTTATGATTTAGGAACGACAATTGGGATTTACTCACAACCTGAGCGTCAACTAAAGACATATTGACGTTGGCACTCGCAAGCTCAAACTTATATCCGTTGTTACGGCGTCCCATCCATGCCTCATCAGCATAAAGCATCCTGTCGAGTAGTTCCAAATCATAGAAGTAATTGTCACCATATTGGCGATCCACCAGGTTCGTCTTCCTGAAACTCTGAAGAGTGCACGCAGCATACCTGGAATCAAAGTTTTGCCTGAGATTACCATGCAGCGATGCATTGTAGCTAGGTGCTGTTGTGGCCGAGTTTACGTAGTAAGCCAACTTCGGCATGAGTTCTTTCACAATAGAAGGTTTTCCTGTTTGCCTGGAGTGGAAAACGTGCATAGCTAGGATCTCAGCAATGTATGCCGCTATTCGTGTGCGGTGACAAGCTTTGATGGGTGGGTTCCTGCTCGAAGTTGTTTGGTTTGGGCCCAAGCTTTCAATGTAGCGAGATAAGTAAGTGATGAAGCTCGTATTACTTTCCAGATCATGCATGGTCCAAGGCCAGAAGTTCTGAGCAAGAGCAACGAACTCTAACATGACCAATGCCTCTGTATCTGGAATATCCCCGATATGCGAGAGGTTATCGATTGCCGTATTCAGCAGAGGCTTAGGTGATGATGTGTTCCTAGTCCCAGCAGGCTTCTTGTTTTTCAATGCGTCTCTTGGTGTTGTGCCGGTCAAAACATAATTTGCGAACCATTGTTGCCGACTGCTCATCACCATGGAAAGGAAATGCCATATGGCTCCAATGTTTTGACTCCTGGATAAAGGTTTGTCCAAATGTGACACAGCATGAAGGAAATTCTTCGAAGTTTTTGCGCCAAGATAACCGAGCAGTGAAGGAGGTTCAGAAACACTGCCAGAAGCGCTTATTATCAACGCTTCGAATAGTTTGATAACTGGATTGCGATAGGAGTCATTCACCGCATACAGACGTGCTATAAGAGGTGCAGCTGAGAATAATTGCGCCTCGAGGTGTGAATTCCTCTCCAGCATTACGCCTACTCGGAGCAGCCGTTTGGAAAATTCGAGTGCTGCTTTGACATCGCCCGCAACTAACCGCTGACGACTGAGGTAAATTGTAGAGGTAGGTGTGTTGAAGCCATCGTATAATGACCGAAGGATGGGTTTAAACCTCAGGGGTCCCGAGGATTTGGATAGGAAGCTTTCCACTATGTAAGTAGCGGCTGGAGTCAAAGCGGCATTTACTTGCACAACAGACTTCGTGCTTGTCTTTGTGTCATCTCCGGAATCAGGGTCTTGCTCTATGTCTCCTCTTTCTGATAGCGGCTTCGAGCCAGGTTCTTGTACACCTTGAATTCCGAAGGCAAAGACAAGCATTCTATCGAATGATAGCATTATACTCTTCGTCAATTGAACGCGCTCATCTTGATCGACAAACCTCCAAGTGGTTGAGCTTTCAAGCACTTCTGTGAGATAGCGAGTAAACGACAGTAAAACTTTAGATAAGACTTGATCAGGAACGCGGACATTGTGTTCCTCCACGTCACTGAATCGCCGACGGACTGTGTTGGTCTTTCGCTTTCTTGCAATGGCGTTGACGGTGAAATCGTTGACAAGTGCTTCAAAGAGTCGTGTACACGCAATGAGGAACGGATACTTGCCCAATATCACTTCAACGTTTCCAACGATGCTGGAAAGCTTCCCTGCTCCACGATCAAAGCCCAAAAGGCCGCTACGACCTATAAGAGGCCATACTCGCCCAGGCGAGAAGTGTAGAAGGGCATGCAGATATTGTATGCAACTAGTTAGAATGTCCAATGAAGCATCAGAGGTTGTCTCGTTGGATTGTCGCTGCAGCTCTTGTTCGAAAACCTCAGATATCACTAGCGTTATATCCCGATTTCTGCCTAATGCTGAACTAGCGGTCTCAAAGAATCTGTTTGCAGTAGCTTTTATATCGGCTGCAGGGAGACCTGAGTTCGCTACAGTGCGAAGAATGATGGCGAACGTTCCAACAATCTGGGCTACAGCTTCTGGGTCGGCTTCCGAGCCAGTTGTCGCATCGAGTGCGTCACCGGCGACCAAGAAAGTTTCCAGCAACTTCCCAAAATATCTGACACCGTTGAAGTTGTGGAAAAAGTAAACGACCTTCGGTTCATTCTCAACTACCATACGACCTGTGCAACCCTTGCGAATCGTTAAATCCCCGTTCGCTGCAGCTACCACCATATCTTGTCCTTCAGTGAGAAGGTTTGCATTAGCGCCGCGCAATCGCGGCTCAAATAGTGGAAGAGGCCTAGTCAGTCGAATCGTGTTATTGTTATCTTCTTCTTGGGTCGTCACATAGTGTTCATACTTGAACGGCAGTGGGACTGTGCAGGTGCGAAACGGCTCCAGCAAATCGTGAAAGAATTTCACCTCTCCACCTTCCACCGCGCATAAGCTTGCCAAAGCATGACAAAAACTTAAAAATGGAGCCGATTCGAATGGATACCGATATTTAGCATTCTGCCAGAAAGTTGAAAATAGCACAGGATCTGAGAGAAGGAGTTTCACGGGATTGTTAGCTTCACGAGCCCCTCGTGCGTCTGTGAGATCCCAGTAGCCTTGTCCGGCATTAGCAGCAGACACTACGACCTCAAATGTTTCGGTCCGGTATCCAATGTCTGGAACACTTGCGCGCATAAGCTCCAATATCGACATCCTCAGGCGTAAGCCGAGTTCGGGCATGAAGTAGGCTGCGAGAGTATCTCCAAGCTTTTGACAAATATTTTCGAGTGTCTCAAATACGCGACACTCGTTGACTGCCGTCAAGGCAAGAAAGTCGATGGGATCGTCCTCCGTGCTATCCATGATATCTTCTAAGAGACCTTCATAAGCATCTGGTGCTAAAATAAGCGCTCCTGCACCAGGAGCTCCAGCACTGCCCTGTTCGGTATTATCATCAAGGCCATCGTCCCGCCTATTCTGGGCTTCTCTCCTATTGCCCACACGCCAACCAATTTGCTTCAATATCACACTCCATGCTAGAAGTGCTGGACCGGCAGTGATGTAGGCAGAGGGCGCTGCTGCCATAAGTATCTCGTGAAGTTTTCGAATTGCGTCTTCATTAAGCAGCCAGGGCGTCTCAGGCTTCTTGTCAAAACCAGCAGCGGTCATTTCTATTGTTTCGTTCAGAGACACTAGGCAATTATCCGTAGTCAATATTGCTGATGAAATTACTGTGCTAAGGGTTTGCATTGGCAGGACAAAAGCTTGAAGCGCAGGATGAGGCTAGTGGTGCGATTAGTATAGGGTCTTCGAGAATAGATGCGAAGAGCTTACCATTTCCAGATCATTTAGAAAGCCAAAATCACCGAGCAAGCGGAACCATTCCAAAAGTGGACCTGTTTGGCATATATCAGGAGCACTAGAGGACAATATATGATCAAATATAACCTCCATCATATGCGTGGCTTCCAAAATTTGGTTGTTTCCCCATTCAAGCTCAAGTGCTTCACGCCCCCCATCCGCTGTGAACCATCCACTTCCACCTCCTTGGAACAGCTTCTCGAATTTTATCCGGATGGCCTTGATGTACTGTATTAGGCGGACCTCGAAGCTGTTCAGGCCATTCCATCTCTCGACCAGATCGACCGGCAGCAGTTCGTACCAAGATGGGATGTCCTTGTCATTTCGGAGTTTGCTTCGTTGGTATATATACGCGACGCATTTATAAAACCATCGACGATCTCTGAGATAGAGACTTAACATTCGCTCACGTCGAATGCCCTGACTTTCAGATTCTGACTGCGTAGATTCTGCCTGTATACCAGTCCCCTTAGGCGCAACATATGTAGACTTGGTATCCCCAATAGCATCGTTTAGACTGATAATTTCCTCTTCGGAAAATGGGCCCAAGAGTTGCGCATAAGCTCGAGACTGATATTCTTCTATTACTACCCTCAAAGCCGAGACCTCGTCAAGGTCAGCTTCTTTGCTCAACCATAAAGCATCATCCTTAGCTGTCTGAATCTCGGTGGAGGAATTATCGGCATTGATGGGTCTGAACTTCTGCTCGAAGGCATCTTTCGTGTCGGCGGTGGGCTTTGGGAACGCATCGCAAGGTTGTGATAATAGATCTAGAACTTTTGGATCGCTGAAAAACTTGTCGATGCTGGATTGGATTCCATTTTCGCAAGCGTCTGCGAGCGCGAAAAATGCGGTTTCCCAAGAGCTATACACGACTTAGTAAACAGCAGACGGCTTGATCCTAAACCAAGCTCCTGGCAGAATGACTTACATCAGGATTTCTTCTCCCTTGAGGCATTTGCCCACATCTGGGAAGTAACTGGCTCCTGGAATTGGTACCATCTTTACCCAAGCTCAATGAGCAAAGATTTTTGGTAGAGCGTATATCGAAGCATGAGAAAACCAGAGCTCCAAACAATTGCTTCACGGCGCTGGTACAAGCAAGTAAATTCAAATTTTGGTTGACGCGCCTTGCCGCGACCGATCTTCTTGCGCTAGACCCTCGAAACTTGAGGTGAAGCTTTTTTTGCAGGGATGGTTCAAAGGCGCATTGAGCCACATCGGCTTTGCTAATTCACCCCTCCGTCTTTCACCCAAACCTTTTGACTCACGAACCACCACAAAATTACGAAGAACGGTTTGGGGTATATCTGATATCAACTGCACATATCTCGTGCGCTTCTAACTGAGTACCCTTTTACCTGTGGTTTCCGGAGAAAACGAGCCGTTGAAGACTATGCCTGCTACAGATTTGATTGACTACTCCCCGCAGCAGCCAAAGCCGGCTCCCCCGCTATTGAATGCTTCGAACGTTATCTTGATAGACAACTTTGATTCATTCTCATGGAACATCTACCAATACTTGGTCCTCGAAGGCGCGAACGTAACGGTCTACAGAAACAATGAAATCAGCGTCGAAGAGCTCGCCGCACTCAAACCTACCCAATTGGTCATCAGCCCAGGTCCTGGTCATCCGAAAACCGATTCTGGGGTCAGCAGAGATGCTATCAAGCATTTCGCCGGCAAGATACCCATCTTTGGAGTCTGTATGGGACAGTAAGTTAGAAATAGGAAGATACAAAGTCAGAAATTAACCTGGTGGTTAGACAATGCATACTAGATCTGTATGGCGGAGAAGTCGTATTTGCTGGCGAGATTCTACACGGCAAAACATCTCCACTACGACATGACTCCAAGGGAGTTTACGCAAATCTACCACAGGATCTTCCCGTCACTCGGTATCACTCCCTCGCTGGGACACATCCGACTTTACCTGAATGCCTGGAAATATCGTCTTGGATCGAAGCAGGCATTGATGGCGGCAAAGGGGTTATCATGGGAGTTCGACACAAAGAATATGTGGTGGAAGGTGTTCAATATCACCCAGAGAGTATTTTGACCGCCGAAGGCAGAGTTATGCTGAGGAACTTCTTGAAAATGCAAGGGGGAACCTGGGCAGAAAATGAGCGGTTGCAGAAAGAGGCTACAAGTCAAGAAGCTAGCTCTAAGCCAGCTGCAAATGGCACCAAGAAAGAAAACATCCTCGAAAAAATATTCGCACACCGAAAAGCTGCAGTAGCGGCGCAGAAGGAGATACCGTCACAAAGACCATCTGACCTGCAAGCGGCTTACGACATGGACATAGCACCTCCACTCGTTCCGTTCGTGGAACGCTTACGGAAATCGCCTTACCCTCTTTCTCTGATGGCCGAAATCAAACGGGCGTCTCCATCGAAAGGTATCATCTCTTTATCTGCATGTGCTCCAGCACAGGCTAGGACATATGCGTTAGCTGGCGCAAGTGTGATATCAGTCTTGACCGAGCCAGAATGGTTTAAAGGGAGCATTGACGACCTACGATCCGTACGCCAAGCTCTTGAAGGTATGCCTAACAGGCCCGCCTTGTTACGCAAAGAATTTATCTTTGACGAGTATCAAATACTGGAGGCGAGACTGGCTGGTGCTGATACAGTTTTGCTCATTGTTAAGATGTTGGACGATGCGACTCTTACCAGGTTATATCATTACTCAATATCTCTAGGAATGGAACCATTAGTGGAGGTTAACACCGCGGATGAGATGTCTGTAGCTGTCAAGCTTGGCGCCAAAGTCATCGGCGTAAACAATCGAAATCTGACAAGTTTTGAAGTAGATCTTGAGACAACGAGTCGTCTTCTGGACCAAGTGCCCAAAGAAACCATAGTATGTGCTTTGAGTGGCATCGCTGGTCCAAAAGATGTCGAGGCATACCAAAAGAATGGCGTGGGAGCGGTCCTTGTAGGCGAAGCATTGATGCGGACCAGAGATACAGCGGCATTCATCCGCGAACTGTTAGGAGGAGCGGTCGTCCAAACAAAATCGTCATCTCCAAGTCTTCTTGTGAAAATTTGTGGAACGCGAACGGCTGAAGCGGCCACGGAGGCAATTAAGGCTGGTGCCGATTTGATAGGGATGATTCTTGTTCCCGGCAGAGGTCGTCATGTTCCATACAAAGACGCGATTGCCATATCGAGAGCCGTTCATGGTGCACAGCAGACTACTGGGACGATCGTTAGTGATCGTGTTAGTAACCAAGCAACAGATTTCTTTGCAAATGCAGCGTCGAACATATCCAGCCATAGGCCACTTCTGGTTGGTGTCTTCCAAAACCAACCACTAGAAGAGGTTCTAGAACTACAGAAAGCGTACGACTTGGATATTGTGCAGCTGCATGGGAATGAGCCTCTAGAATGGGCGAATACGATACCGGTTCCTGTCATTCGCAGCTTCAAACCTGGTCAGCCGGGGCTTGCAAAGAGAGGTTATCACACCGTGCCCCTGTTAGATTCAGCTTCTGGAGGCTCTGGACAGAAGTTAGATATGTCGGAAGTGCAAGCTACCTTGTCTAAGGATAGTGGACTCAAAATCCTTCTCGCTGGAGGATTGAACGCCGAGAATGTTGCTGACGCCGTTCGAGCGGCAGGTGATCTAAGTGATAGAATTATTGGTGTTGATGTGAGTAGCGGGGTGGAAGAAAATGGTGCTCAAAGTATTGCAAAAATCCAGGCGTTCATAAAGGAGGCTAAAAGCGTTAGGTAAAAGTGTTAGATAGGCAGTGTCATGAATAGGTAATGATTGCCAAATATTGTGCGAATGAATCATCCATGGGTAGATCTGAAACAAAAGCAAAAGGACTTCGGACCACGGGCAGACCTTGGAAGTTCTACGAAAATGCGCTTGCATCCATCTTCTTATGCCTAAAACCCTGGTCTGCATTGGGTGTTTTCCGAGTTCTGAGACGAACATCTCCACTCCCCCTTTCTTACTCTGGCTTTGGCGAAATCGCCTCACCATTGGAAGTTCTATGCTAACAAGTAGAGACATGGTTTCCTTTTCATTCAATTTCACTTGTACCTTCTCTCAATTCCCTCTTCAGTTTCTCAGACTTCACTTCACTTTCCAGCATTCTAGATGCACCTTGTTGTCTCGAATAACGTTGGGAATCCGAAATCGGGTGCCATAGGCTAGTGCCAAATTGATTCACTGTATTCTCAACGTAACGTCCCCATCTACCATATACGCACGAAGTGTTCAGCTAGTTCTATCATTCTTCTCGACTTCTACAGAGTCTATTTCTTTATACCAATAGCCTATCGCTTATTTCTACTTTCTATATCCTTTGCTCAGAATATTGCAATACAATTTCCAGGCAATTCACTGAAAACATCTTGGTCATTGCTGGAACAACCCCAACTGACTGACCTGTTGAAGTCGAATTCAATCAAGATATATCCCAAGGTAATCTTCAGCTTTCTTTTGATATCTTGCTTGATTTAAGGCATCTCCAGCGATTCGCTGGGTTACGTCACCTTCATATTCTCTCTTTTCCCACAGTATTTCCTGAATCATTTTTCATCTGCCGCCAGTGTCTCCATAACACATGTTATATGGCGTGTTGACCAAAGTAGACATCTCAAGTGTCATCAAGCATAGAAACATTCGTCATTCTAATTCTTCCGCGTCTCATTCTATTCGCCACCACTTTCTGCTTGGCTCAATATACTTCATTCAAAGCATGTTGCTCTGTCCTTTCTACTTTTAAATATACCTAGCATCTACGGAAATATATCTGTGCCTCGGGCTTACAACCCAGTTCGAGCTTATCATCCTCATTCCAACTGCCTTCAATTTCTGTTGTTCCTTTAACAGTTTCTTACGACGTCTCGGGCATCTACCAGAGCCATCACAATGCCAGCCATTCGCAAGCATCAAAATTCTTCCAAGGTAGAAAGAAAACCATATCCCGGCAAGAGCACCTCAAACAATGGCCGGTCGAAAGGATATTCAAATGGCGCAATGAGGTCTATCTTTGCGGGTTGCATAATGTCGCTTGCAGGCGACTTCGTCACTGCGAGAAACTCACCAAACTGCGCATATGAGAATATCATTAAATGGATCCAAGGCCATGGGGGCTTTTGCTCTCGAGAGGTCACCCCGGAAACCACGCATCTTATTGTTACCATTGAGGAATATAAAAAGAAGACGGCCCAGGGTATGTACTTATTCATTGTATTGATACAGTTTACTCAAGTTACTAACGAGCATCATTCTCAACAGTCAAGAAAGCCATAGCCTTGGGCAAACGGTGCAAGATAGTCGAACTGGATTGGATTGAGGATTGCCTCATTGGAGAAACGGGCAAGAAGAAGAAACTTGCCACGGAGGGATACTCTCTCAGTCGTGTGATGAAGCGCCTCCATTACACCGACAAGCAAAAGAAGAATTACAGAAATGAATTCGAAGACGGTGTTCGAGCTGCGGAACAATTTGTCGATAATAGTATGTATACCCATTCATGATGCTTCTTTCCCAATCCATGCATTCGCCACTCTCGAAACTCACATTTAGAGACTAACATATTGATAAAGAACTTCACCACGTCTATACCGACCCCACTGGCTTCGAATACAAAGTCGTTCTCAACCGAATAACTCTCAACGGTAAGCACACCCGACAAAAATATACCGTCTACCTATTCGAATCGCACGCCAAACCTTGCACTTACATGGCCGCCGCCAAACTGTCCATTCCCCACATGAAAAACAGTTATTGGAAAACAGAATGCTATCCCAAGATTTTTGCCGAGGCGTTCGTAGACTTCAAAATCATTTTCAAGCAGAAGACAGGCGTAGAATGGGACGATCGTCTCGAGCCTCTACCGAAGGGTCATGGTGAGCAGTTCTTTCGCTTTCAGAGACCGAGGTTGGGGTGGCCGGTTGGGGCGCTGCCGAGTTGGAGGAAGGCGCCTTCTTGGGGGGAGGAGGAGAAGACGGTGGATTCTTGTGGGGAGAGTCCAAATGTTAGTGAGAGTGAGAGTAGTGAGGAGGAGAACCGCGGTGTGGTTGTACAGTATACGACTGTAGAAGAGAGCGATTATGACAGTGATAGTGAGGTGGAGATCATTGATGCGCCTGTCACTGTTGCGAAGAAGAAGAAACGCCAGTTACCTTCGCCGCCATCTACTCCCATGGTTCCAAAGGCTCCGCTAGTTATAGAGATTTTGGATTCGAGCACGGAGAGTGAAGGCGGGGATTGAGTCAGGACGGAGGGGACTCCATCGTTTTTTTTCCTACTCTATTTCTATCTTCCGAGCTTTTGAAGACCAACACTTTCGCGAGTTCGAATCGCAGCTTCACCGCGATGGTTTTCTAGCCTGCTTCTGCTCTTCCAACACAGTCGACGATATGCCTTCTATCTTACACATCTTCACGGCAGTTTGATCTAATTCCATCGACCTCGCCATGCATCAAATCTACCATTACATGCGATTATTACTCGTCGGGATCTCTTCCCATCTTTCGGTTGCCCTCACTTACATCTTTCGACGCTTCAGTACAGTCCGCAATTGCAATATTTTGTGCGATGATTTGATCTAATGGAACGATATGGGTGGATCATATTGATTTTATTTTATTTCATTCTGCGCATTACGCTCTTATCTTTATGCGATAGCCTTTACTTGCACCGTGTCATATGGAGAATTCGGGTTTTTATAGAAGTGGAACCGAACGTTGGTGAACGTGAGGGGGATGATCTTGGGTAGAAGAGGGGTGGAGGTAGTTGCCAGTCACGCACTGCTCTGCAAAATTGAAGATATCGTTTAATTGCTATTTAGAATTGGAATTACTTTGGATGCTCGAATATAAGAAGAATATTGACGTGTCGCAGCGGCGAGTAGGTGCGGATTAGATTCTTCGAATATCTACGCTTGAGGAGCTTGAAAATGAAGAAGCAAAATGGCATCTTCTTGTTTCACCTCCTTAGATACATCATACCCAGTCTCACTGCGGTGATATAAAACAAAGCGCCACTCATGGTATCACACAAAACTCCCCAGAAGTAACCCCGGTACGTAACACCTAGACACCCCCCGTCCATCCATCCATGCATATATCCCCAATACCCAAAACAGACGCCCAGAATGCATGTCAGCTCGAACTAAAACCTCAATTTCGGTAACACAAACACAATGACCAGTGCGAGGACGGCCAAACCCGCAATATAAGCATACATAATCATCCTACCCAACCAACCTTTCCCCTCTGTCATCGACCTTAGATGTCCCATCCGTCTACTAGCTGCTTCTAGACCCAACTCATTGCGATCCATGCCTGCGACGGCGGAGTCTAAGACTGCGGAATCGGAGGCCAGTGTGTTGGCGAAGGAGTGAGAGGAGGCTTTGAGTTGCTGTGCCATGCTGAGGAGAGATGCAGTGAGATCTTCTTGTTCGGTGCGGTTGTGTGTTAAGAGGGTTTCGGCTGTAGTTACTGTGGCTGTGGGCGCAGGTGGGGAGGTGCTGGTGGAGGTTGAAGTCGTGTATGCCGTGGTATGTTCGGCATTGGAGGTAGAGGTAGGAGGTGGTTGCGTGAAGAGGTCGGAGTGGTGGGGGGCCCGAGAGCGGAGAGTATATGGTTCTTCCGCGACTGAAGTGCGAGATCTGGAGAGCGGCGACGAGGGGTCTATATCTGTAAAAGGAGGGGTATGGGTCGTTGGTGAAGGTACGGAACGGTCCTCATGTGTAGCTGTTTCGTCGGTAGTTTCTGACGGAGTATCTTGAGCTAATAAATCCTCCCCATCAGATGTATCGTGGTCCGATTCGTAGTCTCCAAGCTGTAAGTTGTGAGAAAATATTCATGCGCCAATTGCCAGAAATTCAACAAACCTCATTTAACTCCTGCAGCCGTTCGCCCAATCTATGTAACAGCTCCCGCTTTCGCACCAAATCAGCCTGGACCTCTTGTTTCTTTGACAGCACTTTGATGTTCTGCGCATCTTGCTCGACATGTATTAATAGATTGCGCGCGTATTCGAGGTTCTGTGGCATCCTGGATCAGAAACACTTCCTTTAACTGACAGAGAACATCCTTACTGTGCCCATTTTCTCCCGCTCGAAATGATTTCCAGCTTTCGCAGATAAATCTGCAGACGTCAAGTTCTTTTGCAATCTTGCTAACATGCGCTCCAAGTTCATGAAGCTAGCATTCTGCTCCAGCGCCGGCAAAGAGTTGAGTCTCGCCATGTTGTTTCGCAGGTGTCTTGTGCCTACCAGACGTTCATGAGCATCGTCATTGTATGGTAGGTATTTAGCAATGTGGCTAATAGCTCGATCGCTTAGTCATCACGTGTAAAGCCACAGCGCCCGTCCATTTTGATAAAAACATCTAGAACAAATCAACGAGTTCCTCGAAATGTTTTGCTGATTTCACTCGTAGTCGTAGTGCACCGGCAAAACGTAGTAAATTGATATGGTTTCATGCAGTATCATTGGAATCCCTTCAAGAAAGACCATCCTTGCCCTCGGCGCAATCTTCTCCAGAAAAAGAACCCTTGCTCCACAACATCTATACCATATTGAGCGATCTTCATAGCTTCGCCGACGTTCTGCGATGTGCAACAAATACCTGCTGTTTACCAGGGCTCTTGCTAAGAAAGTCAAATTCTGCTTCTTACCGGACGCAGACTGCTTCTCCGCGGCGAGCAAGCTGCTGTAGTAAATGCATGTGGACGTTATGATGTGACGTTGGTCGGCTGGCGTTTGGACAAGCTTTTTTCGGTAGGTTACTCGACTTGAACTTACCGTTTCGAGCATCGGCTCGTCTACTGCCTCGTATGTTTCATGCAAGAAGAAGCCTGCATGTCTATCTTGAGAGCTGAGAGGTTTAATGCACTTGCTGCTCTTGGCTATGCAGTCCTCCTGCAACGATCTCGGTTAATTGTTGTTGTCCTCCTTGTAGATGAACCGATTGGGGTAATATGGTCGACATCTTAGTGGCAGAAGCAGTAGAGGACAGCGCAAGTCATGAAGCTGTTGAATCTGTGGTATTCATGATCTCGGACGCGAGCATCGTATAGAATCGAGATCAACACATCAGCCATTGCAACACATACTTTCAGTCGTCGAATTACACTACACTACACTTCTCTTTAATGCTACAGCATGGTTGAAACCATCCAGACGTCCCGTTACTAACATGATATCTTTCCATAATCCGAGCTATTACTCCCCGAACCCTTTTGTGTTCCAACCAAACAGAACTCCCGAATAGAAAGGAACCTTTACAACTTTGCATCAACCCCACTCTTCTGGCAACATCCTGATGTATCGCCATTCTTCTCTTTTTCTACCAACTTCGACGCTAAGTTCCTCGAGGACGGCACATCAATCGACGGATTAGCCTCGAAGAAATCCGCTGGCTTGATGTGCAACTCATGTATCTCTACCGGCATAACAGGCCAGTCTTCGACTCTTGGATTATGCGTTAATCCAAAGCTGTTCCAAACCACAACATCATCTCCTTCTTTCACAAGCTCATCGCCCCTCTCGGCGGCATCGCCTACTCCATCAATCTCCTTTCGACTTTGTAACGTATATCTTCCTCCAGCATACAGCTCACCATCCCTGTATTTTGTTATCCAAACATGATGTTGTGCAAATGTCGCTCTTTGCGCTTGAATGCTTTCCTTCTGAGCAAGTAACATCTGCGTAGGTGCAGGTGTGAACTTGTAGCCTACATTCTTCCCACTAATCGTATTCTTCTTATTTGGATTAACCATTTTGATAACGCGATTGTGCTGAGGCGCTGCATCGATCCATTGAGACTTTGTGATAGGCGTCTGTACAACCTCGTAGAAGTTGCCGTAAGGATTCCTCTCTTCCGACATTGGTACGGCATGGGACTCTTCGACCAAAACAGAATTGGCATGTCCATCAATCGCAGGGTCGATTCTAACGCAGAAAACATGTTGATGGTTTTGCGCAAGGACGCCTGGAGACACAACGTTTCCGTATTCGGACTTCTTGCCAGCATCGATAGAGACGACGCTGACGATTCCGGTTGCACGCGTCTCAACCGTGATACCACCCGACTGATCGAATTTATATGCGAAAATGTACTCGTAGTTGGCGAGGGTGATAATGAACTGTACGACCAGTTCTCGATGTCGGGTTACTACCGCACGTCCTGTACGCCAGTTCGTGTGCTTCCATCCAATACCATTGTCTTGCTCGTGGAGGCAAATAACATTAGGGCTGACGGAGACAGTTCCATTACTTTCTGTTTTGGTTCCATCAAAATACTTGAGGTAATGTTAGATAGAGCTTTGGAACGGTTATTGTGAGGCATGCTTACCTTGATTACGCCCAAACAGTCACACCCCAGTTCAAGGTTGTTTGCACAGTTACCAGCTCCGCCGTCTCCAAAATCGAATGCCTGCTTACGGAAGAACGGAGATCGTGCGTCTGCGTAGGGAACAGTCTGAGAGTCTGTCAGCATGTACGTCCCTTATCCCAAGTATGATCTTCTTACCATCTCGCTGATACTGAGTCTGTAAAGGACACTTCTTCCATCATACCAAACATCATGGATGGTCGCTCCTTCACGATGGTTGAATCCAACACGGAACCTCCACTTCTGCCACTCAACCAAGCTCTCGTCTTTAACGCTGAAACTGGGTCCATCAGGTTGAATGACGTTGATTGGCTTCATATCCTGACGGACTCCCTTTTCGAGCAGTTCTGGCACATACTCAGCAGATTTGCAATGCGCCAGAAGATCCTTAACCTGGCTTCCGACTTTGAAACCATCTTCGATTCCACCAGTGGCAAGTTTATCTATGCGAACGATTTCACGTGTTGTAGCGTCCATAATTGGGATGATTGGTAGAGGGTATGCGTAGAAGTTGGAGTCGGGATTTCCATTTCGGGTATCTTGGGCAAAGCAAAGACCTTGGAAGTAGCGTGGGTTTTCTGCTTCGATGGTGCCTCCATATGGCCAGGGCTCAACGACTACATCGAAACCGGATGGGATGTTTAGTTCTGCAACTGCTTCTTTGAAGGAGGAAGATCCCCAGGTAGCCTTGACCAGTTCATCGAATTCTCCTCTGCAATTAAGTAAGTAAATAGTCAGATCAAGACGAAGGTGTCAAACTTACAAAGTTAAACTAGCATGATGCGCAGTACTGACGAGTTCGCATGAAATCTCAGCACTTTCTTCGATATCAATGAGTGACTCATAGTATTGTGGAATCCTATTGTTGCCGATGATATCGTAAGTGACTCTTGCTACACGTTTTGGGAGAGGGGTCGAAGATGTGAAGGTGCCGTTATGTTCGGCCTCGAGAAATTTGGAAAGTTCTGCTTTTGCTGGTTCTTCCAGCGAGATCGTTCGAAAGTCTATGATTGCTTTGGCGTGTAGACGTAAGACGACATCTCTCGCTCGGTGTGCTTCTTCGACTGAAAGCTGGGCGAGGGGATGAGGTTTCTGAGTCCGGTTTAAGTGCCCCATGACGGATATCTCAGACGAAGGGAGAGTGTGGTGAGCAGTGGCCAAGGTATTAATCTTGCTTCTGCTTCGGCTTGGAGTTTTTCTAAAAAGATATGAGCGGTATAAAGATCTGATTGGAGATTCACAGATTCACAAGCAAAGACGAAATTGACTGAGCAGCAATAAAACCTGGAAGCTTCATGCATACTTATAGCCATCGGTTGACCGTCCCACACCACTGGGTATATAACATAACAGAAATTGAAATAGGCATTGCCGATATCTGACATACCCGGGGCCATTATGACTCTTGCCAGTATATCATAGCACAATTCCAGCAACAATCCCTTGTTTAATGCAGCTTATCAAGTCACTAGTTGCAGTTTCAATGGTACCCGGTGCGGGTATCTCGGAAAGCACCAATGCGGGGTCCGGGTATAGAGATACCCGGACTTCTTACCGGTATCTAGAAAGTGAGCATACCCACCAACCTTGATAGAACGAAAGGTATGATACCTGTCATACGGTATGCATAATCTATGCCACTCGGAATCTAAGAATTATTAAGACAGATGTAATGTAGATAAGATGTGTGATAACGGAAAGGCTCCGCAATGAGTTCTTGGAAGTGTAAATAGAGTACTATGGCCTTCAGCTCAGGCTGGGTTATTGATTTAGAAGTTTGTATCATACTGCAACTAAGGTTTCTTTCCATTGCATGAAGTTGTGCCGTCAAATTTTCTTGAAACATCAATTGAGCGTGCTTTACTATTATGGATTTCTCGGATGAGCGCAAGAAAACAGGAGAAGACTTCATGACAGAGAAACCTCGATGTTCTTCTTCCGAAACAGGAGACAGAAGACACGATACTGTGGCAGCGGGCCAAATAGAAGAACTACGGAGAGACTTCTCCGTCTGGTCACTTGGCTCGCTATGTCTCTGTTTGATGGCTACATGGGAAGCATTGTCCAGCGTTGTGGCAGCAGCCTTGGCGAATGGGGGAGCTCCGTGTCTATTTTACAACTAGTGAGCTGATCAAATCCGCGAATTCAACCCTCCTCATACTAATATTGCCGAAGTTGCATATCACTGATAGGGAGTCTCGCGATATCATCGTCGCTCGCCGAGATAGCATCTATCTGGCCCACAGCTGGAGGCAAGCAAAGAATCAATCTCATCAGACCCGAGACTAATTTATCAATAATATACAGGACAATATCATTTCGTCGCAGCACTAGCCCCGAAAAGTCAAATGAAAATCGCGTCCTGGTTCACCGGCTGGATCTCTATAGGAGGTCAAATAGTCCTCACTGCATCTGCGGCATTCTCTGCTGGTCTGCAGTTCCAGGGTCTCATAACGATGAATAATCCCGATACTTATGTCCCGACAAGATGGCAAGGCATGCTCTTCTACTGGCTAGTCCTTCTGTATTCGGCAGTTGTCAATATATGGGGTTCAAGGATTCTACCACATACAAATCTTACTTCCGGTATGTGCTAGACGTCGAAGCTGTCAGTCCAATTCATATACTGACACCATCAGGGGTGCTCCACATCGCAGGCTTCGTAGCAATCATGGCAGTGCTGGGCGCAATGGCACCCAAACATGACGCGCATTTCGTCTTCGTCCAGGTAACAAATACTAGTGGATGGGGAAACGATGGAGTTTCATGGCTCGTCGGCCTTCTCAGCGCAGTGTATCCACTTCTTGGGTATGCATAAATCCCCTTGAGTAGATTTCTACCGTTGTATTTACCGTTGACCGCAGATACGACGCCGCTTGTCATCTGGCGGAAGAGATGCCTCGACCGGGACGAAACGTACCGATCGCCATGGTTGGCAGCGTTGCCATCAACGGATTGATGGGACTTGGCTATTGTATTATCCTCCTATACTCCCTAGGAAACCTAGAGGACTTACTCGCATCTCCTACCGGCTTCCCGTTCATGCAACTATACTTAAACGTCACAGGCAACGCGGCTGGTGCTACTATTTTAATCCTCGTCGTCTGTTTTATTGCCGTGGCCGCCAATGCTGCTGGCTGCACATCAACATCAAGAACATACTGGGCATTTGCTCGCGACTCCGCTACACCATATTCGAAGTACTTCGCCCACGTACATCCGACGCTGCAAGTGCCTGTTCGCGCTATCATCGCTCTGACTTTAGTGGAAATGCTTCTTGGATTAATCTATCTTGGAAACAGTACTGCATTTAACGCCATCTTATCGATGTCTGTGCTGGGCATGTATGCTTCATATCTTCTGCCAATTATTTACATGATGTCATGCGGTAGGAAAAGTCTGAGGAAGGATCAATATGGTTCATTCCGACTGGGAGATCGCCTGGGTTGGTTGGTAAATGCTGTGGCCATTGCTTGGCTCGTCCTAGCAATAGTCTTTTGCACATTCCCAAGCGTACAACCCGTCACAGCCCAGAACATGAATTATAGTGTGATCGTTATGGGTGGTTGGTTATTTTTCGGTGCTATCTTCTTCTTCGCCTTCGGTAGAAAGGAATATAACGGGCCAGTTGGAATTATTGAAATGTAGGATGCGTGTAAGGAAATGGTATAATTAGAGATGAACCACCGTTTTGGTGGTGAATAGACATTATGCATGAGGACCAATTAAAGTTTCCATCCATGATCGCCATCGAGCAGACCCCTAAGTTCTTCGTCTAGAATGTAAAATTCGTCGGAAGGATCTCCGAAATCTCGCAAAAACTCCCAGTCGTCTGATGGTGAGGGACCTTTCGCCGCCTTGGAGAGAGTTTCCACTGGCAACCGTGCTCCATCTAGCGTAACTTGAGGGCTAGACATATGCATCGTTCCTAGATCTGGTTGAGATGCTGCGGCAACCGGAGATCTAACATTCGCATCTTGCGGCATTGCAGAGACTTTCAGTGTTAGCTGAAATTTCTCCCTCCGCCGGAAAATAGGCAACTTACGGTCAGCCAATAGCTGTTGACGGGCTCCAGCACTTTTCCAGCTTTTACCAAGCACTGAAAGCCAATGAATGCACATTCTCAGACGACGCTGTGAGTCAACTATGTCTGCTCCATCGGGTTGTTTGACCTGATATAGAAGAGTGCTTGCAGCGGTGAAGATGCTGAAAACCATGTCGCAGGGTAAACCATATAACATGTCAAAATATTTCTCCAATATGTCACATATCTTTTGAGCGGCGTCCAGGCATACCCGTAACGGGTTCGCTACAGGATCGTTACCTTCAGAATTAGATATCCATCTAGCTATAAATGGCCGATGTAGCAAGATCGTTCCAGAGCACATGATCTTAGTCGGATTAGTTAACGCTGTTTGTTTGGGAATTCCAATACTTACAACATAGTTAGTGATTAGGCTAGGGACTGATGTGAGTCTTTCACTCAGATCTAGTCGCAATGGCGAGGATTCGACCTCACCTTCCCACCGTTTCAGAGCAGACCACAACTCCATACGCTTGGCTTCACCTACAACTGGATCATCTCGGATAGATTTCCGACTTGAGAGCCCATAAACTTCTCTAGAAATCCTTTCCATGATCGTAGCAAGCCCGATAGTCGTACCGAGAACAGACAGCGTGCGCAATTTGCCAGATATGTGTACGGGATCAGATGTCTCCTGGCGTTTCGCAGGTGGAGAGAAGAGCTCAAATTCATCGGCTTCTGAAGTGGATGGATATGGAGTATCCGTCTCTTCAGTCCTGAGAATTACAGGTCTCCCCATTTCGCATGATATCATTTTCTCAAGTATGAACAAATTCCACCACAAGCGATACCGAATTTCGCGCTGGGTTGGGTCGTCCGCCTCGTAAGGACGATGTAAACGGAGCTCAATCGCCATCGACGAGGCAAGTCCACAGAGAGTAGCTGCTCTTGAGTACTCGGCGACGCCATGTTGCTGTAGGGAAAGTATTGTCAAAGTCTGACAAGTCGCAATGGATGGAGTAAAAACACTTTTCAGTGTTCTATCAGTATTCCCTTCGCTCTTCTGTAGGAAACTTAAGGTCTCCTCGAAGTAGAATTGAGGTTTTGCAGGAACTCCGGTCTGGCGCTCCCCAATGTTCTGCTTTGAGGGATGTAGGTCCACACAGGAAGCAATAGCAAATATTGCAGTCGCCAGGCAATTCGGTATTTTAGGTGACGGATATGTGTAGTCAAAGGACGTATACATAGGCTTGTAGAGAATTGGCCAGAGCGGATGGATGCAATCGAAGTAGGTCTGGAACAATTGTTTTGCGACATCCGCTCCCAGCGCATGTGGGATTCTAGGGGCAGGTTCTTTTTGGGGGTATATTATGGGCGCAAGACGAATCTGCTCATGACCATTCGCATGGAGACGGGAGCCCGATTCTTGTTGTATTTGCGGAATTGAGCCATTGGGGATGGCAAAAGGGTTTGCCGGAGCATGTGGTAGTGGAGATAGAGTAGGTTGCAAGTTTGCCGCTGGTGTGCCAGGAAGACTGTTACTTGAAATGCGTTAATATTTTTCTCATCCAATAGCCGATGTCTAACTCACCTTCCACTGTTCAATCTACGTGCGGAATGCCCTCGTCGTGAAATGCCGTAGGAGCAATCGCTGTGCCTCAATTGGCAGGGACCACAAATCGGAGTCCCTCCATCACACTGGGTTTACCGTCAATGGCTGCAGCCATCTCTTTACGTGTAGAACAGATTCTACCTTGATCTTTTTGGCCCCGCACGGCCTGCAGGCTTGTGATACTCTCTTGCGAGCAGACATAATGAAGCTATGCTTCAGTGATGCGTCGGATATGGCTCGTCGGATATGGTCATGGTATCAGAGAAAACCGAATGGCTCGAAGGGCGGCGGCTGGGGAAGTTTGGGGAAAAGGGTCCATACGGCTGACCGGGAAAGCCATAGTCGCAAATGCGATCGATCGGTACGGAGTCGGCTTGCTCGGTTACCCCGCGAAAAGATAGCCGTCTTGTCGGCTAAGGACACCACGTCCGGAGTGAAGTATTTTTGATGAGTGTTCGATTTTGAGTCTATGAATCAAGACATCCCGAGATGCGATATCATACCTAGGTGCTTATTCAGAATATCGAATTTCTCGCGGAGAGTCTGGTGACGACGGCAACACGAGTTTTGGTGTCGAGGATATAACTCTCATTTCCCAGTGGTTCTGCTTCTTCATTTCCCCTTTCATTTCCCCTGATGCAGATGCAACTAGGAATTTAGCCAACTCATCATTCCAAAACTGAATCAAATAGAGAGAAAAGGAAAGGGCGCTGTATATACGACGACGGTTCGACGGTCACGCACAACAGTGGGTGTCAGAATTCTCCGCGCACGGGCCATAACCGGTGATTTTAACCATCTCAATAATTCGTAAACAACCACCTTCAACCTACTACTATGGCACCACTAACACGTTCTAGGCCCTTTAGGACACCTACTCCTGAACCTTTGAACGGCAAAGAAGCAGATACTCCAAGGAAAAGCGCGTACTTCGTTGCCTTAGCCTGTGATGGGGGCAAAAAGGCGTATAGTACTATTGCTAAGGAATGCAATATTGTACCTTCTACGGCACGCGATTGGAGGTACCAATATGAGAATATGGGTACAGTAGCAAAGAGGTATTTACGGCCTAGGTCGAAGATACTAGGAAGGAAATCGAAAGTCACTAAATCGATGTGCAAGATGCTTGTCTCACCGTCGCGAAATCCAGTACGAAAGCAGCCCCTTGAGGCTCAAATTGCTTTCCATAAACTGCCAGTTAAACCACGTCAACTAGGCCGCAAGTTGTGAGAGCATACTAAGAAGGCTGCAAGGTATCTCTGTGCCTTTATTCAAAAGGAAATCTCGGAAAAGAACCGGGCAGATAGGACTACATATAGTGAAACTCATTTATATGATCCTGTGTTCGGATTCTGGGACTATGTGGTATTTACAGACAAAGCATATGTTGATCCTACTTCTAAGGCTCAAGGTAGAGTGCTCCGGGAGCAGGGAACATGTGATCGGCCTGAGAATATCGAAGAGAGACCACTACTTAAGGGTGTATGTTTCCATATTGCAGCTTGGATCAGTTGGTGGGGGAAAGCAGAGAAACTGAGGTTCTACAATAATGAGCAGGATAAAATCGAGAAACCTCCTATACCCCCCAAGCCTCGTCGATACCCAACAACTGAAATAGAGGAGGATTATCGTCGTCGAATTGCAGAATGGGAGGCATCAAAGCCGTATACCCGGGAGGTCAAGGTTCAGGGCAATGCAATGACTCAGAAGTACTATGTGGAGAATCTACTGCCTATATATATTCATAGTATAGAAAAGATACGGGAAATCGATGATAAACCATGGCTTCTATAGGAGGATGGCGACCCTTTATATGGCATGTGTAAAGCTGGGCTTGCACAGGGGTATAAAGATACTTATAATATCAAGAACCTTCAGCATCCTGCTCAGAGCCCTGATCTTAATCCTATAGAAGGTATTTGGGCTATTATTAAGCAAAGATTGAACGAAAAAATATTCGATTCTGAGGATGATATGAAGGAGGCTCTCCAGGCGGAATGGGACAAAATTACAATGGAGGAGATACGACACCGCATCGCCGATATGCCTAGGAGATGCGCTGAACTCGTACGATCAAATGGAGGTCCTATTCGAGGCAATAAGTGGTAGTTTAGATTTATAATAGAATTAAATATAAGTTGTTGATCTCTTCATTCTCATGCCGCTTATGGCCCGTGCGCGGAGAATTCTGACACCCACTGTTGCGCAGGTGGGAAATGATTAGTCAGCGTACGACCGCTATCGTGCAAGGACTACAACACTTTTATGTCAAAACGCGACTAAAATCGGTGTTAATGCAAGCCAGGACAGTGGGGTGCAGATTCCTTTAAACTATCCGCCCTGTAGTCTGACAGGAGCTATGCCGAGGCATAAGATCCAAGGGAGGCAGTGCTCGTCAACCGCGTTGTCACATGCTTCCTAGTTATGATTCGGCCAGGGAGTCACATTCTCCATGAAGGCTGAAATGGTTGAGCTCGTTGGGATCTCGGAATGTCAACGGACCAAGTCCTTATGTGTATGTGTATATCAACGCCTCAATCTATGAATTAGTTGTTAAACGGTAAGTGATTTTTCTATCTTCTATTTCGTCTCTCGTTGTTCAAAATCCACACATATTATCACCATGTCATCCAAAACCACTACCTTTCAACCTCGCATGTCCAGAAAACCCCCTTTCACAGCTGAAGTTCAAGGAATCCAAGCAGTAGAAGGCGAATCCATCCCTCGTCGTAATATACGATGTCCACAACTTCTGTCATCGCCTCAGCCGGGCATCGAGACAGTTTTCGACATCGTTCAGCACAGTTCGTGTAAATATGGTGATGCACGTGCGCTGGGTTCGAGGAAACTCATTCGAAAGCACAAGGAGATCAAAAAGGTAAAAAAGGTTGTCGGTGGACAGTCGAAAGAAGTTGATAAGGAATGGACATACTTCGAGATGAGCCATTATGAATATGTCAGCTTCAAAGAGCATGAAGAAACGGTACTTAGTATAGGCGCGGGGTTCAGGAATCTTGGGATGACGAAGCAAGATCGAGTTCATCTTTTTGCGGCTACAAGGTAAGCTTACAGATCTTCCAGATATACGCCAATAGCTCACAGTCATGTCAGCGCTCATTGGCTCTCAATTGCTCATGGCGCAATGTCCCAGTCCATGCCAATTGTTACGGCTTACGATACTCTCGGCGTAGAGGGGCTTCGCCATTCACTTATACAGACCAAGGCGACGGCTATCTTCCTGGAGCCGCACTTACTTACCACGTTGTTGGACTCATTGGGGGAAATGAAACATGTCAAATATGTGATTTACAACACGGATTGCGATACAGAACTCCCAGAATCAAAGATTAATGAGCTCAAGCAAAGCCACGGTCATCTTACTTTGCTAAGTTACGATGAATTAGTATCTAGGGGAAGTGGTGATAGGAAGACTCCAGCTGTACCTCCAAGTCCCGATGATTTATGCTGTATCATGTATACTTCCGGTTCAAGCGGAATGCCCAAAGGAGTGGAGCTCAAACACAGGAATGTTGTGGCAGCAAGTAAGTCTATGAACGATTCTGCAGATGAAAGTAATATTAATCATATTTCAAGTGGCTGGAGCAGACAGTATCGTCGGCGACTACCTCGGTCCCGATGACACCCTTCTAGCCTACCTACCTCTGGCCCACATTTTCGAATTCGTCTTCGAGAATGCATGCCTGTATTGGGGAAGTCTAATGGGATACGGCAATCCCAAGACGCTCTCAGAAGCTTCCATGCGGAACTGCAAGGGTGATATTCTTGAGCTGCAACCTACTCTTCTGGTAGGTGTTCCCGCGGTATGGGAAACTGTGAAGAAAGGTGTCGAAGCGAATGTGCAGAAAAGTGGACCGATTGTGCGCTCTTTATTCTGGGGAGCATTTTATACCAAAAGACTTCTATTATCTACGGGCTTGCCAGGTTCTGGTATCTTGGATGCGATCGTATTTAACAAGGTCAAGCAAGCGACTGGTGGTAGGCTGAGGTTTTGTTTGAACGGAGCCGCACCAATCTCCAAACAGACGCAAGAGTTCATTTCACTAGCCATAACACCTATGGTCAACGGATATGGTTCCACCGAAACAGCAGCGTAAGCATCTTCCCCCAAAACACTATCTCCAACTAACCATCCACAAGAATGGGAGCCGTTTGTGATCCTCTCGCCTGGACGATGGAAGCGCACGGTGACGTTCCAGGCTGTATCGAAATTAAACTGGTCGATTTCCCAGATGCCGGCTACTACTCCAACAACACCCCTCCACAGGGCGAAATATGGATTCGGGGACCGAGCGTAGCGAGTGGCTACTACCAGAACGAAGAGGAAACACGTGCAGCCTTCTCCCCCGATGGATGGTTCATGAGCGGGGACATTGGAGAATGGGATCGTAACGGCCATCTGAGAGTGATCGACCGGAAGAAGAATTTGGTGAAGACGTTGAATGGAGAGTACATTGCGCTAGAAAAGGTACGTGCTCCGGATATTTTGAATCATGGCTTTGGAGAGTAAAGTGATTTGATGCTGACGATGTATGGACAGCTCGAATCTGTCTACCGAGCTGCAACAGTAGTGGCGAATATATGCATCTACGCATCAATCACGCAAACCCATCCCATCGCAATCATCGTACCAGCCGAACCCGCATTAAAGAAGCTAGCGGAATCAATTGGTGTAGAGGGTCATGGGATGGGCGATCTTGCGCACAACAAGGCTGTTCAGCGGGAGGTGTTGAAGCAGTTGCAAGCAATTGGGAAGAAGTCCGGGTTGGCGGGTTTGGAGATTGTTCAGGGTGTTGTAGTTGCTGACGAGGAATGGACGCCACAGAATGTAAGTTTTGGGGATGAAGTTTGAGACGTGATTGTACTGACTAGAAGTAGAAAATGGTTACTGCGACGACAAAATTGAATCGAAAGGTGTTGTTGGAAAGATACAAGAAGGAGATTGAGTTGGCGTATCAAGGAAGATAGATTACCTCCTAAACATGGATTGACCGAACGGAAAGATTTTATTCCAATCATTCCAGAAGACACGCCGAGGAACTCGATTGTGGAAGAGAACGGTATATCAGGGTGAAAACTTCTTAAATACTGTTTTAATCATAATATCATTTTTCGAGCCTTTGTTGGATTAATGGACCCGCCATACTTTTGCAATCATACTGTAATTAAGTGAGAGCGCAACTTCCACTTTAAACCCCCGTGACCGTTTGTCTACCCCATGATTTGAGTCGCAGACACAATCGCAGCAACATGGTATAATGATTGTATTTATAAAACGTCTGCAAGTATAAGATCTAGCCAATAGCCACCGAAAACGCTTTCGGCCACCCGCTAACAAATCCCGACTGATCAACTTCGCGTCCTGATGAAACATCATCGTAAGGGAATGCATATCCTCGACCATCGTGATTTGCTTCATGGACAAGCCGCGCATAGTGATTCGTGATCGGGTGCTTGTAATACTCAGAGATCTTCTCATTGGTTGGGTGACAGTCGTTACATATTAAAGTCGACCTGTTCAATGCGGCGCTGATACGAGCTGTCAGGGGCCCGGTTGCTCCTGCGTTATTGGCAAATGGTCCGGTGCTGCAGCTGAAGATGTCTGCAGTGGAGGGTTTGGCAAAGCTACCAAGCCCTGGGAACGTCAATTCCCCGTTTTTAACTTGTCCCTGGACCTCTCCCCATTCTGCTTGGGTGTGGACTGTAAGGGGAGTCTTGGAATATTTCTCCCATGCTTCGTCAACATAGGGTTCAAAATGCCCTTTGAACGCCTCGCCGCCGGTCATTACCATTCCGTTGTTAGGGCTCAATGCTCTAACATTCCGACCGCCAGACTCCACAACCAGTTTCTCCCACCCAGCACCTTGCGCTTTCAAGCCTTCACAGACGATCTCGAGCCCATCTGGCTTCAAGCCACGAATCTCCTGTGGTTCACCTCTGTCGGGAATCAACTTCATAGAAATCGGCAAACTAACGAAGTCAACGTAACTGTTATGTGTTAGTGAACTCGAGACCACTGATCAGAGGGAAAATGACCTGATATTTGCATATAGCTGGGTCTGGTTAAATGTGAACTCGCAAAATGCCCAGTTGACATCGATATTGGGATCCGTGGGGTTCGTGACGGACGGCTCAACTAACGCTGGCCCAGGATTGACGAAGAATGTCAGCTTTTTGCCGATGGAAAACCATATCCTACCTCCTGCTATGAGGGGAATCGTTGCGGTCGTGGTGCTGCCCTGCTTGCCCAGTCGGATCGCGCAATCGGCGGAAAGTGGATGGACTGTGCTGGGTGGTGACTCTGGGTAGTATGGTGACTTTCCATCGGCTTGGAGAAGAAATGGACGATTGTTGTTGTTCAAAGCCAGGCCAGTAACGTAAGCATACACCTCGTCAGAGGTTGTGCGATTTTGCAACTCGATATTTAATGTTTGTGACATGATGATATTGAAGTGTTCGTGGTGAATGTACATGCAGCAGAAAGGCAGAAAAGGACACCTGATAGTGGTAGAGAATTGGGGGCCCTTCAGAAGACCAGCCAAGAACCAAAGAAGATCAAACCAAGATCTTCCGAATGGTCAAAATGACGTATGTAGAACCAACTTCCTAGAAGTCGGGTTCTTGAAGCACAAATCATTGGCAATTAAATATAATTTGACGCCATAAAGCTTGGATATTGAGCGGGTTGCTTTTGAAAGTGGTCTCAAAAGGGTGAATGAATGCCAGTACCTGCCACTGTGCACCATGTAGGTGTGCTGGGGGAAACACTTCTCCCTTATCTGCAGCAGTCAAAGATCACCCAAAATCTAACATCTTCGCTCTGTAGAAGGTCGCTGCTTGTTGAGTAACCCGGCACCTCTTACTGGCAAAGAAAACTTAAATCTGCGCATGTTTCAATAGCTGATTGTGCGTGCGACTAGACGCCACTGAATTGATTAGCCTTTCTGTGGGTGAAACCTCGAACAGAGGGAGAGGCTCAAAACTTACTCAGCAATAACACGTGACCCTCAGCCGAGTCAACCGAGTCAGCCTCAGCCTCAACCTCGGAGAATCTCAACCACTTCTGCAGCAAAAACGGCGACCTAAAACATCATCAACGCAATCAACGGCAACCCTCAAGAACCATCGAGACCCCTCACCCCTTCGAATAGTGAGGGATTCCAATAAATTGATATTGATAATTGACTCGACTTTGCCAACAAAATGGTCTATGACTGGGAGAACAAAGAGGAGATATGCTATCGCATGTACATTGAGGAGAAAAAATCTCTGGAAGAGATTATGGAATATATGAAAGAACATTATTCCTTTAATCCATCGTAAGTCCAGCTATAGAACTATATACTTAGCAGACATCCGCATCAATATCAGTATGCCCACCCGTACTTCATGCACTGACTACCGCAAAGCAAACGCGCATTTCAGACTCAATTCAAACGTTGGGATTTTCCTTCAAAACAAAATCCTGCCCACAAGAATGTAGCTTTGGTTCAACGCGTCAAGGAGCTATGGGACTGCAATACGTCACAGCGAGAGATGCTTCGCATCCTCAACGAGGAAGGCTTCGACATCAAGGAGCGCGAGCTCATGCGCGTTCGAGCCAAGAATCGATGGCTGCTACGAGTACCGAATGGAGTCAAAACTAAGAAGAGAGATCTGGAGCAGGATGTGTTCAACGAGCTGCAACAGGCGCTCTACCCGGATGGAAACTTAGGAGACGACGACCCGCAGATGGATGATCTACCTACATCTTTACCTACCCCCAAGCGAGCCGGTAGAGCCGCATCGCCACCACTAAGTCCCGAGGTTATGGCAAAGAGACGAGAGCGCCTGGCGAAGCTGCAGGCCGAGTCTGCAGAGCGATGGCAATCACGTAAACGTCGACGTCGAACCCGTGGCTGGGCTGGGCTTCCAGCCGATCCTCCGGGTCCTCCCAGGTTTCCCTCTGAGACAACCATCGATGAGAGCAAGGCTTTACTGAACCTAGATAACAACCTCTACCGCGATATACGTGCTCGCTTTCAACGGATCTGTGAAGAGGGCAATATCATCAAGAAGACCATTGCGGGCCCTGAGCGTTGGGAAGCTGCCAAGGATCGGCTTATACAAGAAAGCGAGCATCTTCAGTCTGTATTTTGGAGCAACGAGGATGAACAAGATAAGAAGAAGTTGGCGCTAGATGTTATCTGTGGCGACGTCACAAAGCGAATGCGAACCTTGGAGCGCCGAATGACGATTGCTGAAGCTAAAAATGTACTTGGTGTCAACCCAGAAGAGGCCAGACAGCTTCGCAACGCTTTCTACCAGACTCTCAAGGCCGACCACTTTACAAGCAAGTTGGAGGCCGGAGCGGAGCATTGGAAAGAACTTAAAGAGTCATGGATTAGTGGCTCAGAGTTGCTGCAGAATCTCCTTGCGCCAGGAGATGCCGACCCTAAACATGCCGATAAGGTAAAGGCTATGGAAGTTTTATGCAGAGATGTCATGAAGCGTCTTCGGGATGACCAAACAAAGCGCGATCCAACAAGGCAGAAACGCCTGGATGCCCCATTCACTCAGCCTGAGCAATCAACTAACCAGTTTAATGAGGAACCACCGTCACCATTTCAAACCGATCCACATGATGCGCTCATTCAGACAGCAGCTCATGCTCAGGCTCATTCCCAAAACCAGGTTCAGTCCAATATGCAGTTTCAAGCCCGCCAAGCCCAGGCACAAGCCCAAGCTCACGCTCACGCTCAAGCTCAGGTCCCGGTGCAACTTCAGGCACAAAACCAAGCTCAGGCCCAAGTGCAGGCTACTTCGCATACACCAGTGATGGTAAACCATGGAGACATGCAGATTGATCCATCACTACTACTAGCTGCTGCTACCGATCCTGGAATGATGAACCGTAATATGCAAAGCCCGTTTTCCGACGCGCACTTCTCGGATCAGCAGTTTGTAGCACAAGCTGCTCAAGCCTTTCCACCGCCTCCTCCGCCGCCTATTGCAGTCTACTTCCGTCTTCATCCTTCGTCTGATGTTCCAACTAACACACGGTTGTGGGTTAGCACCTTGAATTCCGTCTCTGTCGATGTGTTACGTCAACTAGCAGCTTCAAAGGTCCCCGGCACATTTGTCAGCCGCGTTGAAGGCTGCATGGGTCCCCCAGATCAGGAAATAACCATCCCAATTGACTATGATGATGAGCTAGAAGCATACTTGAGGGATATAGGTGGTGTTAAACCGATCTTCTCTGTTCAATTGGTCTCGTGGAAGAACCCTTGAGACTCTAGAGAAGCATGTAATATAAAGAACGGATTGGCGTTATGATATGATACTTTACAGGAAGGGAAGACGGAACAGGCTATGGTGGATTGCTCTAATAGGTTTTGGCGCTGGAGGAATAGTTGTTAGAGAACCTGGAGTTGGTTGGCTCAGTGTTTACCGGGCAGTTGATGGCGACGGCATGATTATTGCAATGTCTCTATAAATCATTCATAGAAAAAATATGGTGTGTTACCATGATCTCTCAATCAAATATACATCTTTCAAGAATATTATCACCCTCCATTGGGTTTCCGACGTTTGGTCTGAGCAAATTGGTGAAATAGATTGCGTGCTGCTGCAGATAATCAATTCGTGCAGATAATCATGAGAATGTGGGGAAAGCTTTTATCTTCGCCAAGACCCATAAATTATTTCCGTGCTTAAATCCCCTCACATCATCACTCAACTCGAACATTGACATTGAATGCCAATCCGCATGACATCTCTAAATCATGCCATTCCCCAGACAAGCTCCGTCGAAAGCGCTGCTGGCTAGCTTGCGCGCATCTCCCTCCTTGTCGCCTTTTTGTCTCCGCGCCGGCTCCACCAGATTTAGATGTTTGTCCACAGAGCAAAAGCCAGAAGAGGGGAAGTCGTTCAAGGGTCAATTGTATGAGAGTACGCAGGTGCGCGTAGAGCGTGAGCGTGCGGAAAGAGCCCGGTACTCGAAGAATAGAAATGAAGCTTCGGGAGGAAGGGCGCCAGCTCTTACGTTTGGTACGCAGACACCCCGCCATACCACAATGGCGCATTGAACAAAGCTAATGGTTGGATTGCACAGTCATTATATCCGCGGGTATAGGAGGATACTATCTGGGATCTTTCAGGAATCCTCCAGCCCCGACTACCTCTACAACCCCTCTTGTAACCACCAAGGCCCTTCAGCATAATGTCTCGAAAGCGAACCTGGAATCAGCGTGGACGGATTTCGTTGAGATCGTTGGAAAGGAACATGTCTCTACCATTGATTCGGATCTAGAGCACCATTCAGGTAGCGAATGGTCTACGCATATAAGAAAGGATAACGAAGTGCCATTTATGGTAGTTTTCCCATCATCGACGGAGGAGGTTAGCAAGATTATGAAAATCTGCCATAGGAGGAAAATCCCAGTAACGGGATACAGCGGAGGAACTAGCTTGGAGGGGCATTATGCCGCGACAAGAGGTGGAATCTGCATAGACTTTGGACGCATGGACAAGATTTTGAAGCTGCACAAGGAGGATATGGATGTGGTTGTTCAACCGGCTGTGGGATGGGAAATCTTGAATGAAGAGCTGGCAAAAGATAACTTGTTCTTCCCTCCGGATCCAGGACCAGGCGCTATGATCGGGGGTATGGTAGGGACCGGATGCAGTGGGACTAATGCATATCGTTATGGAACAATGAGAGAGTGGGTCATGAATCTGACAGTCGTTTTGGCCGATGGAACAATCATCAAGACGAGACAGAGACCAAGGAAGAGCAGTGCCGGATATGATCTCACTAAAATGTTCATCGGTAGCGAGGGAACCCTTGGCTTAGTCACTGAGGCTACCCTGAAAGTCACCACAAAACCAAACACCACTAGTGTTGCCGTCTGTAGTTTCGGAAGCATCAAGCAAGCAGCTGACTGCGTGGGAAGAGTCGTAACTGAAGGCGTTCCAATCGCTGCCATCGAAATCCTCGACGATAACCAAATGCTCAGCATCAACCGATCAGGCATGACCTCCAAAAACTGGCACGAAGCCCCCACCTTATTCTTCAAATTCGCAGGCACACCCAATGGCGTAAAAGAGCAAATCGGCATAGTGCAGAAACTTGCTAAAGCATCCGGAAGCAAGACTTTCGAATTCGCCAAGAGCGAAGAAGAACAAGCAGAGCTATGGAGCGCGAGAAAAGAAGCGCTATGGTCGGTTATGGCTATGCGGGAGAACGATGGTGATCATGTTTGGACGGGAGATGTGGCGGTGCCGATGAGTAGGTTGCCTGATATAATCGAGGAGACGAAGGCGGATTTGGCGCGGAGTGGGATGTTTGCTTCGATTGTGGGGCATGTAGGGGATGGTAACTTTCACAGTAGGTGGTGTGTTTCTTGATCGCAAGAGAAATGGTACTAATGATTATAGCTATTCTCCTATACAACGACGAGCAACGACAAGCGGCGGAGGAGGTTGTTCATCGTATGGTTAAGAGAGCGGTGGAAATGGAGGGTACGGTTACGGGTGAGCATGGTGTAGGGTTGGTCAAGAGAGATTATTTGAATCATGAGTTGGGGGAGACTACGGTTGATGCGATGAGAAGAGTAAGTGTTGCATCTCCATCAAGTTACTGGTTGTTTCTTTTGACTAATGATTTACAGTTGAAATTTGCTTTTGATCCCTTGTGTTTACTAAACCCAGATAAGGTCGTAAGGATAGAAAAGCCCAAGCCTGGAGAGGTTTCGGCATGGTGATCTAATTGGAGCAGTTCATCTGATCTAAGGGATGGCTAGGATATTGTGTATGATTATGCAAACGGTACAAATTCGAAGGCATGTAGTGTACACATCAGAGATTAAAGGGTTCTCGAAAGGTAGTAATAATGATGAGAAATGACAGTCGTGGCTTTCTCGACTTCTGGCTTCAGCTAACTTAAGTAATAATGCAAGACACGAACTAGTAGGGAAATAACCAAATACAGACTTTTGTTAGATTCTTAAAATACTTAAGCCAGATTTAAGCCAACAGATGTCGAGTAGATAGTTTGACTCCACGAAGAAAGTGTACCAGGACATCAATTCACTACTCTTCATCCCCTTTCTCCATCGTCTCCCCAGCCAATCCAAACACATCCACCCAATTCCCCGGGATCTTCCTCCCACCACCCTCCTTCTCCTCTCCCAACCACTTCTCCGCCTCCTTCCCCCACTCAATCAACACCTCCTCCCCACCCCACTCCGCCGACCCCATAATCCCCACGGGCACCCTCCCCACGCCCTTCTTCTCCTCCGCATACCCCACGGGACAACTAATCCCCGGCAAGCCCGTAAAATTCGCCATCCACACATACTCCATATTCCTAATACTCTTATTCCCATCCGTCACGCCATGGACCAAGTCACCTTCATGTTCGATCTCCCAGCCTGGTAATGGCGTCGTCGGTGTGACGATTATCAGCCCAGGATGCTTCTGGAAGAGGAACGCCAGATGCTGCATTATTAGGTGGCGGAGCTTTTGCGCAAGAATGTAGTCCCGAGTGGGTGTTTGTGCGCCTACGCTGAGGAGGACTTTGTTAGCGGGGTTGAAGCCCGAGAGCCAGTTGGAGGCGGAGGGTGGTTCGGTGCGGGCGCGGGTTGCTATTTCGGCGAGGATGGTCATGGCGTGGGCGGTTTGCGCTTCGGGACAGTAGGGGATGGTTATAGGGACGATGGTGTAGCCGAGGGAGGTCTCGCAGTAGGTTACGAATTTGTGGCAAAGAGTGCGGACGGAGGGTTCGGCGCGGTCGAACCAGTCTTTGTAGATGCCGAGGACTTTGGGACGAGATGTTTTAAGGGGGCGGGGAGGAGCGAAGCTGGCGCAGGTGGGATCGGAGGGGTTCGGTTGGGCCATGATTCGGTAGGCGATTTCGACGTCGGACATGGTGGCGCCGAGGGGGCCGTTGACGGTTACGGTGCTGCCGATGTCTTGGGTGCGGTTGTGCGAGGGTTTTAGTCCGTAGATACCGCAGAATGATGATGGGATGCGGATACTTCCACCTCCGTCAGACCCAAGTGCGAAAGGAATTAGACCAGATGATACTGCATATGCGGGTCCTCCTGACGACCCACCGGGATAGTATTGACTATTGTGTGGGTTGCGAGGAGTGCCCCAGTTGGGATTGTTGTTCGTAGTGTCAGCGCCAACTTCATGCATATTGAGCTTTCCCATAATGATTACACCAGCTGCTTGCCATTTCTGTACGGGCCATGTCGATTCTTCCGCCACTTGGAATAGGGTGTCGTTCCTTTTGCGACCTTTGGTGCTGCGATAACCTTTGACATCACTGTCGTCCTTAACTCCGGTAGGTACTCCGTCTAGAATACTTAAGGGCTTGCCCGCTTTATATCGAAGCGTAGATTGTCTAGCAGCCTCAAGGATCTCCTCAGGATGGGAATGCGTGAAGGCCACAGAATGAGGTCCGGCTGGAGTGGTGTCCCTCCTGATCAAAGGAAGAAGAGACTGGGCAACTGCGAGCGGGGTAAGTTTTCCCGAACGATAGAGCGCGTGATATTCCGCAACTGTGCGGTACCGTGCAGGGAGGTCATCTAAATTTACTTTGACATCTTGCACTTCCTCATCTTGGAGTTCAGAAGTATCATCACTCTGGGGTAGAGGGATGACTGTGGGCTATTTCCAGTCAGGGAGTAATTCATTTGTGAAACACTGTCAGAACTTACATCCCATCTCGGTGTGTACTCATCCAGCGCGGATAGTCCTCTCAAACCGTTGAATCCAGCATTTTTCCAAAGCGAGGCTTGAACAAACTCAACATGAGATACTCTGTTCAAGTAATTAGCCATTGAATCACGTTTAACAGCAGCCCAAGGACACTCACAGCCATGCACAGACTACCAAAAGCCATCCTCGGAAGACAGGATTCTTATCTTCCTTTCTGACTAGAGGAACATTGGGGCCCTCCTTAGGAGCGGGGTATCCGAAGAACCTCGACGTTATGCGTTCGGGGCTCGACATTGTGGTTGCATAGGAAGTTGTTGATGAGAGTAAGTTGAAATAAACCGAAGACGTTTGATCAAGCTCTGCCGTGAAGGGGCTTAGGGGTAGGGGTCAAAGCCAATCACATGAAAGCATTTCTACCTCGGCTAAATCTTGCGCTTCTCAGAAAGCTCCCATTGCTATACGCAGACGAGCTCCGCCGCAAAATAACTCATGTTGCAATAAAGTTGGTGCAAGTGAGACATATCTAGCACTAGAGTAGCAATTACATAGAAGCCTTCCGTACTACATATAGAGGATTACTGTTTGACTAGCGAGGAAGCATTGAGAATTTGGGCGACGTGTGCGGGGTATCGTGCTGATGCTTGGTCGTAGCTACTTTATATCTTTGTGAAGAAATTTACTTCGATTTTGAGGAACACTTCAAGATTTCAAAATAAGGGATATCTAATTGAACATCTTAAGCTGTCAGTGAGGCGCTATCTAGGCACTGACGTGCGGCGGGGACAAGCTTCACCTCAGGTCTATGGTCACATCGGGCTCGAATGCCACACTCAGCACTATTTTCCTTGTAGTATCTCTGCCGCGATCTTCTCCGCAAAAGCATCTAATTGACCTATTAGAGATGGAAAAAAGGGAAATTTTGCGGCTGAGATACTTACATATAGTGGCTTGCGGATGGCCTGGTGGTAGCAGGGCAAACGCGGACGCGTCAACAACCCTTAACGACTTCACTCCAATCACTCTTGCGTTCGAATCCACGACTGCGCTCGAATCATTTGATTTTCCCATTTTACCTAAGGCGATTAGCATTGTCCATATATATCCAGCGGAAACTCACAAGTACAGGCTGCATGATATGCTGGACTAGCCGATGCTCTTAAACTTTCCAATATCTGCTCATCGGTCTGGACACCGAGTCCTGGCGCGATTTCGTCTCCAATCAAGATCGGTTTGAACGCATCGGCATTCAACAGTTGTCGCATCCGTTTGAAGATCTGTACGGCCACTTCTTGGTCGGTCGCATGGGACAAATAGTTGGGGTTGATTAAGGGAAGGTCGGAGGTGTCGTTCGAAATTAGGGAGATAAATCCGCGGGACAAAGGCGCGACAAGATTTCCAGCGATCAAACCATAATTCGCTCCGACTACACCTGGAATTGGGAGTGCACCGATCAGCAATTCCAGTTCTGGCCAGTCGGCTGGAAAGGTGGATAGATCCGCAAGCGCGTTGGACGTTAGATTTGAGCGTTGCGGGGAGGGGACTTTCTCCCATCCTAAAGTCCTAACATCAGCCAACCGATTATTTGATGATTAAGTCTCGAACGTGCTAGTGGTCAGGACAGGTTATTGAAGAAGCAAAAGATACATACCGATGTAGTCCGCTCCATTATTGGTCAATGGACCAGAGTGTGTTTTGTTGTAGTCTTGTGCTGCCTTCAGTGCTTTCGCGGCGTCTGAAAGTTCGCTCAGGGTCTCAACGTCGACTTGCTGAACAAGTGACATCGTAACATGATCCCACATTCCTTGGCCTACTCCAGGTTTGTCGACTAGGACTTCGATTCCGAGCTTCTTGAGGGCCATGCTAGGACCTACTCCAGAGACCATGAGTAGTTGAGGAGATTGAAACTAGAAGACCGGTCCATTAATGGAAACTTCGTTTAGTGGCACTTTTGGAGATTAACTTACGGCACCTGCGGAGAGAATCACCTCTTTCTTGGCAACGAGTGTGGATTTTGTCCCATTTTTGTTCATTACTATGACACCGGTAGCCGTCTTACCGTCGAAAACTATTTTCTTTGCGAGTGTTTTTGTGAATACCTTCAAATTGGTTCTTCCACTTGCTAGAGCGTATTGGAGATAGCTCGCCTCGCTAGAGGAACGCTTCTCATCTGACGGATCGATCGTCAATGGGATATACTGTGCTCCAATCATCTTACCAGAGCTGACATCCTGAAGAGGCAAAATGCCAATGGACGAGAACGCTGCTTCAGCAAAGCTAGAAATGGGAAGTGCCCAGTTTGGGTGAGAGACCTGGAGACTAACTCTTATTAGTCAACATCCTCACTTCGGGTGAAGATTTAGGCTTACGGTCCACCACTTGAACTATATGCTTCCGCACTCGGCGCTGGTACCGTTGCGTTTGCAGCACGCAGATCCATATTGGGCGCTGTATACTTCGCACTTTTGCGGAAGTAGGGAAGGAAGTTGGCCCAACTATACGAGTCGTCACCAACGTCTTCGGCCCACTTGTCGTAGGCTTGCGCATTTCCACGGTGGTAACTTATGGATCGCATCAGTTCCCTAAATTTGACAAGTGCAGCGAGCACAGCTTACACCATGAGATTACTAGCCGAACTCCCACCAAGCGTTCTACCTCGCACATAATGAAATGTATTGTTCTTCAACTCCACCTGTTTCTGAGTCACGAATCCCCAGTCGATTTCCGGAATGTCCCCGGCGGTGAGAGGATCGCTGCTGCTTCCATAGCTTGCGTAGCCAGGGACAGTACTTCTATTGCCAGCATCTTGCTCATAGAACCCTCCGGCCTCGATGACGCAGACTGTAAAGTACCCAGGCTCAGCCAGGCGAGTAGCTATCGTTAGACCTATGGTGCGCATTAGTGTGCTGCTCGAAGTCCGCGCAGTTCATACTTACCGGCAGTCCCACCTCCAACGACAATGTAGTCACAGTTTTGGTCGGCATGACCTCGAGGATGGTTTGTATGAAACTTTGGTGTAGCTTCGGCAACTCCGCACACAATTATGATACCCGGTAACAACGACCTGAGGAACAACATCATCTTCATTTGTATTTCACGAGCTACGGGTAAAACAAAGTTCTTCGGGACTGATGCAGGGACATCGGAATTTTATACTCACGACAGTACTACTTCGTACTGTACTGTTTTACGTTTCCCCACCGAGAGTTCAGTTAGCGTTTAGAAGCGGTGAAGTATTGATCAATATATCAAGGGACTGATTATTCATCCAAATGTAAATCTCGAATTTCCTGATACAGATACTTAGCCACGGAGGTTTTGCCTATTCGACACATCGTCCGCCACTATTTACCATTTCGAAGAGGTACGAGCGAATATGCTCTCTGGGGTAACTTAGCTTGAGCAATACCACATGGAATAAAGGGCTTAAAGGGCCTAGGGACAACACTCTGAAGAGAATCAATACTTATGCAGCAATATTGCTATTTATACTTGCGTCGGCACGGTTTTCCCGTTGTGCAGTTCACCACCGAAAGCCGGGTTTATGTTGTTGCCTGATATGCTGCGGCGGAAACCGAGTGGGTGGGTTACCAGCTCTAATGGGGACCCAAGACCCAATGGGTGGGTCCAAATCTCAGTGAGCCGACTCATTACTCGGTGGGCTCCCAAGAGGAAGATATCTTCATTTATATTTCACAAGCTGTATATAGAAGAAAGTACATTAAGACTGTCGGGAGTGGGAGGTCGCAGATTAGTCACCTAAACACATGTCGCGTGGAGGCTTACACGAGTGCACGTGTCTCCATTTAAACCAAAATCATCTCAACCCCCTTCATTAATTTCCTTAAAATTGAAAATACAATGGTTTTGGTTCTAAACAGCTGCTGGAAGCTTGTTATAACTAGTAGCATTTATGTATAAATCGATATCTACTGCGTTGAAGTCGTAACAGTCAATAATGTAAGTTGAGAGGCCTAGAAGCTCCTGCCAGCTATTGAGGAAATAATCCGAATGCGGAATGGTGCTGATGACGAAAACCTCGGGCGGTGAATTGTGACCAGCATCGCCCGATCTGGTAATACCACCTCCATATTACCGGTGCGGGGTCTTCGTATCAGCTTTCTCAAGGGACTACGGCTCTGTTTCCGCGAACTGTCACGATAACGAGCCTCCTCTGTCCTATTTATACTATGGGTGATACTGATCGAGCAATGTCGGTTTTGTTTTACCATGCAAATCCGGCCGAGGTGTGCGAACACTGTCGGGAACTTGCAATTCCGTCGTCAGCAGAGCAGCCATGGAAGCTCGTACTAAGTACAGTAGAGGATGTCTTGAAACGATCAAGGGACGGTTGCACCCTTTGTACTATATCCAGGATAAGTCTTGACTTGTCACGTTACGAACAGACGAATAGTACTATAAGACAGGCCAATGTCAAAGCTGTGTGGACGCGGTGGATTTGAGCCGAACCACCTATCCCTTGACTTGAGCCCACATAAAGGGATACAGCTATTCGAGTTTACAAATGCATATCTTAATACGATTGGACCATACTGTAAGTTTGTACCGATTTGACCGTTCCTGGCTAATTTCTAGACCAACGCTCAAATATTCCACCTCCCAAAAGTCCATACGCGGTTGAATTTCTCCCTTGGATGACGGAATGCTTGGAGGAATGCATTGCAAACCACGATTCTTGTCCTGCAAACGTGAATGTGGAGCTTCCAGCTCGGGTCGTTGATGTGGGTGATGGCAGTGCTACAAAGGCACGACTTTACGAGCCACCTCCAGGAGCAATGGATAAATATCTAGCCTTATCCTATTGCTGGGGCGCGGGCGCGACTATCCTCACAACCCGCACAACTCTTAAAAGTCATATCGAAAGTTTAAACCCGGAAATTATTCCTCGCACAATTGCCGACGCAATCACTGTTACTCGTCGATTAGGCTTCCGTTACCTATGGATCGATGCCCTCTGTATTTTACAAGGAGATAACAACGCCGAAAGAGCTGATTGAGAGAGAGAATCTGCTCGAATAGACCACTATTATGGAAATGCACACCTACTTCTTTCCGCAATGAATGGACATCACTGCGATGATGGCATACTGCATGCTCGCGCCGCCACTATATATTATAGTCCTCGTAACGCTGATGATCTTGAAAGAAACCCCAATCCCTCTTCTCTTACTTTTTGGCCAGACGAAAGATTTTTGGAGAGACCACCTATCACGAAGCGGGGATGGACTTTGCAAGAGCACTTGCTGCCTCCAAGAATGATTGGCTTCACCAGAACTAGTACAGTTTGGGAGTGTAATGAAATGAAAGCGAATGATCAAAATTCCAGGGACTTTCAACCACAGGAAAAGAGAAGGGAGTCGTATTGGAACAGCCTAAAGCACGACGATCCGCAGGTTCCAATCATCTGGAATGATATTGTTGTAGACTATTGTAGACGACGTCTAACGAACCCACACGATAAATTGCCAGCTATTTCTGGGCTAGCGCGCAGATATCAAAAAGTCAACGGTGCGAAGTATTTCGCAGGTAATTGGGACAAAACACTCACCACAGACCTACTCTGGGCACGGAAGTATGATAGAATACGTCATGTTAGGTATATATACGAGCATTACTTTCATGCTCGCGCCAGTGTCTACCGAGCTCCGACATGGTCTTGGGCATCGATAGACGGAGAAATCGAATATCCCAAAAACTTGTTAGAACAAGATCATAAGGCCTCAATACTTTCGTACTCGGTGGATCTAGCCAACCCAAAGGACAATTTTGGGCGCATAGTTGGAGGTAGTGTCGTCATTAAAGGGCCTGTGGTAGCTCTGGGCAGTCTTAATTATGACAATACTTCGGTAACGCCGTACGAATTGTTCGTGTCCGCCGGTTGCGACGCACAATTTTTTGCGTGTGCACTTTTTGATTGGGATCTTGATCTGGAGGACCTGTGTAACAATCCAGAGGTTAGAGATGGTAATCACCTTCTAGTTATCCTGTTAGTTCGATCATATGGACTCGTAATTAAGCCAGTTGAGGGCAGGACAAATGTATACCGCCGAGTCGGACAATTTAACCTATCTGAGGAGGATGTATGGTCTGAGCATGCACGTATAGAGACTGTTACTATCGTTTAGTCGAAGTGATCTCAACAACGACTCGGGTGTGATGTGCCATAGCAAAATACAGGGCAGAGACTCCTTGCTTGGTTATCCTTTACAATTGCGATAGCTTTGAACAGAAAAGTCTATCTATTTCATACAGTCATATAACCAGTCATCGCCCTGAGGTTCGGAAACCCAATATATGCGTTGGGTGATTGCTTATTTGTTTCGAAGAAGGACAGACTTCCCATTGGTACCTGTTGGTACGAGTAGAAACAACCGAGTCACCAGATTGTAAGATTTAAATTCCAACAGAGTGGTTGTGCCGTAGTGGCATTGTACTAAGATAAGTTAAGCTTCTATGATAGGACGGCTTTAATCGGCTGCAACTCTGAGGCGTTCTGATGTTCATCGCAAAAAGGCCTAGATCAGACGGAAGCTTCGTGGTACGGCCAGCCGGAACGCGGAAAGGGGTATAGGGGTACCGATACGGTAATATACCCGATACCCCATGTACACCTGCACATCTATCCTTGGCAGCATCAGTGATTATAACCTGGTTAACTTCCTCATTTGAAATGGCACTTACTGCCGTTACATTAGAAGTACCGCCGAGGCTTGTCCTGTCCAGTACTCATGGACCCTAAATATGCGTACCATGAACCGGGGTTGGTGTCTACCAACTGTCCCGTCTTGTCCAATGATAATTAGTTTTCAATATATAAAATGCTCAGTCCGCTGGCGAGTACTACTCCAATGCATATAACGACAACCAATTACCAATATCGATCATAAAAACATAGATTTAAAGCATTATTCTCTCTCTTCTCTAACATGCCTTTAGAAATTCACATCCCAGAAACTCCCGATGAGTTCTACCGCATGACCGAGATTCGATCTCTAGCATTCGGCCGTGACCACGCATATATAGATATGCTGTTTCCCCACCACTGGACGCATGAAGGTCGGCTACTCACACGCGACCGCCTTTTAGACATCAAAAACAATATCGCAAGTTCCCGCTATGTAGTTATCAAGGATACCGATACCAATGATATCATCGCCCAAGCCGAATGGCATTATTATCCTGCCAAGTCCGGGGGAGATGTGATGAATCTTGATTTCGTGGATGGGGAGTCGGAGGAGGAGAAAGCGTATGCGAGGAAGATGATTGGGGATTTTCAGGCGGGGCGGAGACAGGCAATTAAAGATACGAATGCGCCGTTGATGTGTAGGTATTTTTTGGGAAAGAGCTTGTTTAGGGGTCCTGGCTTACGGGTTGTTGATATGTAGTGCTTGATAGTCTGACGACAGATCCTAAAGCGCAAAGGCGGGGTGCCGGGTCCATGCTTGTGAAGTGGGGTGTTGATGTGGCGGATTCAGTGAATGGCGAGGTACAGAACTTCATCTTCTACGAACATTGGTTGGCATTGCTCTAATCTTGTTAATTTGCAGACATATCTAGAAGCTACAGAAATGGGACGGCCAGTATATGAGAAGTTTGGGTTTTGTGTGCTGGATACATTTGATGCTCCGTCCGACATGAAGGGGGGGGTTCCGAGCCAGCAGAAATATTACTTGATGCGCCGTCCCATTGTAAATAAACTGATTTAGTTGTATTCATTGCAGCTACTCTAGGGTGCCGATGGGCTTGCTTTATCATATAGTAGTAGAGAGAATCGGCCTTGGTCTGGAGTTTCGACTGATAGAACTGAGCAAGCTAATCCCTAGTCGTATGAGATCTCGACGACTGGACCGGTGTATATATGCCGACTGTGGGCAAACCAGAAGACCGTGCTAAGAATTAAGACTGATCCATAAATAAGAATAGACCAATTCATATCTTGAGCATCTACAGATGAAGTTGTTGGCCAAAAAGAAAAGAGTAACCCTATCGTCGTCCACGCAACTGAAATAATATTGATCGGTAATCCGAGAGCACCAAGCTAAAATGGTCCCCACCGCATTTCTAACTTAGGGGTTACACATCTCTTGATCAACAAGACCACACAAGCAAGTAAGATCGAGGAGTAACACCCTGCCGTTACAAGCGAGAGAACAGCGTTAAGAGCCGTAGAAGATCCCAGGTTGATGAGCGATAGCAAGATCGTTATTGTCATTGTCAGTCCGATAGACCAAAGAGGCAGTGCTGTTTTGGGCTCCACCTGATCATCGTTAGCTTTGAGTCCCGATGGGTCAGTCGCATGGGGATTCATACTTTACTAAGATAATTGTACCCAGGAATGCCTTTCTGTGAGATTTTGAGTTGAGAGGTGCATATCTTGATTTATCTGAAGAACTAATTTACAAAGAAAACAGAGGGTTTATATCTTCACAAATGGATGTATTATACGGTCATAGAGAAGCTTCCAGTAACTCCTGTGGGGCCCTTGAATCCACTAATGAATCTCTGAATGCCTTCATTTTCACACACCCCCTTTAACTTGGAGCCCTTGGATCTCAAGTTGATATCTCTTGTAGTTTTTCCGTAATATCTATCAGATATAGTTGTTTTATGAAGTTCGCATGCTTCTGCGGAGTTAGCAATTTAGTAAACCCATCTGCTACCATTTGTCCTATAGGAATCCAGTCAATTTTGAGTCTTTTAGCTTGCACTTCTTGCCTAAGCCAGTACGAGTGTATGTCGATATGTTTTAATTTCGTAGTGAGCCGCGGGGTATCCCTGTTGAGTAGTCGAATCGTCTGCTGATTATCGTAGCAGATGGATATATCTTGATCTAGATCGAAGCCAATATTCTCAAATAGTCTTTTCCACTATACGAACTCTTTTCCTGTTTGTGATAATGCTAGGAGCTCTGCTTCAGTATTGGAAGTTGTCACTGTTCTCTGCTTAGTTGCCTTGTAATGGATAACACCTCTATAAAGTATGAAGCAGAATCCGTTCGAGCTGTAACGGGTTAGAGGGTCATCGCCGTATACTGTATTACTGGCTGCTATGAAGATATGTTTTTCGTCAATATTGCCGTCGTAGACTATAGCTAGGTTCTTGGTAGAAACGAGATATTGAAGGCAATGATTAGCAGTGTCGATATACTACTGGGAAGGGTTCTGTTGGAATTCAGCTAGCTTGGAGATAGCTTTTGCGATATCTGGACGTGAGATTATGGCTATATAAGTTAAAGAGCCAACACGGTTCTGATATGCCTTCATTTGTACTTCCGTAGCTGTGCCTTCATTCTTAACTAATTCTTGTATCGGGAGGGGAGTTTTGATGGATTTATGCTCAACTTTAAAACACTCTTGGAGCTTCTGAATATAGGAATCTTGAATCATGAAGAGCTTCCTTTCCTCCCTTTTTCTAATAACGCGGATACCGAGAAAGTGGTTGATTTCTCCCATCGCTCTGATCTCAAACCTCTGTATTAACTTGTGTTCGAACTTGTTCATTCTAGCTGTATGCTTCGGGTGATAGACTATTACAATATCATCGATATAGAAGAGAAGAGTTAGCTAGTTATTTGTGAATAAACAGTTCACACCTGGGACTTGCGAGACGCCTAGCTCTTCGAGAACTGATACAAGCAGAGAATACCATAAGTTGGGTGAGATCTTAAGTCTATAAAGTGCTCGGCGGACTAGAAGGATGAATCCAGTTTTATCGAATCCTGGAGGAGCTTTGTAATAAATCGGTGGTTGTAAAAGTGTATTGACGAATGTATTAATGGCGTCGTATTGCCGCGTATCTAGATCGAATACTGCGACTAATGCTATGATAACTCTGAAGGTTTGAGCAGCTAAAGTTGCTGTATAAGTGTCATCATCTGTCTGTTGCAAATCACCTCTTGTACAGAGCCTCATCTTAAATAAGTCTAGAAAGCCGTCTATATCGAATTTGTATTTTGGGACCCATTTTAAAGGAAGTGGGCTGCTATCAGTTGTAGATACTGGGACGTACTCAAATATGCCTTTACGTATTAGCGTTTGGAGCTCTTTCTCAGCTGCTTTCATCCATTCAGCTGTATATAGATGTCTCATAGCTTCAGTCCAATTCTGAGGTTCAGGCGGGAGTTGATCACGATGGATTCTCTTATCTCTTGATAAAAGGAAGGTGTTAAATGTATGATATTGGACTGAGTATGCACTACGGGTTCTGCGGTTTTGGGTGATAATATTGCTGATATCGATATCACTACTGATCTCAGATACTCTTGTAGTAGTGTTTCCAGTACTTAGGGTAGTAATCGTAGGTTCTGTTTCCGATATTGATAATGTTGATAAAGTCGTATCGGAATCAAGCTCAATTTGTGAATTATCAGGTATTGGGAGCTGATCTTGCTCTAAATCAGATAGTTTCGCTTATATATCAGCTGACTCCTATATGTTCTTATTGGTTGAAGTCTACGGATTTTCCGGATTTTCATTGTTCCCTGAGCTCTTATTGGCTGATTCCTCGCTTAAGTCTTCTAGTGTAGAATCGGATTCTTCTTCTTCTGGAGTATGCTCCGCAGGTAGCATATCAACCACAATTGTATCCCACACTTCATTATCAACTGCTTCTACTTCATTTACCCTTCCTGTCGCTTCCATTTGAAGTACTATAGTGTTTATTTCATCTCTACTAAGTATTCCAAGGTCGATATTATCAATTCTGAACTTTTTCTTTATGTTAAATATCATATCTCTTGTTCTGATCACTTTTGCCAGGCTTGGGATCCAGATTCTGAAGATATTTGTCGAATCATATCCAACTAAGTGGCCGAGATATGCTCGTGCTTCGAGTTTGTCAAGCTTGGGTATGTTCTTATTAAGTGTATATGCCCTGTATCCATATGGACGCAAATGAGCTAATGATGGTTTCATGCCCATTACCAGTTCGAAAGGAGTCTTCCAGTTCAGACACTTCGCAGGCGTTCTGTTGTCCAAATAGGCTGCTGCCTTCGCGATCTCTGGCTATAAATTTTGTGGCAAGTTGGCTTCCAGTCTCATTGCGCGTATACGGATAATAAGCTGCTTTCCTGACATCTCTGCTGTACCATTTTGTGCTTGGGTTTGTGGTGCTGAGCGCTGAATCTGATATCCTTTCTTAGCACAATAGCTGACGAACTCTCCCTGCAGATTTCTTTCTCTATCGAGCGTGACGAATCTTATTTTAACGTTATGATGTTGTTCAATAAAAGTGGTTATCTTTATAAATAGTGGCAATACATCCCTGGGGCTGCTGTGCGTTTCGACAATGTCGTATCCCGTGTTGATATAGCGGATATGGGAGAGGTAATGATGGCCATTGTAGCCTTCGCGCAGATAAATCATATCCTATACGATCTCATCGAACGGCTTGCCATTACGAACATGATCTTTAATATTCGATTTTGAGATGTGCTGCGTGGCTTTAGCCATTGCGCAATGCTTGTAATCAACTGTCGTAGGTGCTTTTTCATTTCTTGCTTTTACTTTGATTCCTTCAACTATATCTGGCACCTTTTCGACTACTTCAGGACCAGGATGCCCTAAAATTTGGTGGAGATCTGTCATGGAGACTTCTTGGATCTTGGGTTCAGATCTGCTTGTTGCAAATGATAAGCAAGAATCATTATAGCTAATCACCCAATGGCTGTCGATCTGATGTAAGTTGCAGAAGTGATTCTTATCACTGTCTTCTAGCTGCCATGGCGTGCGGGTATTCCAGTGTATGCCCTTCCTGTTCAACACCGGCAATGCCACGATGTTCGTTATAAATCTTGGAATTAATGCAACATTCAGAAGCTCAATTTGAGCAATTCCTGTTTCTGTTTGGATGTCTATATGACAATTTCTGTAGGCTTCCACTGTATAAGTTGTCTTGCCAGCGGTCACTTGTGCACTATAGGCATTGCTTGTCTTTTTGAACTTTTCCACGTTGTTGTATATATGAATATTACTTCCACTGTCGAGAATCCAATGGTTTTGGAGCTTATAAGAGTTGTTTAGCCTATTTCCTCGTGCAGCGAATGAGCCTAGGGTCTTCTTCTCGTTCTTTTTCGATACTATCGTCGCTTCGATTGCTGTTGCTTTTGAGTCATTTTTTACTCTTTCTTGAATCTGCTTCCATCCTTCTGTATAGTCCTTTTCCAGGAGCTTCTTGAAATCTGGGTCTGTTTCTACTTTCTTCATAACTTTCTGTACTCCGATCCAGGAAAGTCTTCTCCCTTCAGGTCTTAATTGTGGATTTAGCACCCAGCACTTCTCCATTGAGTGCGAATTTCCATATACGCATTTGGATGCATTTGAGGCTTTTGAGCCGTCTTTACGATGACCTTTAAATACGGCGTTCGCTGAATAGTTTTCGGGAGCTTGGATTATGCTCTGAAGTCGTAAATGTTGTCGGTAATCCTCAACGAGATCAGCAATTGTGGTAAGATCCTTTCCTTCTTTGGTCTCTTTATTGAGCTGTAACTCGTATGTACTTGCCTATGCAGGAGATATTCTGGCGACAGCTAGCAGGAAGTCATATTGAGGTGCATCCCTGCTAACTTCCAGCATACTCAGGTCTTTGTACTCCTTGTGGACTGCTTCCTATTGTATAATCCATTGCTCCATGCTCTGGTTGCTATCGTAGTGTTTAAGACGAGCATATTCTTGAGAGAGCTCGATCTTGCGAATTCGATCTGATGGAGCTAGCCTTGCTTTTAAAGTAGTGAGCTTTTTCCATAGTGTTGGTTTATTATTCAGGTAAGTCTTGTTTCGTTGTGATACAGTGTTGTCAATGTAATCGTAAATCGAGCGAATCATTTGGCTCTTTTGGGTATAATCAAGTATATTATGATCACGGTAAAGTTGGTAAGCCGCTTTCCAAGCCTCTGCTTCCTTCTGATCAAGGCCAGCTAATGTAGTTGCACCAGCCTTGAATGTACTGAAAGCAGGTGGTGATGGCTTCTGAAGTGGTTGTGGCTCATCCTTGAGATCTGGGTTCATCAGGTGCCATATTTCATGGTCTCTGATCGCGAGTGATTTAATATTCGTAATCCATTCCTTCCAATCTGAGGGCGTATCCAGGATCTTCCTGACAGAAATGGACTCTCTTCCGGCCATTTTTGCAGTGTAAGGTGGATTCAGATGTCTTCTTAATGGATGTGATGCGAACGGAGATAAAATGATAATGCGGAATGTCCTTTATGAACGAGGGCTCATAACTATAAGATTTTGAGTTGAGAGGTGTATATCTTGATTTATCTGAAGAACTAATTTACAAAGAAAACAGAGGGTTTATATCTTCACAAATGGATGTATTATACGGTTATAGAGAAGCTTCCAGTAACTCCTGTGGGGCCCTTGAATCCACCAATGAATCTCTGAATGCCTTCATTTTCACACTTTCTCACGAGTAAAGGCCCATGTCATTCGCGTGGCAGTCGCGATGATGCCAATGCATGCCAGGATCTGAGCGAGTACGATGATAACGGTCATTCCCGTGGCCCCACTGATTGAACCAGTCGCTTGATTGAAGATCTCGATGAATGGAAACCCGGTTGGACTTTGTAGAGCATCTTCGATGTTTCCAGCGCAGAAGAGAACGGCTATCAACATTGCAAATCCTAGGATCCCGTTGAGTATAACCGTACAGATCATGCTGTGTGGAATCACTGTCGAGGCATTTTGAATTTCTTCTGCCATGTGTGCAGCACCATCGACTCCGATCAAGGCAAATATCGCTGTCATCAGGCCCACGAAAAACGCCAAGCCCTTGCTACTCCATTCTCCCTCATTGAGGAAGGTTTCAAAGACATCTGACGCTGTTCCATGTGGAGCTAGATGGACCAAGGGGATCAGTATCGCGAAGAAGCCAAGTATGTGAATAATTAAAATCAGGCTCTCGACTGCTGGAAGCTGACTAGCAAGGTAAGTGTTGACGAATACTGCCAATGCCATGATCGCGTACATCAGCAAGACAGCGTGCCATCGCTTTGCGTCATATTCTGGGTAGTTCAAGACTGCGAGGCCCTGAATCATTTCCGCTGCCAAGAAGGTAGAGCTCGTGTTTGTTGCCTGCCATGCAATTACAGTAACCCAACCTGACCACATTTCAGATACTAAAGCTTCACAGATATTCCCGAGTCATGATCTTACCGGTTTAATAACTCAAATACTTCGAGCAAGAAGCCGGTGATAGGATAGCAACCCTAGATTTAGTATGAGTGAGTCCTGCACTGGGAGATGAAGCATATCATGCTGCAAAATTAAAACTGACCAATTGTATTGTCCCCCAGACAAAGGTATCATGGATGCCATCTCAGCCATTGTCAAGGTCTGAAACCAAGTTCCTATCAATATCACTATGTATCATCCATAGACGAGACCCGACGGACCTCCATTCGCGAGGCCAGAGGAAAAGACACTGCAAAATCCGTTAGTTAAGGTCACTTGTTATAAGAAACCTTTATCAATGACAACACACGTTAGCATTCCTTCCGAGGTAATCATCAAGGTGCAAGTCAACCCTAGAATTGACACGAATCCAAACTTGCGCTGTTAACAACCAATAAGTATTTCTTTTCGACTTGGAAACGGATTTTGTGAGTCCACTTACCTCCCACGGTTGCACTCAATAAGGGTGCACTATGTGGGACGTTGTAAGTTATGACTGTCGTTCTCATTATGGGCATAAGGCCCTTATTATAGTCATTACTACTTCGGGATTCATCCGAAGTTATTTACATTTAAGTGCCCGAAAGGCGCTGATTGGATCAACATAGAGTGCTCCTCCACAAGCCCGCGAGATATTGGTCGCCTGGGCGAAGCTGCCGCAGAGTCCAACGAGCTATGCCGGATAGTGCCGGAAGCTTGTCTCGCGCATATGAGAGATCCATACATGTGAACGACTCTACAATCATGTGCCAGTGACCTGCGACCTTGCGATAGCTTTGCGGGGGAGCTAGGTAGCTCTTGAACAATCGCTTGTCGATGGGTTCCTTAGCAATACTTGGCTGGTAATTGCGCACACTGATGCCCGGGAAGCACCCGCAGGCCGTAAGCTCTGAGCACTCCCATAACAGCTCCCCCCAGGCGAAATGGAGCAGTCGCCGTGAAAGTAGACGTTCCTGAAGGACCCAAGCCCGTGTTAGAAGCGGGACGTAAGCATCCCTTGTATCCTTCCAAGTGAAGCCAACAATCGAACGAGGAAGAGGAAGGTGTCTGTCTGCAAGTTCAGTCCGGACGTATATCGTATATACTGTGCCATCTCGACCTTTAACGAGGACTTCTTGCGGCTGCAAATTTTGCGGAGCCTGGCCATGAAGCCCGCCGTCATCGTCAGCCGACGCCGTGGCGCACAATGTTAGGTGAGCGTTCTCGGAGAAAGGTTTGGGGTGTAGAAGGCCTTACTTACATTTCATAGATTAGCTTATGCCGAGATCTCAATGGTTCTTGCAGCCATTTTCGGTCCGCATGGACCAAAACTTTCCCTGTATGAAACAGACAGCTCTGATGTTGATCCCTATCATGCATTTGTGGGGTCGCTCCCCAAGCTGAGTAGTAAAGGTATTCGAGTAACATTAGAACGAGCTTCTCCCGGGTCTCAGGTCTAAATAAGGCACCTACGGCCTTCGTCACCCTACGGGCTCGTCCTGCCGGAGGCTTCTTATTACTCATTTTGAGGCTATTCCCAAGTCGTAGATCAAGTAGTATAGGATTTAAATAGAGCTCCTCACGGAGCTCCGGGCCTCGCTTCAGGCTCGGCCCGGTGGCAACTTATAGGTGTTCTCTTACAAATTACGCTTTCTATGACCTCCTTTCTGCCAGTAAACCTATAAACCCTCCCGTTTGCTTGTTCTACTGCCTAAAAAGGCCAGAGTCGTATATACCCCACTACTATCAATCCCTCCCTTTTCTCACTTCCTTTTACCTTCCCTCAAATATATCGAACGCATCTATTATAACCCAGTCATTTAAGCTTCGTTGGTACCATATTTCCAAGCTTTAAAAAGTTTCTTTCGGCCGCAATCCCGGAGCATGAGATTTATTTGTTGCAGCCGAATTGAATCGGAAATTTAGGTTATTAGAAGAGAGGAGGGTTGTGGAGTTAAATTTATATTGAATTCAAAACAGCCTTAGAGCTTTGTATCCATATTCCGTAAAATCAATAGACCTTGTGATTTCTCCGTTCTTTTTGTGCCTTCTTGTCTGAATCGATTGAACGCACTGACAGGAATCCTTGACCTCAAATGTAGAGCTTCCGTTTTCTCAATTCTCCAATATTCTGTTCCAACCCAAACGCGATATGAGGGATTTTCTCGTCTATCATTCCGGATTCCCCACCACCAGCATCCAAATTGTCAGTTGTGGTTTGATTCAATATAGGGCCAAATTTTAACCGGCGACTGTGAGAATTAATTTTCATTGGGTCAGCGCCTAGCGACGATCTGCCCAGAAATTCCCCCAATTCGGGATTTTGCGTGGTGGCCACTATAGCTGAGAACGAGTTTGAGTGTACTACTCCATTCGAGTTAATGGCGTATGCCCCAATAGTGACAGCTATGGCCGAGAAAAATAAAGCCAGCCCGTAAGATATAGCTAGCCATAGTGGGTCATAGACAAAGTAATTGTTGGTATTAGAGGTAACAATATTTTGAAGATCACCATCACTCGTTAAGTATGGAGAACTTAGAAAACTGATTGTGATGTTGTTTGCTAGGTCTTCGATACCACGCGCCAGAGTCCTATTCCGACAAAGCCAGGGTTGAGTAGTTGAACTGAATGTATTGGTGAACGTCGCGGAAACATTTCGAATGACCGAAGACTTTTCATATTTGAATGGGCTATTTGCAATTTCATCGCAAGCCATTAACCCTGTTCCAAGGATATTGGAATCTCCGTAACCAACATATTGCTGAACACTTTCACTGTTGTCATGAATGTTGTCTCTTAAAGTGATGTTTCCACCAAGAATACCTCCAAGAGAATACATGTGTGGAAGATATTCATTCCACACTATTACAGCGGAGCCTCCGGTTGCGGATGTGGTTGTAACACCATTCGAGTCTGTAACGGTTGGATTCCCTTGAATTTCGCCGATATCCGCATAATAGAGATTGTAGTCTCCAATAATTTCCATACTTTGTTGAGTAACATGCTGGACTCCATCTATGTACGATACGCCAATGTGAAACGAAGCGTTGACTGCAATGCACACGATTTCCGAAGTTGAAGTTTGGACCCATAATTGAGGATACTTGAATTCAGCTCTTTGAAATGGAGGTGGAAGGTTTCCGTGGTTTGTATTTGGTGTGCCTGATGCATACCAAGTGCTCCATGATGCGTACAACAGCTTCCCGGATCCCTGGCCATATGTCGCGTTTGTCTGGTTATCATGCCGATCATCGTAGGTGAAAATGTTGTCTTGTTCGTAATATCTAGTGATATTGTCAAATAGGGCCTTCTGTGTAATGTTTGGCTCGTTGCATTGTAGAGAGGGGCCATAAAATTGCAAAGAGTAAGACCATTCGGACCCGGATACCTGTCGAGCTAATCCTAACACATTTATATTCGATGCCGTGTTTATAGCAATGGTGTTTGTAACTGACACTGCGTTCCAGTCGCCAGACATCGAATCATTCCAAATTGGTTTGGAGAAATCAAGGACTGGCAAATGTACTTCTTGTGAGATGTTCTTAGCGATGATTGTTAAACTCGCAGGAGGGGCAACGCTGGCAAGCCCTAAAAGCCTATAAATATTAACACATGGCTCTAGTCGTGCCAAATCAGGGTGTATTAGTACATACCATGTAATGGCACCTAATAAAAGAGCAAGTTTTGCGCCTTTCAAAAGCTCAACGCTAAATAGCGCTAGAGGATCTGTTGATAAGGCAAATAATCTATCCAGGCTTTCTATTGTCCAGACATTAGTTTACCTATCGTGGAAGTTAACAGAGAGCTGTACTCATAGTCAATGGTTGACGTTTCATAACCTTCCAGATGTATTGGCCGAGAGAAGCAGTTGTAGCTGCCTTAAGACAAGAAGTCACTAAAAAGGCAAGACCAGTACCAATTCTCGTGGGCCAAGCTTGTTTTATTTCATCGCCAGTCCTTTTGTCACTCAATGACATGTAATAAAAATGATGAGCGAGCGACAGGATGAGGCCGGCAAAGAGCATGCACGCAATGAAAAACGGTTCCTTCCAGTGTATTTCCCAAGAAACAGATCGATGCAAGGGGATTTCGGTGGACTGAATTGTAATGTAAGAAATTTCGGTACTATTTTCATCGTTCAAAGGTTTGTTCGACGACAATGTAGTGAAGTCTTTTTGGTCATGGCCCGCAAGTATCGTTACGAACTCGGGGTTGAAAGTAATGTTATCCAGCTCCTGATAGTCAATTGTCTCGCCGGCAGGCTTGCAGCGACTTATTTCGGCCATGCTGTGAATGAAGGAAAGTGTGAATACTCAAAAGACCAAATGAAGGGGCTGCTTCAGCAGATGGACAGGTTTTGAGCCTGAATTGATAATACTCGGTGAGCATCGAGCCTTGGATCGCGAGTAACGGGTGGAAACTTCTTTTTGGGCTGTAAATTGCCAAGTGTTGCTATTATAAACTTATGCAAGTAATGAGGAACCCTAGCCCTGTCTGAGGCTGTCTCAAACGAGCCACTCATAACATTCCGCCCCCCCTCCTTCTCCTTGCCCACTATTATACCTGACCTATGGTGATTAGCAACCTAAACAACTTGCGCTGCAGCCTCAATTTTTATTATCTTATATACGTACAGGCTTCTCAGGTGCGATACTCCTACATAAACTGACACGCTGTGAAACCCCAAAATCATTTTTCAGCTTGCCGTTATAGTGTCTTTTTGGGATATTTTTGGATATATGCTGTGGCAATAGACCGTAGCTCATGGTTTAGACCAATCAAATCAATTTAAAGGTTTGTAAGTACAAGGTCGTGTATCGAGATCGAGATATCGTGGTATTGTGGTATTGTAGTTCGAAGAATAATACGAAGGCTCTCACCCCGCCCCCTTCTTCTCCCTTCAAAGCACCTCAAACCTCTCCTTCAGAACTTTCATCCTTCCGAAGCTCTCCCCCATTTTTCTTTGGAGCTTCTCCCCCCTCATCAAGAGTTTATCTTTTCTTTTGAAGAATATTCCCTCTTTAATTCCCACAACCCATAATCTCATTTATCCCAACCCATAGTCTTATTTATCCCAACTTATAATTTTAATTACTACAATCTACCGGTTGAGTTACCACATTCCTCCTGACGGCCAGGTGTAGAGTAATACCTGAGATCATAGAGTCTGACGTCATTAGTCCTATCTTAACCATATTACTGGGTCAATTAAAGGATACGATAGTTCAACTAAGGAACGGCGAGGAAGGGCAGAGCTCGGAGCGGTAGCTGACGATGACTTCTCTTGCTCTCTGGAGGCCTGTTGCGTGTCTATTTCAAGCTCTGAGGCATTTTTGTCACTCCTTTCATCGTGCTCGCTTAACGACTGAGGTAAAGTACATGGCGCTAGCTCTGCGCCTTCTGTTGTTCTCTTACTAACATCTAGGTTGACTTCATCTTATGAAGACCTAGGAGAACATTGGTAAAAGTACGGCTGATCTTGGGTGAGCATAGGAGGATTTGGTCAGCTGTCGTAACTATAACACTCGTCTTTGGGGTTCCACCATATTTTGTGACTAGACGGATCAACTGACTTGTTCAGTCAAAGGAGGAGGAATCGGCGCCAGCGTCGACCGGTTCTGAAACGACAGTTGCTTCAAGTTCGGATTCAGGAATATTTGATTTGCTCTCTTCGAGGATCACTGGTCTGTCTGTTCATATGCTTGATATGTAAAGAATGAAATACTAGCGTACATAGCGCGAGAATCCTGGCTGTCATCCGCAATATCATCTAGTTTAGATCATTCGGGACTAAGATGGGTTTTGTTTGTATCAGGACTAAGCGATTCGAGATGTTGTAGCGTATCTTTACAGTTCCGATCTTCTTCTGTCAAGAGTCCTTTGCTCGCATTCTGTGCCACGACTTGATCAGTCAATGAATAATTGCTACCTCTATGGTATAAACCACATATTCCCGAGGCGGAAGGTTTCCTCTAACTAACTTATTGGTTGAGACTTTTGCTGCTGGGCAGACGGGCGCGTTGACTATCGCCATCGCCAACGGGCTGGGAGAAGATATTTCCTCGCTCACTTCCTCACAGATATCAGGTTACGAGAAGGTTAGTGGCATATCTAGTGAGACCATAGTATTCTCAATAACCTCTAGTTTTGATAGTCGATCTATGCAGCTTATATATTGTTCATCCTATCACTTTCTTTCAACAAGTCATCAATCATTGCTTTTTTTATGCAATCAACAATTGGCACACAGCCTCGGATCGCATGTATTTCTGTGATGAGCTTTCTCGCCGCATGGACAATTATTTCAGTACTTGGACTAGCATTTCAGTGCTCCGTGCCTAAATCATGGAAGTTCTTGGAGAATACCTGCTCTGATCGCGTGAGTGTTAAATTCTGTATGTCAGATTGTTTCTTTTGCTGATGAGACTATTTAGGAATCTCTATGGCTATTCATCGGAAGCGTTGACGTGCTCACTGATATCTGCATCACCGCTCTTCCATTTTACACTCTACGCTTTCTTCAAATCGATCCTAAAACTCGTCGCAAGGTTATTGCACCATTTCTGGGTAGAATCCTGTGAGTATGGGGCACTCTTCTTTGTCTGTTCCATTCCCAGTTTAGTTCCTGGGTACAATTCATTCACAATTTACACTTACCATCATTCCTAGAATCGCGCCTCTCACACTCACTCATTTGATATATCTAATTCCGACCGTCAGATTTAGCAATCCGACATCAGAGTCATTCATCTCAACTCTTCTAGCTACATTTCAGATGGATATAGCCATCATGATCTCTTGTTTCCCATTCTCACGTCTACTCATTAGAAGTGTCCAGTCGGGGCTACTGACCGTCAGCCTTCGCGAGTACGCGCCTAATTATGCCGGTAGAAGCAACGCTTTCACTTTGACAGACATCAGCACTTCCAAGGGCGCATCTAAAAGCAAATCGAGCGAGAAGGACACGTAACATACTACATCCTCGGGCAACGGCATGCGACTCCTCCGATCACTGAAAATATCTGAAGGCTCGAAGATATCTACTACAGGAACCAGCAATGAAGACAAAACGAGGAGCATCGTGGTGGCAGGAAGGGGTAGAAGGGGTAGTCCGACGGATTCTGAGCAGCACATTATCAGAACAACTACTGAGTGGGCTGTAGACCATCAGAACTTAGCAGCCGCCCCGGAGCTTCCGAGAGCGAGTCGTCTGGAACATCCTTTCGGTACAGGCTTACAGTTACATCAAAGAAGTTGAAGTTTACCATAGATATCTATCAACTTTCATAAGCTCTTCTTTGGAATTAGTGCGTGATGTTTTTCACAGCTTTGCAAGATAAGAACTCCTTCCGCATGTTCACGCCCAAGCTCCCTTCACTCCCCATCATCTCCAATTCTCTGAATATTGCAACCCTATTGCTGTTAAGTGAGCGATGATTTCAAACATCGGGTTTGCGATGGGATTCTAGAAAGGAAGTGCAAGATGTGCATGGAGATAGACATGCATTTATGCGTGACGTGAGCTACTCATCTAGCTATGAGGTTGGATGCGAGGTGGGGGTTTGATGCTGGGGTTTGTTTGTACCAATGACGGTGTGTTTGGAAGGAGGTTGAGAATTCCAATGGAATGAAGCGAACGTCGATGACGGAGGGTCACTTCTCCCTCTTTCTCCTTAACATGATTCACTCATTAAACCGGCACTCGGCCACGATGACTTTCGGAACACACATAGTCTAGACTATGCCTCCTTTTCTGCTGGAAATCCGCCAACAACTCTGGAGACGGCGTAACTACAATCGCCCTGCCCCACCGCAATGCTCTTCTCAAAGCTACGAACCTCTGCGCCACCGGTCCATACGGACCATTCAGCCAATCAGCATATGCACTCTCCGCTCTACACAACTCAACACATTAACTGATCCCACTGCCATCATATCGTCCACAGCACCCGCAGAAACAAATCATAGTTCATGCGAGCCTTCAAGCTTCTCAAGCTTTTTCCCGCACTTGAATCGTGAAGTGAATCGCTTAATGCCAGCTTACCATCATCCAGAATCTTCACCCTGGCCTTCACTACAGAAGGAAACACCCGTAGGGCGTTGGACTTGCGAGCTAATAGCCTAACGACTGTAGGGAATTGCAGGAGCGTGGTGGTGCCGTTGAAGCCGAAGATTGGGTGGGAGGACTGGAAAAGCTCGTAGTAAGAAAGCAAACCTGGGAGCGCAAGTGGATGACTAGAACGCAGAATGGTGTAAGGTGACTGAGTATAAGAAGGTTGACATTGTGCTGTAGTTTGGTTACCCCACTTGTCCCAACTGTTGGTCTTTTTGTCCCCAATTTATTTAGGCATCTACCCCGCACTTGGAAAAATTTCCATCGACACCTAGTTGACGTTGACTAGACGACACTAGCATTGCTATATCGTTTATCATGATTATCTAACAAGTCGAAATTCAAGCTCTTGGCTACTCCATCCTATATCATGTCTCAGTACACTTATTCCCTACCTTTGCTAGGCTCCGATAGTATCCGCCTGCTCTCTCTGATGCCGAGTAAAGTTGCCACAGCTCCCATCCAATGTCAACTTCATAATTACGATTTCGGAGAGTACGACGAGGGAACTCACCTGTACGAAGCTTTATCCTATGTATGGGGTAGCTGCGATGACCCTCCTCAGTCTGTCTATATAGACGGCCAACTTTTACATGTCACAACGAACCTTTATGCAGCACTGTTACATCTTCGAGATCGGAATTTTGCACGAATTATATGGGTGGATTATATTTGTATCAACCAAAACGATAAAGAAGAGAAAAGCCGTCAAATTAACTTAATGGCGAGGGTCTATGGTGAAGCAAACCGTGTGATTGTCTATCTTGGCGAAGCAGCAGATAATAGCGACCAAGCAATTGAATGTATTCGTAGTGCTGCAGATGAAGAACCTGTGGACCTGGATCTGGATCAATCCATTAATGAAAAAGACCAAGAAGCAGTTCTCGAACAGCTCAAACGACCATGGTTCCAGCGTATGTGGGTAAGTTGATTTGCTACCGACATTAAAGTAGAGAACTACTAAGAAATAATACAGGTAGCGCAAGAAGCTGCCTTGGCTCGACGCATCCTGGTCATGTGTGGCTTCGCTAAGATAAATGGATATACATTCTGCTCCGGTATCAGCAACCTACAGCTCTCTTACGAAGATCATTCGGTCTTGCAAGGCCTAGTCCGTCCACTTATCTATCTGATGAGAGGAGCAATCTTCCGGCCAACTTACGCAATGAGTTCATCAGAAGCGCTCTCCTTAGGTGAGCTGGTCGATATGTACCATGCCCGCAAGGCTACTGAGCGCCATGACAAGATATATGCCTTGCTCAGCATGACCTCCGATGATCCCAACCCAGCGGGCCTATTGCCAGACTACACTGTTCCATGGAAAACGCTCTTCCAGCGACTCATTAAGTTTATCCTCTCCAAAGAAGTATCTGTGGAAACTTGGGACCACAGGGAGATAGCAGTAATTGAAAGCAAGGGTTGTGTCCTGGGTCATGTAACTTCAGTTAAGGCAGACAGTGCTCGGTCTGACAGACAGCATGTTAAAGTCATTTTCTACGATACAGCAGATCCTTTGCAGTACAGTGACGGGCAATGTATTAAATGGACTCTCAAAGCCTCTGCACAACATATTCAGAAAGATGATCTCGTTTGCCTTCTACAAGGGACTTCCAAGCCAGTTATCATTAGAGCATGCAAGGACCATTTTTCTCTGGTTATGATTGCGGTTACACCACGAAATTGGGTACAGACTAACAGCGAGGACTCGAACTCGGACTTGGAGGAAGAGGACGATGAGTCTCCAAAGCCCCTACGGGCCTTATCTTCGATCAAGAACTTCTCCCGTGATTTTTTACTTGTCTGGGACTGGGGAAACACCCTGGAAATCTTGCAAGGCCAAGCAGGAGATGAAAGCTCAATGGAAATAAATGCTCTGGTGCCAGGATATCTGATGACGGATGCTAAGAAAGCGGACATGTTGATTAAAACGGCACTGGCTCTCGGAGATACGAAATTTTATGACAAAGCAAAATTGAAGATTCAAGAAGCCGTTGGAAACTATGAGCAAATTCTTGGGGAAGAAGATCTAAGCATGCTAGCATTGAAAGAAAGCCTTGCGTGGATATATTCAGCTAAGAACCAAAAGCAGCGGACAGAGGCAGCGAATCTCATGTTACAAGTAATACGGATGAGAGAAGTGGTTCAAGGGACAGATCATCAAGATACACGAAAAAGTGTTGCAAAGCTAGCATCGATCTATATGGGCCAAGATTGGAAAGACTATAGAAAAACTCTGCGGATAACGAGCAGAGTAACAAATCGTATCGAAAAAAACATCCAGATTGATGAAGATGATATCGTGTACGTTGCATCTGTGTATGGCGGAAATATGATGGCTCTTTTGTTGAGTCTGCATGGCAACAACATTTTAGTTACAGAGAACGTGCTCAGGGCAGCTGCCACGAATAATGCTCCAAACGGAGAAGAGGTGATGAAGCTATTGCTCGAAAAGCAGACGCCGGATACGATTTCGGAAGAAATTATAAAAAATGCAGCTACCAATCATACAAATGGAAGAAATATAATGAAAGTGTTGCTCAAAGAACGAGTAGATATACGGATTACGAAAGATATAGTCAAAACAGTAGCTCGAGAGTATGGGGAGCTCGGAAGAGAGATGATGGAACTGTTCCTCGAAGAGCGAGATGCAGATATAGTCATTACGGAAGAGATAATGAAGGCAGTAGCATATAAACCTTATCCGGGAATTGAGATAATGAAGTTGTTGCTCGAGAAGCGAGAGGCAGATGTGGTCGTTACCGAAGCGGTAGTGAAGATGATAGCAGGTCGACTCAGTGGAGGGGTAATGAAGTTATTACTCGAGAAACGAGGGGAAGAAGTTGCTATCACGGAAAAGATAGTAAGAGCAGCAGCGGGAAATAAGAAAATGGCAGAAGAAGTGATGAAGATATTACTTCGGGAGCGAGGAGCGGAGGTGGTTATTACGGAAGAGGTATTAAAGGCAGCAGCGGGAAACAAGAGAGAAGGCGAAAGATTGATGTGGCTGTTACTCAACGAGCGAGAAGCAGAGGTGGTGATTACGGAAGAGGTGGTAAAGGCAGCCGCAGGAAATAGGCAGCGGGCAAAAGAAGTAATGATGATATTAATCGAGGAGCGAGGAGCGGAGGTGGTCATTACGGAGGAGGTGCTGAAGGTAGCGGCGGGAAACTGGAGAGAGGGCGTAGAATTGCTGTGGTATTTACTCGAGAAGCGAGGAGCAGAGGTGGTATGCACTGAAGACATACTAAAGGCAGCAGTAGGGCATCCTTTTGGGGATGAAGCGATAGAGTTCTTTCAGTATCAGCGAAAGGAAGACTTTGAGATTACAGAAGGGGTAAAAAGAGCTGCTGCAACTTCCGGCCAAGATCGTGTGTTGGAATTTATGAGTAGCAACCTCAAAATATCTGTTTGCGATGAGGATTGGTCCACTGCTAGATTGGTTCATGCAATATTGTGCGAGTCAGCGGACGCAGTTGGTGAACGGTTAGCGAAGGGGGTCAACCCTGATTTCGAAGACACTCAACTTGTTTCTCCACTTTGGATTGCTGCAAAGAAGGGTCGCTGGGAAGTGGTTAAACTACTACTTGGTACTGGGCTCGTCCAAGTCAATTCTAAAAACATAGCTGGACAACCTCCTCTATTTTGGCCTGCAGCAAAAGGCTACGTAGATATTGTCGAGTTGCTACTGCAGGCAGGAGCGGATTATAAGATCGCTGACAAGGATGGGAATACTCCTCTATCCATTGCTGAGGAAAACGGGCATTACGAAATTGTAGAAATGATGACTGGCCAGTGGCCAATAGAGGTCAAGAACACATCGGGTGGTGAGAACAAAACGTCGTCTGTCTAGAGGTGTTACGAACCACTTCAAGATCAGGGGACGTTAAGGCCAATCACGGTTGTAATAGGAAAATCTTAGGCAAAAAGGGTCTTGAAATACTTACAAGATAGTTAGTGAACCGCAAGAACCTTTAACAGGCTCCAGAAGGACACTGATGAGTGTTGAAACGCGAGTTGTGGTGCTTGGTTAGCCAAGGTGTTCTGGCATGAACTGTGAGATCTAACCTCCTAGATCTGAGGGCATTCGCACAGGTGCGCCGATTACGGAGGATCGACTAATACTAGATTCTATTTGGACCCCTTCTTGCTGATCTTTTTGCCACTGAAATGAGGATATAAACCAGCTGTTTTTCATATATTTCACTTCTTCAGATAGATCAATATCAATGCATTTTCAGCTCAGAATCTCACAGTTATGAACCCTTGTTAACTACATTCCGTATAATTCAAGCACTTCTATCTCCGTTCGCACCTATCGCAAATCCAGCCCGAATCAACCTTACCGTCGCTATATATTCTTCAAAAATGGCCTGGGAGAGTTCTACCAATATCGCAAAAACATTTTTAGATACCCCAGGAGACTGGATACTATAGATCACGAATATAAAATCACTTGTATAATATCAATTTGATATCTGGCTATATATCAACCCAAATACAAAGATTGAACCTCCAGAACTATATATCCCGAATCCACCATCATACTTATACTATAAGGCTAGGGCAATAATGCTCAGCAATTTGGATACTAATCAGAAAGAAGTTTGGAAAGCAGATCAAAAGCTCTATAAAACATACTACTTTGTTATCTATAATGCCAAATCTGTAATAGTCTAATCCATTTATAACTATATTGAGAACAGTATCTCGTAATATAATAAAATATATATTGTAGACAAAAGGACCCTATAGCAAAAGCTCACTACCCTCAAAGTATAACTAGTACTATTAGATCGGCTTCGAAAAATCGAGCTTTCATATCAGTATACTCGCTTGAAGCACTTCAATAGTGATCAATCCGTTGAGAAATGGATCCAGGACTAGGAGGATACCTTTAAAGAATATACTAATTTGAATATAGCTGAGGTCAGTAGTGATATACTATAATACGACTTTCTAATTACCGTCGCTCAAATAGTATCTATATAAACAAGTATATATAAACTTCAGCTCAATAAAATCACGAAAGATAACGAAATGCTCCTATCGCTCGCTAAAGTTATTGAGGATTACCGTCAGTACCTATAGTTATAGGAAACAGCACAAATACCTCAATCATATTCCGCTAATACTATATTCAAAGAACAATATAAAGATAGCTCAAAAGTATCAAATAACAGAGATCGCTTATCGTCGTAATATCCCTATAGCCCTAGAAGAGACTACTCTATCGAAATATACTGGTAATTAAATTCTAGCAAACAGCCTGAAAATTGGACCTCAAGGTAATAGCAATACAAAAATATTGTCAAATAAACTGAAAAGGATCCTAATTTCAAGAAACAACTAGAAAAGAACTATACAAAAGAATGGAAAAGGATCCAGGTAGAGACAAAATCCGAAACTAGCGACAATAAGGTCGTATTAACAATATCAAAAGAAGGCAAGAAGAAGATATTAGGCTTGTTTGCAATATAGATATCACAAATCTCCAACGATTACAAGCTAAAAGGATACTAGATCGTCGATAGCAGCAGCGATATCCATATATATAACAACAGTACTAATTTCACTCGTACGAGAGCAGGAGGAGATAGTCAAATTACCGCCAGTACTACAAACTACATTATAGAAATATATGGAAAATACTGGATCGACATTACTACTAAGGAAGGTGTTACACAAATTGAACTACGAAATATAATATTGATTCAGGGTTTTATAACCAATATAGTATCGTTGTCGCTACTCAATAACAGCGGTATATATTGGAACACTCGACAGCTATAACAACTTAAAGGAAAGAATTACAAACTATTTTGTATATTGCAACAAATTGGCCAATACTGAGTTATTAGCCCTCAACCTTATCAAGATATATTTACAACTAGCAAACAGGAGCCTAAAGAAATAGAGGTATCCAAAACCGAAATATACCTATTTTTAGGCTATCCAGGCCCTAAAGCCACTGAAAGGGTGTTTGAAAATATAGCCGGAATCAGATCGAAGCTGACAAAAGAAAAGGCACCGTCCTTTACTAAATACGAATATTATATAATAGCAAAATCGTATTAACAGACCTCAAGATCTGCTTTAAAAGATCATTATCACAATGATAAGCCTTTCGACAAGATCGTATAGGATATAATTTATCTTCATGAAAACTATAATAGCTATCAATACCTTTCCTATATTCGTTACCTCAATATAGGCTACAATATCGTCGAAATCTATATAACAGTACAAGAAGCATTCCCTTTATTTATACAAATGACAGTATTTATTAAGCAGTATTATAGCTCCAAAATCTGCTTTGTAATGCTCGACAACGATACTAACTTATAACAAGAGTTTATTAGTTATTATGCGAAAAAAGGGATTAAAAAGCAATGAATAGTACTATAGACTTAAGTATAAAATAGCACTATAGAGGTCGCTAGAAAGCAACTTATAATCTATATGAGAGCGATGAGATTAGAGGCAAATCTACTACAAAACTTATAGTTAGAAATTACGAAAGCAGTAGCTTATTTAGATAATAGAATACTAGCTCAGTACCTTGGATAGTGAACTCCATTCGAACTGGTTAATAGTATAAAGCTATTATTAGTACACCTTCAACTATATAGATATAGAGTATATATACTTAATAAGAATATACTACAGCTTGATAAACTAGCTACTCGAGCTTATATTAGATACCTTATTGGTTATAATTCGATAAATATTTTCAGGATTTGGATCCCAAACCTAGAAAAAGTAATCAGAACCTACGATATTATATTCAATAAAAAGCTAAAGTATAGTATAGAAGATATAGACTTAGTTATAATAATTAAAGATGGTTTGAATATAGTTATTCACCAGATTGAGACGTCGTCGTTGCTAAATATAGTTAATTAGCTAGATAATAAAGTTTTTGATACAATAGTAATGGAAGTACTATCTACAGAGTATTCTTATAAGGAAGAAGAATCCGATTCTATACTAGAGGATATAAGCGAAGATTCAGCTAATAAGAGCTCAGAAGAGGACGAAGATCAGGAAGATTTAGCTAATAAGAATATAGGAAGATTATATAATCTATAACCCAAAATAACCGAACCGGAGTATAATCAGTTTCCAATACCTGAGAATTCACAACTTTTGAACGATTCTGATACCGGAACCTCTATTCTTATAATAATACCTATTAATAAAGGATCTATAAATATCAATACTGCTCTAAGAGCTATAAAGATCAATAATGAAATTGATATTACCAATATTATAGCGGATAGCCGTCGTATATATAATATATACTCCGTTTTATACTATATATTCAGCTCTTTTTTAGCTATAAGAGATAAAAAAATCTATTACGATCAGCTTCCAAGAGAACTTCAGAACTGGATAGAAGCTATATAATATCTATATACTTCAGAATAGCTCAAAGTAGTAGAGAAAGAGGTCAATATATTGATAAGAAAGGGAATATTTGAGTATATAAAGCTACTAAGTAATAGTACAATCCTACTTCTATTGAAATAGGTTCCAAAGTATAAATTTGATACTGATAGGTTTCTTGATTCCTTTAAAATATATCTCTATACGAAAGGCGATTTGTAGCAAACCGACGACGATATCTATATAGCAATATTAGCTATACAAACCTTTCGAGCTATTATAGCTATAGTTGCTATATTCAACCTCGATATACGGTAATACGATGCTATTAATATGTTCGTCAATACAATCTTGTACCTACCTATTTACTACAAAGCACCACTAGGGTTCAATAAAGATAGACTTGTTCTTATAGTATATAGAGCGCTTTATAGCCTCAAGATCTTACCAAATTTATAATATTCACTGCTTATATCAGTTCTTGAAGAACTAGGTATATCGTAAGTCCTAGGTATTAACTACCTTTTTATAAATAAATAGCTAATACTTCTTTTTTATATCGATGATATCATCGTTGTATATTATCCAAAGTATAAAGAAAGAATAGACGAATTTGAGTATAAGTTTATATAATACTTCGAAATAAGAGCGATAGGCGAAATCAACTATTTTCTAGGAATCTATATTATTCGAAAAAGGAACGAACGAAAGCTCTTCTTGATCCAAGACTCCTATATTGATAAAATCTAAGAACGATTCAAGATCGAAGCCTCAAATTATATTAAAACGCTACTACTATTGTAAGAACTAACCAGAAATGAAGCAACAGCTACAGAGTCGCAAATAAAAGTATACCAATATCGAGTTAGATATCTTACTTATACTACTATTATAAGTCGATCTGATATTGTGAAAGCTATTTCTAAGCTGGCTGAGTTCCAATAAAACCCTTCTTTGACCTATATTGATACTACGAACTATTGCTTTAAATACTTTATTTCGATAAAGAACCTAGCAATAATATATAATGGTAACATAAGCTCAAAGAAGATCTTCATAGCTATAAGCGATGTAGTATTTAGCAATGATACGATAACGAGGTTTAGCTCAAATGGATTCTGCTTTCAGCTTTATAGAGGTGTGATCTATTATAAAGCTACAAAGTAGCGAATAGTAACTACTTCTAGTATAAAAGCTGAGCTTCTAGCTTTGTCCATAACTACTAAGGAGTTTATATAGTGGAAAAGACTGTTCCAGAATATAAACTACGACCTTGAATCCGATATAGCTATCCTTTATGATAATCAACAAACTATTCGATTACTGGCTATAGATATACCTAGATTGACTACTAAATTGAAGCATATAGATATACATTCTTGCTAGCTACGACAGGAAGTATAAGAGAAACGAATAAAAATCAATTAGATCGCAACTACCGATATAGTAACAGATGGATTTACGAAGCTCCTACCTTCTCAAAAGTATACAGCATTTATCCAGCAGTTGAACCTAATCGATATCACTGAAGACCTTGCTAATTTGTCATCTTAGGATCCAAGGGATCCAAGCTGAAGGGGGTATATGAGATCTAACCTCCTAGATCTGAGGGTATTCGCATAGGTACGCCGATTACGGAGGATCGACTAATGCTAGATTCTATTTGGACCCCTTCTTGCTGATCTTTTTGCCACTGAAATGAGGATATAAACCAGCTGTTTTTCATGTATTTCACTTCTTCAGATAGATCAATATCAATGCATTTTCAGCTCAGAATCTCACATGAACCAGACATGTAAATTCACAGGGCATCGCTCGTCTTTCTGCTTCCTGATCATAATCAAACTTTTGCCCATCAGCATATACCCAATTAATCATTCACCCAGCAGCAGAGCAAGCGCCGTCACCGAAATCTTGATTTGGACAATCTAACTCCCCTCCAGCTCCCAGTTAATCGAGTTCACCTCTACAACTTCCCCAAAAACGTGAAAAGCCATGTCGACATGCCTTATCGACAACACCGGGGAGAATAGTCGCATTAGTTTCAATTTTCATTGCTCGATTTGGATGAATATCCCATGGAGACATTTTGTAGCAGATGAGAAACACGTAACAAACTCAAACTCGACTCGAACTCATAGCACACTTCACAAGTACTAAGCCCCACCCAAACGCCCTCTGACTTCCGTCCGATAGTTCCCCTGATATTTCTATTCAGGTCTTCCACCCCCTGCTTCCATATCCTACTTAGATCTGATACTCCCATCCCATACTTCCATCCCGTACTTCCATCCTATACATCCATCCCATATTTCCATCCCATACTTCTGTCTCATACCTCCCTCTAATACTTCCGTCTAATACTTCCGTCTAATACTTCCATCCTATCATTCCATCCAATTCTTCCACTTGCTGCTTCTCTCCTGTACTTCCATCCCAAACTTCCCTCCGGTCCTCCCGTTTGATACTTCAACCCCATCTATATCTCCCTTCATCACGCCCCACGCGAACACTTCCCGCCACCACCACAAAAACGCCCACCTCCTCCTCCCCTTCAGTCACTGGCCGGCACACTCCTACACCCTCGCCTTCACCTTCGCTTTCCTTTACATTCCTTTCCCCACCCACATAATTCATCTATCTACACATCTCCAATCCAATACTCCATTCCTCTTCCCCTTCTCCACCCTTCTTCACCCTCTCCATCATGCCCCCTTCCCCACTTCCTCCCCATCCACCATCTCCTGTCTCGCAACCCCTCTCCACTACCGTCATATTCCCCATTCCTATCCAGGTCCAAACTAAAACACAAATCCACACCAACCCCCCACAAATAAACCAAACACCAGAACCAACACACGCACGATTCTCCGCACACCCCCTACCACAATCTTCCAGCCCAGCAAACAAGCCAAACCATCTCCGTCACCTGTTCCTATCCCCACCCCCAGCACACACTCCATGTTCTCGAAATAATGCCCACCTAGCAAATCATCCTACACCCAGACCATCATCCCATTCCCATTCCCACCCCCCTTCCTTCCGCTTGCAGAAACCAAATAGTCCACGCCCCTCGAAAAACCAACGGGGAATGAGCGTCTAGAAAAGTTTTGCTTAGAACGGTATATTTAATTGTAAAACTTGACCCCAGAGGGGATGAGAAGGAAGGAATATAGAGATCGTTGCATTAAGTCTATTGTATTGTAAGAGGCTCAAAGTGAGAATACGTGCATCCCAATAGCACGTGTAGCAGGAGATCTAGGTGTACGAAAGAGGTTCAAACAACGTAGGTCGTCAAAAGGTAGGTAAACAGTTAGATAGTTTATAAATAAGAAGGGAAAGCACCTCCTTATAAGGAAGAACCAAGCCCTAATGGCTGGAGCTAGACTAAAAAGGGATGGCTAGCATCCCTATACTCTTCCCCTCCCCCAAAAAGGAGTATTACTCCGAATAAAAGAATCAAAAACATGAAATGGAGTAGTGACTATAGCTGGTACCACTACGCCACCCGGCCACGGGATTGTATATTGGAATCTGCTTTAAACTGACTTATTAACCTCCTCCTAGCTACTAGTCAGCGCAAAAAAGTAAAATCCGACCAAAAATCCAAAAATCTCAATTTTTCTTTTATTCACTCTTTTCTCAACTTTTTAATCATTATTCAGAATATATCAGTCAGGCCACTCGACCATATAAATACTTATTCGTAGAAGCACTTGCTTCGAACTGAAATCCACTTCTTTAAAAGGGAATATAAACCCTTATTCAGACACCTTCCCGTATCCTCACTTGCCCAGATGCGCACCCCCCCTTTTTACCCCTCATTTTCCGATTCCTCCTCTATAGGAATAAATAACATATCCTGTTGAAGGAACTTCTTTAAATACTTGCTAGCAAACGTTCTATATAAAGAGATCCTGTCCAACTCGGCCAACTTGTAGATGCCTTTTATCGGATCCATATAGATTACCCGAAATGGTCCTAACCAGCGATACGAGAGCTTTATAATATTTGATATATTGATCTTTATTTGTTGATTGAAGTATAGTACGATATCATCAATATAGATCTCTTTCCGCTCGATATTATAAATATGATCGAACTGTACCTTGCCGGCTTCTCGATATCGTTGCTTCTATAATATAGCTTTATCAATATCTTCGCTCAAAAGCTCCAACTGCCGGGCATATATTTATAAGAGCTCAGTACGCATCCTGACTTTTGACCACTCCAGTATATACCAGGTTGAGAATTCGGTCTCAATAAACAATATAGGATACCGGCTATATATCAGATAAAAGGGAGAATATCCAATTGGCTTATAGATGGAGATACGGTTAGCGAAGAGTATAGTATATAAGTGATGTATCTATTTGTTACCCCTATCCGATATCTTCGCCAGTACTTCGATCAGGTTTCGGTATCTATACTCGACTATTCTATTAGCTTAACTATTATAAGCCGAGATCTGAATTCGTTTGATACTGTACTTTTCCAAGAAGTGCTTAACCATCTCTTTGTTCTCCTTTCCACTATCTACGATAATATGTCCGAAAATGCCGTACCTATAAATAACCTCCTAAAGGAAATCTGCTACTGTTTGAGATATACTATTGCGAAGAGGTTTCGCTTCCACCCAGCCTATAAAGTCATCTCGAAGTATAACCAATATCTTAAACCCATTGTCGCTTGGAAGCTCTATAATATCGATAGCGACTTTAGTCTAAACAGTACTAACCTAGGTAGGAAATATAGCTTCTTCTCTTTGATCAAAGTAGCGATACTGATAGCGGTTACAGGTCTGTACGAACTTATATATATCTTTAAATAAATCCTTCTACTAGAAGCGATCGGCAACCTTCCTATAAGTACTTTCAATACCTTTATAGCCAAATAAGGAATATACTCGGTATATAATATCGACTTGATCTTCGTAGTTCTCTATAACAAATATAGGAGGCTTGCCCTTGTTATAGACTTTGAACAACTTGCTATCTTTGATACTGAATATAAGTACTTCTTTCTTGAACTTGAGGAACTCTTCAGATAATAGGTTTTATAGTTACTTTAGTATAGTCAAATACTGCGCAATCCGCTATATATTATCACTACCTATAACAAGTGGTTATATTTGAAAGTCTCTGACCATTTCGATAGTATTAACTTGGAAGCAAGGGGAGACTCCGATAGTATTTATTTCTGCCTCAATCCACTTATCAATATCCACCTTATACTTCTTATCCAGATTATCTGATACTGTACAGAGTCTTCTTGATAAAGTATCAGTAGCTATATACTTCTTGCCTACTATATACTTTATATCAAAATTGTACAGGCGGATCCATGCTAGCCAGCATGTTACAAGAGCTCCAGGAAGGTTAGTTACAGTCCGATTTAATTGTATAACCAGGATATTTGTATTAGTCTCGAGAGTGAAATACACTTTGTAAAGGTCGAAATAGCACTTTTATAAAGTTTTGAGAATACTATAGTATTTGTACTTCGTAGTATTATAATTATGCTCTATAGGGTTCTAGATCCCACTTTCGTATTGTGTAATAGTTCTCTTTTTGTCACTATACTCTTGACCCAGTATTGTACCCTAACTATATAGGCTTATATCCACTCTAAGGATGATTATCCCGGTGTTCTTACTATAGTCTAATAGTATCAGGGTAGATATAGAAGTCAGAGCTTGTTTTAACTCTTTTATAGCTATATCTTGCTTAGCATTTTATAAGAACTTAGTATCTTTCTTCAGTAATTTATAGAGAGGGTTTGTAAGTAAGGCAAAGTTCTTAATCCAAATCCGGTAGTAAATATATATACTAAGAAATATATATATATCGTACTCATTTTTGTAGGCAGGCTACTCCAAAATCTTGATCACTTTAGCTAAGTTAGAGATTCGTTCTTTTGCTCTGATAATATAGTTTATAAAGTATATCCCGTTAAAGTACTATTTGGATTTAGTATTTACTATATAATCAGAATGTTCGATTTGTTTAAGGATCTTATCAAGAGCTTAGATATACTTAAGTATAAACTACCTCACTCTCGGAACTACTTCTTTGTTATTATATTATGATTTTAGTCTCTTCACTCCAATATTATCCAAAAAGAGTATCGCAACTTCCGGAATAAGATCGAAGAGAATTCTATTGATAATATATACGAACTATGGAATAGAGTTTGTAGCTCCTTAAGGAAGAATAATGTATTACAACAATCCTAGAGGTATTTGGAAGCTAGTTAGGTCTCTACTTTCTTCTATAAGAGGTATCTGGTCGTATTCCGAAAAGAAGTTTACTAATAAAGCTACTATATAACCAGCGAACTACTTAGAGAAATCGTCTACTGATAAAGGCAAGTTTATATCTCTAATCATCATCCTATTTGCCTCTAGTATAATAATAACTACTCGGTATTTATCTAGCTCTTTTTTTTTGACTAGAAACTAGGAGTTGTGATATAGTCCATTATACTCTTCGAGTATACCCTGCTCGATTCGTTCTTTAAATATTTGAATAATAGTATCTTTGAGAGCTTTAGGAATAGAAAAGCCGGATACTTACTATACTTCGTACAGAATCGTACGAATTATTTACAGTAGAGTTATTTCTAGTTGCAACTTACCTATATAGATCTAGTCAAAAGCTAGTACCGCTTCTCGATTTAGCAATATTTGTATAAGTAATGCTCTCTCAGTATTAGTAAGTATTTCACCAATATCGAGAAGGTCAAATCGTTCTTTTATAAGCCTGAAGCCTTCAGGATTCTTGTTGAAGTATAGAATAAGGTAATCTTTAAATAGCCCTACTGGCTCTTGAAGAGGATACCTCTTACAGTCCTGTTCTAGCCAGTTTGTAAGCCCTTATAGCTATAAACTATCTACAAAGCTATCTTAATTAACAGGACGGATCTTATTCGCCTTCGTTTTATATATTATATTAATCGCTATATATACTTCTTCACTCTCGATATCGAACTGGAGAACTTTTTTGTAGTAGTCAAGAGGTAAAAGAGTATCGATTTTATAGAAGTGATCTATATAGTAGTCTCTATAGTATTTACAGACGAACTGTTCGGATTTTTAGCTTAAATAACTGTTACTTAACCTCTTCCCCTCTTTCTCTACCTTCCCCTTCTCAAGGACTTTTTGATTGATATAGAGTATATACCTCAAAGATATACTCTCTACTTGTTTTTTGCATCATTGCTAGATTTAGTACTAGTATACTATATTATACCTCTAGTAACCTCATCCTAATCTATAAGAGAGACGAATAGGTTTCTATTATCATAGCTGAACTCGACAAAGGCTTGGAGGAAGTAAGGTATACCAAGGATAAGCTTGTTCTAAACATCTTTAAATATATAGATATCGATATAATTCTTGATTCTGCCGACTTCTACTAGCACTTTGTCGCAAATACTATATAGCCTAGTTTTAGAGTTATCTACTCTATATATAAACATATTTACTGGTTTGATTAGAAGACCTATTATATAAGCTTTCTCCTAGCTAATTATATTGATGATTATACCCGAATCAATAATCGTTACTACTATCTCTCTACTATTATTGAGATATATATATACTATAGGAAGTGGTTCAGAGTTTCTTTATCGAGTATAGCCATTCGCTATATTCGTATTAATTATCGATATAATAGCTTCAATAGCTATCTCTTCGCTAATACTAATTAGATAATATATGAATAGCTCTTTTGCTAGGCTAGGTATCTTCTCAATTGTGGTTCCAATATCAATACTTAATAGGGAATATATGATCTTAGCAACAATATCGCGAATAGATACTAAAAGAAACTATATAATAGCTACTACTCTTCTTTGATATTTAGCATACTCCTTATTTGGAACTTGGTTAATAACCACTTTAGGGTTCTATATATCGATATCATCTCTATTATTATCGCTCTCCCGGAGGTTGTGATTAGAGATATAGTGGAAATCGTCTCTCTTGTTATCTAAAAAGGTATCCGGAGAGAATCTGTTATTTTCGCGATCTTGTATATCGTATACTTTTTGGATTCGCTCGTATATAGTATGTTTTATAGGGTTTTCTAGGATGGAAACTTGCTTCTTAGCCTTGGTAATACTATCTATAGTAGTTGCTTTCTAGCTTCTACTAAGTTATTATTATCAGTTGTTCGGTCGGTTAATATTCTTAGATATAGTAGCTATAAGGACCCTCGTATTACGAGCTTCTCTATCGTCATCAGTACTCAAATACTCGCTATCGCTATTGTATAGATCGCCAGTATTGAGGCTAATATTATTGATTTCTCTCCCTTTACTGAAGCTAATAAAGGAGACTGGTAATAACTATCGAGGTATTGGTTATAGCTGATTTTGTTCCTAACCAGTACTTACTACTTTCATCTCAACCACTTTAGAATAAGGAGTATCCCTTAGCTATATTACCGGTACTGATTTATCCTAGCCGATAGGCCTCTATAACTATACTCCTAGCTCGTTATAGTATACCTATCCTTTCTCTATATATATCTTGAGCTATAGATAGTTACTCTGGTAGTGATTCTCTATATATAGGGGTAAGTTATAGCAGTAGTAATACTTAGTACGAGCTGAGAAAGCGTTGACCTTAAAGTCAGTTGTCTCTTTGTTATAGTTTTGCTTAAGAATAGTATTAGTGATTATATATCGATTATACTGACGCTCTTCGGAAGCTTTCTCGGTATTGTTCTTATTGGCTAGGTTGAATATACCAACAAAGAGTTTTTCGAATATATATATCAAGTCCTCCACTACTGGAGCGACTATAAGTATAGGAGATTTGAGGGTTCGTATAAGCAGCTTCTTCGTATAGTCCTTTACAAGTTCCATTACCTTATTGTTAGTTACTTTGTCTTGCCCCCAGAGCTGTATAATAGTATATTCAGAGTCAATATTGGCTTATACAAACTCGAAGAGCTCGTTGTAATATATACTCTCTAGCTCTTCCAGGTCCACTTTAAACTTGGTTATAACCTACTTGCCTAGCTATTCGGGGAGTTCTATAAGAAAGTATCGGCCAGTATTGTAATCGGAAAGCGTCTTGTATATAATAAGCACTCTAGCTACTTGATTATACTTTTGTAGGTAAGTATCCAGGTCCGACTTGTCTCCAGTATAGTTCTCTTTTGCTTTTATCTAGATATAAGTCTCTAGGAACTTATAGTTGAATATTCGCTATTACTTATCTATTTGACAAAACTCTTTTAATAGTGCCTACTTGAAGGTCGTATAGTCGTAGAAGTCTAAGAAGTACTCTGGTATAAGCTTGATCTGTTCAGCAACCTCTCATTCTGAGAAGCGACAGATTTTTGTATATATTTCGTCTCCGGAGAGTCGATACTCTTCTTTTACTTCGTCCATCTCTTCTAAGAAGGAGATAATATTCCAACTATCAAATACTTTTATTCCGATCATGCTTATAGAGAGCATAGGTTGTCGTAGTATTACCCCTCTGAGAGCGGAGACTAGCTGGTATGGATCGACTATAAGTCGTCGGTTGCGAAGGTCAAAACTACGATTATATTGACCGGGAGGAGGTATATCTGGACTTCTTTCTTTGTTAGTATCTCGGGACTGATCCCCGGTCTCCTTTCCTTTATGATTATAGCCACGATTATTATTACCTTATCCCGAGCCAGTTGCTATAGAGTTGTTTGAGCTATCTCCAGGTAGAGGTTGACTGCCTGATCCAACTATAGTAGGATTAGCTTGGGTTATCGGGGTTGCTATAGAAACACTTCCAAAGATAAGTGCTTTCCCAGCTTCACCTAGATTGGTGCTTATTGTATTGTGAGGATCGAAAAGAAGAGAAGATATTATAGTTGATAATATAAATAAGTCGTTAAGGTCTTCTGAGTTGTTGCGGTAGTTGTTGAAACTTATAGTATTTCTCTTGTTATTGTTTGGGAGAGAGTAGAACAGGTGTAGGTTGATTTGGCTACTCTAATAGCTTGCTAGCTTATCCAAGAACTCTCCCTTTTCTTAGGGCAATATGATTTGTCGTGCAGGACTGACAGGTACAAGTGTCCAATTTGTATATAATCCACTCGGTGAGGTATAAAGTACTACAAACCGAAATATATAGCGTCCGGGTAGTGTGAACCTTCGGGAACAGCTGTAGGAAGTATGATGATATGGCCAGATTTCGGGTACGAGTATAAGTATGAGAAAATGTCTCAAATACGGTATAGACCTTTTTCTGAGCTATTACTTTCTTCACTCCAGCTGGCTCCCTTCTTTCGGTATATACGGAGCAGTATATAGGGATCATGCGAAACATGTCCACTTTCCATATTCAGCTCAGGGATATACTGGTACTCTACTCTCTGGGAAGGGTTTTCCACTATACAGCACGTCCCGATAGGTTTTGAGTACTCAGGCTTATTCGTAGTACCTACCTAGACCTCCTTCATTCCCAGCTTTATATATACCGAACAGGATCTTCCACTACAGATGGAACTTATCGAGAACAGGTACCTAGGTACTGAATCCTCAAAGAGCTCCCTATGTAGGTCACCAATGTAAGAGGCTCAAAGTGAGAATACGTGCATCCCAATAGCACGTATAGCAGGAGATCTAGGTGTACGAAAGAGGTTCAAACAACGTAGGTCGTCAAAAGGTGGGTAAACAGTCAGATAGTTTATAAATAAGAAGGGAAAGCACCTCCTTATAAGGAAGAACCAAGCCCTAATGGCTGGAGCTAGACTAAAAAGGGATGGCTAGCATCCCCACAGTATGCTTCCCGTTAAGAATCACCCCTCATCCGTTCCTCAATTATAGATATAATTTGTCGCTGAGACTTCAATGCTGTATGACAACTAGAACCAACACTTGCACACCAGGTATCAAGCATAACTTTTCGTCTTGCGGACTCATTGAGTCACGGCAGTTGTAAAGCATAGCTTTGATCTAGGTAATCCTCGACGATAGCAGAGCAGCGCAGTCACTTCCCAAGCGCATTGGGAATTCCAAGCACCTGATGGATACTTACATGGCGGAGCGAAAGCGAGAACAACTCGAAGTGGAGCAAGGGACAGAGCCTGAACCAAGACCAACAAAAAAATCAGATTGATACTATAATGCCCCTCTATAACTCATCCTTAAATATCTCCTCACTCCCTTCCTCACTCTCCTCCTCCCCCTCCCCCGGCGGATCTAGCGGGCCCTCCGACTTCTTATCATCATCCCCCTCTACAATCCCCAAAATATCTCTAATCTGGCCCGGGGCGTCGACAACTTCTATTTTCCACCCTTTTTCCTTCGCCAGCTCCTGCATTTCCTTTCTCAATTCTTCAATCATTTTCGGATCGAGATCCATCTTCACCAGCTTCGCGTCGCTCAAAACCTCGACTTCGCCGCCCTCGGCTTGGCTCTTGGCCCGCGCTATCACTTCCGTAGTGGCTTGGTTTTGCGAGCCGAAACTCTCGGGAACGGGCATGCGTTGCCCTTCTTTGCCGATGAAGTGCCCGGCGCCGACGGTGATGCCGCCGATGACGATGGGTTTCTTGACGGCTTCTGTGGCGGCGGCGTCGAATTCTGCTTCGAGAGATTTGAGAACTGAGCGGTGAGGAATTTGATCCTCGGGTATAACTGGTTGGCATGTGATGGAATGGGATTTGTTCTCTTTCGGTGGTAAAAACGCGACGTCACTGCAGAGCCTGGGGGTGTAGACGACCATTAAGTACGAGCATGTCGTAATCTCTTTGATATATCCAATGCGATCCGTGACATGTGGATTGCAGTGGAATTGTACTTCGACTTGTCTTGGTTTGCCCGTGAGATCGCAGACTGTGCCGTCCTCCATTTTCTGCACAAGATAACGAGTATCGCCCTTGACTTGTAATTCTGTCTTTGGCGGTTCTCCTGCTCGCGGCGCCTTTTTCGCTTCTATCTGGTTGCCCCATTCATCTTCTCGCTCTTTACTCTTGGTGGTTGTCGCTTTCCCAAGGACGAACTCTTGCGCGGATGGATCTGGTTGTGGTGGGAATGGTGGCTTGCCCGGTTGAGGCGGGAGTGAGTGAAATTGTGTAATGGCATTGTTGTAGCAGAATGAATAGGACCACCAGCCAGATACAAAATACAGGCAGTCTCCCTCCAGATCTTGTAGTAATTGCCAACCTCGATCTGTAGCTCGTGCTAATTCCTTTTGTTCGGCGGCACGGGCTTCTGCCTCAGACGTCTCGTTGCGGGGAGGGAGAGTAACAATAGGGATGGTGCAAAAGTAACGATCGCCATGTAGCCACATCAATTCGTGGGTCTGAGACGAGGGGTCGACATCATTCTTGGTAAGAGGATCTTGGAGTGGATGCTGGTGGGATTCGATGCTTTTTGTGTCCGGAGGTGTCGGATTATGGATGGATGATTTAGGGCGATGGATGAGGATATTTGCTTCTGTGTCCGAGAGAAACGAATCAGAAAATATTACCTCATACTACGTTTCGTCAGTTGGCTTCATCTTGTAGGTGTTGGTTACTGAGCGCATACCTGAGGATATGCAAGTATATCATCGTGCACACTGAATACACTTTGACTTGCTATTACTATCGGACATGCAGCCAGTAAGGCGGGAATGAATTGACGCATCATGCCATATGGCAATTGCGAATATCAGAAGATCATAAAATCATTTGTAATATTGAAGCTCTGTAGTTCACACTGGTAAAGCTGTCATTATGGAAGCGCCGCGCGGAGACCGGAGATAGTTTCCCCCGATAAGGTTATCGACCGCGCATTTGAGCCACACCCAAGATACCGTAGCAGTAGTAATGTGATACGTGAGTTACTCAATCAACGTGCAAACCCTTATTTGCGACTGCCGGAAAAAGGACAATCGTACTTTGACCGGCCAACGATGCGACGTGCAACAAAAGTACGAAGATCGCCCGAAGCTATGGTCAAGCTCGAGTTCACGTGCTCGATGTTCAAATTGCGATAGTCATTGGCCCAGGGCTGGCCAAGCCCTCCTCCCCAGTCTTCATAAGAGTCCGCCAGTCCGTAATATCGCCAGTCCGCATATCGTGAGAAAACCGCATTTGGTAAGGCATCAGGCCGCAAGGACGACCAGCTCGCTCTGCCAATACTTCATCTAGAAGAGGGAAAGGTGAGACATAGGATTAATCTTAGGGTCATAGATACAGCACCATTGTTTGACGGTCATCGCCGATGGGGCATCGACAAGGCGCGCTTTCCATGACAATCACCAAAAGATTACAAAGTACAAGTCTACAAGATCTTATCATATCTCACAAATGCTGCGTATTAAGTTATGCTTATCCGGTCACTGACTCAGTTCGTTGTCCAGAGTCCAGACCCTTTGGATCTCTACCATCTCACCAGCTGAAACCAATCAAACTATCCGCGAAAGTATCGGGTAGAAGGCGTAAGTATAGACATGGTCGATTGGAGGCCAGCAGCGTATTGGGCATCATGACGTTGTGCACCCCCAACGCGCTTCGTAGATTCGTGGGGAAGATGGTGTGGTGACACTGGTGAGGCATGGTGTGGTGTGGTATGATATCTCCAGAGCCTTCTCGTACCTTACCTTACGTATGTACTCTGTACTGTCCGGGTCTGGTATGAACCACCAGTTCCGTCTGACAGCGTAGGGAATGGGAAAATGCCGCGTATTCGTGGGGTTTGCAGGAAAGCAACCTTGATTAAAGCCTGACATGCAGACTTCCAGAGTCTAGAGGGGCAGACGCGCCCGATTGAAAAGAGGCAGCTTCTCGCGCTACCCTTTGCGGACATCGAAATCTTACCAATCACGAAGCTGACCCGGCTTGGGACGCTGTCGTTGGTTTACAACGCAGAGTCGACCGTTTAGAAAGAAGCGAAGGACGTGATGACTGTTGTCGGAGAGCGGGATAGGGAGGTGGACATCAAGGTTTATTTGAAGTAGGCAACATGTAGTAATCTGGGCGAACCATTTCTGCTTCGACGATGTGCTGGAGCGTATGAGGTGCTGGTACGTGTCGAATCTGTGGTGGAACACGTTTTACGAGGTCAGTGTGAGCGAATGAAGAGGGAAGGATTCGAAACTTCAGATTAATGACCAGCTGGGCGATTTCGTTCGCATTCGAATCAAATTAAGCAAAATTGCGAGGCGAACTAGCGGATGGAGGTGTTTGCCTTTTCACTTTTCTTGTCCAAATCTGGGTGGACTTGTTTCTCTCAATATTGACCAGTCGGGACGAAGCGCAATCTAGAAACATGGCTTGGGATTGGTCGCTTCACTTTCTGGGATTGGGAAAATGGCTTAGTCTCTGGTGCACATCCCTGGGATAAAATTTAATGCACGATTGATCCTGGTGCATAATTCAGTTGAGGTTACCAAATTGGCATGAAGTATCTCCCGCGTTAAGAGCATGGAATATCATTACTCTGTGCGAAGTATGCGCAGTACGCAGTGGGCAGTGGGCAGTATGCTAAGTTTGCAAGGAGAGGGCATCGCCCGATGATACCCTCGACGAGGACTGGTGAATGGGCAAGGTAAGCAAGCACGCAAGCACGCAAGCACGCAAGCACGCAAGCACGCAAGCACGCAAGTACCGACCTGAGCTGGCCTTGGCTTGCGAAGTTGCGAGGTCGTATTATTGTTTGCTCAGTAGTTACATGAGTGACAGAAGTGCGAGGAACACTTTTTAACTTTGAATAGACTTGGGACATGTTCGAGACACGGCCTCAGATAGGCAGCGGAAGAACGATAGATTCAGTCGTGCCAGCATGAGACTCCCGCATCTGATAGGAAACCAGCTCGGATACCGTTCTTCGTCGACCTACGAAGAACAGGCTACGGACGATCCGGACAATGCCGATGATACCGATGATACTGTAACTTGTACAGTGCCGGTACTTTGCAGAGCTCTCGAACAGTCGAAGGAAGCATTATGTCATCTGAAGAAAAAGCAAAGTTAAACTCATGTGGTTTGTACAGAGTGTGACAGAGAGTACTTCGCAAGCCACACTCCTGGTCGGGTCGTCTGTGCTTGGTGCTTTGAGCTTCGTACTTGAAATGAGTAACGCATCGCTGGCGGCCTCTGAAGTCTTGCCCTCGTCCTCACCCTCGCCCTCGGCCTCGCACCAAGCCAAGTTGAGGTTGTACCTAAGTTGAACCATCAGGCTGGCAAAGATTGGCTGTGACTGAGGCTAATGTTGCTAATGTTGCTAATGTTTCCGACTAACCTTACCTAAATTTACCTACGCCATGCCATGCCTTGTCTATGCCTTGTGCTTGTGATTCCCGAAAACTCTGTCTCCACAGCATTTGGACCACGCTTTCCCACGACCACCACCACCATACCATACCACACAGTAATCACAACACAAGCTCGATCAAGACTGCTCCAAGACCAAGACCAAGACCAAGACCACGAATCACTTCATCCTCTTCATTTCTTCCCAAAGAAGAAAGGGTTCACATCCAATATTCCCAAACACCCCTACCCCACATCTCTTGGGCCAATACACAGTCGGAACAATTTCTGTGTGCCTTTCCAAACAAACTAGCATCCAGCAAGCAGCACCACCAGCAGCACCAGCCAGCAGCAGCACCTTCTTCGTACCTCACTCTCACCCCTCTCACTCGTCATCACAAATTGTTTTTCTCATCCCACCCCAAATTCCACTATTCATCCACCCTTCCACTGCCACTCTTCCACCCACGCACCCTTCCACCCATACACTCATCTGTCCATCGATCCATCCACCCTCCACCCCACGCATCCACACCCTCCCAGTCATCCCAAAATTCCCTACCTCTGTCTGTACCGGACAGGGTAGATATCCCAATCCACTTCATCCGTTTCTGCCGTGTCAGCCATATCCCGACAAGATAACTTTCTGAGGCCCATCTTGCGATGTCGCGCTGGCCAAACAATACATAGTTCGCCTTTCCCATCTCCATAATCCTCCATCTCTTGTTTTCGCCTTACTTTATGCCACTCCAATCCTCACTTTGATAACCTTCAATTTCATCCAAACTGAGTGCGAACCATCACCACCTACATCGTTTGTACCATACTACCATTGTCCCCTTTTACCAATTCATACCTCCGTAAGTTATGGATACTACTTTTTACCTTTATGCTTTTCTGTTCTTCTCTCCCACTTCACCGCACCATTGTGTACTACCGCATGGTGACGATCATACCGCTTACTGACTGAGTGAGGCTACAGATAACGTTGCAGCAACACCTCCGTTCTCCACTATCCTACGCATCAGTCACCTAGAGGATATCTCGAGACTACCTAACCACAAGCCGAATAGACACTTGCTATGTCTTCTAACATCCGGATCAACTCGTCGGCGGATCAAGAAACACTTCAGTTCCTCTTGGCACAACAAGAACATATCCAAGCACAGATCGCTTCGCTCACATCCAGTACCACCTCAGCAACCTCCTTCCCACAACACCGGTCGCCAATCTACAAGCAGCAACCATACCGAAGAAACAATGTCCCCCGAAGTATGTCGAGTAGTGGGGCGCCCATGTCCCGCCAGCAATCCTCTGTAGGAGCTCCCCTTCTGGTCCGCACCCTGTTCTGGCTCTAATGATACTTAGGACTGGATTGAAGCTCCTCCTGCTACACGGACCCTCTCACAGCAATCGGAACCGGCCATGATGCGAACACATTCCATGGGAAACACCTCCACACGATCCGGAAAACTTCCTTTCACTCAGACCGGCGCGATGCCCCCACCACTGCAACAAGACGCCCGTCGAGGAAACCCCGCCTTCGAAGCCTGGGTCAACCAAGATCAACCATACAGCTCTTACACCTTCTCCCATCAGATGCCCGCACAACTTCAACGATCGTTATCGCAACGCAAACCTGAATTAGAACAGGTACTCGAGATCCCACAGGTCGGCGAAAACCCCGGCGACTTCCTTTCTCGCAATGGCATCACAGGTGCTGCGACGACGCCTATCTCGATTACACCTTCACCTGTAGCCATGCACTCATCCACACCCATTCGACACCGACTATCACGACAATCATTCAATAACCTACAAATTCCAAGTACGCCTACGACGACAAGCCTTACCGATGCTACCACACTCACCAGTAACATGAGTCGACAAAATAGTCTCTTCAACGAGCCTTTGGTGGAAAGTATTGAAATGATGAAGTTCGATTCGAACAATTCCTTTTCTACAGACATCAATAACTTTGATGATTCTGTTTATCATGTTGCTCCTCAGTATTCCGCTCACCATAGTCGTCAATCATCTGACGAGGAACAGACTCAACTACTTGTTGGGGCTGGTGGTGTTAGCAATGATTCTCAGTTTTCCCTTTCTTTTCCTACTGCCGAAGCGCTTGCTCAATCTCAGTTTCCTGCATCTTTTGGTGAAAAGATGGAAAAGTCACAATCGATTGAAAGTGTTTCATCGACCATGTCATCATCATCTCGAAATAAGCAGCGGCTGCAGGTCAGTAACATTATGGCCGCTGCACGACCTCTCATGCCCAAAGGTGGCTATGAGGATAATTCGATGTCTCGAGTCAACTCGTCACAATCAATGACTCGGCTCGAATCAAAAGATGGGTCACAACAAGACAAAGTTGCTATCGAAAAACGTACTTACCAACGACCAAAACACGAGCGTGTGTTCTGCAAGTTGTGCGACGAACACCCTGACGGGTTTCGTGGTGAGCACGAGCTTCGAAGACATAACGATCGACAACACAAGTATATGGTCAAGAAGTGGGTTTGCATTGAACCGACAAATGGTCAAGGACGTGCGCAGCCGGTGCTGCCACTGTCGAAGTGCAAAGCATGCTCAACACAAAAGAAGAAGTATGGTGCATACTACAATGCTGCCGCCCATCTTAGACGAGCACATTTCAAACCCAAGTCTAAGGGTAGAAGCAAGAACACCAAAGTCGAAGATTCGCAAAAGCGTGGTGGAAAAGCTGGGGGAGATTGGCCCCCAATGTCAGAATTGAAGAACTGGATGAAGGAAGTGGAAGAGCCGGCTTCAGATTTCTCATCGGCCGCTCAGCAAGAGGAGGACGACGACGATGACAACTCGAACGACATTTCAATCGATGAGATCAACCCGACAAGCGAAACAAACTTCGACACCACCTTCAATAACGATCCTTCGATGCTCGCCATCTTCCCTTCGCCAAATACTCAAACTTTCGACAACTTCAACTTCGATAATACCGTGCAGCAGAACATTGATTTATCAATGAACTTCAACGCAGGTCAAACGAACTTTGACTTTAATTCCTTTCCCACTATGAATGACCCAGCAGTGGCATTCTTTGATCCTTCTTCTCTTCCTCAAGTCTTCGACGACCAATCAATTGGCGTCAATGCTGTAAATTTTCCTTATGATCCATCTTTGTCTTTCAATTAGTCTTCTCTCTAATCACATGGTATGGTTCGAGTAAGGTGTTATATTATTTCTCTTTCATACTCTATATTATATATCTTGGCAATTCATTGGTTAGATGAATTGATCTATTAGATAAGGCGGGCGGAAATTTTTCTTTTTCGAGTTCTCTTTCCTACGGGATTATGAGTGATGAAGATCACGGTTGGAATTTTGCTTTTCGGCGTTCACAATGGACCTCTACGGAGTTGTCTTATACTATATTATAGTAATACTTGATTATATACAAGTTTCAATTTTGCTTGCTCGCGGTATTATAAATACCGATTTGGCTGAGGGGGCTGTTGATTGTTGGGACCTTTGAACGATGAAGATGGTTCATTGCCAACAATCTTCTACCCTGTTAACCATTACTTTGTACATATATATATCTTCCTTTTCCTGATGTACCCTCAGTACATCGGTATTAATACTTCTGGTTGATGGGATAGAGCTTCGTCATACCGTACTGTCCAATTTGGTCGTGGTGTATGATAAGTTCTATCCATGTTCATCAACATTAATCGAGAAATATCTTTTTTCGAACTTGACTAGTTGGTTCTCTTGATCTTTGAACTGGCGCTGAGGAGAGCCTTTTCCTCATGATTTTCGTTCTGTGTGAGGCAGGAAAGCAAGATGGATATTTACTCTGATATATGAACAATACTTTTTGTTAACTTCTCTTTCTCTTTCTTGCAGGAAGTGAATCGTCTCCCTCCACCTGTTGGTTAGAGCACTCACCTCACTTACTCACTCCGTCCCTCCGTCCCTCCCTCCCTCACCTGCCTCACCTGCCTCGCCCACTTACTATCTGCGATTCATCTACCTTACAAGAGTTTCCTTGGAGCCTTCTCTCTTCTCCTCCCTCACCGAAACGATTCAGTCGCGGATTGAAAAAAAAAAAAGTAACTATCTTTTAGACACTGAATTCTGGATGGGGCTCCAGCGTCTAATTGCCTGCGTGCTCTGCGGGGTGGAATGGGGTGTATGTATTTCCTGAGTTGGAGTAGTGTGGGAGTGGTGTAGTCTTTGCGCATAGTAGTAGACGCTGTTGGATGTGATGTGTCGGGGAGTGGGGTGAAGGGGTTCGGTTGGGTGATAGGAGCAGTGTTAGGTAGATGCGCATGAGAGTAGATGATTCAATTCACTATTCAGGAGTTGCGGTTACCAGATCTAACTGAATATACTATAGGCCAGCAGCGCACATTGACGGAAGCCTCCTTTTCTCCTCGCTACACTATTCGAGCTCAGGAGTTCGAAAAACATCTCAGAAATTGTGAATCGTAAGAAATATAACTTCGATCTCGAACTGCAAGTACATATTCGCTTTCTCGGCAGTGGTAGCGAGCATTTTGTGAGCTTTTTGAATATGATTGCTAATGGATATTTTCGATATTTCTGCTTGGAAAGCTGCTGAGTTATTTTCGATATACAGAATGCAATGAATTCAATTATCAACGTTTGCAATTATCATATTCATCAAATGGATGATGCTCGCTGAATAAGTCGTGAAGGGCGGCGGCGGTCAGATGAAAATGCATGGAGCCATATGTGGGGCAAGGCTATGACTTTGTTCGATTGCGAATTGCTGATTCAGGGTCTCAAAATCATTTACAATCAGACGAGCGCACTCCCACCAATCATAATATCCCCTGACCGAGGCGCACCAGCCAGATTCTTCATAATCCATTCTGCTATTGGCCAACTCGTCAAGAGCTTTGCACCGAGGTCCTTACTCAGAAATCCATAAGCAATCCGATAAGCAACACAAAGCCCAATTTCATTATCAAGCAAGCTACAGCTCTTCCAAAATAGTATTTGGTTCAAGAGCATTCTTTTTCCTTCTTTGTTCTCACTTCGAAGCTCCATTCTTGTGTCCTATATAAGATTCTCAGTATATATATCCCCCTCATGAAGCTATTTCTCCTCACACTCTCACTCATCGTTGCGATATCCTCGATCTTCTTCAACCGGGAATCAATTCGAGAGACCTTGTTAAATCAGCTACACATCTTCACTACAAACAGCAGCGGCACAATTCCATCTTCCAGGACTATTCATCTCCCAAGATTTATTTCCCCTTCTTTTTTTGCTTCTAAAACAGCAAACATGACCACTCCACGACCCATCCAAAAGGTCTTCCTCGCACGAGAACAAGCCGAGGGAGCAGGCGCACGAGTGCGTCGCTCAATCGGTACCGAGAATCTTAAGAATTTCTCACCCTTCCTCATGCTCGATCATTTCAGCATCAAGCCCGGTGCAGGCTTTCCCGACCATCCTCATCGCGGACAGGAAACGCAAGCTACCACCCTACGCCCCTTCCCTCCCATCAATTGCACGCATAAAACTAACCCTCCTCCCAGCATAACCTACCTCCTCCAAGGCGGCGTCGACCACGAAGACTTCGCCGGCAACGCCGGCACCATCGAAGCCGGAGACCTGCAATTCATGACCGCAGGCAAAGGCATAATGCACGCCGAAATGCCGCGCCAAAACCCCGACGGCAGCGCCAACGTCGGCATGCAGCTATGGGTTGATCTGCCCGAGAAGCTAAAGAAATGCGAGCCGCGCTACCGCGATCTGCGCGCGAAAGAAATTCCAAAAATCGATATCGACGACGGGAAAGTCCATGTGAAGGTCATATCGGGAAAGAGTCATGGCGTCGATAGTGTCCAGGAGTTGGCGTATACGCCGGTGTGGATCTTTGATATTGAGATTAAACCGGGGGGGAAGATCGAGCAGGAGGTGCCGGTAGGGTGGAATGCGTTTGCGTACACGCTGAGTGGGAAGACGTTGTTTGGGAGTGGGGAGGGGAAGAGGAAGGTCGATCAGTACTTCAATGTGGTTTTTAAGCAGGAGGGGCATGTAGTGAATGCCGAAGTGGAGGAGAGTGCTAAGGAGAGTGCTCGTTTCAGTAAGTACTTTCTCTCATTAGATCTTCTTCTGTCTCTGGTGCTATTTGCGCACTCTTTGTTGCGGCTGGATCTCCCAACTCCATGCAATCTAACCTTATTGTCGCGTCTAAAATACAACTCAATCTCGTTCAGAAAAACAGGAGGACATCTAAGTGGATGTCTCCTGCAAAAAAAAAGTTGTCTGTATTCTCAAAAGAAGCCAAAAGATTATGCGTTCGCCGGGAATCGAACCCGGGGCCCATCGACGCTGTATCCAAGTTATTGGATATATGGCAACGATGGATTTTACCACTAAACCACAAACGCTTGTTGTTGAAGCAGACCTGCTTATTGAGTAATAAGTAAGGAGATGGAATGCAAATTTGGAAAATGTTTGTGCGATTGCCCCGCACTAGTCATGCAAGAAGGGCCTAGAACGCCGAAATCGGATGTGGAGCCGAGGGAAAAAGGGGACCTCGCGAGTTTTGTGGGGCTCAATTATTCTGGGCAGTTCTTGGGTGGTACAGCATTCCTGTTGATCAAGCAGTTGACGTTATGTCTGCTTCATTAAAACATATCTGAAACATCCCCATTTCTTTATCGATACTCTATGCCACCTTTCTCTCTTTCCTTTTTCGCTGCTCAAGACAATATCGGTCAAGAAAATATACTAACACAAACGCAACAGTTCTGGTTGCCGGTCAACCCCTAGATCAAAAAGTCGTTCAGTATGGACCTTTTGTTCTGAATTCGGAAGAGGAGGTTTATCAGGCGATGATGGATTTCCAGACTAAGACGAATGGGTTTGAGAGGGCGAAGGGGTGGAGAAGTGAGATTGGGAAGACGATGGTTGGCTAGAGAGGTTGTGGGATGAAAGGGAGAGGAGTGGATAATGGTCAGTCGGTGGTATGGAGGTAAATGGAAGAGAACAGAAAGGGTGGAGTTGGCTGCTAGATGGTGGAAAATGGAGTTTGGTGTTTGGGTCTTGGGTTATGAAAGAATTGATGTATGGATTTGTTCTTGAATGATTGATTAGTTGATTGGTTGATTGATTGATTGACTGATTTAACAACGAATAGTAAAATAAAAGTATATGGATTCCAAAATGATACTCTCAAATACTCGACTTATCTAACGCCAACCTGATCGCAACCAACGAATATCAAGCACATCTCTGAATGAATCACTGCACCTTCGTGTCGAACAGTATTACATACTCAACTCTACATGTCCCTGTCCGAATTACTAGTAGACCCATTGAGCCATAACACCTCCGGTAAATGCGCCCAATCCAACTGGTGGCGCAAACCGCGTTCATCCTCTCTCTTATACCGGCTCTGCTCATCCAAACCACCCCCAGACTCCACATCAAATCCCCACCCTCTCCCCATCGGTCCAGCCCCCCAAATCCCCCTCTCGACCTCCTTCCGCGTACGCTCCACCCCCCTCAGCTTCTCCTGAAACCCAAAAAGAACCAACCGCGTAGCACAGTTCTGTAATTTATCACCATCATCTCTACTAACAGGCGGACCCTCTCTATAGAATTGTGCCGCAGCTTTGTTCATAACTGCCGCGAGGGAGTTTTAGTATTGATTTTTGAGGAATAGTAGTTGTGTATCGATGGCTTGTAGTTCGGGTGTGATGATGGGTTGGGGGTTCATGTAGAATTCTGGGGGTGTGTGCTCGATGGCTGGAGCGAGATCGATCTTGTGTTGTCTTTCGAGGGATAGGAGTGGGAGGGCGTAGTCTTCTAGAGTGGGTTTGAAAAGGGGTGGAAGTTCTGCGAGGGAATCTGGTGGGTCAAGGCGGTTGTGATGCTGATGTTCGAGTAGCGCTGGTTGATTGTCATGGTCTGGTCTTTTGGGCTTTGGAAAGGGCAAAGAGTCTTCTTTGTGGGATGCACCCGGATCTGTGTTAGATGCATCTACGCTTGGATGTCCGATAGTATCATCTATGATATCTGATCCAGTGGACGATCCTAGCCCATCTGCATATATCTCTTCCTTGATACTTCCCCCTCCAGGCAGGAACGAAGTGGTTGACGCGGACATAAACTCAATATGTCGGTCCGCAGTCAATCTAACGGCTCTATTAGTGTAGGAAGTGTCTATCGGGGTATGATAGGCCAAAGGATTTAGGAGCTCAAAGATGTGCATAGCCTCTTGCAGACCTATGGTTCGAATTTGACGAGTCTGAAGGAGATTAGAAGGAGCAGAGTCGCGGACGGCCGTCAGTCCAAGATTGTAAATTAATGCAAGCTCTACAGGTGTAATGAAAAGGAAGTAGGTTTCGTCCCAGTTGAGTGTATGAGTAGATGATAAATGAACAAGGGTGAAAGTGAACGATGCAAAATAACATATAGCATGAGTATATCCGCACTTGTGAAGTTGTTGAGATTTCAACATCTGCTCTGGCATGGCTGTGAGACATGGCGAATCGTTGACACCAAAAAGTGAAATTATAACGGTGGCTGCAGCTCTACGCAGTCATGTGATATATCCGGAATATATGTCACAATCTGCGTGCAATTTTTCTGATGATTGAGACTCCCCGATTGACTATGAATTCGATGGATAAATGCTGGAAAACTATTACCCTGCTTCCACGATTCTTGGAACATCTAGTACTTCTTATCATCTTCAGTGTATATCACCCCCTCATTTACCCCATTCTTGGCGAGAAGTCTTCAAAGTTCCCAAATACCTGTCTACCCATACTGTATATAGCCTGCATTCTGTGCTCCACTTCGCCTAATGTCACCGCGAATACTGGTGCGCTGCCCGGGAACCAATGCGCAAAACTATCATGTGTAAGACCATCTTCAATCTCTTTGTCATGATCCTCGCGTGAGCTTGTGTACAGTTTGGACAAGCGTTGAATGGAGTCTTCAAGACGGCCCATGTTTTTCTCCCATTCTATTTTCAAACCAGTACACGTTTCAGACGGAGGCTGCATGGTCAGTGACAGATCAACTGAATCTGACTGAATAGATGCAGTGCTTTACCTCTTGTGTTTTCAGGAACTCTAAGAGTCTGTTTGAGAGGCCAATTAGCTTCTATGTCTCTGGAGGCGTTGAGTACCCGGCTGCACTTACTTTGGGTAGTATTCTGGGATTGTCATGGATTGTGACATTTTGTCTTTTTGATGTTGATTTTTGTTTTGACTTGGCTCTCTAAGATTGAAAGGAGGTGATGGAAAATCAGCAGAGGTTGGGTTAACATATCGACTGATAAACAGTTCGGAAATTCATTGTATGTTTATAATTTTCGTTAATCCAATGATCTACAAATATAAAGTAGTCCGCAGTACAGTACGTACAGAAGGTGTGGAGTCATGAGCCGTATGTTATACACGTCGCACATGGCACGGCAGGCAACTATAAGTGGGTAGCTACTATACGTACCGAACGAATCATACATGCTTCCGCTTGAATGGAATTTTGCCCAGGACGATCTGTTGCGATCAGATATCCAAGTATCTCAGATATCTACCCATATGAAGTACACCGACCGCAACGGTTTCACATCCAGAAATAGACCTGCAGAAAGGCTGCGAACCTACCCACTGAGTGGGTTGGGTACCCGCCGGGTTGGGGCACCCATGGTTGGGCTATAGGGGCTGATTTGTACCCATTGGATAGGAAAACCCACCCATGGGTACCCATTGCGCAGATCTCAATGGTAATGGAGAGAAGATCGTGGGGAAAAGGAGCTTCCTGCCTGTCATAATGAAAATTTGCCAAATTTTCATCTTCAAGGGAACAAGAATCTGCGCTCGCAAACTACAGACTTTTGCACCGAGCCAAATTTTCAGCTTCAGCGGGAACAACTTCAAACAAGCATCTAGTATCTGAGCATTCAAGAACCTAGCCCTGGGAAGCCAGAGGTCGTCCGAAAACACAAAAAACCCAGTATCTGGACTGTACGGTTGACATCATGAACCATCTTGCACCGTAAGTCTACCGCATGAATGGCGCTCTCCACAGAGTCCACACGGATGCAGCCGCTTCTCCACGTCGGCAGACATACTGGAGTGTGCAGTCCGAACCAGGCAGACCCAAAGTATTTACTCTTTGCAACTATCTTTGAGGAACTCCATCTCCTTTACATCATGATCGACGTCGAGCTGCTGAAACTTTTACTTAGCGATTCATCGGCGAATTTTCATCGGCGGTGCAATTCCTCCCGATTTTTCGAGCCTGAAATATCGAAAGTCCAAGACTATTCTCAAGCTTGTTGGTGATTTTTGGCTCGTAAATCTATGATAGCCCGATGAATACAGAGTGTGCAAATCGAGCCCTTGACCTCGAGGTCTCAACTCGTTCGGAGAGTCGGCTGTGCCAGTGGTAAATCCAAATCCGAGAAAGCGAACAAGCGCGGACGAGCAAGAACGAAAGGTTGATGCCAAAATGAATTCAATCTGAGTGCTATTTCCGAGTGGATATTTATCTCAAGGCGAAATCATCCGTGCAGCCGCATACTCATGACTATACTCGTGGCCTTGTGGACGTCGAAACCCAAGGTTAAATCCACACAAAGAGACGTTTTGAAAATAATCGACTCTATCGCTTTTTTGACGGTGGACTTAACGGGCGATACAGTAAGAATACCTGGCACAGCCAGCCTAGTAAGGCACAGTAGAAGCTGGGCAAGGGGATGCAGTCGTTATCTGAAAATTTCGCGACGATGATTCGTCAACCTCCCAATATGTATCTGCTCAGCCCAAAACTGCACTGAGCAGATAGGCTGCCTGTCATCGTTGCAGGGTTGCGCAAGGGCGGGGTATGCTGACCCTTGACGCCCGACAGAGGCGTGGTTCATGATATATCAACGGTCTATCGACAACATTCGGGATCAATCACAGCCTACTGTGTTTGAAATAATTTTCTTCTCCTGATCCAAGTGTCACGATCCGCAATTCGTACGCTTGGTTTTCAAAGACTAGTCTACCTCTCAATCCTAGCGACGACAGTCATCCAAACTTTTCGTACACTCTCAGCCTTGCAATTATTGAAATCGTGTAGCAGGCAGCCATGCAGATCCCGATATCCCCAAACTCTTCGAACCGCCGTGCATTCAATCCAAGTAGGTCATCCAAGAGAGATATCGACGCCGTTGAACAGGTTGAAAAATTTGACCCCCAGCCCACTGGTGACCACACCGTCAAATATGAGGGATCAGGCTGGAACGCAGATACAGAACTCGGCTCCAATCCATCCGCTGCGTCAAATGTGCCGGCTCCTCTTGCACGTCGAAAAAGAATGACAATCGAGAATATGTGTACAGAAGGAGATGGAGCAACCGCCGAATCAGGATCTGAATTCAAGACATTCAGTGCGTCTTCATCGAATGTTCACTTAGAAAACGGCCCAACTATCAACAACACTCGTGAGGCTGAACAAGAGTATGAGATGCAGCTCCTACTGTTAGAATTGCAGTCTATAAAGCGAATTCAAAGCACTCTAAAGGAGCAAAAGCAGCAGGAGCAATCCAGAAGATCGCAGACACTTTCACCAACGACTGAGGTCGGAAACGTCACTCCACCTCTACCTCCTCAGTCACATGAATATCAAATCTCTTCTGAACATCAACCGACGTCCTGGGAGCAAGAAAGTTCTAACAGCCTCGGTCAATATCACCAGGGAGAACAAAAGAGCGTTGCAGGTACAGTCCCTCGAATTCCGCAGACGTGGGACTATCAGACATCCACTTCCTATGATTTCAATCAGGAACAGTTCGCGCAAGCTCGACAGCAAACGTTCCAGCTGCAACAGGCTCGGGTTCAAGAGGATACGGCTTACGAACAACGATTGAACTACATGGAGCAGCGGAACAAGGCCCAGTTGCGAGTACTGCTAGCAAGCAGAAAAGTAGAGGACCACAACCCAAACGTCCCACACAGCAATTACCCAGTTCAAATCGACTGTTCGCACGAGCTTAAAGAGTTGGAGCAGCAAAACAAGGCCCCTCGGGAAGCGGCGGCGCGCAGAGAATCAGAGAACCATAACCCAAACTTACAGCCCACTAACCACCCAGTTAAAGTCGACAATTCACAGGAGCTTCCAAGATTGGAACAGCAAAATAAAAGCAATCATGTCTCCTACGAACAGGAGATGAGGGCCTTGGAGCAGAAAAACAAGGCTCGTCGGGAAGCGGCGCGCAGAGAGTCGGAGAACCATAATCCAAACTTCTCTCAAACTAATTACTCAGTTAAAGTCGACTACCAACGAGAGCTTGAGGAGTTGGTCGAGCAGAATAAAAGAAGACGCCTGACGAAACAGAAAGGTATCGACAGTCAAGAAGCGAATCCAATTTCATCTACCACTGAGCCTGGACACGAGACATTAGTTGATGAATCTGAGGATTTAGAGGCGATTGAGGCGCAGATACAGGTGCTTCAGAAGAAAGCAGATCGTCTCAGGAGCTTGAAGCGCTCGCATGCAACATCTGTGCTTCAATGATGAATTTCGGGTGAGGATCTCCATTCTGTGAGGAGGGGATGCGTGTTTGTTCGGTACGACTCTTTTTTAGGTTTTTTCTTTCCGATCGCAGAAGGCACGTACGCAAGTAATACTGAGAGGGCATGTCTTGCAGTTTTATACCTTTATTTCTTTCTAGTCTATTGAAAGCTCAGAACGCGTCGAAATTTCCCAATGGTCACGATCGAGTTCGTGTTTACAGATGTAGAAAGCGAGGATAAATTAGTGCTACTGTACTGTACACCTGGTCGTTGGAAGCAGAGTTTTGTCCGCAATCAATTGAAACATTTCCATTCCTCCCACATCAGGTAAATCGTCATCATTTTTAATCTCAATAATTAATCCCAGCTGTGCCTTTCTTTCATTACCTCACTCTGAAGTCTTCCAGTCCTCGCATAACCCCCTCATCAAACTACCTATGCTCCCCGCCAAGCCAAGCGGCGTCACGGCAGGCACTTTCGGACCGCGAAACACAGGGAAAAATAGCGCGCACGTAAAATCATCTTTCAGACACCAAACAATTTTCGATAAACAGGAAAAAGGTCTACAGGCAATCTTCTAGACAAGCTTAATCGGGCCGGCCGTGGGACCACGTTAAGTCGCAGTTGCTGAGCTGAGACGAAGGATCGTGACCGGGCTGAGACTTTGGTGGCCCGTACTGGTAGATGGGAGTAGATTCGGGTAGAACTTACATATTCTAGGAATAGCATAAAGCAGAAAAGTGTCTACAGGTAGTCAGGAAAATTCAGGCTCCAGGACGTTAGTTATTCAAGGGTAGAGGTCTTGTAATGTGAGGATTTAGGCGAAGTTGCGGGGTGTGGGGAGTGGGGGAGCCGAGCCCAGGGAGATCGGCGGCTAGAATATAGTATAGGGCTGAGGTCCATGTTCGGGACAGGAATGGTCTAGATTTGGGACATAAAATGGCATCTTCCGATCCCTAAATTAGACTTATTTTTTGGCTTCTGATGTCGGCCGGTGGCAGTACAGAAAGTTGGGTGGCTGACTAGAGGTACTGTATCCCAGGTACGGAATTCCGCGCATAAGGAATGGAAGCGACGTGACAGATTGTGCACTACTACGGGGAGAGAATGATGGAAATGAATGGTCAGTAGTTCTGAACCGAACATGGTTACAGCTCACTGAGATTTAGGGGCCAACAATCAGCTCAGTGTCAGTTGCGCAAGGTTAAATTCTATTCTAAATTACAAAAAATCTCTGACAAAAATCCATCGCGTCATAAACACACATATCCACCCAGCTTCTTCCAACCGTCATCTTCTTCCAACCTCAGTCACTCCTATCCAGTCCCAGCTTTGTATGAAATTTCTGTCTATTTCACCACCTCACTTAAACAGCAGGCACCAACTTACCAGTGGGATAGTCGACATTCCAGACTGTCAAATTCGTTGTAGCTCCGCCTGTATTCACTGTATGGTAACATTGCGGGTTCTTTCCGTCTACACTGCATGGTTCGTCATAGCCAATCGTGCAAGTTGGCGTCATGATATTCCATAAGCCAATATTGGTGGAGACCCACGAGCCCGGCTGTGCAAGGCACTGCTGAACATAATTCCCACCAGTGCCTGCGCTAACGGGGAGCTTCTTGTCCGGATTTAAGAGAAGTGCTTGACAGTTCGAGTCCGTCATAGGAATTGTACTATAGGTTACATCAATTCCTCCACCTGCATAAGGTGTCTCGGTCGCCAATACGCCCTTGTAAAGGTAGTTCCATGCGTTATAGGAGACATCGTGAGCAGGTGGTTTGTCGTCATAGGGTTCAGACTTATCGACACGGAGAACGTAGACCTCACGAGCACCGTCCAAGGTGCTCAGCTTGAGGCACATGGACTCGCCGCAGTCTACAGGTGAGGGCCAGTATGCGACATGATTGGTATCGATCTTACATCCTAATATACCCATTGAACTACTGTAATAAGGATGAGGAGTAATAGAGACGGGAATATTGGATCCTATCGGCAAAGGCGCGGTACTTGCTAGTGGATTTGTTTGCCCAGTGGTGTCTGGGAGAGCTGCGCCAAATGCGACCGATGCCAATGCAACAAACGATACAAGCTGTTGGAGCATTGTGGAAAGCTCGAAATTATCGGTAGTATCTTGTTCTTAATGATATTTCCAAGTGTAGATCCTTGTATGGACAAGTTTCAAAGATTTGCAATGAGTATGGTAGAGAGCGACTGTGTGAAAAGAAGGACCAGCAACTTTTCGAAAAACGAAAAATGAATGTAAATGGGTGATTGAGAGGTTAAAGAATGGAGATAATGGAGAGACCATTATCATTTTATAGAAACAAAAATGCCCATACGATGTTCTTGGGTAGGTATATCTTGTTGTAAACAGCCGGGCCACAAGGCTGTGAACCTTCTCGACCTGGTGGCTCACCATTTAGCCGGGTCGTGGCATTTATGGTTAAATGAGAGAGGTTGAGACTGTCTTTGCAGGATTCAAAGGAATGTCAATCATTAATCGACCAGTACTTGTAAATGACCAGAAATAGACGGTTACGAGATGTTGATGCCTCCCGAAACAGTAGCGAGTCGAACCGGCTCAGTCAGTAACAAATAACTCGTTGTTACTCTGCCCTACCTGCTGCTAAATCTTTCCTACAGATTCTAAGTGCTGACAGGCACCAAATGTGCCAGTGAGTCTATCTCAGGTATCGCAAAGCATCGGCGGAATGACATTGGTATCACGTGACAGTCATCTGCTCTTGCATCTCTTCCCATCCATTTTTTTGTAAAAGTTGGCGACGCAATACCATCATACTAAGTATTTGCCAGTGCTGCAGATGATCTGAAATGTTACAATATTTTCCGGTGGGAGGATATTTGGTTCCAGACAGCCAAAACTATTTGTGTGGAGGAGGAAAAACACAATCTTTCTACATCAAGAAGGAACCTGAAATTGTGCTTCCCTTCTATAACGCTTTTCGTTCCGGTCTTTTCCCACATTCAATTCCGAATTCCTAGATTCTCGTCAGACGACTGGCCATAAAACTCCTAACTGCAATCACCTCGTGCATCTCCTCTACTTCGTAGTACCCCAAATCGTAAACTCTCGTATAGCTTCAAGAGGCAATCGTGTATCGTGTAAGTACACCGGGTAAATCATTTGCGCAATAGCCTACTACCATGCGAGAGTGAGACTAGTGCACCTCTGCCATCCACTGAGTTGGCGAGGTACCAAGGCTGGCTGATCTGCTTGCCAAGGCTGCACAACCGCGGGGTAAGAGGAGTTCTTCGCTGGACCTGCGTTATTTAAGAGTTAGAATACGAGATCGGTAATGCAAGATGTCAGATTTTGTGAGTGCATGTAACGCAACTTTCAATAAACGCTCTCTTGGCTGCCGCAGCCATTGACTAATGAACTCCCCGAATAGGACCGTAGATGCAGTAAATGATGACTGCGTATATTGCAGATAAACGTCGTATTCCGAATATCTAAATGTATTTGAGGACTGCTTTCCGCAGAAGTCTCTGAATAAGCAGCAGGTATTCTCCTCTTTGAGTTCGTCTTTTACTTGCTCTTGACCATGAAGTTTTTCAGTTCATACGCCGTTGTTCTTTTCCTCGTTGCGAGAGGTCAAGCAGCATTCAAGCCACCTATCAATAATACACTAGAACACGCCGTTGAGACTGAATGCAAAACATGCCCGTATAGTCTTTGTACCAACAAAAAGTTTTACGAATACGACACACAAGTGACCTTGGTATGTTGGACTTCTGGCACCGTCATTGACGGGGACAGGTAAGTGATGGATCGACACCAAATGAATGGCTAAGAGAAATGCTAACAGCAATGCAAGTACGTGGCTGAGGACAACCGATGATTGCTATGTCACTCAGTATGACCTGACTGACTATGCCGGTGAATGTTCGTGTTCACCTTGATATGTGAAATGGAAGCGTACTAACGGCTTATCCATCGCAGACGAAACCGACTTGAGTTTCTGTGGCCCAGAGTCCACTGAGGAGCACATTACATATGACTCAGCAAGAACGAAATACAATACAGAATGCAATATCTGTGACAACAACTCAAACTGTGAAGTGATCAAATATATCAAATACGGAACAGATATTACCGTCACCTGCTGGACTGATGAAGGGGCTTTGGTGATTGATGATAGGTATGTTCTTCTTTTTGAGGTAATCAGTCAACAATGAGAGACTAACACCGAACAAGCACCTGGCTCAAAACCACGGACAACTGCTACGTTGCGCAAATCGGCCTTGAGGATCCTGCAGATAAATCTGTTCTAGATAATTGTGGCCCAGTAGGATTCGTACAGGTTAACTACACCTACCCAGAAAAAGTGAAACAACGATCACCATCTCCGGTACCAGTTCCTAAAGCCGAGAAAGAGCTCGAGAAGCGTTACCTTCTCAACATCACCGTTGGAGAAGACTATGCTGCATGTCACAGCTGTGCAAATACAACCTGCGAGGTTGAGAGAAGATATCCTTTCAATCATGAGGTGATAGTGCAATGTTATCTTGATGCAGGATTGCCAAGCCCGAATTCGACGTACGAGGAGGCATATTGGTACTTGACAACGGATTTCTGCTATGTAAGGGAGCTTGACTTTTGGGAGAGCTTGTTCGACCGTGAGTATTTCCTAAAAGATGTTACCCAAAACCAAGTCCCGTTTGCTAACGAGGATAGAATATCGATTCCCGGCATGCTATAGATTCGACAATGGTGGAAATCCTAACGGTGACGATGAGTAAGTGGGGAGGACGGAAATGCTGCATATATCGCGAATCTGTGTGGAGGTCCGTCAAGGATGCTCCCGAGTCCAGTAGGTAGCATCTAGGATTCTAATGTATTATACGAAGGATTGGTTAGTCTAATCTTCAATAACCATCGTCACACCATGAGTATCTATCTCCGTAAGTTCGTGTAAAATCTCTCCATCGTCGCGGCGTGAATTGAAGTGAAGTGAAAATAAAGTTGGTTCCAAGGACTGCAGTGGGAAAGAGGGGCATTCGTTACGCCTTAGTGACGCATTAGTAAGCAGTAGAGAGCTTCTAGTGAATGTTTCACCATACTTTCAGCGTCCGGAGCGTATGTCTAAAAGACTATAGTACATATAGTTTGAAATAACCATTTATAGAATAAGAATCTGAGATCTAATCGTCACGCATCGAAAAGGTAGTGACACACATGCCACTCAGTGGCATGCGTCATTGAGTATGCTATATATACACACGATGGCAGGCTCATTAGTCCTAGTACCTTGGTTCAATGAGTAATCCCAGATGAGATTGACGGACATAGAATGATTCTTAGTTTTCCATCGGGGTCTGGTATTGCTGTATGGTTGTAACGAGCCCAATTCTATTTGTCGCACCCTTGAAGTTCCTCTTTTTTAATATCAAAACTACCGGTGACGGGTTTTAAATTTGGGAACTTTGTTGTCTTTGGTGTGGTAACTATACTTTCACGGCCTGTATCAAAACCGGTATGGATTATTCACATACAATAACCAAGTTAAATTGATTCGTGCCTTCAGATGTCGAGGTTTTCCTAGGGTCTCCTGGAATGCCTCGACCCTTCCCAGTTCCTTCCTTCTTCTAACGCCATTTTCCGCACCGCAAACTACTCCCTTAATCTCTATTAACCTAATTTGGTACCCATTTCATCTCTCCCACGCCAATCTTCTTTCCTTTCCACTCCTCTGGCACTTCCTTCCGTTTGTTTTCAGGCAGTTCAATCACATCTTCAGCAAACCCCTCGAACACAAACCCGCATTTTTCAAACACCCTGCTACTCGCTTTGTTGTAAGCCAAGTACGAGCCATACAGATGTTTGACGTTCATATGTGGCACGAAGAATTCCTTAATTACGGTTGACAGAACAGCTGGCATGACCCCCTGACCATGATATTCTGGCACTACCCAAACTGCAGAGTATCAGATTGGTTTTTTTCTGAACACAAAATAAACTGAAGCCGAGAATTGGATGCCTCATGAAAAGCAGGAGCAAGTCGTCTCGAATAACAAAAGTGAAAGTAGCACTTACACCCAACTTCATACTCTGTCTCCGGATCTCCTGCCTTTCTTGCGTTGTTGATCTCGGTCAATCTCGTGGCCTCCTCTTGACTGCCAACCATCTCTTTTAGATAAGTTCTCCTCCTGACGTCGAACTGGCCCAAGAATTTTTGCTCTCCAGTCTTTGGATCTTCCACCCGGATTGTCGGGAATGGTACGTGTGTTCCCACCCACTTGGTCTCTCCTCTCTCCTTTGCAATCAACGCTTCGAGCAATTCTTCTGAAGCAAGCTGGGCACTTGGAGCAAGAACTTCATTGAAGAAACCGTCGAATGATTCTTGGGTGTAAGGGTACGGTGGACCCATGAGGACCATGTAAAGAATAGGGTCGTTCAACCATCGGATTGAAGTAGTGTTATCGGTTCGCCGTGGTTCAGTGAGAATGATGTTTATACTTGGATGCGGCACACGGAGAGTGGGTTGCCATTTTATCGCGGAAGTAGGCGTGGAGGATTCCATTTTCAGAAACCAATATCACTCTAAATCTCACGTTGGAGACTGTATTCGAATAAAGGAGAGAATGAAGAACATCTACATCTCGGGGAAATGGGTTCTGTATTTATACAACAGATATGAGTGGAATACAAATGTAGCAAGAGTCATCGCCGAACCCCAAAAAATATGACTCGAGGCTCGAGCTGATAGCTGCGGTTCGAGCCGAGCTGACATTTCAGGGGTCCATGCCCAGCCACTAATTAGTAGCATAAATGGGATACGAGCTACGAGCATCGCCGTTGCAGCATGTAGAATTTCATGCAACCCCCACTCTTCCCATATCTTCAACGCAGATACATCAACAAGTAGCGATAATGGAGCCAGTGCAAAGATCTCCGGCAAACGCATGATACAACGTCGCTATAGGAAGGTATCGATAATGTTATGTCTACTAGAAAGGCAGAACGGAGATAGGAAGGAGAAATAGGTGGGATCGAGTGTACTAGTAATACCCTCTCTCATACCTCTCAGTATCACATCGAAGGATGTTTTTGGGATAAAATCTACTTAAAACTTCGATATTCAGCCTCTCGATATTGAGATAATAATTAAAAATCATACATCAATCACACTTAATTCCAAAAGAAATGTCAACCAGGTTCGGAATCACAACGGTACCATAAACGAATACAAGCGGGGTGCCACACAAAGGGTAGATCCTGATCTTGCAATTAGTTCAGGACAAAGATCTCCCACATCGAGCTCATTCAAAGGAACAAAGTATGCTTCCATGAACACCGCTTGTGGAATCAGCAGACAAAGAAACATCTTTCGTCATGACAGCCGTGTCTTCAATCTCAAAACTTCCAGCAATGGTGTTACTACACCTAGTCCTGAAGTCACAGCACACCAAAGCTGGTGCTGCATTATCATTCTACGATGGCTAGCTCAAGCGATTATGATCCCATGGAGCACGATGATGATCTCTATGGAGTAAGTGACGACGAACTGGAACGGCGACGAAATGTCGTTAGAAACGATTATAGGAACGAGCAACAACAACCTCCGAGTCAGCACGAAGGAGATGGAGATATTGAAGATTACGACGAATATGGCGATGCTAAGGAGGAAGTACCGTCCTGGTATATTCAGATCCTCGATAGTCTACACGGCCTCGACCACCTTACCCAACAAGCTCTGGTTGTGACTGGAGCTATCTTCACCATTTCCTTGGTCATGGTTATCGAGAGTTATCACAAACCTATATCAGGAGCATTCAATAGACTTGCAAACGCAGTCATCTATTTCAACTCTGGCTTTGCAACTATCCTAGGCAAAATTGTCGATACCGTCATCGATATCACGTCTGCTCGCACCTTGCCTTCCTCTCTCGCCAACCGATTCGCATCCCTGAAAGCTATCATGAGCACAATCTCCCAATACCGCCCTGCCATACCCGATTTCTCCGAAATGTGGAAAAGATTTGTCGGTTCATGCTCGGCATTAATTCCAAACCACATTCCTCTGCTTGATCTCCCTGACCCGTCAAGACTGAGCGAAACAGCTAGGCAATTCTCTACCACGACTGCTTCATATACACTACCAGCTCGAGCCTATCTATCAACTCAATGGCAAATTACATCGACAGCAGCTACCTCCTATCTATCCAATCAAGCATCCGCCTCCGCGCTAAGAATATGGCGGACAATCGTCCTCCCCCTCATCATTCTCCTAGTCAACACCGCAATACTGCTCAAGATCCTCGGAAAACCACTCCACATAAAACGACCTGCATTTCTTCCTTGGAGAAATCTATTCTCAACCTTACGAACGGATCTCCAATCACCAATCCAAGAACCTCCTTTTCCTCCTAATACGCCGCCTCTCCCGTTAAGTCCCATCCCCTCGATCTCGCTCCGTACACAGCTCTCATCGTCTCGCAACTCCGTGTTTTCAGACATATCAAGAACGGAACCAACACCCCCGCCTCCCCGCCGCACCAACTACTCCCCCTTTCAATGGATCCTCACTCTCTTCCACCCCCTCATCCACCCCTCTCCCTCCCCCTTTCCCCACGCCAGCAACGAACCGCACAACCACGCACAAATCGCATATCTCCATCGTCATCGTTTCCCGTCCTTTGCGCAGAACAGACATCGGTCGCTGGAGCATCCGCAGTGTAGGTTACTTTTCCATCTATTTTTCCTCATCCTCTACCTGATCAAAACTAACCTCGTGTGCAATTCCTAGGGTTTCCATACGCGCACTATATCCTCGGGGTTGGGATCGCAGGAGCGCTGTATTGGAGTGCCCCGGGTTTTGAGAGGGGTTTGGGGAGGGAGGGGGGTGGTTCAGCGGTTGAGCGGGGGGGTGCTATGATATGATGGGATGTCGGGGAAAGATAATACCTGACGATGCAGAGTAGGATTTGGTAGCGATGGACTGTAAAGGAAAGCCACTGGCTGCGGCGAGGAGAAGGAGATGGAAGAATGTGAGAATGAGTGCCTCAGAAAATGCGAGACAGGGAGAATATAGGTTCGTAGGATCGAGGATATTCAAGGAAAAAGCAATGCTATATGTACGCGCAAATGAAGTCACTAGTTCAAGTAGACTGGACGTCCGAGGCAAATGAAAAAGATTGAAATTGCAGATACTGAATATATATGAAAACCAATGCGCCCAACTCCTATCCCGCTATCTAGTATGTGTACATTCTCGCTTCTATATCTCCTCGCTACTCATACCGGAGAAGGAGAGAAGCAAACATATACAAATTCAAAGACCATACTTGTCGCGTGTCTGACAATCCAGACTACAGCTTCATGGAAGTCTCGCTGCATACGAAAAGCTACTTACGCCTATGCGTAACTTCTTTCAACACCTTCTTTACCACCTTTGCTGCCTCTCCCGTTTGCGCCGCTAGTTTCGCATTACTTGCTGCCCTTCTCGCAGCTTTCTCATCCCGCAGCTTTCCCTTAGCCGTCTCCACATCATAATTATTGTCCTTGAGTATAGCTTCCCATTTATTCACACGCTCATACACCTTCACCCATAAGGCTGGAATTTCGCGATCGTGTAAACCCTCTGGCACGGTCAAGTGAGGTCCAAATACACAGACCCGTTCGGCAAACAGCTCGTGTATGTGATCCAGTTGGTAGGCTGGTTGGCCAGCCGGCGGGTGTAGCGCACAACCTTCACGTTTGTTATCCGGACATCTAAGGGCGATTCCAGCACATGTACTAATATGCGATGCCAACTTAGACGGACAAACTGGCTAATCGAGAGGCTGTAGCGCCAACAACTTAGTGAGTCTTGGAACAGCAGAGGGACGGCACTTGCACCATAATTCCAAATCGCTCAGAATTGAAGTCTTTACATGATCGTGGGTTTCAGAATGTAATATACATCGCGATACCCGCTGCTAAGCTAGGGAAGACACTGCTGTTGCACTGCGGTGTGTGAGATCGAGTTTGTTGTTACCGGTAGAAGTTGATTCACGTGCCAGGGGAAATGGAAGCGGTAAGCGGCTTTTCCAGAACGCCTGCACCTGCAATGTTTCGTCTTTTCTTCGGATGTGGCGTGCAAAAAGGAAAATAGTGGATAAAGTGCTGCTTGCAGTTACCAGTTGGTGAAGGAACGAAAAGCCATTCCAGACAAACTCAGACGAAGCTACTTGGTAGCTTGGGGCCGGATAAATTGCCTGCAGCCTGAAACGATTGTTCTTGATTAGGTAAGAGCTGCCGCTAGCGCCGTCATCTCATCCAAGCAACAGCAAGCAACAGCAAGTTTTCTGTCCAATGAACAAGCTTATCGCGTCCGGATGGAAGCTTTCGATAAGAAATTTCCAAGAAATTTCCAAGAAAATTCGCTCACGTCAAATTCACCGGGTTCACTCTACGGGCACTAAGACTGAAAGAAGCTTTGCGATGCTCAACGCCGTTCGTCTTTTGCATCTTCGACGCTGCCGTGCAGTCAACCCCTGACTGTTATGAGATTGTGCTTTGCATATCGCAGCTCTGACCAATTGCACGCGCGATAAATGAAGATCCTTGGGCCGTTAATGGTAAATCGTTTCTTTACTTTGATTTCTCATTGGCCAGACATATGTACCAGTAGGGGGATTTCCCAAAATCCTGATTTTCGCATCTTCCACATGCAGATGCGGTAGGAATACTAGGCATACTGTGGTACTAGGAACAAAGTTCACGATCCTCTTGTTCCTAAGCTCCAAGCTCCAGCCTCCAACCTTCTCCTCCAACCTTCTCCTCCAACCTTCTCCTCCAACCTTCTCCTCCAACCTTCTCCTCCAACCTTCTCCTCCAACCTTCTCCTCCAACCTTCTCCTCCAACCTTCTCCTCCAACCTTCTCCTCTATTCTGTCGCAGAGACAACAAAGGTAAAACACACTCGTTCTTTCCTCCACTTTAAATCCTTTACTTGGCCATATCAAACCATATCAAACCATATCCTCTCGCTCTATCTCTCTTTGCTTCCTTTAGAATCGCGGATCAAAAGCTTCTCCTCTTTGCTGCCCTTCTTCAGTCTTGCCGCTGTTTCGAGAGACTCGCCGCATAACTTACGTATAAATCCACACGGAGCTGTATTTCGTACATTAAATTGAGTACTGGTCAGTGCTTGCTATCCACTTGCTTATTCCCCTTGCAATGCTTCATTCATTAAACTAATTTATTCATAAAGAGACGGGGTCCTTCCAGAGCAGAGAGTCCAGAAGTCCATGATTCGAGTCCAGTTCGATTTGATACAATAGTGCCATCGAAGACTCCACCACAATCGTTTCCGCTCATACCGCAAGCATTGCATTCGCTACCTAGCAATCCGAAAAGTAGAAGAGGAATTGCTTTCGTCTCGACATTTGAAACTATTTAATTTATTTATCCTCGTCCGGTGTGCAGCAGATAATCCTTCGTTCAATCGTCTGATCCGCTGTATCTCATCACTTTCGGATCGGTCAATTCTCTTCCTTTCGTTGTCCATCATTTTGTATTGTACATAATCGATTGCTCTTTGAACATGTTCTCGACATCTTTTGCCAGAGCTGGCTTGATTGCCAGTTTGGCCATCACTACCGTTAATGCGATTGCTACAATCTCGACTTCCGGTTCGAAATTTTTCACAAGCGATGGCGATCAATTCTACATCAAAGGTCAGTCTGATATATACCCAAGACCGATGATTTTGGCTGACTTCTTCTAGGCGTTGCATACCAACTGACCGAAGCTGATCCATTGATCGATACAACCCAGTGTCAACTGGATGCATCCTTGATGAAGACCTTGGGCGCAAACGCTATTCGCGTTTACCATGTTGATCCGACGGGAGACCACGATGGATGCATGTCTGCTTTCGCGAATGCCGGTATCTACCTCTTCTTGGACTTGGATACCTTCAACACTGCCATTACTCCAGTATGAAGACAACACCCCATTCTGAAGACAACTAAAGCTGACTTTCTACCTAGACTGATGCGACGTGGAACGACACACAATACAAGGCTTTCGGCAAGGTCATGGATGCCTTCGCTAACTATGACAACACTTTGGGATTCTTCGTCGGGAATGAAGTTATCGCTCTGAATAACCAATCGTTGGCCGCGCCGTTCATCAAAGCTGCTGCCCGAGACATGAAGGCATACCGCAACTCGAAAGGATATCGAAAGATCCCGATCGGCTACTCTGCCGCAGATATCGCTGAGCTACGACCTATGCTACAGAACTACCTCGCTTGTGGTACCAACTCCTCTGAATCGATCGATTTCTTTGGTTTGAACGCCTATGAATGGTGTGGTGACAGCGACTTCTCGACTTCCGGGTACAAAACGCTTGATACCTATGCCCAAGGCTACAACATTCCTATCTTTTTCTCCGAGACTGGATGCAACACTGTGAAACCGCGAACCTTCCAAGATCAAACGGCCATTCTTGGATCTGATATGGACAGTCTCTGGTCTGGTGCAATCATCTATGAATGGATTGAAGAAACAAACGACTATGGTCTGATTAGCTATGGTCCAACTGTTGCTGCTACGGTTGTTGCTTCTGGTGTCCAAGGTGGCTACACTCGTCGCGGCACACCAACTCCTGTCGCTCCCGATTTCACCAATCTCCAGAGCCAGTGGGCTACCTTGACTCCAACTGGTGTTGCCAGCTCCGCTTACTCTCCAACACTTACACCTCCCGCTTGCCCATCGTCGACTGCTGGTGGTTGGTTGGTTGATGGAGATGTTTCCTTGCCCTCAATCGGCCAGAAAGAAGTAACAGGCACCGCAACTGCGACATCTTCCACGGCATCTGGTACCACTAGCGCGACAGGCTCTGCAGCTTCTGCTACTTCGACGAAAGGTAGTGCATCAGGTGGTAAGGAGATTGCTGGTATGAGTGTAGGATTGACGGCAGTCATGCTTGGATTTGTGTACTGGTTATAGAATCCTGCGACGATCTTGATCGCGACTTCCGTCGTCAGCCTTGAATGGCTGAAATGTATAAACGACCTAATGCATGGAAGAAAGGTTATCTTCCAAATGTATATTTGAAACACGAGCGCATAATGAGGAATGAAGGCGCGGCGTTCAATGTAGGCTGAGTCCTTGAACTGGGAGGGTTTCTTTTCGTAGATGGAATCACCGTCCATCGTGTAGACATAGAACTGTCAGTTGATAATCCTGTGAGGATTAAAGAGAATAGAAAATAATACTGAAGTCAATATCCAAATATTTCCAAGGTCATGGGTATGCAGGTAGTCCATGACAAGTGTTGAGAGCAGGTGATAGGTGCAAATCCGAGTCGTGAAGTTGTCGATTGTTGAAACGTGAGGAGCTCTTGCATCATGAAGCTGGTCAAGCTAGTGTCTGACAGTTCTGTAGGACAAAGCGATTCTTAGGAACTACTCCAGGAAGTGTCAGGGAAGACTTTTACTCCTCGGAGCAAAGGTGCACACACGAAATGGCAGAGAAGATTGAAGCCCCTACTTGTATGAGTAGAAACTTACCGATGGTAAAGCTAAGAAAATTGGTCCGAGAGAGACAACAGAACTGTGAAGCTGAAGATTTAAGTCTGTTATGGTGTTAGGACAGTGAATGTCTGCGAATGGGGTAGCGCTTCAACTTATTGCCTCGAAGGCATCAAGGTGAAGTTCCCGACAGGCCTGGCTTGCACGTTAGAAAGGCAGCAAATTCAAGCTCTTCAATCTTTTCACTCTCTTGCCTACTGCAATATTAAGATCCCGTGGTCTTGGAAAGCAGATTGTTCTTTCCACTTCGTATATGTGGTTTCGCTGCGTGGATCGGTACGCTAAGTTGTCTTATAGAACTTCAAATTTCGGTGCAGAAAGACACGAGCTGACGACGAGGTTGTCTTGATTGGTGCCAGATTTTGCTCGCTGCATATCATCGCAAGACCTGGAAAAGTTTTCCTCTCCTAGGACAACATCCCTTCATACTTCATCTTCATAATCTTACACAAGCAGCGCTAAGTTCAACTTCATTCACTGTTTCGACAAAAATCACCTCTCACTCTACCAATACGACATAACCCACCTCTTAGTGTTGATCGCTTGATCTCCCCAAAGCGTATCTTACCTTAATTCACTCCCATACTAAATCTCAAGTCGCCGACCATAGAATAATGGATTCCAGCCATCAAGATTCCATCGAGGAAGTATATCTACCTGCTACCCACCCGAGAACCATACCATCTTTATTTCCTGTCCATGGGCGCAGTGAATTCTCTCTTTCAAAATCCAACGCAGTGGGATTTGAGAAACACCCACCATCAATCTCTCCTCCAAGTACTACATCTTCCTTCTCTTTTTCCCGATTTCACTAACACTACCAGGATCGTCTCAGGAAGGTGCAGAAATGGAGATCCTACATAACCAAGTGTTCCATGCACAAATTTCTTCACCTTTCCCTCCTCTTCCAAATTCAGTCTCGGATTCTCAATCAGACAATCAATCACCAGAACCGGCAATTCTCCCACCTACAACCTTCGCGCCCACGATCCCGCCTCCACAAGTTCCTGTTCGCCTAGAGTTGTATGAGCCTCTCCTCGACAAACTTGAAGCGGGTTTCAGAGTTAATGGGCCTCATCCAATACTTGGCGACGTCAGTCAAAACCAGAAAGCACAGGAAGATGCATTTGCGGTTTTGGAAAAGCACGTTCGAGATCGAACGCCGTTTATACTCGCGGCCTGCAAAAGATTGCAAGCTGTTGTAGGCATTCAAAATGACTTGCCATTTACCGTGGGCTTGGAGAACAGGGTCTCAAATCAACCGGCTTTCAACGTCGGTTATGATATCAGGAACGAGACGACAGGTCAATCTGCCAAGAGATCAAAAATAGTCCGAAACCATCGACATCTTCCTGCTGATAATGCTTGCGTGCAAGCTACGAGATCTCTCACCACGGGACTAGGCATCAGTTCACTAGATATCGATCAGTCCATGCTTCGCTATGTCGATCCATCGACGGGTGCTGGGCTTCGGGAGTATATCATCATGCGCCGAATGATTATGGGCTCGCGAAAGAGGGATTGTAGGAGTATTTCTTTTCATGACTTTACACCGGACATGAGAGAAGGAACCTCCAAGAATCAACTGCTGGCTCATCTTGGGGTTGAGAGGGGATTTGCTGGCGCGGAAAGAATTGAGTGTGAGGAGATTGATCTGTGAGTTGGTTTCTTCCTTATCTTCTCTTGGATTGAATATTTCTTTTCACGCTGTTTTGTTGGTTCCATTGCCGGTGGGTACACCAATTCATCGACCAACTTCGAATTTCTAAACACAGATTGGTTTACTTCTTAGTATACCAAATCATGTATCTGATCACTCAACGGACTCTTGACGTTGAGAATCTCAGAATAGAGATTTCAAATGCATGTGTTCTAGTTGAGTGTCGAAGTTATGGAGTGGCTCGGTGATTGCACTGGTGCACCGCACCATTTCAGGAATGATATCCTTTAGTAGTCTTGCTGTCACTTCATAGTTTTTGCATTGGTCGAGCTTCTCAGCGGTCTCAATTTCCGCTGTCATGTTTTTTATGCATTGTTATCTACATCTTTTCTTCTTCTAATATCGTCGCTGAGCTTTCCTGTTGTCATTGATCAAATTCTGTTGCTGCCGCACTATTTACTATTCACTAAAATTCTGACTAACTGCTCTTCCTTCCCTTCTAGGCCAGATCCAACTGGCCGTCTGTATCCCTGGATCAGCATTTTTATTCAACAACCACTCGTCAAATATTCACCAGCAGCACCACCCTCTATATCTCCCAGTCCACCGGACTTCCCCCACCCGGCACCAACTTCCTGGCTCATGTTCGTTGCTCCCCTCTCCCATGTCTCGACTTACCCACCTCAACACGATACCGCCATTCCCTCTTCACTTCTAGAATCAACCGTCAGCACACGCGGCATTCCCACAAAGAAAGTAGCCCTCCGCCAAGACTTCGATTTCTCATTCCAAGGCGTTCCAGTCTGGGAGTTCTCCGATAAATCATATCTCCCTACGACCCATACCTACTCTGTCTTTACTGACCCCAAGCTTCCAGCTATCGTCCCAAGCAAGAACTTCCTAACTCTTTCCCTTCCTCCGCTCTCCCATCTCGCGGATCAATCTTTCTCGGTATATCCAGCAGGAACAGATCTCCTTGCAAAGACTGCAAGCCATTTTTATAGAAGTGGTGGGACACCAGAGGAGTTTGCGGAGTTGGTTGATCAGGGGCTAGATAAGTGCGTGTTTCAGGGAGAGTGGTGGCAGGAGTTTTATATCAGAATGGCAGAGGAGAGAAACCGATGGAGGAGGGTGAGAGAGAGCATGGGGAGGGGAAAGTGCAGAGTTGTTGTTAGATGGCAGGAGGTTAATAGGGGAGTTGGGATGGGTAGGAATGGGATTAGAGTTGGGACTGGCGTTGGGACCCAGTTGGGTGTTTTGAAGGAGAATGAAAGGGCGAGAGCAAGGGGCAACGGAGCTTTCGCGATGCCTGACGATCGTTGCGGTTCGGACACGAAGATGGGATTCGGTGATGAGAATACTTCGAGATGGTCGCATAAGTGATGAGTAGAATCGTGGTTCGGACGGTGATTATGGAGAGAATTCAGAGGAAGGAATTTGCATGGACTACAGCGAGGAGTTTGCATCTGGATTGTTGAAATTTCACAAGAGAGGCATGGTTTGAGATTGCAAGGATTTTGCATCTTGGTTGTTGAAATTTCACAGATGAAGCGTGGTTCGAGATAGGGTTGCATCTGGATTGTTAAAATTTCACGGAAGAAGCATGGTCCAGATAGGGAGGAGTTTGCATCTGGATTGTTGAAATTTCACGGAAGGAGCATATGGTTCGAGATAGGGAGGAGTTTGCATCTTGCTTGTTGAAATTTCTCAGAAGCATGGATTGAGATAGCAATGAACACTTGTTCTTAATGGCGGCGTTTACTTTAGCATAGATACATTCGAATGCTCTTAGTTACTCGTACTTTAAAAGCATTGAAATCTCACAATTCAAATCAAATCAAACTTCAAACCCCCAACGTCTGGTGGTTAGAAGATTTATAGATTGAGGGACCGGATAGCTTGATGGGCGGAGAGGCACAGAGCCAGAATAGGGAAAAAGAAACTTGTTCCCAGTGCAAAATTGAACCCCTGAAGCGATTATATAGAAGCAATGCGATATTATATTAGATTTGAACTTATTCTCGTCGTTTGACTTTGTGAAGCATTGAAAACCTTACTTTGATTGATGATCTTACCGCATGGTGGATTAGCGATGCAGGCCATCTGCCATAGAACTACTTTGACAGTTTGTAGTTCAGCTTCCACGTATCCTTGAAAACAAACCAAATTCTGTGTATCGTCAGATCTTTTTTTAACTTCAGCTCTTCCACTTGTGTTTATGTGATGAAGTCGAAGATACTGTATGTGCTCACGTAATCGGGTATTTTAAGGTTGGCAGAATCGGAACTTAGTGTTTCCGCTCACCTATGGTCCTTGCATCTTAGGTCTCCATCCGCCACCGTTGGGAAGCTCATACTGTTCATCGTAGCACCAAGATATTATATTGCATACACCACCGACTCGAGTCCTCGTCGCATGCTGTGAGGAAAGAGGGCAGTACACGGGCACAAATATGGTCCTGGAACGAAGCGCAAAACGGACATCTAAACCCCTGTGCCAATGAATGGTTCCGAATAAGAAAGTAACCCCGAATTAACGAACGTGGCTTCGCGCAATGGACGGTTCCTCACGAAATGGATCCGGCGGGGTCAATAGCAGTAATGGAATGAGCAGGGCGGAGAGGTTCGACGACGAAAAGAGGAGAATTGTCGACAGTTGTTTTGGGAAAACCGATCCGGATGGGTCTTGTAAGACACCTCCAAGGGAAACTGCGCTCTATGACATCTGCAGCAGCTGACACGGCCATATAGTATTGGAATCATATATTACACATATCAGAATCATCGAAGATGCGTCCTCTCCCTCGTCGCCGCCGCCACCAAACTCCAATCCTGATGCCAAAAAACCCCGTCTGATAATTGTCGCTGTGCGCAAGTCGGGACGGGTGCGTATGCACAAAGCTAGAGAAAACGGCAATGGAAGCTTCTCGATAGGGAAGACTTGGATGCTGGATGATCTCTCTGCTATAGAGTCATTCAGCGGAGCAGTTCCTACAACTCCAGAGGAAGAGCAGCGCAAGCAATGGGCCGGTGGTACAGGATTCATTGTGACGATTGGAAAACCATATTATTGGCAGGCCAATACGCAAAAGGAAAAGCAGTTTTTCATCGCAAGTTTAGTTAAGATTTATACAAAATACACTGGTGGAAAGGCGCCTGCTTTGATTGGTTTTGATGCAAAGGAAAGAGAACAATTGTCCGGTGCTTCGAGTTCCGCACGACCACAACAGCCTCCGCCTCAGCAACCTCCCCCGCGCATGCAGCAGCCGCAACAGATTCCGCCCCCAGCGAACTCGCCATTCGAACAGAATCAACCTCGACCTTTCAAGCGGGAACCATCGAGGGAACCTGTGCTGCGCAAACAGCCGAGTCGAGATGCTATGCTACGTCGCCCTAGTCAGACTCCAGTTAGCGCAGGGCCAGACTTTCCGCCAAACGGAAGCCCAGCATATCAACCAGGTGCAGATCCAGCATTCCCGACACAGAAGCCGAATTCTCGACCACCGACTCGGTCTCGGCTTGAGGTAGGACCCAATTCCAGCGCGGAACCCGGTGGGGTCATGCCTCAGTCGAGTCAATCCAGTCTGCGAAGATTGGAGGGATCGAATCACAGCCAGGAGTCATTCGCTCGCAGTGATGATGGTGGAGGAGCGCCGCCTCGCTCTCGCGGTGGTTACAATGGTTTACCTAATGCTCCTGGTCGCTTCCCGGATCGTAGCGTAACGCCAAGCTCACAGCGTGTTTCCCCTGACCCAAGTTTCGCGAGCTCGCAAAAAGATTTATCCATGGATACTCCGCCTCTACCTGCTCCTCTGGCAATTCCACCTGAAAGGCGCCGGCCTCCTATGCCAATACGCGGTATGAGTTCTACGGATAATATTATACCTGCACCACTAGCCAGTCCTGGCATGCGTAGGGATGAGATGCGGCCACCAACTCGTAGCAGTGAAAGATCCATACCACGTGAGCGGGAAATGAACGGAGATGGTAGCATTGATACCAAGCTTGCGGAGACGCCGGTGCCCATGCCCGTGCTAGAGCCCATTCCTCCAGCATTGGAAATTACACCTAAAAGTGAACCTGTTAAAGTCGAAGTTCCAGAAGTTCCTGTTCAGACTCCGTCTATCAGTGCAGCCAATTCACCTGTTGCTTCCCCGACGAGCCCTAAATCACCAGAGATAGGTGATGAGCCAGCACGCCCTGGCCTTGGGCCGATGATCAAGAAGAAATCGAAAGGCGATATTGCCAATACGTTTCTTAGAGCTGCCAAGAATGCCGGTGGATTCAAACCTCGTGTTGGTGGCGCAGCGGAACGTCTCAGGGAAGCAGCGTTGGCTGCGAAGACATCTGACGGTCCTGACGGCATCACTGGTGTGGTTCCTGCACCATCTTTGCTAAGGCGAACCAGCAATGATGTTACGAATCCATCTTCGGCCGCCCCTTCACCCGCAGTTTCTCCCCCTCCGGTTGAAGCACTTCCTCCAAAGGCTCCAGCTCGCAGTGCGACCGTCGACAGCATTCCCGAAGTAAAAATTACAGTCCCAGAAAAGGATCAACCAACAACCGCAGATGGCCCTGAAAAGGGCCCACAAGACGGTGCCACGTTGGAAAAGCCGAAAGCTCGAGAAGCAAGGCGGCCGAAACCTGCTTCTGAGACAATGCAGAAGGAGCTTGCGTCGTTGGGCATTGATCCTAGCTTCCTTGATGGGAGGGGATCAGATCTCGTTAATGCTTGGGATGACTTTGGATGGGTTGGTGAAGGCGTCCATTCCAAGAGCATTGATATGCTAAAAGATGATATTGAACGAGAGCTAAATAAGGTGCAAGCTGGTGGATGGTTGAATCGTTTAGATGAGGAAGATGAAAGAGTCGAGGGCATCAAGAATGGTCTCGATAAATGTATGGAAGAGTGTGATGAGCTTGATGGCTTGCTCACATTGTATCTTGTGGAGCTTGGCGTAAGTTATACTTGGCAGAAGTCCCCTTTAATTGCATTTGCTAACGAATTCAGACTCTTAATGAAGATATTGCATACATTGAGGCTCAATCTCAAGGTCTGCAGGTTCAGACAGCCAATCAAAAACTTTTGCAGGCTGAACTGCAGTCTCTTTTGGATACTATTTCTATTTCCTCGTCACAGCTTGAGAGTCTTCAGACGGCTTCTTTGGAGCGCCCACGCGATCTCGAGCAAGTTGAGAAAGCCTTGGTTGTATTGTTCAAGGCTATGGTCACAATCGATCCTTCGCTCAGCATCTCCGGTCCTCGGCCAAGCGAAGATGGCAGTCTTCGTTCAGGCAAAGTAGGAGGTTTCGGTAATAGTGAGATTGGAAGCATGCGAGTCTTGCAAGAAAAGAAGGACGTCTATCGAGCCACTAGCGTCGAGTTCCTTCAGCGATTACATTCTTTCCTGCAGATGAAGTTCCGTGCTGCGATTGATGAGACACGAAAAGCGTTAGATCGCGAAAAGGGAGGTAATCTCACGAGAGCCGCTGGGAAAGGAAAGCTTGACCCTCGTCATCACGATCTTGCTCGCAATGTGCTTTGGAGGTATAGTCCGCTTATGTTATTTGCGAGAGAAGTAGCCCATGTGGAGTGGGAGAGGTTCTTACAGGATTACGAGCTTGCGTGCAAACCATTATATCAAGACGAATTCAGAGAGGCAGTCTTCGCCTGGAAACGAGTGGCAAGAAAACCGCATGGAGATGAAAGCGACATCCTCTTCACGTCACAGATCGAAAAGCCAACGGAAGGTCTTGCTACCACGGCCGCGAGAAAATTAACTGTCAAAAGAAGTCAGACTTTGGCGAGGGTCCGATCTCCTGTTTCCGACAACGCTAGTAAGGGTCGTTCAGATAACGCTGATGGTCGACTACAATTTCATGAAGTGTTCGCGGGAGCTCTTGATGAAATGATCCCTATAATGAGCATGGAACAGAACTTTATTGTGGAATTCTTCCATGTCACTTCTCTCGAACAGCACGATTTCCCAGATGCGGTTGCGGCTGCTCCACCAGATATGCGACGGGGCGGTGATTTGAGGCGGCCAAAGGTTATGGATCCTAACAGGAGCTTGGCAAAGAGAGTCATTCAAACCATGGAGGAAGTATATGCCTTCTTCCTTGGCGATATGCAAGCGCTTGTTGACTGGACAATTCAAAGTGATCCATTGTAAGTTCATTCGTTCTTTTTCTCCCCTTTTGAAACTTGCATGCTAACCGTTACATAGGCAAGGAGTCGGCGTACTCGTGTCAATTGAGCGCAAGCTCGTTGATCTTGAAGAGTCGAATCAAGAATATTTAGCTCGCACGCTTCAAAAGCTACATGCCCGTCTGTTGACCTCGTTCAACAAGTTCCTCGATGAACAAATCCGCGCCATTGAAGACACCAAGGTTAAGATTAAGAAGCGCAAAGGTGTCATTGGTTTCATCAGGATCTTCCCTTCGTTCTCTCTAGCTCTTGAAACAATGCTTGGTGGTGCTGATGACCTTGAAGTCCGACAAATCGTCAACAACGCATATGCACGACTGAACAAGACAATGTTCGAATCCCTAAAAGTCATCGCAAGAGAAAATCCCGGTGCCCAAACTGCAGGTGCTGATCCGGAAGACAAGGAAGCACTTAACTATCAAATTCTTCTCATCGAAAACATGAACCACTACTTGGAAGAAGTCGATTCTCGCTCCAACCCCGTTCTGGAAGAATGGAAAGAAAACGCCACCCAAGAAATGGAGGAGCATATGAGCCTCTACCTCGGCGCCGTCATTCGTCGTCCCTTGGGAAAACTCCTCGATTTCCTCGAAAGCACAGAAAGTCTGATGCTTTCCCGCCAACCGGGAGAATCTATCTCAAGAATTGCAGCTATGCCCAGTCACTCCAAAATCACGTTCAAGAAAATCCTTGCGGGATACGATGTCAAGGAAATTAGAAAGGGCATTGAAACGCTGAAGAAGAGAGTCGAGAAACATTTCGGAGACGCGGATGATCCGAACCTGAGCAGAGAACTGGTGTTGAAGGTGAATGCGCAGTGCGAGAGGTATTATGAGCGTGTGGAAGAGAGACTATTGAAGATTGGAGGGGACATTTATGATGGAGAAGTGGTGTTGGAGTGGACGAGGCCGGATGTTGCCGCAGCGTTTAGGAAGTAAGTGAGTGGGTCGGGAGGGAGTGTTGATAGAAAAAGGAGGTAGTGGAGATATGGGGGGCCGGGGGGCATTATATGAATTTTGTTTTTTTTGGACTTCACTGGATATCATTTATACATTACATTCGACTGTAATATGAGCGAAAAAACAACAAGACGTATGATGGATGGCATCGGCGTTTTTTGTCTTTTTCCTTTTCATTGCGTGGTGTGGTTTGGTGGGGTAGATGGATGATGGATTGCACTGTACTGCGTGGAAATATACTTGTATTAAATGTAGCGATATACCATGGTATTCAAGAATGCATTGTTGGGACTTAGAGGATACTACTGTTTTTGTTTTCGTCGTTGGGATTGGTGTCTATGCTTGCTTTAGAAACAGAGTGGAACTCGTATTTAAGGTTAAGGTTCCCGCTGGACGTTCCGGTAGCCCGCTGAGAATCCACATTCACAAGAGGAGTTCATGAGCTCCGAAGTCAGTGATATATAGCAGTTGCTACACCCTTGATCTGCTTGTCAGCACTAGCAGGTAGATGCGTCATTCTGCCTGCACTGAAGTCCAGGATAAAGCTCCATTCCGGTTATTTCCCGCACCCACGGCTAGATGCTATACGCACCCATCTGTAGCTTGGACCATCTTCCCGTTAGTTGCCGGAAAGCTTATAAGATCGTCGGCTCAGAATGTTTCTCACTTTTTGTAACTACTCGTAACCAACTATGAGTGTTAGTGACCGATAATGGCTTCCACAACATCTACTGTTCCGCTCACGGAAATGCGAAGAGCTTCTCAGTCAGGCGACGAACGCTATTCATTGCGTGACGCTGCTGCAGACCAACCTCAAGATGCGGTTGAGTTACGGCCGATCACTCGGCAAAGACAGATTCTGGTTCTCATCTCGAGCTTTCTAGCTATATGCATCACAATTGGATTGAATCAATCGTACGGTGTCTTCCAAAGTTACTATATTTCACCAACACAAACGATGCTTCCGAAAACCACCGCCAACAATGGTGCACTGGTGGCTTTTGTCGGTACTCTCGGATCGGGACTCACATGGGCGGGTAGCATCGTTGTGAATCCTATGATGACCAGACTAGGTGATCGGGCTTCGAAGTATATCTGCATCACTGGAGTTATCTGCATGAGTTTGGGGCTTGGATTGGCTAGCTTGTGTACACAAGTAAGTGAAAAGTTATGACATCTACCAGATGAACGATAGTTGACTCTTTAAAACTAGGTCTGGCAGCTACTGTTGTCACAAGGCTTTCTATACGGAATAGGCTCATCGCTACTCTATTATCCCATTCTCAGCACCGCACCCGAATACTTCACCGCTCACCGCGGATCTGCTATAGGATTCATTCTTTCTGGCGCCGGAGTCGGAGGGCTGGCGTTCTCGCCTTTTATTAGGTACCTCTTAACTGCCATTGGACCCAGATGGGCACTTCGCACACTATCTTTAATGACGTTGGTCATTGCTCTTCCAATCGCTGTCAGCGCAGCACCGTCGAGGTTTATTGGGAGACGTCCTACGCATGTGGATCTTAAGTTGGCCATGAAGCCGGCTTTTCTCTTCAGTGTGGGGGCAGGCTTTCTACAAGCGGGAGGAAATGGTCTACCACTTACCTTCTTGGCTGAGTATTCTGTAGCCATAGGATATACTTCGTCGTTTGGTGCAACTCTGCTTGCTGTATCCAATGGAGTTAATTCGGTGAGTCGAATCATGACGGGGTATGTGGGAGACAAGGCTGGACGACAGAATACCTTGATCTTGACTGTTATTCTCTGCGTTATCTCCGTGCTTGGATTCTGGTTGGGTAGTACAAGTAGCGGCGGTAATAGGGTGCTATGGCTTCTGTTCGTAGTGTTCTATGGTGTTGCAGGAGGGGGTTACAATGCCTTGTTTCCAACGGTACGTCTCTTTCGTCGCACTCCCTTAGTGGCAAATATATGCCTGGGTACAGATTGCTAACAATACTCACCGTGAAGACCGTGGCGGAAGTGTTCGGACTCCAAGCATACGCGAGTGTCAATGGGTTTATCTACTTCGTTAGAGGACTTGGAACTATGTTCGGAAGTCCCGTTGGTGGCAAAATTCTAGGTGAAAGTGTGTTGAGAAACTATCGGGGGGTGATCTTGTTCGATGCGGCACTCCTGGCTGGTGCCATGTTCTGCGTGATTGCTGTGAGGTTCTTCGATTCTGTGGAGAAGCGATCGTGGAAATGGAGAGCTTAGGGTTCCCTGGAATACGGTGCCATGATCTGGAGCTGCTCCTATAGGCAACGAGTCTTGCATAACGGTCTGGACATCTAGCGAATGGTCATGATGAATGAAAAAGTTCAGGTTGTGTTGTCCGCTGATGGGAAATGGTCGCTCGTCGCGAGCGATTGATTAGGTATCTGAAGCTCACTGGTTGGAGACAATGATTTGGTTCTTGTGACTCATTTCGACGGTCCAAAGTTGCTTTGCTCCTCAGGTGCGAGGCTAAGGCATGCAGGTTTCTTATCTTACACTTTCTCTAACAGTGATTTGCGTACGATGATACCTGGTGAGAGGCGAAAATTTTGCTACACAGCCCTCTTTCTTTACCGAAGGCCTTCATCAAGGTGCTAGACCTGTTGGTTCTAAACCCCCAGAATGTGAACTCGAACTGATATCATTGTCTGTTAATTGATGTTTTCGTCTTGATTTCGATGTTTGCTTGGTCTCTCAAGGTCGTGAATATTGACCAACGTCCAGTCATGTCTCATTGTCTTATTGGTTGTGGTCGGAATACCAACAACACGCTCGTACCATAAGTATGGCAGCGTATACGCGCTGGGCGCTTAGCAGTTGACGAGGTTGGCTATGATTGAAGTGATTGGCTAGGCGTGTAAGCATACACCAACATATAAATTTCCGAAGCCAGTTTCGCGGCCAGACAGGTCCATAGGGCTGAACCGTATTTTCAATAGTTCTAATGTCATATGTTCCCAGTTCGTCCATGAATTGGTCTGGCCAGAGTCTTCTACTACGTCGATGGCCAAAGCTCGGACAACTCCAAAGAGGCATATATCCAGAAGACGCATCGTTGCATTCGACTTTTTGCTTTGGCCCAGCATGTTGTTGATTCATTTTGACTACATGCCTACCTTTATCAACTGCTTCAACGCACCATGTCTCCAATGTATGCTAGGTCCGAGCTAGTCCGTCGTGATGGCCAAGTGAATGGTTTCACCAATCCCCCTTCACTTGGAAGCACCTCGAAGGATTATAGCGAGAATCCTGTGCTACAGGAAGGATCGACCGTTGACTTGATGTGGGTCACGAACTTTGATGGGATTGTTATGAATTTTACTCAGGTCCTTGAATGCGCGGATAGCCAGGGTGGCTGTGATTCTACTGCTCCCTTCTATGGTGATTCTCAATACATTTTATACCAGAGATAGAAGATGCTAATAATTTGGCAGAAAGTACAACTAAACCATTGGGAGTGGCTTGGATTGTGAATGCCGCGCCCCATGATCTATCTGCATCTAACGTTTTTTACTTCACAATCTACAACGAAAGTGCTTCAAGTAATTCCGCTTCATTCATCTCCCACTACTTCAACATTAGCAGTTCGTCCTCAGGAGCAATAACGGCAGATGACACCACTCAGTCTATTATCTCTAGCCGAGAGTTACCTAACGGAGCCGCAATTGGCATAGGGCTCGCCATTGGGTTTGTTGCCTGTCTTGCATGCTTCTCATTCGTATTTCTTTTCCAATGGCTTAGACGCCGCTATAATGGTAAGAATACAGACCAGGAATCAGCAATCGTTGGAATGACTTCACAGCATTCCGAGAACTCAAATCACACAGACTTCAGGCGGCCGTCATGGGCAGAATCATTTGAGATGCGCCAAAAAAGCCCCAACGCAGAGCATCCAATCCATTCCTCAAGACGGGATGGGGATGAGGAAGCATCAAGCTTCGAACACCATGAGCAACCACATGAACGGTGGCACAGCCCAGATGATGTTCGACCAGAACCATTCGAGGAAGATGAGCCCTCCCACTCTCACGACCAACACTTCTTCGGTCCCACGGACAATGTTTGTGAGGCTCCAAGCGAAGACGCACCCAGCTACGAATATCAGCATGATACATATTCCAGTTGGACAAACCCACAACACCACATGATAAGAGCGCCCAGCCATGGATCCTCGCACTCACAACAACAGAATGACTGGCTCGTACCTACTGGAGGCCTAAGATCTACACCACCTCGCGATTCCCCTCCTCAAAACCCACCCAGCACTCACAGACATACCACAACTGTCATCGAGATCATACAACCCAAACCCAGCTATGATCCCTGGCGCCATCACGAACTGCTTCACAGAAGCGCTTCAACCGACAGCATCCAACACACGCCCGATCAAGACCAACCTCTTTTCTTCCGCCGCGAAGTCAAACGGGGAACGCCCCAACGAATAAGCACTATCAAAGAAGGCGTCCCTTCCCAACGAACCACCATCATGACATCCACGCCTCGTCCACATCTTAAAAACACACCTAAAAGAAAATCTAAAGAAAACACCACCCAACAACAACAAACCCCCCTCACAAGCCTCGCCCTGCAAACCCCGCACTATAACCCTACTAACCTCCTCACAACACCAGAAGAAACGCATCTAGAGCAAGGCATGATCGCGCAAAGGATCGCGCGGCCGAAATCCGGAGTCGCGGAGCTCCCGGATCGGCAGACGATGCTGGTGGAGCTGGAGGGGAACGATTGGAAGTACTTATGACGGTTAAGGCAGGGGGTGTTGAGGGAGTGGTGGGGAGGGGAGGAGGAGGATGATGTGGTGTGTGTGCAGACGGAGGAGGGGGCGATCTGGAGGAGGAGATGAGGGGGTGATTTATTTTTCATTCTGATGGGGCGACGCTGGTGGCTTTGATACGGCATAATACGACGCAACGGCTTCTAAGCTTATTTTCTCCAGAGTCTTGTGTGAGGATGATGCGAGAGTTATTTTATATGCAAAATCTTTATCCATACACACATCATGAATCTCTATTACGAGATCTCATTACCTTCGACATTCCCGGACAATTATACACCCATCCATCTATATGGAAGAACCCCAAACGCCCAACTTAACCAAACCGATTCCACGAAGTTACGAACATGAAAAGGGAAAATAGGAGGCACATTCCAGTCCAGTCCTACTTTATGATCGACACACAAACGAGATTTATATCCAACACACACTCAAGTTCATATACTCTCTTTTGAGCGAAAGGAGGTTGACGGATTGGTTGAGTGATGGATTGGTCAATTGATTTAGACCTGTACTATTAAAGATATCTAGATACTTACAGTAGGTAGTCATGTAAATCTTTAAATATACACTCTCGTTTTACCACACTGTTCACTTCGTCATAATGCATTCATTACCCTAAATCCCATCTCTTATGCGCTGGTCCATAAATCCCCAAGACTTGCTTCTATCTCACTGGTTCCTCTCTAAACTAATGGCGACACATAATATCTCGTATATATAACACAAAGAAGTCACGAGAGAACATAAATCTTTTCATTCTGCGTCCCAAAGTCTCGACAAAAATAGGGGGTATCTAAAGACAACAACCACAAAAAAGACCCCCCTCTAAATAGCTAGCTACCCAGTATACTCCCAAATCCCGCACTGTATCTCAATCCAATAAAAGTTCCTCCACTCCATTTTTTCTGATCCTGAGAAGTGAATATCTACAATCGAAACCCCGTTTTCTAATCCAAAACGAATCATATCCTTGACATATCATAAATTTCATATCTTGCATTTCCATATCCATTTCCATTCCCTTCGATCCCTCCTCTCCTCTCCCTCAAGCTTCATCATCTTCCGGCAACTCCCCTCCTACACTCTTCAACCATGCCAAAATCCTCCCCCTCACCCCCTCCAACCCATTCCCCAACCCACTCCTCCACAACTCCTCCACAACCCCCACCTTCCCCTTCAAATCATCCGTCAACCTGCCCTCCTCCTCCCTCCTCACCGCCGCCAACTCCTTCTCGACCTCCTCCCTCTTCTCCCCCTGTGCTACCCTCTGCGTCGCCATCAACCTACAATTCGCCACCGTAACTCCGACCTTCGCCTCATGCAACAAACACAGCAGATTGGTCTGACTCTCGATAAACTGATATGTCGATTTGCCCGTATGCTGCAGCAGCGTGTACAGATACTGCATGGGGAACTCGAAATACGACGGGTTTTCATCATATTCGTCTTTGGGGATCTGAATCATGAAGCCGTTGAGATTTTCTGGGATCTGTTCGATGAGGCGTGAGAGCGATGGAGCAATGTCCCAGAAGGCGCCGAGTTGTACTTCGACGCCGCGGACGACGTTTTCCTCGACGATGTCCATGAATTCTTCGGTTCGCTTGAGGATTTCGGAATCGAAGGCTTGTTTGCGTTTCATGGCGTCTTCTTTGAAAAATGCTTCTGCGCCGTTGACTTTTTCGACATTATTGGCGAGCCGGTAGGGCGTTATTATCATTTCCGCATAGCGATCGTTGCGGTCGGAAAGAAGATCATAGACTTCACGATGGAGTTGTTCTCGCGCTTCGAAAATCCACTTCAGGAGAGTCAGTTTTTCAATTAGTTCAGGTTGTTCGTCTCCCTCCTCCTGAGTAGATGTGGGATTTTGGTCCTGCGAATCCGAGAACAGCTGTCCCCGAAGTTGCTCGAAAAGATCCGTCGCTGACTGGATTCGAGACATGAGAAGATCATTAACAGGAAGGACAACTTGAGACTGGAAGAGCTCGAAAATAGCTTTGGCAGATTCCTTGGATTTGATCACTTCGGCAGTCTTGGCTTCGGCTTCCTGCGCTGCGGCATCGGCGTAAGTCATTAAGCCTGTCTCTATATCCCGTTGGATGCGGAGGCGAAGGGAGGCACGACGCTTATTAACGGCGCTTTCTTGGTCAGCCTGCAATTTGGCACTGTCTCTCAGGAAACGTTCTTTTGTCGCTGTCACTTCGGAAATATCACTCAGTGTACGCACGGTCGTTCTAATAGTGGTGAGATCTGGATGATTGTTGTTCACGGCTGGGTAATGGCGGGGATATGGTGGAGGCAGTGTGACTAGTCGGGACACGTCAAGGTGGTTTGGATTGGGAGTAAATGGCGTCGGCGGAATGTAAGCTGGCGACTGTGCTGCAGGGTGAAAAATTGGGGATGCTTCATTAGCTTCATGAAAACCGACTTTCTCCTGTGGATATTCATTGGGTCCAAGATGTGCAGGGTTGACCGGTTCGCTAGAAAGATGATTGGGAGATGAGGAAGCTTGGTCTCCATCACCATATTGTAAAGCTTCTCGGAGCTCTTTTGGCATACCCATATATTTGGACTCTCGTTTCGATCTTTCGAACCTTGACGAAGGTACTCCATCTGAGCCAATCTGACTCATTTCCCACCACCTGCTGGCAGGTCTTCCTCTCGAATCCGCACCGTCTAAAGCTTCACTAACGCTCATACTGGGAATCGGCGATAAGGATGGCATATATCCCGACCACCATTGCGTTTCCGGTCTTTCTGAGCGTGTGAATGATGGAGAAGACGAACCCGCGTCGTTAGACCTGGATCCAGGTCTGGAATTTGATCGCGATCCTGGTCTTGACGGAGCTCTTGAGCTAGATCTTGTTTCCGGATGCTGTTGTGCGTTATCTTTTATAGCCCCATTCAATGAACCTCTATGCGACCGTGGTTCCACAGACGACTGGGGCGTGTATTCGCTAGCCCTTGAAACCGTCGAGTCCCTGCGTGGTCGATTACTAGGCCTGAATAAATCGCGTGTCAATTCTAGAATCTCGGACCCCATTGCATCGATTGCCAAGGCATATCTATCTCTTCGTATTCTAGACTCGTTAACAATGAATTCTGCGAAAATTCGCACTCTATCAGTATCCGTTGTCGCACTAGCCTCTCTTTGTGCGAATATTTCATGTCTCTCGGCAGCAGCGCGAGCAAAATCATCGCCAGGTGTCAAGTGGGACATCTGACTCGAGACAGATTTCCCTGTTGCCGGTCGTGAAGGAGTGGAGGGAGGCAAAACCGTTGAGTCGTTACGTGGAATAATCAGAGAAGGGGGCCTGCTACTATGCGACCTTTGAGCGGCACTTGGTTGTGGTGGGGGAGTTGGAAGTGATTTTGGTGGTACTGCTGGCGATCTTTCGACTGTGCTCGATTTGATACTCTCGGGTGAGAAAGGAGGGGTAGGTGCTACCGGTCGCGGAGTGGAGCCCCTAGAATCAGTGGAAGTTACAATTGCCCGGTCAGGTGTCATCAGGTTGTGATGTGCAAGGCTTGAGGATCGAGGCGTTTCAGAAACATTGGAAGACCTCCCACTCCTGGGAGTAGCACGGGGAATAGGCTGCGGCCTTACAAGTGGTACAACAATGTCACTTGGAATGATGGCTTCCGCCCAAGGATTGTTTGAGGGCTCGATCGCCGACATGGGATAAGCGGTTCGCCCTTGCCTGCTTTCGCTTCTTCTTTCACGTATGGATTTCTCCCCTCTTACTGCTCGTGACCTCGCAAGACTTGAAGAGCTTGATCCTGACACCGAATCGGGTCCTGGGCTGGAAGTGGCGCTCGAAGTTTCTAAATGAAGTGCAGGAGTAGTAGCCTGCCCTCTCGAAGGAGATAACGCAACTCCACTCTCTGCAGGCCAATTAGCCGCGGGCGATGGAGCTGGGACTGCCGCTGACGCTACATCTGGAACTGTTGCAGAGAGCGGTGTTGGTGGGACCGTCTCCAACGACGACGTCGGTAAAGGCCTTCGCGTAGGTGAAGTTATAGACGAGAAACCGTCCATCGTTCGCGTCATACTTTGTGACCTTGGAGGCGGAGGTGGGCCAGGTGGGGGGGGAGGCAAAGGCATGCCTGGTTGCCATCTCGCACTCGACGGATCGCGCGAGTGTGCTGGAGAACTTGAGGTAATTGCCCCGGTAGAAGCGGCACGACGTGAACCCGGCGGCTGTATGTTGATTGGCGGAGGCTGTTCTTCTGCTGGGCGAACTGGCTCCATAGCTCTTCTTGGTATGGGCGGCACTGGTGGAACGGGATCCCTATTCACGGGTGGTGACATTCTAGGATTCTCTGCATTGTGCGTTGACCTTCTCGAGAAGCTGAATATGCCATGGGGCCGATCACTGGACCCCGCTCTTGACCGACCACTACCTGGGGGAGGAGGATAATTTGGATGTGGAGTGCTCGGTGCTGGAGTATGAGGGGTGGGGGTGGTGTCGGGAGATGAACGATATACTTGCGGCGTAGAAGAAACTGCAATCGCAGGCTCGTCTGAGGCGCCTGCTGGTCTGTTACTTCGAGGTGGTGAGTAGGGTGGTGGAGCTGGAACAACAACTATTTGACTGAGTTAGCCATTTCCCCATACATCAACATTAATGCAGCCCAACGAGAACCGTTCGGAAGGAAAGTACTAGGAACAAGTACCTTCTGGGTCGTGAGGCTGTCTGGCAGAATAATGAGATCCATCTGAGCCTCCGCTCACACTGGGTGAAGACGTCCATTGCGAGGGGTTGTATTGCCGGACAGAGCTTAATGGTGTAGGGTATTGCGACGGATTGTACCCAAACACAGCGCTCAAATTGCCAGAAATCGGAGTTTGGTGAGACGCCGGTGCGAGCTGGAGAGATGTTGTGAGGGGATTCAACTCCATCCTCCGTCGCACGCCTTGATCTCTACGAGGCTGCATCGTCGCGTCGAGGTCTACCTGTCCTATAAATAGCACCAGAGACCTGAAGAACAACAGTCTTCATCAACACTCAGCACTCGAAGTGCAAGAGAGTCCCGGCCTTCGTCTTATGGCGACGAATTCTCCTCTGAACACATCCGGACCGCAGATTGTAGATAAGATGAGATCTCCCAGATCGTAAAAATAATTCATAGATGATCGGGCCACCCCTTAGGTCGACTCCGTGGGATTCGACAATACTGTAGGGGCGAGGATAGCTGCTTTTGAGCATGGTCCAGGGTACCAGAGTTCAGGTGGTGCTTCACACGCGGTGGAGGTGGTGTAGCCAGACTACACCAGACTACACCACCTGTGTTCAGGGCCCAAATTTGGCATGCCCCCACGATTGGACTACTCAAGGTTGATATGCATAATGTCTCTCATCCACCTGTTCGAGGACTGGCAAATCAGACCGACTCCTTACTCCCATTGAGAACATGGGTATGACTTGCTAATCTACTTTGGAATCGCTGGGCGCTTACAATTCATGCGCAATTCCGTATCCGTGCTTTGCTGGGCATCTTGGATGTCGACAGCCTGGGCGGCATGAACGTCCATCTCGGTATGCACAGGAGATGGGACGAAAGAGTCAGCAATATATAACTGTGCCTAGGCATGTATCTGTCGCATCACCATTCACCATATCATCTATGCAAATCGTGTGTGGAAAGTGACGGTATCACCGGCAGGAAGGCAAGTGAAACTTACCGGTGCTGCTTGAACATCCCTACACTCGGACCGCTTTGGAGGTTGTGGTTGTGGTCCTTGTGGAGCGGCACAAGAAAATCTAAATATAGAGCACGCACTGTCTTATCATTATCTTCACCGATTAACCTTAAGCTTCTACTCCAGTAACGGTCAGAACTTTTCAAGTCACGAAAGTCCACACTCCCATGGGTCGTTCGGGCGATTTGACGGAGCATTGGCCAATTGAGTCTACAAGATGTTGAGCCGAGCTGCTGGGGAAGCCGGCATTTAGATGTGATGGACTGGTTTTCTGACCTTCTTCCAACGTCCAGTACGGCACTTTTGTGGGCGGGACTCCATCGGCAAACAAGAAGAAAACTCAAGTATATATTGCACTCGAGAGTGGGCATGTCGTGCCAGTTCGACTGTGACTTGGGGCCGTCCTGTGTCTAGCCACTTGAGCACTCCCATTAGTCAAAGATTTATCATAATCCAGCGGCACAGTTAACTCAGAGTTGAATCGTATCGACTTTTGCCGCTTGGATGTGCAACAGCTCACGTATGTTGTTGAAGTATAAATAACATCATTCCTCATTCGATGAAGTCAGAGCTCGCCCTGTTGCCTCGCTCGTGACAGATCCAGGGGACCTTCGATATGTTCCTTCGCACGCCCATTCGTTGCTTAATATACACGAACTGTCATCCCAAGGCTTCTCTCCGCACCTGACCTGCACTTTGCGTCCAATCTCTCACTCATGCTATGTTGAATTCGAGAAGGAGGCCGATATCAGATTTCCGAACGATCAAGGCGGAGGGAGCACTTCGTCGACCATCCATTGTCGACCGCGGATTGCAGATGGCTATACACAATGAACCCCCTTCAAATCTGCTGCGCTTTCGGGAGACTGTTGGTATTGCCACCGCAGCATTATTGATTCTTTCCACCATTGCCTGCTTTCTGGCTAGTGTTTAAGAATTCCTCGGGCAGATCCATTCCAACCCTTCTAGCAGTCAAGCGGACCCTTTCCTCTTCATCCATTTCCATCCCAGGGTTGTATCTCTCTAGTAAAGTCGCGTATACTCTCTGTGCCTTAACATATTGTAGAAACTGCTCTGCATGCTCTATAGGCGTATTTGCCTCCGTAGCGATGGTATCGCGAAGCCGATGTTGTAGGGGCGAGCGATAATATTGAGAATGTGGGCGCGGGGGAAGTTCACGAAGGAACGCGCGATACAGTGCCCGTAACTTTGTAGGAGTAGCAGAGGCCATTTTCTTGTTTTGGAAGCTGTCGAAAGACTGATGTGAAAAGTTGATGACTTCGTCTCTAGATTTATGATCGGTACAAATAAGCTCCGACACCAAACAGCCTTCAACCTCAGCCTTGCCTCGCCTTTTACTTGTCAGCGATTTTTTTCTTTTCACCATCAACCAAACCAAATTTCCAAATGTTCAAAGGTTCAGTCCGATGGTCGTCCACTTATACCAGAAATGCCAGTCCCAAGGTTGCGGAGCTTTCTAGCAGGCACTTGACCGCAGCGCCATCATCGACCAAGGATTCTTCAGCCGCGCCCAATCATTTCAACGTCCCGTCGTCGAGGCTTTCCTATCATTGGGATACCCTACCTCCCACAGAGGCCCAGCTGTCGCACGCCAAACACTTTTTCGACAGAGAGCGCCCAAACTTCTTATGGTCTGCTTCCAAGTTTCACTCCATGGCATTCGGAGACAGCCCTGAAATCTGTTTCTTAGGACGATCTAATGTTGGAAAATCATCTATCTTGAATGCTCTGCTAGGGGCTAAAATTGCGCATACTAGTTCAAAAAAGGGACGTACAAGGACTATGAATGCATACGCAGTTGGAGGCTCTGAGCAGAACAGTAACAACCGTTTGGTGGTTCTAGATATGCCGGGATACGGAAAGGGTGGTCACTCCGAATGGGGTGTAGAAATTCTCAAATATCTTGGTAAAAGGAAGCAGTTGAAGAGGGCTTTCTTACTTGTTGATGGAGACCATGGACCTAAAGGTTCAGATCTTACCATGATACAGTTGTTCAACCAGCACAAGATTCCTTTTCAGGTAATTTTGTCAAAAATCGACAAGATCTTGGCACCTTCAAACGCGAAAAGGGCCCCATCCGGGCATGAGTTCAGCCACCGTCTCGATCGTCTAGACAAGATTCTGCAGTCCATAAAAAGTCTCCTGCAAGAAGATCCAGAGCTTGATGAGGGCCACGTAGCTGGAGAGATAATAGCGTGTAGCTCGGAGCCAGGTTTTTATGGCAGAAATTTGGGAATTGGCGCTGTCAGATTTGCTATGCTTCGAGCTGCAGGTTTGCATTTCCAACCTGAAGTCAAGCTCGCACCCGCAGTCGAGATCGTTTCCCATGAAGAAATCTTCAACATGCAAGCCAGACCAAACAAAGCAGGCTCATGACGGGCCATCAACGCATCCTTTAAGAGCTGGGCTCGAGGTCCTATGAGACCGTAGACAGGATCGTTATCCAAACCTAGCCAAGAGGTATTTATAAGTCAATACTCAGCAACAAAACATCCGCCAATGCAGGAATTATACTGTAGTCTCTGGGCCTTGGAAGAACCCTTTTGCGAGTCCTGTTGCTATTTTTTGAAAAGGGTTAAAAGGAGAGCTAGATACAGTTCAGCTTGAGACAACTGAATTTGGTTCCGCGGATCCAAAAATATGGGGAAGGCCTATCTTCGCACTACTGTGAGACTACTCGTTTCTATGGAAGAGTCGATAGAATACGGACCCAGTGCAATACTTGGGAAACCCGACGGTCGCCCAACTCCTCCGTATAACCCAATTATAACTTAGCTGTACCTGAATCACATGATGACTGTACTTCCAGGCCTCCCGAGGTCATTGCAGGCGCAGCTGCAGGTGCAGGTGCAGATGGAAATAAATGAAATTGTGAATGGGAGATGAATCAGCCAATCCTGCTTGCTGTCCTGGCTACATAACAATATTCTGTGCGACAGTGAGTGACGGCAAAGATACTTCCCGAGTCATGGTGATTTCAAGTATTCGTCGCTGATTCTGAAGAAATCAATGAGCAATCAATGAGCAATCAATGAGCATCCGAGACTGTGAAGAAATATTTCTTTACAAGGGAAAGGACGGAGGAAGAAGCCAACAGGGTCGAGAGTTCACGGCCGCTAATCGTCATAATACTGCATGGAAACTCCCAATAACTGAACGTTCCCTACCTATTATTACTCCCAACTTTTAGCCACTTGATTTTAATTGTCGCATACCGCATAAGAGGATAATATGCTTAATTCCACACCATTATTTTGAAACTTCGTGAACGCTTCGCAAGGTCATCCTCATTCCCATTCTCACTCCAAAGGAATCTTCAAAGAGAACTGCAAGAATCACCTTCTACCTTCTCGTGCGAAAGTACGTATCGACATCGTACATTGACATTGCGGGGCCCAACGGACATAGCCTGTTCTGTCGTTCTAGCACCCGGAACCTACCAAGCGATCAACTTAACATACCGAACATACCTTACCAGTTCATGTCATCTGCCATTTGGAATCAACCACATTAGCGTGAACAACGACGGGCCTACTTCGTCGTCGCATTGTGGCTGGAGAGCTACTGAATTTCACGATCGCACATCTGTCGTCGCCAGTCTTTCGGTCCCGGACTCAGGAGAGATAAAGCCGCAATCATGTCGAAAGTCGTGCGAAGCGTCAAGAACATCACAAAAGGATACAATACTGTCCAAATCAAGGTTCGCAATGGTATGATTGATCTGCCGTCGCTCTGAACATCCTGCTGATGACCTGCAGCTACCAGCAATGATCCATGGGGTCCGGCCGGCTCAGATATGGCTGAGATAGCCCAAATGACCTTCAACTCGTACGTGCTTCATCTGCAGCGACGGCGATGACATGCTAACGGACATCAGAGCCGAGACCTTTTACCAGATTATGGACATGATAGACAAGCGTTTGAACGACAAGGGCAAGAATTGGAGACACGTCTTGAAAGCCTTGAAAGTACTGGACTACTGCCTTCACGAGGGTTCGGAATTGGTGGTAACATGGGCACGCAAAAATCTCTACATCATTAAGACATTGAGGGAATTTCAATACATTGACGAGGACGGAAGGGATGTCGGTCAAAATGGTCGGCGCTGTCGTAATAAGATTACGTGGAACTTTGCTAATTCTATTGATAGTTCGAGTATCCGCCAAGGAGTTAACTTCCTTAATATTGGACGAGGATAGACTTAGAACCGAGCGAGCCGATCGGAAGAACTGGAAATCCAGGGTTACCGGACTTGATGACTTTGCTGAACCATCGCATGCAGAGCCACCCCGACGACCTCGTCCACAGCGCGCCGATGAAGAAGATGCCGAGTACAGGTTGGCCATTGAGGCAAGCAAGTTCCAGGAGGAAGAGGATCGAAAGAAGCGCGAGAGCAGACATGGAGAGCCTGATGATGACGACCTTGCCAAAGCCATCAAGCTCAGCCAAGAAGAGGAAGAGTTGCGCAGGCGCGAATTGGAGGAGCAAAATGCGCATTCGCTATTCGATGACGATCCAATTCAAGTCGCGCAACCTACCGGATTTAACCAAGGTTACCAACAACAGGGGGCTGTCGATTGGTCAGGAAACCCTATCGACCCAAGTTTGCAGACGCAGCCTACTGGGTACTTGAATCCGTATACAACTTTTCAAACGCAGCCCACTGGGTTCCAGAATGGATATCAGAATGGCTTCGCTCAGCAGCCAACAGGTTTCGACCAATTCGGAGCGCAACCGCAGCAACAGCAGCAGCAACAATCTTTCATGTCGCAGCCAACTGGCTTTAATCCGTACAATCAGTACCAGCAACAACCCCAACAGCAGCAGCAGCAGCAATTCCAGGCTCCCCAGCAGCAGCAAAGTCTTGAGCCTATAATCCCTGCGGGAACAAATAATCCTTGGGCAACGAACAACCAGAGTCAATCACTCCAATCCCTGCAGCCAATGCCTACAGGTTCTAACAACCCCTTTGCGAGCTCCTTTAACCGACCTCAAACAAGTCACGCTTCATCTAAGCCAACTCTTTCAACCCTCCAAGAACAGAAGACATTGTCACAATTTAACAACCCATCGTTCAACCCTCCTACAACATTCACGCCGCCTGCCCCACAGAAAGAATTGTCAGAGCACGAGGCGAGACTTAATGCACTTTTGGCCAGTGGAGATGGAATGGATACCTTTGGTAACACGGGCAATCTCAGAATCCCGGCTCAGCATACCGCGCCCGGAACTTTTGTCAACAGTGCCGGCGCAGGTCTTGGAAGAATCCACGAGCAGCAGACCGGTCATAACCCATTTCTCCAATCTCAATTCACTGGCATGCCACAAACAACCTACAACAACACCGCTTCGGCTGGCGCGTTCGGGAGCAGTCCATTTGGTCGACAAGTTCCTGCGGCTACTGGTCCAGCTGGTATGAATGGCGGTGGCGTGAACGGCTTCGGGCAATCAAGCAATCCATTCGGTCCTAGACCGCCACAGGGACAAAACGGCCAAGGCGGTGGTGATTTGATACAGTTCTAAGTTGTGTGAAGGCGACGGTGGAGATGCAGATGGGAGACGGATATGGTGAAAATACAAACAAAATATTCCTTACTTGCAACACTTCCGAATTGCGGGGAGCCCTTGGATTATGCATTCCCCCTCAGCCATCTTTTTGCTTGGCCGGCCGGCGCGCGTCTGGATGGAGGGCGGGCTTTCTTCTTTTTTCTACACCCGTACAGTACTGTGGTTCTCCTCTTTACGCTTTATGCGTACCTTATTTGAGTATATTATCGTTGCGGCACAGCACCTTACTTTGCATTTATATTGCGCGTTGCGATACCGAGATTGTGGATTTGGTTTTGGGTGAGGGGGGTGTGGAGCGGGAATGGGAATGGTAGGGTAGGGAAAGACATAGCGGACGGGAGGGAGGGAGCGGGCGGGAGAACACTTCTTAGCTTGGGGAAGGGGGAGATACTTGGGTGCGGTGCGATTAGACTTTGAATTAGGGGTGAATCACATTCACGGCATATTCAGCGAAAGCGTATTTTTCTCTCTCTTTTCTCTCTCGGGTCTTGGTGTGATATCGCTTGTGATGATGTATGTGATGTTGATTTGTATTGACTATGCTATGACAATATTTCCTATCTTGTAAAATCCATTACGCCGACACTGACGCCTGAACTCCGGCTGCTTTCGCTTGTTCCTCCCTTCTCCTTAAGATACGCGACAGTGAGATACAGAAAGCCCTGTGTATCTATATACTTTGGTAGATAGATATTCGTTCACTCAACGGTACCCAGACATATACCATCACCTCCTCCTCCACCACCCCTCCATAAAAGATTCTAACAAGCAAGCGATCAAGCAAGCAAGGGTATTTTTATTCCAAACAATGCAGCCTCTTTTCTTCATCTTCATCAATACTGCCGAGCCTCCTACCCCATACAAATCTGAATAAATTCATCCCTCCCCACACCCCCCTTCGCCTCTAAATCAAACTCCTCAATCATCGCCGTCAACTCATCTTCCTCGAGCCCCTCCCCCAACTCCCGCGCCACCCGCCTCAGATCATCCAGTGTGATCATGCCCTTATCCTCAGTATCGAACAGCGCAAATGCACGCAGGATCTCATCCCGCGGGTCGCGGTTCGCGATCAGGGTTGCGGCGATGGATTGGAATGCGGGGAGGGTGAGCACCAGGCGCCCGGGGGGCACGTTGTTGTTGTTTGTGTTTGGGGGACGCGATGACGAGGCGGGGGTGTCGGGTGGGATGCCGTGTGTGGTTAGGTGTGTGAGGATCTCGGGTTTGGGAAGGTCGAAACCGAGGGCTTTGAGCGCGACTTTGAATTCGTGGTAGTCGATTCGTTGGTCTTTGTCGTTGTCGAAGAGGCCGAACTGGGAGGGGGTTAGTTTTTGTCTGAATTGGGGGATTCTGGATTGCGCGTTTTTGGGAGGGGAGGGGGAGGGTCTAGAGGCTGTCGCATAGGGTGCGCATGCGCAACCCCAAAACTTCCCAATAGCCTCATTGTCGCATTTGCGACAGAGAATTGCCATTGAGGTACAGAAAGTATTCACGTATAATACATACAGCTTCGTTTATCTCCTCCCTCTGTTCATCAGATAACGTATTCATTGGATTGGCAGCGGGCGCCCCAGCCTGTCCCTGCACTTGCGCTTCTCTTGCCAGTCGTTCCCTCTCCGCTCGTTCACGATCCAGACGCGGCTTATCTCTCAATGCGGCAGCGGGTTGTTGCGAAGCGCCAAAGTTGTGCGGTGGAGCTGGAGGATGCGAGCGAAAGCCTCGGTGGGGAAGGGACGATTGTGCTTGCGATGTTGATGCCATTCGATCACCGGTGCGAAGAGAGCAATTGACGAGTGGGATACGACGAGGTAGATGCTTTTAGTCGGGAAAAAACAAAGACTGGGCTGGGAGATTATTCATATACGTTTCAGGGTGTGAAGTGGGAAAAAGCTTGGACGGGACAGTGAGTTGCGACCGGGTTCGTGACTGTTCTCGAAATAAACTTGACGCGTTTTTGGGATCCCGCATGCAGCTATGGACGCGTTAAGTGAGAGAGCTCTGTTGTCAAGGGCGGCTCTGGATTAGTCAGCAGCCGTCTACCTTGCAACTGCTTGTCTCGAGAAATTCTCGATGCGTCACATGCTCGTATCAGGTGATCACATTTCCTGGAGTCAGATTCCGAAATATTGATAGCTCATTTGGCTGTGCTATGAGTAGCCAACCAAGAAGACGAAATCCTCTCCATCCTCAGGAAAAAAGAGTCATAGGAAAATCTGCCTATACAGCCTCAGTGAATCACAGCCATAGAAAATTGTAAGCTGCGTAACTCTTGTATTCATGCCGTAGTACCCGCACGAGGCAGCAGTTCCTCCGTGCGTTCCTGAGCATTCACTGGTTGCGCTCTCTGATAGTCGCCGCTGATTGGCTAATTAGCTCTACTGCGACAAAGCTGGCTGCCTTCCTAAATGGCTCCTAGCCGAAAGACCTTCCACCGTACGTCGAAATACGGAGTGCGGTACTAACTTTTGGAGCGCGTTTCTCTCCTACAAATTCTCTATCTATCCACAAGGTCAACAAACATAATCCAGATCTTCTGAACCTCTTCACTTCTTTTATTCCAGGTCGTCTTTCTTATATCTGATTGATGATCTCGTCAACATTCATTTCACCATTTCTAATGTATGCGCCAATTCGTCAACACTGAGCGCAATCTCGCCGTTTTTTTCGCGCGTTCCTTCACCTTTCTGCGATTGTGATCTAAACGTCACCTTTGCACAAAAAGCTGATACGATTTTCCACTCTCGGAATCCGCAACGTCCTGCAGTAACTCAGAACTCCTTTTATCTGCTGCCGATAATCGTTCGAGATGTCTTTCGGGGGAGGATTTGGTTCGGGGGCCTTTGGCCAAAATAATAACAATCAGAATCGGACTGGATTTGGGGGATTTGGTGCTACTCCCAACAATAACAACACTGGATCAGGTAGGTCAATGCTCGTTACTTGATTTATGTATTCATTGCGTGGAGCCTCGAATGATTGAGATTACCGTGCGATCATTTCGAACTCATGGCTTACTGGAATCGTCTGTCAACCACAGTTTTCGGTTCAAGTACTCCAAACACGGGTTTCGGTGCGAACAACAATAATACTGGTGGAGGCCTTTTCGGCGGTGGCGGCGGTGGAGCTACTTCTGGCTTCGGCAATACTGGAGGTATGTCGATGCTCTGATGCGCTGGACGTTTCTGTTTAGATCGGTAGCTTGCCGTGTTTTTGATCGCTTTCGAATCATTCGATTTCGACACGCGGCACGACCTCCAGCCTTCCATCAAATGATACCTCGCGTTCGACTTGAAGCGTTCATACAACGTTTAGCTATTTAACGGGATCAACTACTGACTTGTTTGCGCACAGGATTTGGTGGTACCACAGGGGGATTTGGAGCAAAGCCAGGCGGGTTTGGAACCACAACTGCAACAACTGGCGGTAACATGTTTGGAGGTACAGCAACAGCTGGGACAGGCGGTGCTTTTGGTGGTGGTGGGTTCGGGGCCAATAATACGACCAATACAGGTTTTGGTGCTACCAATACTGGTGGCGGACTGTTTGGAGCCAAACCTGCTGCCGGCTTTGGCGCCACAACGACGACGAACACATCCAGTCCTTTTGGGGGTGGAACAGGATTCGGCGCCAACGCTGGGACAGGATTTGGTGCGGCTGCGTCGAACGATCAATGTCAGGGTACTAAGAGCGTTCCATTCTCTCCATTCATTGAGAAGGAGCCAAACAGCAGCACAAACCAACAGAATTCGTTCCAAAACATATGCTTTCAAGCTCCATATCAGAAATTCTCACCTGAGGAGCTTCGTTTGGCAGATTACGCACAAGGCTTGAGATACAACCAAAATCAAGGCGGCTCATTTGGCACGAATACCAATTTTGGCGGTGGCTTCGGTACTAATACCCAGACGACTGGAGGATTTGGAGCTACAAATAACACCACGACTGGGGGACTTTTCGGCGGTGGAGCAACAAGCTCTCCATTTGGAACTAGTCAGCCAGCAACTACAGGGTTTGGGGCAAACACTGCGACAGCCGGAGGTGGGCTATTTGGTGCCAAACCTGCAACCGGGGGGTTGTTCGGCGCCCAACCTCAAACACAAACGACTGGAGGTCTTTTCGGCAACACAGGGACTAACAACACCACTGGCGGCTTCGGTACAACTGGTGGCTTTGGCGCCACAAATAACACCACTACTGGAGGACTCTTTGGCTCTACTGCCAACAATAATACTGCTGCCAAGCCAACTGGATTCAGCTTTGGGAACACTCAACCAGCTGCAACTACCGGGGGCTTTGGAACGACTGCGGGTGGAGGCTTTGGCGCGACGAACAACAACACTGGAGGTGGGCTCTTTGGAGCTACCAACCAGCAGCAAAACACGTCCTCTCCATTCGGTGGTGCGCAGCAGCAACCTGCGACTACGAATGCCTTCGGTGGCTTTGGTGCCAACAACAATAACACGCAGACTGGGACCACTTCTCTCTTCGGCAACAACGCCAACAATCAACAAAAGCCTGCTGGTGGTCTCTTCGGAGCTCCGGCTGCTTCTAACACGACTGGAGGCCTTTTCGGTCAACAACCAGCTGCCACTAATAACAATCCTTTCGGCGGCGCTGCCAACAACAACACAGGCACTAGTCTCTTCAACAAACCAGCGGGGACTGCTACTGGGGGCCTGTTTGGGCAACCTGCCGCTCAAAATACTACCACGTCAGGTGGTCTGTTCGGTGGTTTTGGTCAAAACCAAAACAATCAAAATCAACCCCAGCAAAACACTGGTGGGCTGTTTGGATCTACTTTGAACAATAACAATCAGGCAAAACCTTCACTTTTCGGCCAATCCACTCAACAAGGTTCATCTCTTTTCAACAATTCTGGAAACCAGCAAGCATCAAACAGCTTATTCGGTGGCGGTGCCTCCACTCAGCAACAGCAGCAGCAACAGACCCAACCTCAAAACTCATTCTTTGGTACTGGTTCTATTTTCGGTAACTCTCAACAAGGTCAGGGAGGTCCTCAATCATTGACCACAAGCATCAATGATAATGGAGCGTTTGGAGCTTCCTCGATGTTTGCAAATACAGGAAATGCTGCTATTAAGGATCCAGGGCCTATTGCGACCCCACTGTCGAGCAGCGTGAGACAAAAGAAGACTGCTGCGCTTCCCATGTACAAGCTGAACAGTGCATCAACTTCCCGCCTCAATACACCCAACAAATCTGTTCGGGGTGGTTATGGCCTGACCTACACTCCAGGAAGCGTGTCTACTACTACGAGCACCCCCGGGCTTTTCGGAAACAGTTTGCTCAGCGGCAGTCGTGCTTTGAGCAAGAGTATGTCTACTAACAGTCTTCGCCGTAGTGTCAACACTGATGACAGTATTCTGGCTCCTGGTGCATTCTCCGGAAGTCCCAGCCAAAGATTCGGGAACACTGGAAGTATGAAGAAGCTTATCATCAATCGCGCCCTCCGAAACGATCTCTTTAGTCTACCAACAACGCCTACTCCAGAACCTCCCCAGACCACACCTAGCAAGACTATCTTGAAGAAGCAGGTGTCATTTGAACCAGGTGCTGGTGGAGAATCGAACAGCAACGACGAGGGACCTTCCAGTCCACTCAGCCCGGTGGATAACAACTCTAAAGTCACTCCCAATGGCACACCTGAAATGCAACAAGTCAACAGTGGCAAAGAACTTGCTATTGTTCCCGAGCATGGTTCGTCACCAGTAGCCCCAGCGTCTCCAAGTCAAGCAGATCTGCCACTAGGAGAATACTGGATGAAGCCCTCGAGAAAGGAGATTGAAAGTATGAATCGTATCGCTCGCCAGAAGGTCTCTGGCTTCCAAGTCGGTCGCGATGGTGTCGGATTCATCAACTTTGATGTACCGGTAAATCTTGATACGATCAAACTTGATGATATCTTCGATGGAATTGTGGTTCTTACTGTTAGATCTGCAGAGGTTTATCCAGACAACGGGCCTGTTACGAAACCTCCAATGGGCCAAGGGCTCAATGTGCCATCAACCATCGCGTTAAATAACTCATGGCCTCGCAACTTGGGCAAGCGAGGAGAGGATAATTTGCGTCTTGTTAAGCATCTCAGAAAGTTGAAGAGCGTTCCAGACACCCATTTTGTTAGTTATGATCCTAAAACTGGCGTTTGGACTTTTAGAGTCGATCATTACACCGTTTATGCCTTGGATTATGATGAGGATGATGATGATGAGATGGAAGACAACGATGTCAGTGAGTTTGGAAATAGTACCTTGAGTGCTCCACCTGACACACCAACTCCCCGCAATCGAACTCCTAAGATCCAAAATTTTGATCAATCTTTTGCGTCGTCAATGGATTTGACGGAAACTGAGTCAGACCCAGAGGATACCTTCGAGTTCAGAAAACGCAAGGTTCTCCCAGGGGCATTTGACAATCAAGAGGTGTATGATGACGATGATGAGGAAGAAGAAATGGAGGAGGCAACAATTAATGAAGGTGCGGAGTCTTTTTTAGATGAACGCTCCGTGGGTTCACGGTCAGAAAGCGAAGTCGAGGAGCCAATGGACCAAGACGACGTTTTTCAAGACGATGAATCTGTCAGTTTCGTGGATCAGGAGATGGCGGGCTCTTTTCCAGTGACTGGCAACACCGCGGAGCAAACGGATGACTCGCAAGATGATGAAGACACGATGGATGTGATGATACCAGGTTCGATTCGGAAAGCTAGGGAAAGAGCACAGAAGCTCTCGGGAACACCATCCAAACCAAAATTGTCAGCTGCAAACGACTGGGCCAGCACCTTGAGGACGACTGTCAGCCCCAAGAAGCAAGACCGTGCTTTGCTCAAAAGCCTCATTGATGTCCATGGAAACGAAAAGCACAAAGCACTGGTGCCACTTGAACCGGTTTCGTTACAACGGGATTTCTCAAACACACAGGGATTCGGCTCAATCATGGAACTTCACCATGAAATGTTCAAACCAGCAAGCCCGATGAAACCAGTTCGTAAAAGAGGTGATAATTTTGAGGTTTGTGCTCCTTCCTAGTTTTGATTTATGTACCATGAAGTGTATTTGGATGCGGGGCCGTCAGTTGAGCCCAATCTTGTATGTAGCAAACTATGTAGCAGAATGCTAAGAATTTATCTCTAGAAACCTTACCAGAAGAAATCCATGTTCATTGAAGATGAATCCGCCATGTCAGACGCCGATCGCGCATTTCACGATTCCCTTAAGCCCAGCTGGGGACCAGACGGCACATTAGTCTATGCTGCCTCAGACATCAAGGCTATGAGCAAGTCAAGACGAGCTCGTGAAAAGGATGGTTTGCTCACCATTCAGAAAGGTGGTATTGTGTCAGAGAGCAGAGACATTCGTTTCGCCAAGTTTTCCAACGAGTCTTCTCCAGATGCGCTGAAGAAACACCAAGCCTTAACCGTTATTCAGAACTTGGAAGGGGTCCCATTCGCGACATTGCCAGATTCTTACTCATTTCTCGACTTCTTCGATAACCAGAATGCCCGTGACCCTGCTGTAGCTCATGAAAAGCTGGTCTGGGAACTTGCAAGCATCCTTTTTGATCCACTTCAGATTCCAGAGGAACTTGAGCACATTGAAAACGCGCTTGAGCGCCTGCGCAAAGACAAACTGTCGGCATTCTGGCAGAAGCTTGTTGATCAGGCTGCTGCTCAACAGGCTGCCATGGCTAGGTCGAATGAGGAGAAGGCAATTGCTGCATTGTCAGGCCACAATATCCCTGAGGCTTGCGGGCATCTCGTGAATGGCAAGAACTTCCATTTGGCAACTCTTGTTGCAATGATTGGTGGCAAGGAAAGCCTTAAGAAAGATATCCGGGAACAGCTTGCGCAGTGGCAGAAATCCAAAGTCTTGGCTGAGTTCAGTCAACCTATTCGAGCTCTTTACGAGCTTCTTGCAGGTAATGTTTGTATCTGCGACGGCGCAAAAGGATCTCCAGAGGATCGCATTGAGTCATTCATTATCTCTAAGCGATTCGGTCTTGATTGGCGACAAGCATTTGGAATGAGACTTTGGTACGCAATCAAAACGACTGATGATATTGATGACGCTGTCAAGAGCTTCTCTGAGGACATGGTTCAGGACAAAGAGACTTCGCGACCGCAGGCGTGGTATGTCGAGCAAAGAATTCCTAAGTTGTGGAAAGACAATCAGGTTGAGCAACGCGAGGATCTTCTCTGGGGCTTGTTGAAGTTGTACGCTTTTGAAGATGCCGATCTTGAGGCTATCATACGACCCGAGAACTCACAGCTATCGCCTCTGGATATCCGCCTTTCATGGCAATTGAGTCGAGCCCTTACTTCATTTAGTTCCATGGATTACCGTGAGGCATCTGATGAGAAGAAAGACCAGACCACTTTGGCATTCGCCGCTCAACTCAATGGGGAAGGGTATTGGCTGGATGCGATCTTCGTACTCCTCCATCTATCTGACAAGAACGCACGTGCGAAATCCATCCAGGATCATCTCGCCCGTCATGCTGCACGCATCGGTTCCGAAGATAGTCAGAGCTTTACCACCTTGGTTCAAAACTTCAAAATCCCTACCTCGTGGATCTGGGAAGCTAAAGCTCTCTACATGCGCAGCGTCAAGAAAGAGCCTTTAGGAGAAGTTGAATGTTTGATCAAAGCCGGTCTCTTCGATGAGGCGCATCGTACGTTTGCCAGAGAAGTCGCGCCGAAAACAATCATCGAGTATGACTACAGTACTCTGCGCAGCCTTCTCGCCGATTTTGAGGGCAAAGAAAATGCTATCTCCGACTGGCATCTCGGTGGTGAAATTTACCGCGACTATCTATTCCTGCTTGAATCGCAGAAAAAGAGTCAAGCATTTGATCTCCGCGTTCTAAAAAGATTGTTAGCTGGGCTACCGGCGGCTGTCGAGGATGCTCGTCACCCCGCTTTTATGGAGACAGTAGCCATCGAAACCATGAGTGGAGTAGTCGCGAAGACAGTGGTGGAGTTAGCGAAGAAAGGCGAGGTAAGGACGCCCACGTGGCCCATTTTCTAGATTGATTCTAACTATTTGCAACAGGATGTGGATCTTCCAAAGGTCTTGCGACTGCCTCTCACAGAAGACAGATATTTGAAGCACACAATTGATTTGAGTTTGAAGTATTACAAGAGTGTGATGGCGGGAGGAAGATGATTCTTGTTTGGTTGGGCACAAAATATCGCAGGGACAGTCAACACAGTTCGAGAAACAGAAAGGGAAGGGACTTTTAATGGCTGCAATACGGTCATTGAAATTGATACGAGGCCTATGAAATCAATCAAGTGACGGGATGGCGAGCAAGGGAAGGAGGATTCAAAAGAACAAAAAGGGCCTTGAAAACTTGTAGTAATAGTTTGTATCAGCATAGCATAGTTAGCAGCATATTAGATAGTTACATCATGCATGAAAAGGCATCGGATGCTCTACAATACTGTTCTTTTCTGTTATACCGTTTTCTTGCCTTATTCTTCAGTTGACAGTAGTAAAATAGGGACTTGGTGAAATCGGCTTCTCAACGACTTTCTGATAGGGTTGAACATCGTTTCACTGCATCAAGTGCAGTCTGATTAAAGGGAAAAGAAGATACATCGACACCTCCTTCGAGCAAAGACGGAACGGCATCGAGAGAGGTGTGGTGGGAGAGGGGCCCGATCTGGCTGCTGGGTGATCCCGGCGTTTCATGGGCTAGCTACCGTTGGTGATATCATTGGATGAAAGGGTCAAGGGATACGCGACTGAGACTCTTCACACTGGGCAGAGGGCAGAAATGATTGGATCAGCCTTCTTGAAGATGATCATCACCTTTACTAGATGCGGTTTAAACGATGGCCAACGCAGCAACTTTTAAGAATAGAAGACCTGGGTAGCCAAGTTACTCGCTCGTGGCTTGGAGCTGCTGTGTAAGAGGATGATGTGAGTGACTTCGATACCCCTCCCTCTTTTTCCATTATTCTTGTTCGTTCCTACGAGCAAAGGGAGAGGAAGAGAGGGAGACGCGAGAGGCGAGAGGCGAGAATACAAGTAGATGGGAGGAGCGCGAAATTCGGGTGGCTGGTAAAGGATCGGTTCGCCTTGGAAATTGGGTCGTTGACTTTATACCTCAGTAGACGCTAACACCTAGTTGGTTTCAGGGCGAATACGGATCGAATAGTTCGTAGTTTACTGTTGCGATAACTCACAACGCCTGACAAGTGACAAGAAGTGACTCGTACTATTTCGCTCATTCCACCGGTGTCTCTTCTGGGTCTTGCGCTCTCATCAACCCCACCAGGTCACAGGTTACAGGTTACAGGTTGCGCCTGCTTGGAAACTTGCGACTAGAATTAGCATTGCCGGCTTATCGAGTCTACTCTACCTATCGACCTGCAGCTGCACGTTACCACATTGCCCTCCTCTTTTCCCCTCTACTCTCGTCTGCCCTCCTCGACCCTTGCTTTCAACCGTACAACCTTTCCATTAACCTTGCTCTCCCTCCCTTCCCCTCCAATCTGCTAAATTGCTCTAACCTCTTTCTTTCTATCGCCCTCTTTATCGTCCTACCTATCCTACCTGCAATCCTGGACCCGTATGGTACCACAACCCTCACTCCCGCTTCTCGAAAAACCCCCCCATTAATCACTACTCACGTATCCACTCCGTTCATGACTATCGCTATCAATGAGATAACCATCCACTCGCGCATCCTCCAAACCTATCTCAATCGCATCGCAAAGCCATAATACATACAGTCGTAGTCCGAGATCGATTACGCGACTGTCGACAAGTCCGAAAGACAACAAGTCGCCTTTTTGGATTGTCATGTCCATATTTACCATCGAGAACCACTTCCACTTTTCGCTGATCAATCTTACCATCGCACCGAGTACCTTCATCGCGTTCACGCTCATATCTTTCGCATACCTCTACATTTTACACGTCCGGAACAATCCATTACCAGGCGCGACAAATACCGCAATAGTTCAGCATAGCAGGCATCATGGGGACTACGATCGAAGACCTAGAAGGGATGTTCGACGCTCATCCGTCCCTAAACGCGTCTCTGGAGGACTTCGAACAAGGAAGCATCGAGATCGAACACCATCACCAGCACCCGCTCCACTTTGGCTATCCTTCCCAACACTCGGGATTTCGCAACGACTCAGACTCGGAGGATCTGGCGGACTCGGCATCAGTAGGTGGCTACAGTCCCCCGGCGTGGAGAAGGGAGGAAAACGGCAACCGAACCAACGGCTTTTGGAATCGCCATAGCAATAATATTATACATGGAAAGGATCTTGCGAAGAGGCCGAAAGCACGCGGAGTGTCAAGAGACAGCAGTCCGGAATATGAAAGCGCGGATGAAGGACAAGGTGACGCAGCGCTTGCGACCGCAGTTAGGACAAGATTACCAACAGGGTCAATGTCGCCCGAAAAGAAGAGAAGTCCTTCACCAAGTCCGTACCATGCGACAAATGGGGACTTTGAAAAATCATATCATGCGGTAGTCAAGCAAGAAGAAAGCCACGAAGGCACAATTGTTCCAACGATGGAGAACCACCCGAACAACTGTATGAAACTTGGTGTGATTGTATTGGTCCATATGCTAATATATAAAAAGTCATTCGATTCGCATTTAAAACAGAAGTACAACATCGTACTGAACCTCTTGAGGCTGCCTTATCATCTATGAGCCAAACATTTTCCCGAGTCACGAACTCGTGGACTTCATTATGCACTGCTTTTTTGGCGCTTTTATTATCTATTTTGACCATGCGAAGCCTCTTCCAACCTACCCAGTTACCACCCGTGCCCGACCTCGTCAGAGTCGCTGGACTTGCAAGATCGTTTGAGCCTTTGATTTACTATGCTGAAAATGGAATGCAACATACCGGTGATATACAACTAACAAGCATGGCGGTCTGGGATCTCAGTGAGAGTTTGCGCTCGACAAATATGACTTCCGCGCCGGTGATCGTTGCTCAACTTGACGAGCTAAGTGAAAGTCTTAAGACCTTGTCTCTTGAAATGGCTAGACTGTCCACAAACGTGGGTGGTGATGTCGATGGGTACTATTTCCTCTCTTCGATGACGTGAATGTCGACTAACATGCATAGTCTCCTGATCGTCATGGATTGGGTCAGGCGTGAGCTTAACCAACTGCAGCACACACCACCATCAACACTCAACCACGCCTTTGACAACATCCACAGCATGCTCAGCCGCGTGGGAGTTCTAGAAACCCCCGCCGGTACCCCCACCAAAATCGGTGCCGTCGCAACCAACATCTTTGGCATGACACTCCCCCAACGAATCCGCCGCACCCTCCAAAGAACCTTCAACGAATTCCTCTCCGCCATCGAAGAAGCCGTCAGCTCCGAACTCACCCACATCCTACACATCTTCGCCATCTTTGAACAAATCGACAACCAATTCAAAGCCGTCGCCCGCAGTGCCTCCCGCGAGCTCGACACGCAAGAAATGGACGAGGACAAACTTCTCTCGTCCCTCTGGACCAAACTCCTCGGCCCTTCAGCCGGCACTCTCCATAAGTTCGAGAAAAACAAAAAGCTCCTCTCAACCATCCGATCGAAGACTCTCCAGAACAAATCCATTCTCCTAGACCACAACGGGAAACTCCTCACCCTGCGCACCAATCTCGACTACATGCGACAGAAAATCGTCAGCCCGCTCGTCAAGACTAATTCCAGCACCATCAGGATCGAAGAGCAGATCCAGGGGCTGGAAGACGCGAGTGTGTATCTGGGACGCGTGAGAGAGAAGCAGAAGGAGAAGTTGATGGAACTGCTGTATGGATCGGGGAGCGGAAGTGCTCGGAGAGTGGCGGGTGCGAAGGCTGGGGAGATTGAAGGGAGGTGGGAGTGAGGGTGAACGTCGGGATTTATCTCTTTCTCTTTCCTTTACTTAATTCACTGATTGATTGAGAGAATGAGAAAGAGAAAGAGAGAAATCCGGTTACTTGAAAGTGAGGGCCAGGAAAGGAAATCATTGAATTTCCGAATCCAGCCTGTGGGATCTGTGTCGATGCCGGAATGTTTCACTAGTTACTTGCTTCCTTTCCATTACACAATTTGGTGTTTATGGGATTGGGGTACTGTACTGTACAATGTCATACTATATTGTACAGTAAGTAGCAAGGTAGATGAAAAGGCGGCAGAGGCACACGGCTAGAGGGACACTATCCCCTATTCCGCTCCGAGGAAAGGGAAAGCTTATCTTCTTAAACGAAGAAAGATATCGAGGACAAGCTGCTGTTATTGTTGTAGTCGTTTTTTATCAGCGTTGCCATTGATGCGTAGTCGCATACATGAAGGATATGGAACGGATGGAGTACGGACTTTTTGCGACAGGACAGGACAGGATGGGATGGGATGGAATGGGATGGGAATGGTGTTTTTACCGGAGTTTCGCATTTCTCGGTGTCTCTGCTGCATCATCACCATCTTGTACTTCTGTCTGTACTGTACATCCCGTTCGTCTGTCTGTCTGGTTGGCGGTCCGTTCTTTGCTTCCCTTCTTGTAACAATTTTTTTCGCGAAGGAGGAAGGGAGGGAGGGCTTGGCGTATGTGGGAGGGAAGGTTTTTTTGGGGTTGGGAAACTTGATTGGAATTGGAGGCTATTTATTTAGTATATCGTTGTTGGAAATGGGAGCGGGAGCGGGAGCTGGAATTGGGCTTTTTAGATTCACACACGCTGTGGAAATTACTTGTCATATCTTACTAAACACTTTATTACTACTGCCCAGGTCGTCGTTCGTATGCTGTGTTATGCAAGATGTCCAAGTCAACAATCTGAAAGCCATTCCTTACGCCTCAGACACTGCTGATGAATGCATTTGTTGCCATGTTGGAAAAACCTTCCTCTTCCCTACCCGGAATTCCGCAATGTTCACAGACGGAGCAGTTCCTCACAACAGTAAATCGCTCTGCTCTTGTAGCCTTCGCAATGCTGCATGACTCCCTAAAATAAGCTTGAGACAGGGCTGATAACTCAGTTCGCGGATGGCTGGCACGCGGTCCATAGACTCTTATGAATACATTGAGCGGACGGAGTCTAAGGAAATGAGATTACCGCCATTGATCCTGTACGGCGGTGCACTACTGTAGTATTCCAGTTCCTGAGGTGTATGCGTTCGAAACGCGGCTCCGTCCATGGAAATGGCATGGTGTTTGAACTTTGGGCCAAGCTGAGAATGGGCACGGGTTTCTCTGTATCGTTGGTGGAGGAATAATGGACTTGTAACTGTGGGGGCTTGCAGTTTGGATTGGAATTTGAACTGGAGTGTTGTTTCTCTTTTGAGGGGGGAGGTTTGGTGTTATTTGCGGTCTGGGGTAGTTGGGGTTTGAAACATGGATTTGGATGGGATGGGATTTCCGTTTCTTTGTATAGGGCTGGATGGGTTAAGGATAGAATCTTTGAGCGAATCTGAAACTTCTATATTTATAATTCTTTTTATTGATACCTTCTCGGGTGAGAGAATAATACCAAATTCCTCTTCATCATCATTTCTCCGTCACTAACTTGATAACTGAGCCAAGTCCAGTGTATATTGTACATAAATATTCATAAGCTTCCATCCCTCTCTTTCTGCCTCCTTCTCTTTGTCCTCCTCCCAACCTATTTCCCCCCTTTCCCCTTCCCCTTTCCCTCTTCCGGACACCACATCCGTTTGCTATACACCCATCGCTCTCCCGCTACATCCTCCACCTTGTCGGGATTAAACCAGAATTTTTCGCCATGGGCGCGGTAGGTAATGCCGCGGAGTCCGACGCCGGCTTCGGCGTGGTACTTGCGGTCCTGTTGCGCCGGGGAGTTGGTGTTAGATGAAGATGGTCGAAAATTGGAGAGGGTATGTAAGGGAATATGGGGGAATTGGGATGGGGAAAGTGAGGAGCAATGGTTAAGAGAACGTACTGTAGCATTCCCCTTTAGCTTTCCTTCCCATTCTTTTTCTGTGCATTCGAATTTCCACGGTTGCCACTGTATTCGGTCAGCATTCATCCAACTCCGCCTCTCCGATTTTGAGTCCCCTCCCCCCCTCTCTCTAGCTTTTGCGCTCCCTCTCCTTCCTCTCACCACCCCCCCCCCCCCCCCCCCCCCCCCCCCCCCCCCCCCCCCCCCCCCCCCCCCCCCCCCCCCCCCCCCCCCCCCCCCCCTCTCCCCCCCCCCCCCCCCCCCCCCCCCCCCCCCCCCCCCCCCCCACTCTATCCCACCCTTCCCAATCTCCATTCCCCGATCCTCGTTCCCCTTCTCCATCCCCAAAACCACACACCAAACCAGAAAAAAAGAAGAAAAAGAAACCAAAACCAACCTTCCACTCCTCACTCCCCCTCCACCCCCCATTCTCAAGAACCTGCAGACGCCAATGTGTCGTATACGTCATATTGATCCAGCAAGTCCTAACTCCATTATCTATAATTTCCGCCACAAACGGCTGATCCTCGTCGAACGGGAAGACCCCGCTGTAAGTGAGGCAGGCCGATGCGGGCTTGATTATTATGCTGACGAGGACGAGAAGAAGAATGAAGGGGAAGATGGAAACCCGGGGTTTTGTATTGAAGACCTGGATGGGTGGAGAAGATAGTGAGTTGAGCATTTTGAGAATGGGCCCCTGATGTTGTTGGAGGAGAGAAGCGCCTGGGTTGGGAGTGTACGTATGTATGATATATCTGATAACGGGATATCAGAGTCGAACCAGAAAATCGACGTGAAAAGGCCCAGCGCGCTCACTATAAAATACCGAGTTGGCTCGCAAAAAGGGATATCGCGTGTGGCCGAGCGAAACAACCTCCTGGGTCAGTCAGAAGATAAACGTGCAGCTACACGGCTTGCAACTTGCGGTGTGAGCGATCAGTATCGGGACAAGTAAAAGGAACGCGGCCCGAAACAGTATGAAAAGAGAAATCTTGGACCATACTAACCTGCAAATCCGAGCAGATGACACGATGCGAGCTCACTTATACTCTACGCCCACGATCATACGTGCCAATGAAGACAACGATTGTAAGATAACGAGAAGAGAAGAATAGCAAAACGATGTAACTAGTACCCACTACCATTACTTAGCAAATGCTTGAAAAAGGATGACCCCGCAACAATACATAACTTGAAGCGCACATGGTGAAGTCCCAAAATTGAAAATATGTCGGGAATCTTAGACATGCATATCAAAAAGCAAAAAGGCGTCCACGCTTGCACATTAGTCAGGAGACCTCCTTCCCAAATGGGAAAGAATGGACCCAGTCACATTCCAGGTTGTTCTAAAATATGCAGGCACGGCAAGAAATATGAGAAAACAAAGTTGATTTGTTTTTGTTTTTGGATAACGAGTTGAATCTGATTGAGTGAAGCTAAGGAGTGTCCAAAGAAATAAAAATTGCTGTCCAGGAAAACCACCACCCTAACCATCATTGCTGTGGATCCCATTACTAGAACCAAAAAACTAAATGATAACTGATGGCGAGGATAATAATAATGAGTTCTGGATAATCTGCTGACATAGTAAAAGTAATGCAACCGGCTGGTGACAATTATTGCAGTATCACTCAATGTCGAAGTGAAGTTTGACCAAAGAGAGAGTGTTGTTTGATGAATAGCGAGGGGTATGAAATCGATCTGAAACTGTTTTCCTAGATGAAGAACATGGATCCTGCAATATCTTGGTGAACTTGAATCTGCTGGGCCATACCAGCCAGGAAGGTTGAGCTGGTGACGGATCCTGTGACACTTGGTGTCGATGCTCTGTCGGTTGGGTCATACTGGTCCGAAAGATAACATCTCATGCGGGTGCAAAGCAGATCGGCGTAGTATGCGGGAGGGCAAAGACTTACAGCCTTCGTAGCTCTGCCGAACAGGTGACACATGTTGTTGGTCAAATCCTCCAGAGCGTCTGCGGTGTTCTTGTGAGGGGGCTTGACTTTCTGGAATCGGAATATCTCGTCGAGGATCACATAGTAATGACATGGACGAGCTGTTCCTTTGAGGCAGCCATGCGCTTGAAGGAAGAAATCCCAGGAGCGAGATTCCGTGACACCACGGTCAACAACTGTACCAGCAACACAGTTCGAATTCTTGTCTGCCTCCGCTTCGTTTTTGGGGTAGAAGCGCGTGTGATGTCTCTTACCACAGATCACAATAGTGATTTTCGGAAGCCCTTTTTTCGTCATGTCTGCAGGATATTTCTGGCGACAGGCATTTCTGAACTGCGGGAGCTCAACATCGAGGACTAGCTGATACTGACCTTCAGAAACACCGTCTCTGTAGATCAGGATGTTTTCAGGCAGGGCTTTGTTTTTCTTGGACCAGCCTTTCAGAGGTCCATTAATGAACATAGCTTCTAGGCCAGTCACCATCTCTGTTCTTGCTTTTTCTTGAACCTTAGCAATAGAAGTCCATTGGCCAAGCTGTGGGTCAAGACTGGCAACCATGCCAGAAACACTTGGCGCCGTTTCCTTCGAGCCAGGGGATGGATGAGTCACATCAAGTCCGACGACCATAGTCTTGCCTTCGCTGATAACGCCCAACTTAGTAGGATCAACCGTCTGGTTGATCCCACCAGCCTTTAGATTGAACTTGAGGGCAATGTTTCCGAAGTACTGTCCACCATCTGGTTTCGAGAACTTGGAGATTACGACACAAACAGTATGAATACCCGCTTTTGTGTCGGCAATTGTCTTGATAGCATTGTAAAGTGGAGTATCGGCAAAAGGCAGAATAACCAGGACAAATCTTGGTTTGGGGTTCTTCGTTGAAGTCGACAACAATCGGAACGTGTTGTTAACACTGTTAAAGGTCTGACCTTCATTGTGATCAAAATGCTGGATTGAAGGCGGACCACGCAGGAGTCCGGAAGCATTGATACCAGCTTGTTGCAAATGCTGCTGGAAGCCTAGAACAGTGTTGTAGGCTAAACCTTCGTCGACGTTACCACGGAATCTGTCAGACTGTACACAAACATATGTCCAGTTACCGATGTTGCTAGCCGTGTGGAATCTGACATTGCGCATGTTCCAGCTTCCATTCATGGGTGTCGTCTTTTGGGGTTTATTCTGCATGTTCTTGTAGTTGATAGGCGGTGCTTGCAAGACACGGCCTGGAACAGTTATGAGACCATCACCCACCGTAATTCCAAAGCGTTTCTAGAGGAGTCAGTAAACATAGAAAGGAAGTATAGAAGCTTCCTACCAAAACATCATTCTGTGCATTCAAGCCCAAGACAGCTTTTCCGTCCCCAACAATTGAGTCACCGTTCAGCCATGGTCGCCTGCAGGCGAAATCAAGCATTTCCCTCGTCTGGTTACCATCCAATCTTCTCTTGACAACCTGTCCTGGCAGAAGCTCACAAGCTTCAGCCGGAAGGTAGGACGGGTTCTCGGAATTGCCAACGTTGACGACAGGATAATTGCCAAGAACAAATTTCGGGTATTCTGAGACTGTTAGATGGATTACACTGCGGTATAGATATGGAAACTCACTTTTTTTGAAATAATCAAAGACTGTAATGTACGTATTGACCGGGAGATCACTTCCAGCAGCCTTCTTGGCACCTCCTTTCTTGCCAGCTTTGGGTGATTCTTCACCTTTTGATGGCACGGAGTCAATCCAAAACTTGACTTCCTTGGGACCTGCACCATACTTCGAAACTTGAGGAGGGTGCTCCTGCTTACGCCCATCGCCGGGCTGTGCCAATCCGTTGACGGACTTTTCGCGCGCGATGACGAGACCCGCGTTGGTCTTCTTTTCAGGTAAATGGAGAAGCTTAACTCGCTTGTACCTAATCTTATCTGCTAGTCGTTTCGGATCGCCAGAACCAAGGACTCCGAAAACCTGCACCAAGGGACCAGGCGTGAGGAAAACGCTGTGGGACACGTTCACATTGAGCAAGAGCCTGCCTGTAGCAGGTCGGACACTCTGGAAGAATCCTCGAAGCGCTTCAAGTCCGCCTCCAAGGCTGCGCACATTGTGGGCGAACCTGACTCGATCAACAGAGAAGTGGCGATTGTGCCCAATAGAAGTGATTCCATCATGACGTAAAGCATAAAAACCCATGAGAGTATTCAGTGCTTGCATCATCTCACCTTTCTGCTGAGCGATAGCGTTGTTGGACATATTGGTTGATAGATAATTCAGTAAAGCTCCTATGTCCAATGATGTCGGCGCCACGATTCTAACCCGGTACGTTGGTGCGTTTGGAACGGCATCGTCCTCTCGCTCACTTCTCCAAACGATGTCAACCTCGTGGTTGTCAGGGATATTCAACCTGCCCATTGAGATGAGCATAGAGGAGTAATCCGTTGCACATCCGGCAAATTCTGGCAACTGGAGAAGTAACCGGAAAACTTGCTTGCGCTTTTTCACAGCCAATTCTGGTCCACTGATCTCGACGTTGTATCTTCCCAGGACAAAATTGTTTTTAGGCTTTAGGGCAAAGTAATTGGCATACAATTCCACCTTGTTGCCAGCAGTGCCATGTCCCGGACGGGAAGGGTACGTGTTGGGTTGACCAGTAATCGACAAATTGCTCAGAGCATTAATGCCCGAAACACTTTGGTCGTACTGATTCTCGATTTGCAGAACTTCCGCGTCTGGTCCTTGTGCAGCAGAGTTGGGGTCTCTATGGGATTCATCAGACAGATATTTGGAAGCACATCAAGAAATACAACTTACCGGAAGACCCGGACACCTTCGGGTTCCCTGCCACCTCGCCCTCCACGACCACCACCACCACGACCACCGCCCCGATCCCCACGGAATCCACCACGATCACCTCCTCCACGGTTGAAACCACCACGGTCCCCACCACCTCCTCCACCTCCCCTGCCACCACGGTCCCCTCCGCCTCTCCCGCCTCCTCCTCCTCGCCCGCCCCCACGATCACCACCACCACGGCCACGACCGCCACGAGGATCCCAAGACATAATTCGTCGTTAGGTTTTGGTAAGTTTTATCTGAAGACTGATCGAAAGGTAAGTTTTTAGGTAAATGTAAAAAGAAGAAATTGCGGAAGCTAGAGTTCAGTCTTAGAAAAGAGACAACTGAAATGGACAATAGTGAACGACTATGGGTGCAAACCGATATAAGAATGAATATCTGAGCTCTTGCATACCTATGAATTGCGAGTAATCGAAATTACTCAATCGCAAGGAGATTGGAATCGTCGGAGCAAAGAATACGAAAAATAACGCTGTCTAGCAAAATGTTCAAAATTCTGGAGCAGTAGTCGCTCGAAGTAACGGTATTTTTGTAAATAAACGGTAATGCTAGAGCACGGCGATCGCGGATAATCGAAGAGGTTGAAGGGAGATGTTGAAGGGAGAGGTGGGAGGGAGAGGTGCGATGTTAGATGAGTTTAAGTAGAAGGTAAGGCTACAGCAGAACTCTTGTCAGTACCACTGTAGAGTGAATAGATATTAGTGAATCATCCAGTCTTTCGGTGCGTTCCGGTGAAGTGAATTGAAGTTGTATGAGATGAGGCCATGGGCTGAGGCCAAAGCTGTGGACTGTGGGCCGAGTGGGAGGATAAGTAAACAGCGTCAACATACCTTGTGGGAGGCGAAGCTAAAGCTGAGAGCCTCACGACAATTGCAATGCTTGTAAACGCGCTTGATGACGCGCTTGGATTCTAGAGTCCGAAGCTGCAAGCTGAGCTTTTATTGGGATAGTATTGGAGCGAGATCAATCAAATGAAATAAATAATGAATAACCAAAGATAGCTGTTGATACTAGTGTGGCGAGGATTTGCTGGGGAGCAAGGAGGGGAAGAAAGAAAAGGTGGGAAGAAGAGCAGGCTAGGTGGTTTAAAGGCGGCCGATGAAGTTCTTGGGTCGTTGTTTCTTCCTGCAAGTTGTGACCCTCTCAGCCTCTGCTTGTGCGTTGGAAAAAAGGAAAGCAAGGTTGCGACGTTGCACTGCAAAGGGTCCCAGTTATTCTGATTTACCCCACTTCCAGCAGATGACTAAGGATGCGGGAACAGACGCGTTTCAGGAACGAATTCACTGTTGATTGTGCTATGATGAGCACCTGTCGTGTTCTGAATCTCTGATATTGCTAATTACCTGTATGAGCTTAAGAGTGATTAGATTTGGAGTGAATTTCACCTTCGCCCGCTTCGCCGCCTCCTACAGAAGTGTGTGTGGCGTCTTGCGAAAGGGAGGCAAAGGCCTGCGAACACGCGTGATCACATGTTACGTAGCTTGTATCTCTTCTCGCGACTTATCAAGAATGCTAGAAGCTTCAAATGCTGCTACCAGTCTGAGCAGAGTGTCTGATTGGAACGAAAAGCACCCTCTGCCAGCACCCGAGGGCCAATGAACTGCTCTGGCGACAACGAACAACATCTTTAGAGTCATCGTCGTGCTCCTTAGCAGTACGAGTTGAATCAGTAAAGTCGTCATTATGGTTCTCCCGCCGTTATCTGTCAGACTGTCATTCTGTCACCCAACATTGATGCCTAATATGTACGGAAGGGGGTTTCCATAATCCGTGCAACAAAGGCGGTGAAGGATTTTGCCGCTGCTTTAATTCTATAATCTTCCATCATCATCATAATAAACACCTCAATATGGGACGTGTATATCCTCAATATCGTACTCCTACGAAATCACGTTTCTTCTATCTATTAGAACGTGGTCAAACTGCACCTGCTGCTGCTAAAGAGCTTGGAATCGATAGAACTACAGCTTGGAGATGGACAAAACGATTTTGCCCTTCAGAACCAGAACGTACAACTCGACGACGCCTTGCTACAAAGAAGCTAGGTCGACTATATACTATTATAGATGAGCATATTAATCAAATGATCCAATGGATTACTGGCCATTATGATCGTCGAATCCTATCTCTCGAAATGATTGTACAAGAGGCTTGTGGTATTAAAGCTACATATCATACATTGTTACGAGCCTGGCAGCGATGGGGATACCATTACCATCCACCCGATTCGAAGCCTTTTCTCTCTGCAGCTCAGAAGCTCGCACGCTATACCTTTGCAGTTAAGCACTGGGATCGGCCAGCTGGATATTGGCGAAAAGGAATATATACAGACGAAACAGTAGCTAGAACAAACCTCCGGCGGAGAGTCAAAGTCTTAAGAAAGCGGGGAGAAAGAAGACGCCTAGATTGTATACAATTTACCTTCAACTCTGGCCGCGATTCTATAATGTGCTGGGCTGCAATTGGCTACAATTTCAAAAGCGAATTATACTTTGTTTCGACCGAAGGGCAAGGGAAAGGATTCACACAAAAGAAGTACGAACAGCAGATTTTACGGGGGCCATTAGCAGGAATATTCAGAGATCGATATTTGCAAGGCTTCTTTTGTGTGGAAGATGGAAGTAAAGTCCATGGTTTGAAGGACTCTATAAAAAATAAAGGGCTCTGTAATGCTGCAAGAATCGAGTGCCATATCAATACTATTCTTGACTGGCCTGGGAATTCGCCAGATCTCAACCCCATTGAGAACGTTTGGAGGATTCTCAAGCAGAGATTAAGGAATAGGAATCCGCATGGTGGCTGGACTTTACGGGAACTGAAGGAAGCTTTGATTGATATCTGGAATAACGAGATTATAGTGCAGGATTTCAACAAATTCATTGATTCTATTCCTGAGAGAATTTGTAAGGTTTTGGCAAGAAGAGGAGCTCAAACTCCATATTAAAACAGCAAGTAGTTTTTACTGTATATAGATTAGTAATAGTGGCAGAAAAACCCCTGCTGTTGCACGAATTATGGAAACCCCCTTCCGTACTACATTTCTCCATTAAGTAGTGGTGGACTGTGCATTCTAAGGGTTCGTGAGAGATGTACCATTCGTGACGTACCATTCTTTCTTTGTCTTGTTGATTGAGTGGTCTAGAGCTTCATTTGCTTCCAAAGTATTAGTCTCGATTTTGTCCGTTCTTGCTTCCATCATGCAGCTCATCGTTTCATTTATTGCTGCCGCATCGATATCACTATCACTCGGAAAGTCGGACTACGGATTGTGATAAAGCCCGATGGAAATCCTTAGCATTCCAGTGTGGTTGCATGGCTCGTCTCAAGCGACGAATCAGAGGCGAGGAGGCTTGAAGAAGTGATTCATAGCCATAACAAAGGAAAACCTAAATGTCCATATGGATATAAGCTTAATTCTGAAGGAGCGATCATATTTCACATCCCAGTTAGACTTCCTTGTCTGATAGAAATACTTCCTTACTGCACGCCAATATATCACACGGGTCCGCGTCTATACTTCAGGCCGAACCAGGTCAACGACCTTATATATAAACTTGTCTTTGGACCATTTTATGGACACAAAATAAGAGCATATCCACAATAGCTTGAACGGACCAACTGAACGTCGACAGAATCGAAATTTTGCATGCTCGAAATGGATTCAGAAAAGACTGAACACGCCCCCAAAATGGAAGGTGAAACAGCACCTAAAGAACCCACTTCAGTGAAGCTGGAATCACAGGAAGAGGTTAGCTCAACCAGTGTCGATGGCGAAGAGGCAAACTATCCTCACGGCTTGAAGCTGTATGTCATATTAGCTGCTCTCTGTCTTTCTGTCTTCCTCGTGGCATTGGATCAAACAATCATCGCAACAGCTATCCCAAAAATCACGGATCAATTCAACAGTATACAGGATATCGGATGGTATGGCTCTGCATACCTGTTGACGACTACTGCCCTGCAGCCTACGTTTGGGAGGATATATACTATTTTCAGTGTAAGCATTAGGGGTACGGAGGAGGACCTGCGGTCAAGGTACTGACACGTGCAGATCAAATACACGTTTATGACTGCTATTGTCATCTTTGAGATTGGGTATGTGACGACGCTAGCAGTCTTAGATGAGGTCTAATATATTGCATAGTTCCTTGGTTTGTGCTACAGCGCCCAACAGTACAGCATTGATAGTTGGAAGGGCGATCGCTGGTATGGGAACCGGTGGGTTGTTTTCAGGAGCAATAGTCATCTTGGCATATTGTTGTAAGTTCTAAATCTCTCTTTGTTCATGCCCATCCTGCATATTGTAGATCAAATTTGCACCTGCTTCCAATACACAAGCCGCCTGAAATGCCCTTTTACATTTGCTCTGAGCGCTGACTGGAATATAGTGCCATTGCGAAAACGACCAGCTGCATTTGGACTCATGTGAGCAAACTCATCTAATCTCGCCTTTTCACTATAATCTTTCGGGATGACTAACATCTGCATCGGCAGCGGAGGCATGTGGGGAATAGCTTCAGTTGCAGGTCCTTTACTTGGCGGCGTATTCACGTAAGGTCATCCTCAGTTACTGAGAATGCAGTTTGATAACTTGACATAGTGACAAGGTCTCATGGCGCTGGTGCTTCTATATAAAGTTCGTGAAACCAAGTCATACCCTAGAGGTATCAACATATACTAACTTACTCTTTCAGTCTACCCATCGGTGCCTTGGCCGTGCTTGTTATTGGCGTATACCTCAACATAAATCGAGAAAACAACCCGGACAATCTGTCTATACTTCAGCGCATTCAGAAACTGGACCTTATCGGCACGGCAATCCTTATACCCGGCATAATATGTCTCCTCCTTGCCCTACAATGGGGCGGCACCACCTATGCCTGGAATAGCGCTAAGATCATCGGACTTCTCGTCGGCGCAGCCGCTCTCATCATACTCTTCATCATATCCCAGATCATCCTCGGCGACAAAGGAATTCTGCCCCCACGCTTCTTTAAGAATCGCAACACAGGCCTAGCCTTCATATTTTCATTCTTCTTTGGTGCAGGCTTCTTCGCTTTGATATTCTACCTTGCTATTTACTTTCAATCCGTGAAAGGAGCTAGTGCCACCAGAGCCGGCATCGAGCTCCTTCCTCTTCTTATCTCGACTGTGTTGTCTTCAATACTCACAGGAGGCTTGATTACAGCTATCGGGTACTATACACCAGTAATGATAGTCTGTATGGCAATGTTCGCCATCGGATCAGGCCTCCTCACTACCCTCGACTTGACGACCCCTTTATCTCAATGGTTCGGCTACCAAGTTATAGCCGGCCTTGGCATCGGCGTTGGATTCCAGGGCGGCATCGTGACCGTACAAACAGTTCTACCTCTGGTGGATGTACCTGTCGGCACAGCATGTGTATCGTTCTTCCAATCCCTCGGCGGCGCATTGTTTGTATCGGTTTGTCAGACACTTTTCCAAAATGGATTGCTCAGCGGCATTTCGGAGAATGCGCCACAACTGGATCCAGAGATCTTTTTGCATAGCGGTGCGACAGAAATCCGACAGATTCTGGCAAGTCTGGGCCAGGAAGATGCTTTGAATGGGATACTGAAAGCTTACGTGCTTGCTTTGTCGCATTGTTACTGGGTGACGACGGCTTGTGCGATTGCATCGTTTGTCATTGTTTGTGGATTGGAGTGGAAGAGTGTTAAGAAGGGAGATGGACAGGGTAAGGTGAGGGAGATCAGTATGTGATGAGGAGTTGTATTTTGAAATTAAGGAGGGTCCGGTTCGGCATGTTAGCTGCATGTTAGAAGTGGACATCAAATTTGTATGATAAGGTAAAGGAGGTTGATGTCTGATATATGTCATCGGTCTCATATAGTACTCTTTTTTGCCTGTGTGTATTAAGTATTGTACAGTAAAATTAGACAATATCCGCTCAGTAAACAAACATCTCAATGTTAGAAAACAAATTTACCGCAAATCTATTCCCATCCGCCATCAAACTTTATGGGAACAGCAAGTCGACTTCGTCTGCTTGACAACATAATATAACCTCCTTAATCCCGAATAAACAAAGCAGCAAGGTTATCCTATCCACAAAAGTAAAAGTTCCTCCCCCACCTCCCAACCCACTCTTCCCATTGGCGCAGAAACTCTACCCCGTTCCCCGCAAAGGTTTCTCCAGATTCTCTGAAATTTCCCCACAACTTTTTTCCCACAGCCATGCACACCGGTACCTGACAAGCTTAACAAACACCCACTTTTCCCAACTCAGAAAGGCATCTCCGTGCAACTAAACCTGGGGCAAATGGACCTTGCATAGACATATCTCGCTCTCACCAATTGACTTCCTTCCCAGGACTACGATAGCGCAAACATGGATATATAGAAGTGGGTACGCATACGTATCGAGCGGGCGGTCCAAAGAGCTTGGAATTCTTCCGAAGCCATGGGGAGAGATGTTTAAAAAGAAGAGGCACGAACGAGTCTCTTGGCTTTCTTGCGTTTCTTTTCTACATCCCTAGCATACAAAATGGCACGACGAATCGCCTCGGTCTTGCTACTCCTCCTGTCGATCTTGCATTTGGTTGCGGCGTCGACTTCGTGGAATATCAATAATGAAAAACATAGAAAGAGTTGTCAGGCGCATACCAAGAATCCGCTGGAGGGGTGTGATGTGAAGAGGACGAAGTTTGTGGATCCTGTTGGGGCGGGAGGCAATTCGACTTTCAAGACTGTGCAGTCGGGTATGTTGTTTGTTTTCTTTCAGTGGAAGCGCGGGACGACCATATGAGTGGGAGAAGAGATGCGACGAGTTCTGTATCCAGGGGAAACTAGGATGGGGGGCTTGACTTCGAGATTGGCATTTATGCTAACAATTTTGTTTGTAGCTGTGGCGAGTCTACCGAACAATACTGGTGAGTTTGCTCCCAAAAACCCGTGGAAATTTATTGGGAATGGGATACGTGATGGTGATGGACTACGATGCTGATGTTGAGCAGATACCTATATCATCCTTATTGCATCCGGGAACTACACCGAGCAGGTAAGCATCAGCTAGATATACGTTTATATTCATAGCTGACAAACATCTAGGTCAATGTAACTCGTCGCGGACCTACCTACCTCTTAGGTCAAACCTCAAACCCTCTCAACCAATCTGCCAACACGGTCAACATCATCTGGGCCGCTGTTGCTGGAACAGGAGATAATGCATACACATCCACCTTGACTGTCGCTCCAACTTTGAATGCGTCCTTAACTGGCAGTGGAACGACCGGATTCGCGGTTCCTGCGGACACACCTTTCGGTTGCACAGACTTCAGGACATACAACTTGAACCTCATCAACGACTTTGCGCCATACTGTGAGTACCGCGGTTCGGTGGGTAGGAAGAAGACTAGCATACTAACATTAATATAGCTGATGGGCCATCTTTGGCATTGAGTATAAGCTACGCAAATGGAGGATTCTACTACACCGGGTTCTACAGCTACCAAGACACTGTTCGTCCTCTATTACACGTGCCGACCTCCACTGCCCATTCACTGACACATCCCAGATCTACGTAGGCAAACTCTCCAACAGCTACATGGCGAAATCCGTCGTAGCAGGCCAAACCGATTTCTTCTACGGCTTCGGCACCCTCTGGGTCACCGATACCCAGATCCTGCTTCGATCATGCGGCGGTGGTATTACTGCTTGGAAAGGTACCAATACCACTTTCGTGAACAAGTACGGTGTGTACATAGTGGACTCGACTGTGCAGAAAGCAAACAGTAGTTTGAGTATTACCGGGAAATGTCCATTGGGCAGACCATGGGTATGTTGCTTCTCCCATTTTCACCTCATAGCTTGAATTACTGCAAGTAGAGTAGATTTGGAACTAACATGTTTCGAACAGAACGCACAAATGCGAGCAATTTTCGCACGCACTTACCTCGACAGCTCGATTCTCTCCACTGGCTACATAGACTGGGCCCCAAGCCGCTACACACCAAACAGTACTCTGCAAGCCGAGTACAAGAACTATGGTCCTGGATACAATGCGACTGGGAGAGCAATTTCTCTCTACGATGTGCAGTTGACGGATGCGCAGTGGTCTGCTTATAGTAGTCCCGCGAAAGTCTTCCAGAAGCCTACTGGAGAGTTTGGAGATGTCAGCTGGGTTGATTTCAGTGTTTGAGTCAAGTATATAGATATGTAGAGAGGAATTCTGAATGTATATATTGCTTTATTTTGAGTAGATACATGTGATTTGTTTTGTACAACAGTAGATGTGGAAGGAAGGCTTGGTTACCGTCTGTCGGAGTCTTAAGGTTTTCCAGGGACCAAATAATTTGCGTCAGCGCATGGAACCTGGGGATAAACTAGGCTAGTCTTACTTAGGCTTAGCACCACCACTTCACTTTACGCGACATTGCCTAAGAATCGCGTCTCCGGCCAGCATTCACCTTGCCAAGTTCAACAACTTGCTGTCAGCTACAAATTTTCCAGTCAACCATAACTTTGCGATTGACCACAAACTTGCAATCAATAACAGACTAGGATGGCTCCACGCAAGAAAGATGTTGCAGATGAAGAGCCTCCCTCGATCAATCCATACGAGGTTCTAGGACTTGAGAAGACTGCTTCAGAAGATGAAATCAAGCGCGCATATCGCAAAGCTGCTCTGAGGCACCATCCGGGTAAGTCATTACTTTTGGGATAAGTTATGGTTGCCTGCTTGTGCATTTCTGGCAAGCAGATGCCGGCGACTTGATGCTTATTGTTTTACAATGCGAAAACGAACATTTCTGCTAACAAATACCAGACAAGGCAGCGGAGCACTTAAAGGAAGAGTCACATACCAAGTTCCAAGAAGTTGCCTTCGCATACGCCGTCCTCTCTGATCCTTCCCGTCGCAAACGTTACGATCGCACTGGCTCGACCTCGGAATCCATTGGCGCAGATGGCTTTTCCTGGAGTGACTTCTACGGCGAGCAATTCAGAGACATCGTTACGACTGATAGCATCGAGCAATTTGCTAAGACTTACAAAGGCTCCGAGGAGGAGAAAGATGATCTGCTAAGGGCTTATCAGAAATATGAGGGCAAATGGAATAAGATGTATCAGGTGGTCATGCTGAGTGATCCTATTGACGATGAAGAGAGGTTTCGAAAGATTATTGAGGAAGCGATTGAGAAGGGAGAAGTGAAGGAGTATGAGATTTTCAGGAAGGAGAGCCAGGCTTCGAAGGCTAAGAGGATGAAGAAGGCTAGGGCTGAAGAAGGAGAGGCTGCAGAGTTGGCGAAGAAGCTCGGCGCAAGCAAGCTGTTGGACGGGACGAAGGAAGAAAAGAGCAAAGCGACAAAGAAGAGGAAAGCGGAAGGACACATGAACGACTTAGCGGCTATTATCCAATCAAGGCAGGCGTCGCGCATGGGTGCGATGATCGCCCATATGGAGAGCAAGTATGGGGCCGTCGATGCCGATGGTCTTGACCCTGACGAGCCTTCCGAAGAAGCTTTCCAGAAGACGAGAAAGAGAATGTCCAAGGCGAAGGTGAACAATGATTCCGAGGAAGACGAAGAAGAGGAACCTAAACCAAAGAAGAAATCGAGAGCTAAGAGTAGCAAGAGGAAGCAAGTTGAGGAAAGCGACGATGATGTCATTGATTTAGAAATAGAATCTGATGTGGACATGGACAATGAGGATGACGACGACGAAGAAGACGAAGAGGAAGAAGCACCGCCAGCGAAGGAAAAGAAGAAGAGTACACCAGCGAAGAAGTTGAAGAAGGCCGCAAGAACAGCCGCCCGCAAATCTAAGCGCACTAAGACTTGATGATGGATTTGCATTTCGCATTCGATCTGGATTGAGCTGGAGTTGGAGTTTGGATTGTTGATATTCTACATAGGACAAATGGATACTATATGGGCGCGCATTGGGAAAGCATGGGAACAATGGACGTTTTTATTACGAAGGATACGATGATTCATACCTCATTAGTATTATACCTGATCTCTACAAATTTGGTAGAACTCCCATAACATTAGTTTATTTAGATTTAAATACTTCAAGGAGTATTTGGTCTATGGCTCTCATACTAACTCAGCTTGGCTTTTTAACCAAGGATCATAGTCTCATCAAGTTAGCGCCACGTGACACAGTGAGTTTTCGCGTCAACTTCGCGTCGTTTCCATCGCGACACCTTTTCAAACAAACCAAAAACCATTTCATGAATCCGCAACTTATCTTCATCACCCCGACCGTATGGAATTGGTTATATCAAAACCTTGCTATCACCCTCTTGCTCCACCATTCCCCTTACCGTCGCGAAAGAAAAATTCCAAAATATTCAAAATGCCATGACCACATCCGTCACCGATACCGATCCCAATCGCGATCCGAACAATGGCAGCAGCAAACCCGGCTACCCACCAGATCTCTACCATCTCTCACCTACTTTTGGTAAATGGTGTCCCTTACGATGTAGTGATTTGTATACATTGAAGAATGACGGTGTTTTCGTTGATAGTTTGTTTCCCTTCTCTTTGTCGTCTCTCCCCTCCCGACGAGAATTCGCTGGCGTGGCCATCAATCCTACCCTACAGCGTCCTGCATATAACTATGTCATTCAGAGGTTCCATCAAATAAAAGCATAGCTCAGGCTAACAAGAGAACAGGTCAACCAGTCCACCATCATCCCACATCCCACCACCCAATCCGCTACATAAAACTCCTCGGCGTCGTCGTCTCCATTGACGATTTCGGCCGTCGTAGAGTCTATACTATCGACGATGGAAGCGGTGCTTGCGTCGAATGCGTCGCTCTCTTACCCGCGCCTTCTCCTTCACTCTCCCTAGTCCCTTCTACCACAGAGTCCTCCAACCTGACTTCCATGAACTCGGCCAATTCCACGAATGGCAAAGAATCCGAACCTCCCTCCGCAGCCAATCCTTCCATTCCCTGGTCGCTGATCTCTGAATGTTCGATTCTGCGTGTCCTCGGCATGGTTGATCAATTCAATGGTATGCTACAGTTGCAGGTGGTGAAGATTACGGTGGTCGGGAGCACAGATGTGGAGAGGAAGTGGTGGGATGAGTGCGCGGATTTCAAAAGGGATGTTTTGGGCAAAGAGTGGGTTCTTAGTCAGGAGGAAATTAGACAGCATACGAAGGAGAAGGAGAGGCTGAGGAGGAGGGGACAGAAGGTCGGTGTCGAGGGGAAGAGAGGGGACGAGAAGACTCGGAAAAGGACTCGGGAGAAAGAGGGCACTGTCGATGCAAAACGGAGACATAAGAAATCATCTACAGATAAGGACGAAAACGACACAGAATCAGCACGGTCACTTTCCTCCGCCGCTCGACCAGCAGTATCATCCAAATCCCATCCTCATCTTCATGCCCCTCGCAAACCTCTGTCCTCAACCTCCAATAACCCGCCCTACAAACCACCCAAATCAGCCTCCAACCTTGCCTCCGGTCCCGCCATTCCAGGAACAAGCATCAAAAAGCGCTATCAACATTTGCCCATCACCGCGGCCGTCATACCTGAAAAGGATAGGGCCAAGTATGATACTCTTGGATTATAAGCATAACTCACATTCTTGTCGAGTCTATGGGAATTGGATATCTCAGGATTGAAGTCCGTAGGAACGTTGTTTGGAAGATCAGAATCCGCATATAATTTAGGCGTTCTCGTTGTCTTTGTTGGTGAGCGGGGGATGGGGAGTATAGATTTTTATTTTCTTTGCCATGAGGGCCAAGGCCAGCTGCTCGTCAGGTCGCTTTGTATAGAATTGCATTGGATTGGATGGCATTGGATCGGAGTGTATATATCTTTTTCCTTCTTTCGTTCAGGATCGTCAAGATACCCTCTCACCCACCTCAACTAGAAACAGATCTATAGACAATGTATACAACATACGACATACCATATTATTTCACAATAACAGTATTATGAATGTCAGTGATTCTGCATCAGGAAACGGCAGCTTCCTAAAGAGGGCCCTCGGGCTGCTCTAATGCCGTCCACCATGCGGCCGCTAGCCCCTTACCTGCATGCTTCTGTATAAATCCAGCGCTGCTTCCCACGCGTGCCACGCTTCTCGCCGTTCTGATTTTTCTGGAATTCTTCTTCCAACTCTAGGAATAGAATTATCGAGGCTGTTTTATGCAATCTGCCGATCTCAAAATAGCTCTTCCGCCAAACATGGCATCGATAAGTTATTCCCTCCCTCCCTCTTCTTCTTCTTCCTCCTCCGCCTCCTCCTTCTCCTCTTCCATCTTAGCTGAATGGGTTGGCTGGTGTGGGTAAAGGAAATGGAACAGATTGTGCATCAACGAGATACACTATGAGAAATGCCTTGTTTTACATCTCGCTTCAATTACCCTCGGGATACATAAAACGCGTTCCAAGGCGAGTTTACACTGCCGCCATCTTGCATCAGGCGCGGCCCCCTCGACTTTGATCTATCCCCATCCACTCAACAAAAGAACACAGGTGAAAGTGTGAGAGTAAGCTCTCTGTCCTCTCGTTTGGAACTTCCTCCAAGACTTCACACATCTACTTTTTACAATCATGTAATTCTTATCTTTCCACCTGTAGTCTTCTATTATATTTCTACTCTTATCTGTTTTCAACTTATCACACTCGGCCTTCTCTTCCCCCATTATAGCTAACGATTGGTAGGCCAGTGTGCAGCCCCTTCGAAGGATAGTATCGCAGCATCCAACCACCTGCGAGTACGCGGTTTAAAGGCTCTAGTGACGCAATGAAAATCAACCCGGCAGCAAAGCGATCTGCAACTGGGGGGCATATGCCAATGGAAAACAATCGTTCCCTTGTCTGACTGATACAATCTGCAAGAGTTTGCCCAAGTTATCAGCCCCCTTACAAGGCATTAATTTGCCAGGCGTTTTCTATTTCCAATTACCCCAATGAATTTAGCTTCTTTTGCTCATCAAAGGGGGAGGCGTGGGATTTGTCGTAAGCGGCGTGGTAGTAGTACAGCTAGCCAGTGCAAGCATATCTGCGGCCCAGTAGCATACTTAGTCTTTGGGATAAATAAGTGTACCCCTTGAGGGTTCTCAAGTCAGCCGCAGCCAGGGCTCTGAGACTCTAAAAACTTCAGATTGCCCTATTTAAGGAGCAGAAAGTGCTAGAAGTGAAGTGCTAGGGGTGCACTAATACATCCAAACCACTAAGTAAAACCAAACTTCATTTGTGAACAGATCGGACGTTTGCGCGCCTGTGGCTTTAACGTTGAGTTGAAAGAGTGTGAACGTGTTTGATATAAGGGGCCACTTGGAGGCGAGCGTTCCATATGCAGTGCGACTGTATGCGTTAACCGAATTCCGGGCTATCCAGAAGGCATCTTATATAATTATCCACGAGGCCAGAGAAAGTTGCTGCGCAAGTCTGGTCGGAAAATTAACCATAGCGTGCATTCTCGCAAGGCGGTCGGACTATCATTTTAGTTCTAATATATACAAAATACACATTCTCAGGAAAACCTCGGCTGGCAAAGCTATACGCTTCTACGATGTCGCAACCAGGACGGATCTACTGGCAAACACCCACAGTTATGGTTTCTGCATTCGCAGGCGGTGTGCTCTTAGTGCTTGGTCACCATTTCTTCTACTATAGCCTTTCTGGGAGCATCGCCCCTTCGGAATCATATCACGTTCTATCAGAAACGGTTTCTAGGCAACAGGTCAACCTGGCTGTTGGGACATCACTAGCTTTTATGTCGAAATCACTTTTCTCTTTGGCAGTCACAGCTTCATACACTCAAGTCTTCTGGCGAGCACTCCGAAAGGCTCAGTATAAAGCACGACTTACCGAGATCGACATTGTTTTTTCCGTAACGCAGGATATCCTAGGACTATTTAGATTTTCAGTCTGGCGACAATACTCTTTGCTGCTCACTCTGGCCATGGTATTTTGGTATGACCCATTCCTGATAACTTGAAGGTTTTCGTCTATCTATTTCATGTGTAACTCACCTATAATTTGTTGCAGGCTACTTCCCATTCCGTTCGTCATTACGCCTGCTACCATTACCGTGCAATCTGCACTTGAGCAACCAAGCCCATCTGCCATGAGATCAGTACCACAGTTCGATTTTATCAATCCAAACTTCGTCAGTTTTCCAGCGACCCCTGATTCCAATTCTTTCCAGTATTATGGCCCCTCGCAATTAGTGCAACAAATTGCGACTGCCACGGCAGCACGAGGAGAAATTTTAGCAATTACACCGCCGGCCTTGAACGCGAGCTGGAATCTAGAATTTTGGGGCCCTTCAATCCGCTGTGCCAATATTTCAGACCCTGTGAGGGGGGAGATTCTGAATAATCTTGGGTCGTACCTAGAAGAAAGCTCCAAACGCATAGATAGTATACTTTTATCTTACTTCTCTTGGGCGCCTCGGGGGGACGATTTGCCTTTCGTCAACGGTAGCAGCGGCCTGGAGCTGCAGAGCTTCCCTGTAGCTTTGCCAACGGTTTTCTTGGCTTATGATAACGATCTCCATTATGTACCACTGAAATCACTCGTTGCGATCAAGAGCAATACAACCATTGGAGGCTGGCCGCACATCCTAAGAAACTTCACGATCCTAAAATGCGAACTCTTCAATTCGTCATATACTTTAAATTTTCAATATACGAATGGAGCTCAACATATAGATGTATCGAAGACGACCTCCTCACCAAACCCTCTTACTTCCTTGGATTCTTTTCCAGCAGGTCCACAGAGTACATGGAGTGATTATACTTGCTATTACTCAGCCTACAGCTGCTTTAATCGAGTTTACCTACAAAAGTCTTCTTACTATGCAATCTTTAATGCGCTCACGGTGCTAATTCTCGGGAGCATTGAGACCTTCGCCCCCGACTCCCTCGTCAGCAATACTGTGTTAGCCAATACGGATGAACTGCGGTTCCTTTTCGATCAGTCATATGCTCGGACTAGTCTAGCTGTCTTGCCCGCTTTCCAAAATATTGCTTTCCAGCCGCCTCAGGGAACTCGAGGAAGTTTAGCCAAAGCGTTGGAACAGCTTTTCGAGAATATAACTATCGGCGTCTTAAGCGAGCCGTATCTCCAGTAAGTGCAGTGACAACTTCCAAGAGCGACGCCGAGTTTACATACAGTATTACTGACTGACCACCTTCGCCCAGACCCAATTATTCCTCCTCTTACCCTTCACTCGCGAATGTGACCTTTGAAACATACCGCAGTGTCTACGATTACGATGCTCGGTCGTTGTGGATTGCTTACGGCCTGGCGATCCTCTTCACGGCTGTGTCTATAGTCATCGGCTCGATGGCAATGTACTCCAATGAGGCGGCGTATGATGGGAATTTCTCCACCGTGCTGCGTGCGTGCCGGATCCAAGGGAAGGGTGTGGTGCTGCCAGCCCAGACCGATCATGTCAGCGATGATGGGAGCCAGCCGCTGCCAGAGTTTCTGGCTACAGCGAGTATTGTCATGAATTCCTCTAAGCAGAATCCGAATCCGGCGCGCGGGAAGTAGAAAGAAGCACGACGTTGTGGGAGCAATCCAACTATCGAAATGTCATTAATTACTCCATAACTCGGGGCGACGAGGCTAGGGGAGCGCTAGAGAGTCCAGTCGAGTCTATACAAGAAAGCTCTTGGGATAATGCTGCAAGTTTGGTTCCTGCTTGCCCAGTCTGATTGTGGCGGAATTTGCATAGGAATTAACCCTCAATCAATCAACCACCGCACAGCATCTGCGAAGCAGCAAGAGGAGCCTAAGCTCGCAAAGTTTCTGGCGGGCTGAAGATAAGTGGTTAAGTGAGTGGGATAGCTGCGTAAAACAGCAGGAGCACGCCGGTGAAGCATACGACCACCAAAAGATCCGATTTAAAACTCCTTTCAACCTCTTCTCTACCACGCACAAGCAAGTCTAAACACTTTTTTCAACATAATTCTCAATCTAATATATGAATATAATCTATCCAGAATCTTCAAATCAGAGTTCCTATCTCAATTTTGCTGATTTTGGAGTCCTTGAAGAAAGAGTATAGGAGCTCCGATCTGCGCAAGAATTCGGAGTGTGTGCCACGAGCTCGAGCAAACTCCACGGCGTCGAGCCTAAGCTCGTTACTCTACTGTAGATTCCTGGCGGCGGCGTGAGGATAACTGGTTACATTACATACAGCGAGCAAGTGGAATAGCAATATACATATAACTTACCACAGCAGCGGCGAAAGGGAGAAAGGCCGCTGAAAACCAAAGGTGCAAATCAAATTACCAATATCTAGTTACATTACTGATAATCTTATAAGATCTCTATCGTTGCTACAGTAATATGTAAATAGATAATTCCTCGTTCTCTCCTTCTCTTCTACCTTTCTTAACCTAACCCCTAACCCCTAACCCCTAACCCCCTAACCTACTTACTCACTCCGTCATTAACCGATCCATCCCCGCTCCCATTCTCCCTCCTCATTTCCTCTCCCTCCCCCATCTGCTCCCCTTCCCCGCCTCTCCCCTCGGCTGCCCCCTCTCCTCTCCTCCCCTCCGGCCCCCACCTCCTTTCCCCTCGCTCGGCTGTTCTCCTATCCACCCTACTCCCCACCCATCCCACGCCGCACTCTCCTTTCCCCCTTTTCCTTATCCTTTTTCCCTTTTCCCTCTGCCCATTCCTCCCCCTGCCTACCCAAATTACACCTCTACCTATTCCTATCTATACCTTAATACTACTCTACTCTCCTCCTTTTACAACCTTCATAGCCAGTCAGTCAGTTAGTTAGTTCCCTTCACATAACCATCACATCTACTCAAGGCAATTATAACCAAAACTTCCCATCATTCATTCGTTCGCACAAAAATTCATATACATACAAAGCTAACCACTACTCTTAATCTTATCTTACACTTTGAGTATTTCCCTTTTTCCATTTCATTTTCCATACCAATCGCATACGCACATCCTCCCACCAAGACCAAAACCCCGTAGCTTTTTTTTTTTTCGTGTGCTATCACATCACCACTCATTTGCCTTTCTTTATTCATCACTTTCAATTTACCATCCTCCCCTTCCCCATCAACTAACCATACCAGCGCTCAAACGCCGTTTTTTATCCCCCCCTCCCTTACCATACGTTAATGGAACAAGCTATGTATTAGACAAAAGAGACCCAACGTATACTACATCCTGCAGAAAACTACCTACTTAATATCCTGCCAAAGACTTGATCGATCTGACGACCATGGATGGAACTTCATGAGCACCAGCCGAATCGGGATAGACCAAGAAGGCCAGGGCAATAATGATATAGAGACCGAGAAGCTAGTTCTAGATTAGCATTTGTGCGCAGATATGACGGAACTAAAAAGAAGAAACTTACCATAGCACCCTCCAAATAGTTACTCTTTCCATCTTGAACGACATAGGTAACAACCAAGACACTCAAGAAGAAGATGACGGTCTCGAAAGTCTCAAAGTGAAGCGACATTGGAACATCGATGATCCATCCCAAGATAACCAAGAAAGGAGTGACGAGAAGTGCGATTTGCATTGAAGACCCGATAGCAACACCCATAGCAAGATCCATCTTGTCCTTGACAGCAACCACAACAGCGGTGACGTGCTCGGCAGCATTTCCGACAATTGGCAAAAGAATAAGACCGACGAAAGTTTTAGAGATGTGAGCTTTCTCGACGAGAGCATCGATGGAATCGACAAGGTAATCGGCGCAAACTGATACACAGACAGTGACAGCAATAAGAACACCAGCAGCGGCCCAAGGGCTTATCTGTGCTTCTTCCTCCTCATCATCATCGGCAGCTTGGTGTTCGGCATCGAAAAGACTAGCGTGCGTTCGGAGCTGGAATACGAGGTAGAGTACATAGAGGATCAGCAAGATGATAGCGGTACCGTGGGAAAGAATCAAGATATTGGCCTCTGAGTCTGCTGAGGTTTTGCTAAGTGCGGCGTAGAGCTGCAAAGGTCAGCATCATATTGTGATATCAAGTTTGGAGTAACCTACAGTTGCGGGAATAATCAAGGCGCATGACGCAACAACCATCAAGGAGGACATGGTCGAAGCAACCGTGTTGTTGAATTGTTGTTCAATGCCCAAAGCGGTTCCAGTTCGAGTATTGTGAATTCCACCAGCTAAGAAGCAGCATCCTAACACAAGTAGAGAGTTTGACAAGATGCTACCCAGCATACTCGATTGCACAATTCGGACCTGGCCTTGTCTTAGAGCAACAATACTGACCTGTACGAGTTTGTTAGCTAACGCACCACCAGCCCTGTCGCGCTGCATAAGACCAACATACAATAAGTTCCACAGCATTGCCGAAGGAGGCGTTCAAGAGGCCTCCCAATGTCTCTCCCAGCTTCATCGAGATTTCTTCGGTAGCGAATGAAAGGATCGATGCAAGTGGAATAATGGCGAAGAAGTTGAGAATGAAGACGACGACGGGATCCCAATGTGTTATGCCTGCGACAATTCCTAATGGTACGAAGACCAAGAGGACGTTCACATAGTTACTGTACAAAGTAACCTTTCCGACATGCCATGCCGATGCCGAATAACGTGTGATAACGTTGTCGCTGTCCATGCCCGGTGTCGTCCTCCTGCTGAAGAAGAACTCCTGCACACTAGCCTTCCTTCCATTGGCATGGCCATTGCCCAGCAGGCCCGTATGTTCATTTACAGCCGGCATGTTGTTTCTTGAACGTCCACTGTTCTCGTTTCGAATGCTGGCAGTCCGTAGTCGCTTCAGTTGTTCTCGGTATTGGGGATGCGCTACATATCAAAGATCGCAAACGTTAGCATAGCCACTCTGGATAGTTGTTGTATGGAAAATTAAATGTTCCAGTTGTGTCGCGCAAGCAAATAGGGTCTCCAGGTAGCCTCCTTGGCCCTTGGCAGTGGAGAAGAAATATGGCAGGAATGAAGTTTGACACAGAGATGAGTGAGGCGCGGCTTCGAGCTCAATATGTAATATCTCTCGGGGCAGTCGGGCGATGAATGGGGAACACAAATGATGCAGGTTGTAATACCATTTACGGTAAATGCCTCGGGAGGGGTGTGTGTGCAAGGTAAATGCAACAAAGAGCAGGCTGTATATCAAAGACCCTGACTGTGCCTGCTTGCTCGCAGTGCAATTGACCACCAACAAATGGCCGGGCTTTCAATTGGAAGGATGTGCTGTGCGCGTGCGGTGCCAATTGAAATTGGTCGATGGAGTGAATAGAAGGAATTATAGAAGCAGACAAAAAGGGAAAGGAAAAGGAGGATAACTCATCACTCGACTTTACTTACAAACCATCTTGGCAAAAGATCAAGCCGTTTTCCTCGCGACTCAATCAATGTTCGGTATGGTATGGTGCGGTGCGGGCTAATGAGAAAGAAATTGGGGCAATGGACCGAAAGTGGTAATACTCTGGTAGGTTCAAGGGCAGAAAAGGTAGAAAGGGTGAGAAAAAAGGGTTTTGTGATGGGAATGAAGGTTGATTGCAGTGCCTGTGTGCGTGTGCGCGATGGGATAGGGCGATAGGACGTGATGGGTATGGATGCGTGGGATAACTAGGATGCAATCGAAATCTCGGGCACTTATTTCGCTCGATCGGTCGATAATCCAGGAACTCTCCACTCCGACGGTGCTTGGTATTCGGTGGTAGTAGGTGGTAAACGTGTGCGTGCGTGCCTTTTTTCTTCTTCTTGAAGCTGCTGCGCCTCCTTTGATATAAAAGAATTGGAGCTCGGGGAGGAAAGTGGGTTTTCCCAGAAGTTTTGACGTTTTGGCCAAAAGATGGGGACCAGACGAGGGGGGGGCTATGACGATCAAACGAACGGGCACATGAAATTTCAAGTTTGCGAAATATGTTGGTTTCGCTTTGCGTCTTTGCGGGTGGAGCGATTGGCCAGACAACAACAGCAACAAAGGAAGGAAGGATGAAGACGAGAGAGTAACGAAGAAAGAGAAGGATTGATTCTTACCTATTTCGGACTTTCAACTCAGGTACAGATGGAGATGTGGAGGTGAGGCAGGCACGAGTGTTGTGAAGGTGTAAATGTGTAAATGTGTAAATGTGTAAATGTGTAAATGTGTAAATGTGTAAATGAACAGCTGTAACTGTCAGTGTTAGTGTCAGTGTCACTCCAGCTGGTGAGAATTGGGTAGGCGCGAAGTATGTACCTCGTAGCTGAGACTGAGACTGAGACTGAGACTAAGTAAGAACGAGACCGAGATCCAGACTTTGATGCGTGTCGAAGAATTGAAGGAACGAGGGATGAAGGGCGAAGTTGGCTGAGGGCTTAGTTCTTAGTTGCTCCATACAACAGGATACTACGAGAGTTCAAGACTGTTGAGGCCCTGAGGGTGAAGTTAAAGCCGCCAAGAAAGGCAGCAAGGCGCGTGTGTACAGAATAGTATGCGTGAATGGTTGAGACTCGAGAGTGATTTACGAATATCTCCCAATTTCTCCAAATATCTCTCATACAATCACATACATAACTATCATATAATCTGATGGCACAAATAGATTCACACACAAACAACGTCAATCCTATCTTCAAATCCATTAGGCGCTGGGAGCTTCACCCGGCGGGTTTCCCATTGACTTTTGCATACGGAAGTACATCTTCCCGCATTCTATGCGCTCACTCGTCGTGTACCAAGTAAGCTCGTCTCGACATATTACGCAAGGAGCTATGACCACGGGGGAGAACGTGCTTATGCTAGCTGCTAGCTTTTGCACATCTTCATTTTCATCACTACCCTACCATTCTCCTGTGAATCGCTGACGTACCACCGGTGCGACCAACCAACTTCTATACATGCGCCAATGAGCACCAACCTCTTAATCTCGCAACCAAAGCCAACTTGCACAGCCCCCCTTGGCAGTCGTCGCGAGGTCATTTTGTGGCTTTTTCATAATTCATAATCAAAGTGTGTCGCCCTGGAGCCGGGGATGCGCAGAATTATGTTCAATGGAATTGCTTGTTCCAGAAGCAAACACCCGAACCTTCCGCCAAGGGACGACCAAGACGACCAAGACGACCAAGACGACCCTCTCGGTCCCGGTATTTGATGATTCCCTGCTGCACGGGGCGCAGAGATTGCTGGCAAAAGACCGGCCATGCACTCGCTCAATCAATCGAACAACTCTACCCGGAGCGACGAGCTCCGATCTAGGAAACCTTGGCAATATATCACTTGAACGAGATTTGCTGTCTAGCAATTCCCAACTCTCAGGGTACATACAGCCACTAGCTAACCTTACACTGGCTTACAGCACTGCTGACAAACCCCCTCACGACTCACGACAGCGTATGCGACCGAGCGATTATACGACCCCGACGTCGTCTATTGATTAACGAGCGAGAGAGGTTGCACTATCGGCGCAAACTATACCAGACACAGGTACCGTCCGACTCTAGCTCATGCCCACAACACCTTGGGTCTTTTCAGTATACGAGCAGACGTGCAACAAAACTTGCCATTTCAGACGAGTGTTGAGTGCGAGGACATACGTGCGTGCAGCCTATTGGGTTGGATGAGTATGTGTGCTATTAGTATGTTAGTATGAGGTCTTCACCGCCAGGAACACCAGCAGGAAAAGTTTCTTGGTAGAAAACTCTAGCTTGAATCGTGAAAAAACTCATATGCCTGTTTTCGAGAATGCGGATGCAGAATTGTGCAATGCATTTCTGCCCAGTGGCGGTTTAATTGTTGCGCGTTTCTATTGGATCGCGATTGTCTCGCAAGACGCGAGCGCACCCCTTTTCTTGAGGAACGGATAAATTCTTGCCATGATAACATAGGCTTTTGCAAGCACTCTAGATGCTCCTATCGTAACCTATGCCAATCTCTCTGAAATATCATTTTGCTTCCAGTTGCCTACATGGTACTCGACCAAATATACTAGCACACCTGGGCTTCATAGTGTTCATTGCTAGCTTTCATATTTACATTGCAAGCCTCTATACCATTGCGTTTGTTCTAGTGTGCCAATTCAAGCATATCACCAGCATCAAATGCATATGTCTATCCCAAGGTGTATAATCCATTGTATGAGTGCAAATATATTTCCTCCATCATAACTCTACCATCGCATCTTTTCCCAATCATGGTGCTCCTCCTAGTCCTAGATAAAAGTCAGTATCAAGCACATCTCTAAACTATCACCCCACCCCAATAGAGATACACATACCAGCAGCCATAGCCAAATACCAAGTCCGACTCGCACCCCCATCCAACCAACTCCAATCAAAATCCCCCCTCGCAAAGAAATTCCACGAACTCTTCGCATCAATAATCGCCAAATTCCCAAACAATATCCCCTTCCATCCCCCCACCACCGCATCCGCCCTCCCATTCGAAAAATACGTATTCCACTCCTCAGTCACAAACCTCTGCGTCCGCGTCAGCGTCGAATGCGGCAGCAGAGGCAACATATGGATGCCCTGGACAAACTCCACATTCCCCCCAAAATACGTGGTATGGTCAATCTTGTTCTCAAACAAGATCCCAGACACTTTATTCCCGATGAAGTTTGCTGGCTGCACGTCGTTGTCCGATTCATACAGGAAATAATTCTGCAATGACCGCGCTGTTACAGCAAGCTGTAAGTTCCCCCTCGCTTCCATGTTCGCGTCCCCGGTCACATGCCCCCACATCTTGAGCGCGTAGGCGGATAGGGAGTCTTCCGAGGAGGACTCTTCGTTTTTTCCGTCGAAGGTTTCGTAGAGACCGTGCGCCCAGGAGTGTCCGTGGTACCAGTCGAAGTTGCGGGATACGGGGAAGTAGGGGTCCAGCGGGGAGGGGTTGGCGTAGTCGCGGACGAGCGTGTTGATGTAGTCTTTGTGGGTGGCCAGCCAGGTTGGGTCCAGGTAGCCGATTAGGGCGGCTGCGTACACGAAATAGGAGTAGTGGAAGTGGTGGTCGTTGTAGTAGGTGTTGCCGAAGTCGGCGCCCGAGTTGAGGGTCGCGTAGCTGGCGCTGGAGACGAGGCCGGACCAGGCGGCTGGAAGGGGGGGTTAGTTGGGGGTGGATGGTGGGTAGGAGAGGGAGAAAAAGGGGAAGAGGGAGGAAGAGCGGAAAGAAAGGAAAGGGGGGAAGATAGAGGAAAATGAGAGATATACTGACTTTCATATACAAGTGGGAATTGCTGTTTATTACTGCTAAACCTCTCAAAACTCTGCTTCAACTTATCCAGTCCTGCTTGAGCAAGCGCTACATCTCCAACAATATCATGAATCGTATATACGATTCCCGCGAACTTAGCCAGTGCCTGTTGCGTGTATCTGTTAGCTCACTTTCGTTTTTTCGTTCACTCATTCCCCAACTCTTCACTTTTCTTTCTTCAATAATACACATCTCTCATAAACCCCATTTCCCTCCCTCAGTACAGGGTAATGACCCTTCACCATCCCACTCACTCCCTCTCTCCCCTCTCCTCCTCCAAAACAACCAACCAACCACAACCAAAAAGAAAAAAAACATACCTTCCCACTATAATACATCGAATCCAAATTCGTCTGCATCGTCATATTCTGACTCACTTCTACCGCCGCAATATTCGAAATAACCGCCTTCGCAGCGCTGGATATCGCACTCGGGTTCAGGGACCCCCGCGCTGGACTCCAGGGTAGGAAGCCCATGGTGCTGGGGAGAGAGGGCTCGAGCAAAGTCCAGCTGTTGGCGAGAACGGCTGTGGCGGTACCTTTACTGTGGGGGGGTTAGTTTGAGGCTGTTTAGGAGGGAGAGGGGAATGGGAAAGAGAGGTAAAGGTAAGGGAATGGGAAGGAGAGGTAAAGGGAAAGAAAAACCCCAACTAACGTCGTAGTATCCAACACCACTCCCCCTCTCACCGCACAATACGTCGCATTATCAAACGACTCCACATGATGCGGCAAGGCATACATCAACAGCGTCGGATCACTCAATCCCGCTTTCTCAAATGTCAAAGTATAACTCCCGGAATTCCCATTCACGGAGCCGGAAATACTTGCTGAGCGCGCATACGCGCCTGCTGCGGTGTCGTGCAGGAGTTCTGCTTCTGCGGATGTGGATGCCGAGGCGGGGAGTTTGGCGATTTGGAGAGAGCCGCTGAAGGGGGCGCTGCCTTGGATGAGGGAGGGGGAGAGGAGGGTTAGGGTGAGTGGGGAGGGGGATGTGGCGTATAGGAGCCAGGTGCTTCCATCTGCGAGGGAGATTCTGTATTTGGTTATTGAGGAACGACCTGCAGGTGAAGGGAGGCGAGCAAGAGATTGGAAAAATACACCGCTGCCGAGAATGGGCGTCGCGGAGTTGTATAAAGCAGTGACGAAACCCATGCCTTGGACCAGGGGGAAGGAGATAAGCGGGGTGCTGCTGCTGGGGGAGGAAAGCAGGTTTATGGATGCGGAGAGGGAGGTTTGGGAACTGGTTGTAAGGCGGGAGCCGGAGGGGGGCAGTTCGGTGCAGGAGAGGAGGAGGGAGGTTATTCCGATGGGGTTTATGTAGTAAGATGAGGAGGAGGTGCTGGAGGAGGTGGGGCCGAAGACTTTTTGAGAGGAGAGGAGATGCGAGATGCTGATGCCGGGGTAGGTGCGTGGGGAGGTGGAGCCGGTGGTGGAGGGGTTGAAGGAGGGGGCGTAGGAGAGGGAGTAAGGGTGAGTCCAGGTTGCTGCGGTTTGTGAGCCGAGGAAGAAGTTGGCGTAGAATTTGTTGGTTTGAAGAGGTCCGGAATTTTGGGGTGTGATACCCAGGCGGGGAACGGGGTGGTCGGCGCGGGAGGGGAAGATGGATGGGGGTGGGGAGAGGGAGATGGGTTGTTGGAAGATGTTGGGGGAGGGGGAGGAGAGGAGCGCGGATGGGGACGGGACGGCGGATGCGGCGGCGGCGACGAGAATCCGGGTTTGCGGGATGGAGATGGGGAGAGAGGGGGCGATGATTGGGGCCGAGGTGGCGTGCCCGGAGGTTTCGAGGTTGCTTAGGAGGAGGCCAGTCGTGGATGGGGTGAGGGTGGCGGCGGAGGAGGGGATGATTTGGATGGTTGCGGATGCGGAGATGCTGGTTTGGATGGAGATGGAGGGGGTGGGTGATGGGCTTGGGAGGGCAGATTTGGCTTTGATGGTTGCTTTTGCGGTTGTCGTTGGAGATGCATGTTTGAGAACAGACGGTGGGAATATGTTACCACCGGCATGAAACTTTGCCGTGGAGGAAGTGGTAGTTGGGGTATCGACCTGTGCGCGGGGATGAGGCGCACATTGGATACCGGCGATGAGGAATTGCAAGAAGAGTAGATTGAGCTTCATTTTGGCAATCTCAAACAGTTTCTCCTTACAGGTTGAGAACTGAAGAAGGGAAGAAGGTAAAGCAAAAAAGAAGGAAGAAAATGTTCGTCCCCTTTCTACCTCGCCCTTCATATTTTATCTGCTTCTCATCTCTCGTTCATCATTCACGAGACTACTAGCTGAATTTTTGCAGTAGTGCGGATAGATCACTTGTATGCTCTCCTTTCGTCCATTTATGTAAGAGGAATCTTCATCATTGGTCAAGACCAGAGGAGTCCAATAGTGCTGTCCTGTCACGGAGAGAAAGAGCAGAGATGGTATTCAATAATTGGGAGAATGACACTGGGACGAGAGATTCAAGTCGGCCCGTTGTGGTTGTGCGTCATGGGGTGCAGTGCAGTACAGGAAAGTGAGTAAGTAAGTAAGCAAGCAAGCTCTTACCGTAGGAAGGGGATCGGGTGTTGTGACACGCTCTAGTCGCGCTTGCGAGGAAGACGCGATGGGTAAAAGGGGAAGATAGGAGATTGGGGTGAATATAGGATGGGGAAGGAAGGGAGAATGTTGCGCGGAAAGGAGAAATGGAATGTATTGCGCGACAGCACTATTGAAATTTTTGAGTTCTGGATCTAGTAGAAGGAACGGAGAATACAATCAGATAGAACTCAGTTATAGACTGAATTGAAACAGGATGATTGCGTACTACTTCATCGACCGGAGATTTGAAGACCGCCACCAACGAGAGTGCTACTACAACAGGTGACCGTACATATCTAATACTGCAAGCGTCCCATGCCTTCGCAAACGACAGCGGCATACTTAACGGTGCTTGTCTCTGATTGCAAATACCTTAGCAACTAGCCCCTAGCCCCAGTTTAGCGAAAGATAGCATCCCATGAAGCTATTCACAGATCATGACTCGCATATTCCGATAATCCCACAGCAACAACCACCTGAACATGACAAGATAGAAGCCACGTAATCTTCTAGAAGAACCATTCGTCCGAATGCTCGCGTGACAGGCGCAGGAACAATGGTTCCTTGTAGATCTTGTGTTTTGCTCGACACAAGTACAGATCTCACTGGACTCCGGAACTACATGACAGCTCAAGTCAACCCAGTAATCACTTTGGAATTGGTAGATATCATGGTATAATTTCCATCGTTCGGTCAGTTGTACACATGGGAAAGCTTAGTGCTAGATAGTGCGTACATACACATGATACTAACTACCCTGCAGCTCTCTCACAATTGCGCGGACTTGGCGCGACGAGGACTCGATGATACGATTAAGAAGAGAAAGCCAAACAAACCAACCAACGGTAGGACGAAAAATTAAAGATGAAACGCAACAGCATGCGCCGAAAAACACCCTTCATGCATCATGCGGGCAATTGACAATTTCACGTGGTCACACAAAACGCGGGGTATATGGAGAAATTGTCTCACAAGAGCACTCACACGACTCATTGTGGGTGGACCCCAGAATTTGATCGAACAGGGGTTTATGTATGTACAGCAGTACAAAATTCTGCTGTGGTGGTGGTGGTGGTGGTTGAATGATCTAAGATTACAATAAAGGCTTTGACATAGGAGCGATGATTCCTTGTTTGATCATGACTCTTGGTTTAGTTGAGTCCTGGAAGGTTTCCTTCGTCGCCCATTCTGGTCCTACGGGGAGTCGTAAAGATCTCTCGTACTGGAGTTTGGACTCGAAGGGATGAGGGAGTTGAGAGGCAAGGTATTTGGTGTTCTGTCTGTGTGTTAGTATACATACATATAAGCACTGAGCAATTGTGATAAAAACGTACCTTCTTGACGCGCTTCTCGTTGATGATAACGCGGTCAAGTTTTGCATCCTTTCGATTCTGCGCCTTGATACCTTCAGACTTTGTAAGGAATCTCCCCTTGTTCTTGGCCTTCTCCCTCTTGCTCACACCATCTCCTACCCAATTTCCCCAGCCAGGTAGAGTATTATCGATTACTTTCTCATCCTCATCTTCAATTGTCTGCTTCTTCTCCATTTCAAAATCTCCGACTACATCTGCACCAGCAAAAGCGCGTTTAATGAGCTCCTGGTCCTTGATAGCAAATGGTAAGTGTAGAGCACCATCGTCATCGCTGTCGTTTTCCGAAGAAGCTTCAAGCGTATGGGCTGTTTTGGGCTTGGAGGCTTTCGGCTTGGGTTGCTTTGCAATGACAACAGCTTGTGAGAGATCGAGCTCATCCACATCCATGGCATTGTTGCTCTTATGTCTTCTCTTCTTAGCCTCTGCATTAGTAACAAAATCGGACTTGACGGGGACCTTTGACCAAGCACCACCTTCAGTAGCCACTTCCGGTTGTGCAGTTGGCTTCCTTTCTGAGATCTTAACTGTGCTGGTAGTCTTCTTTGATTTCGATCCGTTTGCTGCTTTGGCAGGCCTGTTATCTACCCCTTCAATCACAACCTCCCGGTCATCCTCGTCCTCATCAGAAGGATCCGCCTCCTCGAACTCATTGACTTTGTGAGATTTGGTAGGCGCATCTTTCGATTTGTTGCTTCCAGGACCAAAGATTCTACGGCCGATATCACTCGGTTCTTCTTCTTCACCGGAGCTTTCCTCTCCCGCAAGTTCTTTACGCATTTCTTCCACCATAGCATCATTGGCTTGTTTTCGAGCCGCTTCCGCATTTCGCATGAATTTCATGTTAGCCAGTTTGGATCCCGGAACAGATTCATCAACAGTGTCCGAGTCGCCTTTCAACTTTTCTAGGCGTCGAAGAAGTCGATTCTGCTCAGCGTCCTCGCCGTCTTCGCTATCATCTTCATCATCTTCATCCATAGATTCGTCCGAATCGTCATCGAACTCATTTCGCACTTTTCTCCCCTCCACTCGTTTACGAAGATCTTCTTCTCTTCGTGCCATCTCCGTAATGCCATCTCTAGCATCTTCATCCCACGCCGCTCGACCGGTTGCTTTGGTAGCCTTTGCCCACTTGCTGTTGCGATGCTTGGCTCCCATTCTCTCAGTCGCACGTCGTCGATCCTGGGCCTCTTGTTCGTCCTCAGAAGGAACGTATCCGCCCTCCTCAAGAGCTTCTTGATTCATCCTCTCCTCCTTCTCACGTTGCTTACGGTGAACCTTGCGGTAGGACTTGCTCTTAATCTTCTTTATGCGCTTAGCTTTGACTTCTTCTCGGAACAGTAATTCTCGAGCCATTCGCAACTGATCTCGTCGAGCTTTAACCTCCTCAATGGAAAGCTTATTGGCCTCCAATTCCTCGAATTCTCTGATTTTGTCTTCATCGTCTCTGCCACCCGCAGCAGCAAGACCACTCTCCTCAAGAATTGTCTGGATAGTAGCTTCAAGCTCGTTGAACGGTTTAGAATATCCTGTTGGCTGGAGTCGATCATTCTTGCGTGCCGAATCTGCATCTGGGTCTGCAAGAGGGAAAATTAAATGATCAGCTCGTCGATTGTGCTTCACAGTGTCTGTCCATCTGTCCAGCGTCTCCTTGCTCTTATCATAAGCTGCGCTACGGTCTAGACGATCTTGCTCGCGTCTTGATAGTGGTACCTCAAGCTTGCCGGCAACCTTTTTCTTACTATCATCCGACTCCAAGAATTTCAAAGACTTCTTAATATGTGGATCGCTGATTTTCGGGAGACCAAGATCTTCTAATGTGAGCTTATTCTTCGACGTAAGACCAAAATCTGAAGGAGTATTGTATTCGATAGCCCCATCAGTTCGCTCCTTTGCCACGGTTTTGCTGTCGTTTTGTGGAGGGTTCGCAATGAGACTTTGAAGCGCTGCGAGTTTCGATGGATCCGTTGAGTCGTCCTCATCTTCTGCGGAGGAGGCAGACGATCCCTCATCGCTTTCCTCACTCGCATCGTCTGAACCAGATTCGCCCGAACCTTCTTCTTCATTTTCCTCACTGTCATCATCCCCAGCATCCAAAATTGCCGCGAGATCAACAGCTTCGTCTCCCAAGTCCCCTTCTTCCAATTCTGAGCCAGAATCCTCTCCATCATCCTCCTCATCTAGATTTAAATCCTTCGTTCTTGCAGAGCGTTTCTTAGCAGGTTTATTATTGCTCGAGCTTCCGGCGAACGCATAACCCTCGAATCGCTCCTCATCGCTCTCTCCAAAAGCATCATCACTGTCGATGTCGCTATCATCATCGCTATCAACCTGCCCCATCTTCCACGTATTCCCCTCACTATCGCTCCCCTCATCGAGATCTAGCTCATCGAACCGACCTTTCGCAGGACCCTTTTTCTGTTTCTTCGCACTAGACTCATCCTCGCTGTCTTCTTCCTCGCCTTCCTCATCCCTTTGTCGCTTGCCAGGTCTATTGCCCCCCTCCGCATGTCCCAATCGATTTTGCCTTATGCGATGGCGCTCGGGAACTTGTTGCTGCGCTGCAGAATACGCATCGATAGTTTTTCTCTTCGACTTCGTGCGAACCTTTGGCTGCTTCAGCAGCGACCTGCCATGGGATTGTCTTCCGGGCATAATTGTACAATTCAATCCACATGAACCGTAGCAGTAACGAAAAAATACCCTGGGACTTGATAGTCTGCTAATCTTTTATCGGGAAACATTTTTTTCTGCTTGTGCCGCCGGGTTCCGCGGCCGCTAGCGTCATCTGGCAATTATCTGGGGATTCACAATTTTGAAGAATCACAAGACAAGACTTATTGATACGAATAGCGATTCCAACTATGAAGGCCACTTCGTCTTTGATGCAGCGCATTTCGCGCCTTAGGCTTACGACGAAGCAGGCGAATAAAGGATTTTATAAGGGTACGGGGACGGGCTCGACAGGTCGACATACACAGCATGGAGGGTATATAATTGAGTGGGATAAAGTCAGGACATATGTTGTGCCGCAGAACTTAAAAGATACCAAGGTACGGTTTCCAAAGTCTGTAATTGAGTATTGAATTTATTCCTAACATATATATAGCTTACGCCATTTGTTACCCGCAAAATCAAAGCAGCGCGAGGACGCTTCGAGAATGATCCTAAAGGTGCTCTCAGTGGAGAAGCGTATTTGGCAAAGTGGAAGGACCTTTCTGATCATACGATCTAGATGGCCGGCATGGAACGGAATGGTATATGCGGTTGCTATGTTCTTGTTGTAGACTTTGGCTAATCATGCACAGGCTTTTATGGTTGGGAAAACGGCGTTGGCATTTGTATAACGATGTATAAACATAACGACGATGAACATTATATCCTTCGAGTCGAGTACAACAATCTTGGGTTGGAGATGAAGTGGGCAGAAGAAGCTGTGGCATTTTGAGGTGTCTTTCAGAGCTGTCGATTCGGGCGTCAGAAGATGTCCTGATGTCGACTGGTGGTAAAGTGGCATAGGATTGGACACGACGTTGAAGGTGAATCTAGGACCCAAAGACAAACGAACGTATGAAGGTGTTTGTGTTAAGTAGAAATTTCATTACGGAGTTTGTAGCTCATCCACCTTAGAGTACGGCCCCGGCCGATAATGCTCTCCCTGTCCTATATTTAGTATGCAAAATGAGTTTATATCTTCAATCCAGGCTCCTACAACACTCTACTCTTGCTGACCCGCATCTTCAATCTGCTTCAGTCTCCCCTCAATCCACTTCCCCCACGCCGCAAACATATACACACCCTCCCACTTTGCACAAAAGCCCCTCAAAGCCCTATATCTCTCCTCAAAACCCGCCCCCGTCGCCCGAATCACCTTCTGCAAATCCACCGGACACAAATACGGCGGTTGTCTTGCATCCTCCACAATCGACGCACTGCCCTGCATACAGCAAGCATAATACACACAATGATCTATCCCAAAACAATGTCCCAGCTCATGACTTGCCGTGCGACATATCCGACTAAACCACAGCCCCGCCAACTGCTCTGAAGTCATAGCGCTAGCATACAAAGTTGTGTGCGCAGTAACAGCTAGACGGAGGGGACTATCCTCAATTGCAAAGACCCCTTTACTACTCATTTTCTTCGCGGCTTTCCCGCAACATTCCGCCATGTACTTCTCACAATGACTTGCGGGCCAAGCATGTTCCCTAGGCACACCCTGCTCCGCGTCAAGCAGGGGATTGTATCTCGCGCGAGAAACAACAGCGACTCTGCTTCCACCATAAGCTCTGCCGCAGACGAATTCATCGTCGTCGTCTTCGTATAAGTCGTGATCGACTAGCATCAGCAATGCATATGCGTCATCTGGTAAGATGGAAATAGCGGCGTCCAAGAGATCGTCCAGATTAAGTTGATGACTATAGTGCGCGGATGGGATTGCTCGGTAGCGGATTCCAATCAGTTCTTCGGCTGTGCGGAGACCGATGTATGAGGGTTCCTTAGGTTTCCGAGCTTTAGCTGATGAGCGGGATTTTGATTTCGTGGGCTGGGACGGCGTTGTGTCCCATGGAGTGAAATGCAGGCCGGAGGCATTCAATAGTTTGACGGGTAGTCCATGATAGAAAGCTTCCAGATATTCCACCACGTCTTTCTCCCACCCATTGGTCTTGCTCCCCACAATGGCTTTCGCATCTGCTCCCTTGACATCACACTCCGTCCAGCCTCTCATGAATCCTTTCTGCGCACCATCCTCCACCACCGGCGGCCCAACCACATAAATCGTCCTTCTCCCCTCCGCACCCACCTTATTACGCTGGCGTTCTCCCCTCCACTCCCTGAAACTCTGAGGAGGATACTCCGGGTCCACCACCAAATCATCACCTTCCAGCCCCAACGGCCCCGGAAACGTAGCCGCAAAGCGATCCGCAGCCAGACCAGCAGCCTCGCAATCCAGCACGGCTCGTCTGAGAACCGTAGGAGCGGCCGCCGCAGCGCGGTCGTGTGGAGACACGCCCGGAAACCGGGTCTGCGAAGGATGTGGAGTGACACGGAGACGGGCGTGCGCACAAGTGGGAGAAGGAGAAGGCATGCTGATGTGCGCACTGCTACGTGTGCACAAAGCCACACGCTGAGCAGATGAGTTGCGCACGCACGCAGGCGTTGTTGAGGGAAGGGAATCTATCTGCGACTGTGACAGGGGTTGGGAGGATGTTTCAAGATGATTACACACACATGACGGATCGAAACGAAGATGACCTTAGTAATTAATCCTTGCGCACTCACTCACCATCACAGCTGCCAGCCACGCGCGTCACGCGACCTTCACGTGTTGGAGAAAAATAGGCAGCAGCGTCGCGATAATTTGCCTTGTGCGTCGCATGTTGGAGTACAATCCGGCGGCTTGCACGACGATGCGATGGTGGAGGACGGGTTCAGCTGTCCAATAGCTCTCTAAATATACATGCAAACAACCTTAATTATTCTCCTACAACCTTATGTTCTCCTGTAGATAAGACCCATGTAGCGCATGCGTAAGGGTTTTCCGTAAAGGGAAGATGCGCAGGGACCCTTGACATGCTAGCTATCACCAACGTCACGCTTACGAAGGTTATCACGAAGTTTTGAAACAGGAAGAAGTGGTTTGAAAGGTTTCAACAGTATTAATTATTATAATCCTATCTCAGTTCATCCCTCTCGATTTGTTTCCATGCGCTCATGACCAAAATCGATCCATATCCCACAGTCATGCCATGTTATATAAACGTAATGCTATAGTTCTAACCCTCGCATCCCATACGCTCAAGTTCATAGGGGACGAAAAACAAAATCCCGAAGTTGGGGTGTTGACCACCCAACCAAACCCCCATCCAAAGGGACCTCAGAACCAAAGGAGCATCCTCAATAATCCAGATTGAGGCTTTCCCTCTTCTCAGCCCAACCATTTTTGACTTGTCCTATCACATCCCCATAGATGTGAATCTAAACGCCCTGTAAACGCCGCCCAATGCAATGTTGTATGTGATACCTGATGCCCGTGATCAGGTAAAGAGATAAGAAAATGAAAAATGAAGACGGATTTTCGTTAAATGGATACATAAGAAATTCGTCAGGTCAAGCGCTCATTCCAATGCCAAACTCCGAAAGGAAGAAAAGTCTCATGACACGTAATTTCGTTGACCACCAAGGAACCGACTGAAGATGTTTCCCTTCGGTTTCTTTACTGCTCGACGCTTCTCATCCACCAATGACATGTTATCGATTTCGTACGGAAGCATTGGTCGGGTGCCTTTGCCATCGGCAGTAGGAACGTATACGGTGACAACATCGCGGATGACGCCGGAAGGTGAGTAGGTCTCGCATTGCATGGCGTCTATGTCACTGCCAATAGATGAGAGGGGAGTTCCTGCTCGAGATAATTCGGACATGTATGAAGACGCAGAAGATGACGTGGCATCCAGTGTGTCGAGGGTACCGCTGCGAGATAGACCAGGTACTTCAGAAGATGAAGGTGGTGATGGGTAGTGGCTCTGGTATGCTTGTTGTTCGCTGTAGAATGACATGTACTTTTCTTCGTAAGATGGCATCCAGTATCGTCCAGTCGGGTCGAATGAGAGTGCTTCGGCTTGCGCTCGCTGTTCTCGAAGAGCTTGCTCCTGTGCTTCTTGGAAACGGCTGTGTTCTTCTTGGATGTCGATTTCGTGTCGGATGGGTGTAAGGAATGGTTCCAAGTGTGTGTAGAGGTCCTCGGAAGTAATGATTAAATCCCAATCGAGGAGGAAAAGTAGCTGCTTCTCCATGAGGTTCACTTCTGTTCGAGAGAATCCAAATCCTTCGTAAGCTCGAACGTTGGAGTACTCTGCCCAGTGCTTGTTCTTTGGCGACGAGTCATTCAAGAACTTGGCAGCCAGAATTAGTGCAGCGAGGAAGATTCTGTGAACTGTACATCTCAATCCCTTCGCAACTGGTGGTAACTTTGTCTTTAGCCTCGCGAGATACACTAAACTTGTCATAAGTGTAGGTACTTGGACATTCGACTTCTTGACTAAAGATGTGATGAATCTCTCCAAGGATGGTAAATCTGATCGTGATCGTCTGTCTCGAGGTGGAGTGTCCGGTGGTGAGGGCAATTGACTCGACTGTGGCTGTGAAGGTTCACACTGGATGACTTCTGAAGCCTTTTGAGCAAGGTAGCTAATCATTTGCGAACTGACAGGCATGTAGATGAAGCGTTCCAGAGCTGCCTCGTTCGAAGCTCTAGGAGCTCTTGAGTTGTATGACATGATGTATGTTTCTTTCTGAGTCTGGTACTTGATCTAGTTGCTGGTATATCTTTTGGAAGATGATCGCTCTAGACTTGAAAATGCAAATTGAAACAAGAAGAGGAGGATAAAAGAATAAAGATACAACAAGCTCTAGGTCGTAAAAACTGAAAAAGAAAGTCGTTATTGTCCTGTCAGGTAATTAAATGTCTGTATTGTTGCTATTGTCGTAATGTACGAGGTATTGTGGTCTCGGAAGGGCTAAGGTGATTTATCGGGTCGGCTATGGTGAGGTAATTCCAACAATAGCCTGAGAGGTAAGTATTGTGGAATAAGAACAAAGTGTTGGGTAACACTAAGAAGAAGTGAATTGGAAGCTTCGACGAAGTCGTGAGATTGGATAGGGAAGAGACTATCCAAATGACAAATGACGAAGAACGATATCGAGCGAAAGGTGACGATGGACTCGTAATAACGAATATCAAATTTCGCGAATGAGTGAGAAAAGATCCGACCAGCGGAATCCTGTGGTTGAAGGAGGAGGTTGGCGCAGCGGGTTACTGTGCTGTGCGTCGAGGAGGCAATGAGAGGATTCAGTTGGCTATATAAAAATGTAAATTGCCTCGCCGCAAGCCTGACAAAAGGGCGATCACCAGGGCGGATCCGGTAGCAAGGGTTGTTGGTAGGGGTGGCTGAAGAGAGAAGCGATGCGATGCAGATAGGCGCGGACCTTTTTGGGACTCTTGGTGAGAGGTTGAGAAGAGTCGAGAGAGTTTATGGGCGACTGGTGAAACGTCTGAACTTTTGAGACGAAATGAAAGTACCAATAAAGAAGATATTGTTTGGTTCTATCTGTTTCGTTTCGATTTCGTTCGTTGGAGGGGAACAGTGGATGATTTGATGGTTTACCCCACAGAAAGGCGGAAGGTGTGAGAAAAGGCGGTCGACGGTGAAGGTCGAGCGAAGATCGGATGAGCTGTGCTGTGTTGGATGTGGAGTGGGTTGGGACGAGTATATAAAAGGAAGAATGCTGAAAGTGGATGCTGAAATATGTAGACGATGTCTTCTTCCGCCGATGCAGGCTGGGGGGGGAGATATGAGGAGCTATGTATATTACTTTCCGATATGCATACGAAGGAGGTATCGACTAGAATGGGGGACCACTTCCACTTCCAGGAGGCTTTAATTGTTTTCAATACGCTCCAATGCTTTTCTCCTATCGAATTCCAGTTCGTTCCAGCTTTTCCTTGCCAGGAAGAAGTATTTTCAGGCCAGTAAGGAAACGTCGAAATGGAGACGGAATAATTGGCTCGGGTTGGACGACTAGCAGAAATCCAAAATGGAAACCCCCTAGCTCGGTAGGCGCTGGTAAAGGAATAAAAGGAATGCTTGGGATCGTACCCCTCGCTCTCCAAACGGACCAAGGATGCAGATGGCTTTTCGACAAGGGCCCCGCTGTATCCAGGGAGTCTTAGGTTGGTCGATCAGGATGACAGGGATGCAGAGGAGAGGTCGACTGGTGGCGTGGCTACAGCGGGTCTGCAAAAGGTTTCAAGTGTTCAGCCCACCTTGCGCCCGAGGATCAAGCAAATCAACAGAGCAATGGAAAAAGCAACGGTGCTTGATTCGTTGATAATGCCCCAAAACCAAATCGGTGTTGACGACGTGGTGCAAGTCCAAGTCAAGATCAAACAAGAAACCCGCGATTTTCGAAATGTCTAGGGAGCAGAGACTTTTCCTGAGGCTGTTGGACCAAGTCAGAGCGCGAGTGTGAGCGTGAGCGTGAGCATGAGCATGAGCATAAGCCGGTTCCAATGGGTGCTGGTCAACTTGCTATGCCGTGTTCTGCGGGCTATATGAACTGCAAGTTCTCGTCGTGCTTCTCGCACTGTCGCTTCTCCACGTTTTGTTTCTTCGTTGATCGCCTCCTTGGATCGCTTCGATTCGCTGAGATGACTACCGACCAAGAGGGCTGAAACCACGGGAGACTTTTCGCTCTTGGTAGCTATGGAACTAAATACCAATAACAATAGATACACGAATTATTGATGAGGCCAGGAGCAATGTACAGTACAGTCACTGTACTCTGGCACTGTATGTAAGGAGAATACGGAGTGTTGGTAATGGTAATGAAGGGGAATGATTCAATCTAGCCGACTTTCTGTAACTATGCATCTACCTAGGTATGCAGAAGGACGAATATATCGAAAACTTCAGAAGATGAATGGTCGACATCATTGATGCGAGTAATGCTGGACCTGTATTTAAATGGATCTAGTTATACGTGTCGCCGTCTTTGAAGTGTAGGCGGTGAATGTGACACTTCAGCGAACATCCCATGATTTGACAGCGATCACACATCAAAACACCCTGCACGAAAAAATATGAGTCTGGAAGTATAGATTTTTGGGCTGCTCGGTGGTGATTGATCATTCATCTGGTCAATGCTTGGTAAGGTTGGATCAAGTCGAGAATGCTTGCAGCTCCACTGGACACATCATGCGCAATCCGGGGATGACGATTTTTTCCTTCTTTCCGTCGACGATGCCCAGCCCAACCAACCTCTTCGATGTCCAAGAGAGAAGACAAGAGTTTCTGTGAATCACACGTTTTGTAAATATTGCAAATACTCCATGCTACCCAGCACTTGGTGGCTGAGAGGGATGGCTGAATGAAGCTATGTGATTAATGCGAAGAAGGCGAGGAATAGCAATAGCCGATAGATAGCCTCTCTCTCCTCTTAGGCTCTTAGGAGTTAAGAGTTCCCAAGCCTTGACCGCAAGATGCCAGCCAGTATGTTCAACATCCACAGCAAGGATAGCGATGGGCGACGATGGCGATGATAGCGACGATAAAGATCCATGATAGGATGCCGCGGGATGCCCAGTCTGCATGGAGGGGCATTTGACGGCGGCCGATTACGAATTAAGGCCAAGTTCCAAGTTAAGTTCATTCGAAGAAAAGATCTCCCCGGACGTAGTCGGGTAACAGCGACCGAATGGGAGGGCGGGGTCCAATGAAGGTTCGGAGATTCCACCTCCCAATGCAAAGCCTCACTTAGGGACCGTCCTAAAGGCTAGAGGGCTCTAAAGCTTAACCTTGGGGCCACGCTACTGCTAGAACTGCTGCCCCAGCCCCTTTCTTTAGTATTGCTACAGCTACTGCGAGAAAACCATCGCCGACGCAGAAAAAAAAAAAAAAAACACGAACACCACGCATACATCGTACATATTGTCATGTCAGGTCAGATGTGGCAACTTGCAGTAATGCCGACCGAGGCGAAAGTGAGAGGCAGAACTCCGAGGCCGATTGCGAGAAAAACATTTGATATCTCCATGGTTGAAGCGCAGCTGCGCAGTTCTGGCAACTATACGGGAAGTACGAAGTATGGATGATCAGATCTCATGTCCATCATTCTTACTGGCTGAGATGGATGGTATCGCCTGAAACAAACCTCCATCTCAAACTGAAATCGCCTACGATGCACTACCACTGCCTCTCCGCATCCGGAAATCATCCACATTAATTGCTCGTTTTCCTGCTTTGAAGACGAGAATGCACGGCTGCGTATAGAATATTGATCTTCAGCAAGTGAGATAAGCCTTTCATTCGTTCAGGTAAGAGTTGAAGCAAATCAGCTATGCCCGTTGGTCGGCACACCAAAATTTCATGAGTGGCCAATGAGACCCAGAAAGACTACCACATCGGAACATCCCACACATCACGAGAAGACTTCCAGAATGCAATACCATACGAAGGTGTGGCAGTGCGACAAATGAAGAAAGCAAATCGACGTCAAATCATCAATCATTAATCATCACTACGAAGTGCATCCAATTTAGGTTGCACCAGGTTGCTATGTCTTACATCCATCATGCGGCCACTCCGGGTCTCCTTCAGCACATCGCTTTGGGAATCTTCAATAATATCTTCGTGCATCTTTATCTTTTGCGTGCCGGCTCAGGCCGTTCATCCGATCTGGTCTCGGGACGCTAGGGACACGAAGGGACCTATGAAATCCTTGGAGATGTCTCTGCTCTCCCATTGCACCACATAATGAAAGCGCTACGGGTCGCAGCCCTAGGTCTCATCAAAACCATGTACCGGCGGCTAGATGCAACGCGCGGAAGTGGCTTCATTTGGTGTTTGCTGCACCATTAAGCGCCAATGTCTATTTTTGCTACCTTGCGAAATTGATGCGCATCAAAACAAACCTCACGGCACAGCGTCGTTTGCTGTCCCGATCTCGCATCTAAAATTGCGCGTTTAATGTTTTAGTTGGTTCGCTCTGTATGGCACAGCTGTCGCGCATGTCAAAAATAGACCGAAGCGACCAACGGTCGTCATGGTTTAATAAAGCAATGCTCGCACGATTTCATCTCATCAAGCGTTTTCGCAGCTATTGGATATCGTATGTTTTCACAAGCTCGCCTAAGTCTCTCTCACTTGCTCCGCCTCGTTCTACTCTGTGTCTACTGTCCACCCGAACCATGTTCCAGCCGGAAGAGAACAGCTTGCAGAAGTTCGGACGACGAGCAAGTTTGAGTACAATCTCGGCGGTCGGAGTTCTTTGCCTGAAAACGCTGATGCAATTTCGTCCGTCATCTAATTGTATCAATGGGCATTTCATTCTCTATTCCAATGGTGTCTGAGTAGTCTACTCAGAAGTGGGTGTGTTTTACATAGCCACCAATACTGTGCTGTTGATTATGAAGGGCGATTATTATGCTTACGTATTTTGCCTGCTTCATCCTACACTCTGGTATTTGTTTTCGTCGCCCATACGATAGGCATCAAGATCCGATCTCCTCTTAAGTCATGCTCCTGCACTGCCCTCTTCTTGTCTACTCGGCTGCAAATGAATTCCGCGAGGTTATCCCGACCAGCATGCCAAAGCAGGTAGTGTGGGGTAACAAGGACGCATGAATACCACCATCCTCCGCTCATGCCGAAGAACCTTAAGCTCGGTATTTCCTTTCAATGCAATACCTTACGTATTCCATACTCAGAGTTTGATCCCGAATCCAGTTTTTGAGACCATCGTCATGCTCGTCATCTTCTTTTGCGTTCCAGCGGAGCGCTGCTCCTTCCTTCGTATGCGCTTAAGCGAGGGTTACGATTACGAAGGAGCCAACAATGTCATGAATAAGCAAGCTTGATATTATCTCAGCCGCTTCCTTCATCTACTTAATTATGTTCGCATCGTGATTTGATTCAGGCGATACCGTAACTCCACTTTTGAAGTACGGATTGTGAAAATAGCAAGATTGAAGGTTGGAAAGATTCGTATCGTAACCTCAAGACGATGGATCAGACGTTGGGATGAACTACGAGAGGAATACATCCTCTTGTTGGTGATGAACTCGAGGTAGGAGGCAACTGAAAGAACGCGAGAAGCTTGCTTGTTCGAAACCTCTTGGTGCTCCGAAATATCGCATAAATCCTACGCAAGGCAGGGCTGATTAGCAAACAGTTGATCTCGAGCTGGAGAGACCGCACCAACTGCTTGACGGCGTCTTGTTGAGCTGAAGTGAGGGGGAATTCTAGCGAGCAAGTGGCTACGCACAAGTTTCTTTTTCTTCTACTCGACCATCCTGGTTCAACTGCATGATGCAGATGGAGATAACTCTGTGAATTAGAGGATATTCATCTTTATTGAGTAAGTGGCATATTCTGCAGTATCATTATCATAGCAATTGTCCATATCGTAAGATATAGTCTAATGGAGACCATCTCGAGTTAGCTGAGCTCGATTGTGACCCAAGCAAAGAGGTCGTGAGTACATCTGAACATTATGATGAGGATATGATAGTCCGCCATATCTCCATCAGTCCCGTAGTCTCAGCATCAAGAGTCGATAGCATAGCTATCCGATCCGAAATCCATACCTTCAACGCAAGTGTCCTCTCAAGTACAATATTATATCCTGCATAGTCCCCTATCCGAGTCCAGTATACGAAAACTCCACTATCAATCCCCAAGTAAGCTATCGAAATCGAATACCCAGCATTGCTCCTAAATCCGAGCCCCTATCAATAACTCAATTTAGATTTCCTTCACTATCTCCCCTCCCTCAACTAATCTCAATAACCTAGCCCCTCGGTATCAAAACCGCTCAAACCGCTCCAATGGTTTAACCACAAGTTCAGCTCGCCCGTGAAGCACAATATAAATGAGCGCATAAGATCATCTTTGCTGAGAAATCAGCACAAGTTATAGACCTGACACGGGGAATAAAACTGCGGCATGTTGTCGGTGGGTACATGGGAGTGGATGCGGATGGTGTGTTCAAGTTTGTCTATACGCGTGCTCCATCGTTGTGTCTGCGATGGCGAGTTGTAGTCCGCGATGGCGAGTGGTATGGTTTGTGGATGGCGGCTATGGCTTGTTGTGGTCGGAGACCGAGGGGAGATGGGTTGTAAGTTTTCTGGAAACTGTCCCCGATCACTCTATGGATAGTGTTGACGGAGCACCGCAGATCAGGTCGTTGTTGGTAGGCCCGTATGGTATGATATGGTATGGTATGGTATGGTATGATAGTCCTCTGATCATAATTCCTGGATTTCTGTTTATCCAACGCCTGCCTGTCAGTATAATGGGTTTGGAGATACATGAATAGGATAGTCATTGTCAACCAGTAACCTAGACATAGAGCTCATCCGTAGAATTAGTAAGTAAGTACTAATCCATTTTACCCCAGTGTCGTTCTAACACCTCTAGAAGCATAGTCTGATCACTTTCTACCCATGGGATGACGGTTTTTAACTCGCATGTATCTCTGAGAATGCCCTTTCATGATCGAATCTATAGATGGCGTTTAGGAGTTTGATACTCGCATCAAAAGGACAAGTAGATCCTGATATGAGATGATGTATTTGTCAGCAGTGTGTCTGTCTAGACTGTATTCGTAAAGCTGGGGGGGTTTTAGGACGAAGAAGCTATGGAAGTAAAGTCGTGTATGGAGAGAGAGCTGCTCAGAACATGAGTGTTGGTTTAGAAAGACATTTGCTAGTTCCTAGTTGATAGTTGTATAAACGGTAGGGAACGACGATGGGAAGACGGAGATGGAATGGAGTCGTAGTCGTTGCTTGAATGTAAGCTGCGAGGAATCCTGGAGTGAGCAAGAGGTTCTGGTTCATTGTTACAACTCTCTTTACATCTTGCTACAGTTTCATGGAATACCGACCGAGAACCTGAAGCAGGCAGACCTGAGACCCCAACTTTGCTGCTCATAGCATAAACGGATTATCGCTGGGAAGTCACTCAAGATATACATTATACTGGCTCGGTGTATCACACCATGTATCCTGAGAATATGGCTTCATGAATATATGTATCAAGTATTAAATAGACATAAAGACCTTCGTAAAGAGCATAAACAAGCAAGAATATCTCTAGATATCCACGATCCAAATAGTGGTTCCCACTCCACACCCCTCTTTCTAGTATCCATGAAAAACAATGCTTCCGTACTGATACACGCCATAAAGACGATGAAGTATACAGAAACCTTAAAACCCATAAATCGCCTCACTTCTTCACCCCCAATCTATCCTCCCATTCCTTCCTCAGTTTCTCCATCTCCACCCAACATTTCTGACCCAAAATTTCAAAATCGTCTCTAGCTTCTCTCGTCAACTGCACCGCGCCCCTTTTCCTGCCTTTCCTTCTCTCCCCCGTATCAATAGTCTTTGGCGTCTTGCCCTCCCATCCCCAGCCTGCCACTTCTGTGCGGATAACACGCTCTTTGCCGCTTGAATTTGTCGCGGAACCCCACTTCGAAGCAGGCGCATCGACATTGTTCAAGGTTTCATCTGGAGAAAGGGCGATCCATACAGGTGCTACAGCGGCGACGTAGGGGTCGATGGTATGCCACTGGCTGCCTAGCCATCTCACGACGCGGAAGAGCATCTTGTAAATAAATACTAGGAAGGCATTCAATGGCAAAATCTCTGAAGCGAAAATGCCGGGGTGCACCACGTATACGTTGGGCTTGATCAGCTTTCCTTTGGCTTCGGGCTCAGTGGAATCGTCTTCGTTTGCTTGCTCCTTCACGCGCACATCGGAGCAGTCGAACCATGAGGCTGACGCTTTGCTAGGTCCACGGAGCTTCCTAGAAAGGACCAGGAGATCGGTCAAGCGTTTGGAGCTTTCGTATGGCGCTAAGCTTTCAAGACCTTGGATGTCGTCTATAGAGAAGTGGTGATCGAGAGCCTCGATACTTGATACCCAGATGATCCTTCCGCTGGTATTGGCAGATGGTGAACTTGGTCGCGATAGTAAGGGCATCAATTCGTGTGCGAGGATGTAATGACCAAAAACATTCGAGCAGAAGACTTCGCCTAGAGGGGGCTCTTCAGGACCTGTCTCTTCAGATAACAGCGGCTGCGTGGCTTCATCAGAAGATTTGGTATTGGCTCGAGCACTGGAAGAAACCTGTGGTTTCGTGGTAGCCCCTATATTTGCCAGTTTGTACCTTGGCCATGTCACCGACTCAAATAAATCAGTCAGAACGCACCAGACAGCCAATGGCCAGTTGATTCCAACCCATCCTCCCATGCCGGCATTTAAAACCATGATATCGATTCTCGGAATGCGAATCCCACTCAAGCCCCATCCCCAAGACCTCTCCTCGCCTTGCGAACCCTCTTTCTGACTCAGCGCCCATTTATCTTGTTTAACATCTGCGGAATAGGATGCCGTCCCAGGAGACCCAGCAGGAAGTCTCAGTCCATCGATCGTTGTGGCATCTGGGCTGCCTACAGTGCCATTGACCAGTCTGTCAGCAAGCGCATACACGCTCCTCAAGTCGCACAAGTCAACCTCGACGCCGAGGAAATGGACCCGAGCCACCATGTCCTGCCATTTGTATACATTTCCCTGGGCCTTGGCTTTTGCTCGTAGTTTCGCCGCAAACTTCGAGTAGTCGACGAGGTTGCGCAGATGCCCTCGCAGACGCGAAATTGTATATCGTGTCTTGAGAGGTGAGCGTGTGCAAAGAATGAGAATCAGATGTTTCGTAGGAGGTGTATCGGAGGAGGTAAAGAACTCGTCGATCAATCTGCACGCAATTGCGAAACCTAAACCGCTACGAATGGTCAGCAATTGGACTCGAGAACATTGATAGCTGGCAACAATGCAGGTGAACTATATTTTTTTTGGGGTCAGGAGAATAACAATACCTATTTGCACCAGTGATCAGAGCAAAAGTCTGACTTTCACTTGTCTCCCAAGGAGGTAGACCCATTTTCGATATCTTTTTTGAAAATTTGCTAGTTGTTGTAATTTCTTGGTGGCATATGGTAGCATAATGTCGTTGCTCTCTCTTAAAGCCCGACTAGGTTGAATCTCCAACCCCTAAGCGCCCCGGCTCCGCGAGACAGCGAAGCGGTGGGTACAGAAGAGCATCCATTGGGAACACAGGATTAGAATATTATGTACAAGACGCCAGGAAGGTTTCGATATAGAAAGTTAACACTACAAGCGCTGGTTGGTCTCTTGTTGGGTCGACATCTGGCTGCACGTGAGTGTTCAGTAGAGGAGGATTGTGCGGATCCATCCAGATAACTCCGCAAGGTACTTCTCCATAATTGTAACTGAGCGGGTCATGAATGAAGATATAGCTATTAAGAGTGCATTCCTCTGATCTGCAATGGATACTGAGCCTCTTCCCTACCTCAAGGCTGCATACGGCTGTTGAGGCCGTCCTGCATATGGAAATCATTGGCCGGCCCAACAGAGTGTCCAACAGGGCGAGGCCAATCACATATCCAACTTCCTGCTCACTGTTTCTTCACTCCCGCTTGGCGTGATCTTTACCTCGGGGTATGCTGGCTTGGCTAAGCATTTACGCATACAGAATCCTGTTGGAGCATCCCATGGCCAGGGACCTGAACAGTGACACGAAAGGTATCCATTTGTGTACCGGCTCGCTGGTCCTTATCAGTTTGCTTATCGCTACTTAGTGAGTTTTGCTCTCGGTACGGTAAGCGGCGAGGAATTTTAATCCGCTCCCGTGAAGCGTGGGTTGGGCAAAAAAATGCATCATCAAACAGTAAATAATTAACTCGCTCTCACCCCACCGAAATCTTTCTCTTCCTCTTTCCAACCTTCAACGTCATTGAGCTGGCCAACAATATCTCGATCGACATGACTCCTGGCCCCTCGGAAGACTTTATTACGTTGATGGAAGCGTGCATTCACTGAGAGAAAGCTCTGCATCCAGCGCGCTCTAACAATCGAAAAGCGAAGGAATCGACGGGAGCTGTGGTCGAGCAAAGCTAGCTAGTACCTGGGTCGATAATTGTATAACTATAGCGGCCCTTGTGCTCATCTGTCCAAGGCAGCTAGCTCATTCTACATTCTCTCCTCCCATCTGTCTAGAAATTCATTCATCATTATCGTCTTGGGATTTCAATAATACCATCTTTCATTATGGCGAACGAGCAGCAGGTGCATGAGCACATGCCTCAAAAGGCCAAGCACAAGGAGGAATTCCCAATGACCAACTGGATCTACGATGTGTTCTTATGGACCTTTTCAATCCTGGTAGACCTCTTCTTCAGAGAAGTTCACCCAAGAGGATCATGGAAAGTCCCACGAAGAGGGCCTGTGATTTTCGTCGCTGCCCCGCATGCGAATCAGGTATGCGCCGATTTCTTTCACATGTGCCTTTAGAAAGTTAGCACTGACGAATAATTTTAGTTTGTCGATCCCCTTATCCTGATGCGCACACTTCGTAACGAATGTCATCGCCGTGTCGCTTTCCTTATTGCCGCGAAATCCATGGGCCAATTCATCGTGGGATGGTTTGCGCGCAAAGTTGGCGCAGTCCCGGTCGGGCGAGCTCTTGATATGGTTAAGCCTGGATCCGGCACTATATACCTGCCTGATCCCGTCAACGATCCACTTCTGGTACGAGGAATTGGTACGAAGTTCGACAGCGGCGAGATACAAGTTGGCGGATTGTTGGTTTTGCCTAAGGTTGAAGGAACAACGCCGGGCAATGCTGAAATTGCAGAAGTGATCAGCGCAGAGGAACTGAGACTAAAGAAGCCGTTCAAGGGTCACATCGCTTTGACGCAATTAACTGGACGAGACGATGTCGACGAGAATGGAAAATTTAAAAACGAGTCTGTTAAGGGTACGAAGGAGGGCTTCGAGGGGACGAAATACAAAGCAGCCCCAAAAGTGGACCAAACTCAAGTATACGATGCGGTTTTTGATCGTCTTAGCCAGGGCGGAGCTGTAGGAATCTTCCCAGAGGGTGGCAGCCACGACAGAACCGAACTTCTTCCATTAAAAGCTGGTGTAGCTATCATGGCACTTGGATCTTTAGCAGCAAACCCAGACAGCGGACTGAAAATTGTACCTTGTGGCATGAACTATTTCCATGCTCACAAATTCCGCTCTAGGGCTGTAGTTGAGTTTGGTAACCCTTTGGAGATCCCGAAAGAGCTCGTCGAACTATATAAGAGTGGAGAGCGAAGAGAGGCTGTTAGTCAGTTGTTGGATACCGTATATCAAGCTCTTGTTGCTGTCACTGTCACAAGTCCCGATTATGACACTTTGATGCTTATCCAAGCCGTCCGAAGACTTTACAACCCAACTGGCAAAAAGCTGCCCCTACCAATGGTAGTGGAACTGAACCGTAGATTGGTCAAGGGATATACTCATTACAAAGACGACCCAAGAATTGTTGCGCTGAAGAAGTCCGTTCTTGACTACAATAAGCAGTTACGATATATGAATCTACGAGATCACCAAATCGAATACGCCAAATTTTCTCTCCCAAAAGTCATTGTCCTTCTCTTCTACCGTCTTGGCAAGCTTGCGGTTCTATCCATTGGTGTGATCCCCGGGTTGGTTCTATTTGCCCCGGTGTTCGCGGCCTCGAAAATAATCAGTATCAAGAAGTCTCGACAGGCGTTAGCAGCATCTACTGTTAAGCTCCAAGGGCGTGATGTCATGGCTACATGGAAGTTACTAGTTGCTCTTGCATTTGCTCCGGTCTTGTACAACTTCTACACCATTGGTCTTGCGATATGGACATACAGAAACAGGGTCCAAGGGCACATGCCTGATTGGGTACCTCTCTGGGCAGTCTTCGTCTCTGGCTACATCATCTTCCCTGCAATCACATTCGCCGCCCTTCGCTTCGGAGAGGTAGGCATGGACATTGCCAAATCCTTGCGCCCGCTAATCATATCCCTCAACCCCGCTTCCAGCAACGTCATTTACAAACTCCGAGAGCGTAGAGCCCAGCTGAGCGCGCAAGTCACCGAAGTCATCAACACCCTCGGCCCAGAGCTATTCCCCGACTTCGACGCTTCTCGCATTGTAGCCGATCCTTTCAACCGCGATGGCATCAGAACCCCCACCTCACCTAGCCAGAGCGGCATCCGACGCCGAGACAGCAACCAATCCGGCCTCTCCGAACTCGACTCCCCACCCACCATCCGCCGCAGCCAAACAGCCGGCGCATCAATCGGCGGCGGTTCCGCCATGAACGGAACGCTCCCCCGCAACGAATCCTTCGGCAACCTAGGCAACATCGCCCTCTTCGCCACGCGTCCTCCCTCGCGCAGCGAAAGCCGCAGCAGCAGCAGCGGCGGTGCCGTAGGCTCCTCCGGGTTCCCGCTCAAAGGCTTCAGCGCACTCGACTCCAAAGCCAGTTTCGATGAAGTGAGCATGAAGATCCGGGGCGCGATGAAAGAGCGCGGGCAGATGCGTCGGCGGAAGAGCGAGGCGGAGGCGGCCAGAGATGGGGATGATGTTGCGCTGAGTAGTGATGAGGATGATAGAAAACACGTCTAGATCTAAACTAAACTAAACTACAACACACAGTTTCCATTTATTTGGGCTTTCCGGTAGACGGCACGGTACGGAATGGTATGGAATGGAAGGAGCATTTGCAGGGGTGGCAAGAGCTGAGTCTGGCTGGTTCTTTTTTTGTTAGAGGAGCGGGGGCGTACAAGGAATACCATATCTCCTTTTTGTGTCTTCTTAGTGAAACAATCAATTAAAGTCAAGCATTATATCATATCATTCATGTTTCATGGCTATTGTGATGTTTGTTTGGTGACCGTTGAGCTCATCGTACATACGCGTGTCCCTTTAATCACTCTGTACTGAATCTATAAGTCATTGTCATTGTGTGCATCATCACAAGATAGATAGAAAGGCGGGAAACGAGAGTAAAAAGGCATAACTATATATTCATTTTTGGTATTCCCAAGCCAAGCTAACCTAACACCCCAATCCAAGCCAAGACAAGCCACAGCAAACACTGCCAAAGAAACCACCCCCAAAAACGCCCTTCACCAACTCCACCACCCCACCCTACTTCCTCCCCTTCCCCTTCTTCTTCCCCCCTTTCCCATCCGGCCCTGCGACTGGCACACTAACCCCCGCCTCACTCGCCTCCCCCACATCCAACTCCCCCCGCTCCTCCATCTCCCTGATCCTCTCCCTCCCACTAACCATAACCATCAAATCGCGATTCGCCTCCCGCAACTCCTCGCACTCGTCCTTTACCCCTTGCATCTCCCTCTTCGCCCCCTCAACCCTCTCATTCAGAAACCCAATCCTTTCCATCAACCCCTCGCTCACCTTCTTCTCCTCCCTCAGACTCTTCCCCAAGCCACGCGCAATCTCCGCGCTCTTTTCCGCGCGCTTCTTTTCTCTTTCCAGGTCTTTTTCTAGATTCGGTATCACGTCTTTGACAAGGCGGTTGTGTTCCGCTTGCAGGACCCGGAGCTGTGTCAACGCTTCCTCCGCGCTACGACTGGCGGATGCGGCGGCGCTGGAGGCAGCGCTGGCTTTGGATGCTGCTTTGCTGACGAGATCTTCGAAGTAGACTCTCTGGGACTCGAGTTGGGAGGTAAGGAGGTGAGTGAATTCCAATCCGGCGTTTTCGAGTTTCTCGCGGGGCACCATTTCGCGGTCGTCGGGGGTGTCTCCTGGCGTGGGACCGTTGCCGCGGGTGCGTGAGGAGGGGAGTTCGATGACTTTGCTGTCGCCTTTGCCGCGGATGAGGCGATGGACCCAGGCATCGCTGGCATAGTCCCAGACGTGTTGGGTTTCGATTTCGAGAGCGAAGTTGTGGGCGGATTCTTTCCAGTGCTCTTTGGCGTGGCCGCCTTTGTAGCGTCCGCAGCCGACGTTGCCGCAGATGAGACAGATCCAGAGATCATCGGCGCAATCGCAGACACTGCAGAGAGATGCTTCGCCGCTGCCGAAGGGAGGGTTTTCAGGGTCGTAGGTGGAACTTGAAGATTGTGAAGCTAGTGCTAGGGAAGGGTTTGTGTGCCGGCATACAGGGCAGCCGGTTCCACTCCATTTCTGAAGACAGTCACAATGGAAGACGTGTTGGCAGAGGATTGTAAGAAGACCTGTTGTATCGTCCATTCTTTCCAGACAGACAGGACAAGTAGGTAGTTCGATGAGACTAGGCGTAGGTGGTGGAAATGGTTTGAGGTGATTAGGCGTTGGAGATGGCGTGAATGGATCATGGGAAAGCTCTGGAAAACTTGTATTCGTCTGAGAGGAGGCAGGCGTTTGAAATGTGATCGACTTGATGAATACAGCATGGCATGTTTCGGGCTGTGAATACTGTTAGCTTGAGAACAGAAAAGACTGATCTTGGACGATGAACATACCTCCATAGTATTAAAGACCTTGCCATCCCACGCAGCCCTCCACTTCCTCGCAACATTCCCATCCCTGAACTTCATGAGTACCAGATACCTATTCATCCTTCCGGTCATGACCATCCTGAAATGGCTAACCTCCTCTCTGGTTTTCTCTCCTACAAACCCCAAGAAATCTCTTGGCGTCAGGTAGCTCGGCACAGCAGGTATACAGACAATCGTGCAATCATCTGCAGCATTCTGGCCCTGCTCATCCTTCGCGCTAGATCCCGCAATGCTCCCCGATCCATTCACAGACCTTACCGCAGTCTCCGAATTATAAACCTCCACTCCTACCAGACCTGGTGTCTCCTCTCCCTCCCTATACAGATGTACCACTCCCCACCCTACCTCCGTATTTCTCAGATCCAACCCGTTATTTGGAGAACCATTTGAGCTCTTAATCTCTTCATACCTCGCCTTAGTGACCCGACCTCCCGCAGCCAACCCCGCATTCATGGCAGACGCAGGATTTGCACCTCCCAACCCTCTAGCAATCTGCCCCGACCCATCCATATCCAGACTCTCGATCCGGACTCTCCCAAACCTCCAATCCTTCCTCGCAATATGTAGATTCCTCGTCTGGCCTAGTAGCTCTAAACTTGGCAGTATCACCTCGGGCTCCTTCGTGCTACTGCGCGAAACGTGTCTGGTGTGTCCTTCTACTCTTCCAGAAAGTGCGCCGCCAACCGCAGCTCCGTTTACCCCTCCTCCAAGTTGTATGTCGTCTTCCCCTGTCCCTTTATTCTGTTCCGTCGAAACCGCAGACGAGCTCTGATCGCTACCTTTCCTCCTGCCCGAAGCCCACGAGATAGCTCTATGTCTCGGCCACTCAGTAGTCCCTTTACTCGATCCAAAAATGTCCGCTTTCTCAGACGGAAGCCAAATTTCGCGCTCTGTGTCTTCTTTCGATATGCTCGCCGGGTCGGTGCTGGGTAAAGGATATAATTCGAATTTCAGATGATAGAAATAAGAGGGCATGTTCCTTGTTTGTGCATAGTTGACGAAGTCGAGAGATGGTAATCGTGGCGGGTTGGTTGTAGTGCGAAGGGTCCCGATATATGCTCGTAGGGTTTTGCGGGGCAGCACTTTGTGGCAAAGGAATGGATGGCAATTAATAATGCCTTGGATGGAAAGAGAAACAATCTACGGAAACAGACGACACGCAATTCGACGTCGCAGATGCTGATAGTAATAAAATAAAAAATGTACAGAATGGATCAAGTTTGGAGGAAGACGTTGAGTGTGCAATATATTTTTGCGGCTGCAGCCTCGCACTACAGTACGAAGGTGGGGAGTTACAAGGCTATGTGGGTTCAATGCCGTCACTTCATGGTTACAGAATGCTCATCTTCTGGGGATATGCTTGTTATCAATCGTATTCACACAAGTCACACATGCAAGTTAAGAACGAATTTATAAGATGTCAAAATAAATGTATTGACTATTCTCGAATCCAGGTTACACTTTCTGGTGCACCATGATGACTACCTATGTACCATTCCCATAACACCCATCGGTCCATGTTATATCCGGAAACGCCTCAAATTATGTTCAAAACGAAAAGAATCTATTGACCGCCACGAAGACGAAGCACCAAGTGCAAAGTACTCTCCTTCTGAATGTTGTAATCAGAAAGAGTTCTGCCATCCTCCAACTGCTTTCCAGCGAAGATCAATCGCTGTTGGTCCGGTGGGATACCTTCCTTGTCTTGAATCTTTGACTTGACGTTATCAATGGTATCTGACGATTCTACTTCCAATGTAATGGTCTTTCCAGTCAAAGTCTTAACGAAGATCTGCATACCACCACGAAGACGAAGGACCAAGTGCAGTGTTGACTCTTTTTGAATGTTGTAGTCGGAAAGTGTGCGTCCATCCTCGAGTTGCTTACCAGCAAAGATAAGACGTTGCTGGTCCGGTGGGATACCCTCCTTATCTTGAATCTTCGATTTTACGTTGTCGATCGTGTCTGACGACTCAACCTCCAATGTGATAGTCTTTCCGGTAAGGGTCTTGACGAAGATTTGCATACCACCACGGAGGCGGAGCACCAAGTGAAGAGTAGATTCCTTTTGGATGTTGTAGTCGGAGAGGGTTCGGCCGTCTTCGAGTTGTTTACCGGCGAAAATCAGACGTTGCTGATCCGGAGGAATGCCCTCCTTGTCTTGGATCTTGGACTTGACATTGTCGATGGTGTCGGAAGATTCGACCTCAAGAGTGATGGTCTTGCCGGTAAGAGTCTTGACGACTGAGCTAATGTTAGTATAAGTTGATGCGGCACGAGTGGCAACAGTGTTAACTTACAGATTTGCATACCGCCACGAAGACGGAGGACGAGATGGAGAGTAGACTCCTTTTGGATGTTGTAGTCGCTCAAGGTGCGACCGTCTTCAAGCTGCTTGCCTGCGAAGATCAAGCGTTGTTGGTCCGGGGGAATTCCCTCCTTATCCTGGATCTTGCTCTTGACGTTGTCGATGGTATCGCTGGACTCAACCTCGAGGGTGATGGTCTTGCCGGTGACTATTGATGATAATATTAGCAGATGTTTGATGGAGAAGTCGAAGTGGCGACTGTGAGCGCAAGGCGCCAAACAGTCAACTGGCGGATAAGGTGAACTTACGGGTCTTGACGAAGATCTGCATGATTGCTGGGTTGTAGGATTAATTTCCTTTGAATATGTAGATGTTTATTAGATGAATTAAAGACCAAGAGTTGATGAGGAACTTGTTCTGATGAGGTTGTATGATGGAAGAAAGGAAAGTGTTGAAGGAGGAGAGATGGTGAGCCTTAAGTACCCTTCTAGTCCGGCGTTCCCTTGGGAATGAGCGAGCCTTATCGCTTAGCGCCACCTCTCTCAGACGTAACTTACTAGCCATTTGAGTGAATCAGAGGGCGAGGCAACAACTCCTGGCTGCGCCTTCCTCCCACCGCCATACGCTATGCGCCAATAAGTCCAGACTATGGGGTCATATGGAACGAGCTGGAAGGCGCGAGTCAACCATGAGTAATCGTCACTGGTACGAAAGTACTGCTACTGGTACTGCTACGGGAGATCCGTACGTCAAGGCTGAAGTGAAGTGAAGCTTCAAGGCGACTCCGGATTTCGCTGGAAAATTCTTTTTCCTCAGAAGCCGACATCTTCCTTACGAGTACTCCCGTAGCTACGATAATTATTAATCGGATTTCTGTCCCGACAGATTCACGCATCGCTCAAAGTTTGCTTTCGGAGCTCAACACCGCAAGCCATCAGCCGAATAGTTCTTTTCTTTGAAGGCCAGATGGTCCCTGACACCGTTATCGCATCACTGATTCCAAACGGGGTTTAGCATATGGCCGACCCCGCCTTCTCACTGAATCATCGACCGACATCACTCAATAATTCCATGGCAGCCCATCCACTTCTCCAGCCTCTTCTTTCCATCCTGCGCATCCTCATCGCTTTGGAATAATAGCCACCTCGTTACAAGTACCTCTGTACACAGTTCGCCTCCCTGTCTCGGATTGCGGAGCTCGATTCCATCATCGAACTATCGCCATTGCTTTTGCTTTACAATTCGGTACTTGTAGACAGTATCGTCCAGCTGTCACTGCAGAACATCGCCCTTTCATTTCCAATCAGCCATCCATGCGCGAGACATGCTAAGTTTCAAAACAGCTCACTCACTCAGGTACTCATGCGATGGCTGCTCACTCCTATGCACGCTCAGTAAGGCAAAAAGCAAGGAAATCCTCAAGTACTGTACCAGAAATCTTATCCGTTATCTGGATTCTATCTACCTACGATGCCTACGATATCTTCGATTCCCATACTTCTTACCCCCGAACTGTAATACCCAGAAAGGCTGATTTATAGAGTAATCGAAGCACCAAGATGTCTGCTTATCATTGTCAAAATTTAATTTGGAGTTCAAATATGTGCTTCAAGGCTTCAAGTACTATATTTCCTCTCGTGACCTTCAACACCAAACCACCGTTGCATGAACCGTAAAGTAAAAGCCAGCCGTCTCTTTTCCCAAACCCAACGTGCCAAACCTAGCCCCAGGTCCAAGATATGTCGGGAAAAAGGCGTTATCGCTGGCGACAAGGATATTCGGACACCCATCCCATCCCACATCTCATCGTGGGGGTGCAGCATGGGATGCAATCAATCAATCAGTCGGCTGGATGGAAAGATAACGCACGCAAGCACACTCTCGCAACAAGAACCTTCTTCCTGGGTGATATAGTACGGATTACCATACATACACATACACACACACACATAAATTTCCCTCCACGTGTATACATTTCACAAAAGAAGGGTAGTATCGTACCATACCATTTCAGTGCCGTCCGTTTCCACGCACAGAAGTATTGATTAGATGACCCGGAGTATGGTCATCTGCTGACAGCAGGTTTTCCCCCAACTGAAAAAAATACCCTTTGCAAGGCCGCAGACAAGGTCGGTGGCGTTCGGCAAATTTCTTCTTTTTCTCTTCTTTTTTAATCCTTGGTCAGCCAGAGCTGCGGCTATTACTTCCCGAGACTTCACCGCATCGCTCGCTCGCCGAGATGAAAGCTGAATATGGGTATGTAGGTTGGAAAAGGATAAATGGGGGATGCATATTCGTCTGCATGCATGGATTGAGAAACGGTGATGATTGCGCGAGTAAAGAAAGAAGATGTTGAAATCTTACAAGTTAAACAGGAGGCTTTTTTTGAGCATCTACGTATCTCATGTATCAATGAATGAATGAACGACTGCATGCATCGTGTACATAATCCGATTCCATTTTCCCAACTACCAGGTAACTAAACTACTATTCCTATTCATTCATCGAATGCAGCCAACAGTATCAAGTCAATTCGTTCGCACTATATCGGTCTTCCATCTGCACCACCCGCAATAACAACACCAGCAGCAACAACAATGCCCAAAAGCGCGCATGCTCCTTTCTCTCTCTCTCATAAAGATCGGCAGTTGATGATCTCTCTTTTTTTTTCTTCTCCAAAAACACAACAACGCCTTCTGCAGACTTTCTTTCATTCATCAATGATGCTGTCTCATATCCCATCATCAAAACGAATCTGTCAAAAAACTAGCAAAGAGTTCGATTTTCCAGCAGTAAAGGTAAGGTGAAAAATCATATGTAAAATAAAAAACATAAGTCCGTAAAACGTTAAATTCCATGATCTTCGTAAGGTCTGTGATCATACAAGTCCTGACATGTCGTAAGTTTCCGTGGAGGTCGTAAATGACTGTTTCAAGATCGAAAATCGCTATGCTGTTGAATAAATAGGAAAAATTGCAAAATCCAAAAATCCAAAAACAGAATCCGCTCAGAGTATGCCCCCCTCTTTAGACAGGCATGGAAAATAGTAAGGAAAGTCAGACAAAGGAAAGTATCGAAATATAAAATAGCAAAATCACTAAAATGGTCCCTCCCGTTCATTAGCAGCATCGCTGCTTTTGTACAGTCGATTATGCAAGGTGGGTATGTAGAATGATATATTTGCAGTAAGGAGATGAGGACGACTCAGTTGGCGCGGATGACGAGCTTAGAGAGGAACTTGTTAGACAAGCAGTCGAAGTCTCTTCGGTCAAATTTCGCATCAGGTCGAGTTCGGAGATAGGATTCTAAACGGACTGTTAGTGGATGAAAGTGTGGCAGTAAAAAGGTATGAGAGCTTACCATGCTTCGTAACATGACCCCTCATTTCGGTCATGGCTTCGCAGACAGCGACATTGTTGTTGAGAAGCTGGCCATGTCTTCTGGTCTCCCACTCAGTGAAGGCAGGAAGCTTTTGGGAGATGGCATGGAAAAGACCGACGATGACACCAACGGGGGTTGTCTCCATGTCTGTGCAGAACTTGTTCACTGCAGCTTGATCGGGGACACGGTAATGGCAGTCGAATTGCATCTCTTCCCAAACGGCAAGAAGGATGGAGGCGAGCATGAAAATGGTCGGCCAGTTCTTGAGACGGTCACCGCTGTAGACGCTGGAGTAGAGCGACGAGAGCTCTTCGAGGATCTCCTTTTGCAATTCGCGCCACATGTCGGCCAAGGCACACTTGATTTGGAAGTTGATCATGACGGGGGCAATGACCTTGCCATTGTATTTGGACTCCTCGTCATCGATAACACCTTCCATTGGGTGCTCATCTCCGCGCTGCTCAACCATAGTTACATGCAGAGTGAGATTGTATGCAAGAACGAGTTTTAAGGCCTTGCGGACAACAGGGACCTTCTCCTTCATGTAATAGCGGTGAGCAGTCTTCAAGATATCGGTGATGAAAGGAGTGCCCTCGAAATACTCGTCGATGAATTCTTCGAATGGTCCATCGATATGCTTGTCAAGATACTCGGAAAGCGCTTCGTTAGATACTCCTTCAGAACCAGCAGACATGCGCTCAGTGCGAGACTCAAACTCAATCGGCTCCTCGTGGTCAGCCTCTACCCAGTCGACGTTGAAACAACTGTCATCGCTAACATAGACTTCTCTGGCCATGATTGGTAGAGCGAATCCATATCCGTGAGTGATCCAGAGCAACTCCTCCTTCTGAGAGAATCCCTTGATGTTGTAAACTGATACTCCACGGCCCACGTGACGTTCGTAATCCGCTTTCCAATCCTTCATAAAGTAGCCAATGTCCTTGATATCAATACGAGTACAAGGCACTTGCCACAAACGAGCATGGGATGGTTGACACCCAGCGCATGGCTCACCAGTATCACAAGTCTTCTTCAAGAACTTGCAACGTAAGCAGGCTCTCAACTTCCGTATTTCGCTAGCTTGTTTCCTCTGCTCGGGTAATAATGGTCCACGCCTTCTTCCAACACGCTTCTCGGTGGTGGCATCTTTCTTGCCATTCGCTGCGCGACGAATTACTGGTTTAGTGGCTTTGGCAGTGGGGCTCTTCTTGGGTCCGGAATTTCTTCGGGTGGGAGGAGAGGAGGTACTTGATGGGGTAGTTCGGTTGGAGGTAGTGGTGGAAGATGAGGCCTTGATAGGGACGGGAGGGACCGCAGCAGCGGGGCTGATAATATCGTGGCTATGAGTGTGATTGTGATGATGAGTTTCTCCATGAAAACAATTACGATGCCCACCTGTCACATCCAAATAGCTGTCAGATCCTGGTGAATAAGGTGAGTATGGATATGAGGATAAGTCTTCGAAGCTGCCGAAAGAATCAATCGTCTGGTTTCCATCGGATGAATCGGAATGAGTTCGGAGATGTAATGTCTGTCCCGGGTTGAAAATCGCTGCGTTATGCGCCTGTTGATATGTGTTGAAATCCGGATACGTATCCACCGTCGCCCATCCGTTATCGCTACTCGAACTTGGTAATGACAGAACCTCCAAATATGTCCCCGTTGGAGAATTGCTACCAAGACTCTGACGCCCGATGCTCGGTAATCCATGACTCCCATTGTACATCGCTGCCTCAAATTCGTGCCAATCCTGCCATTGCATCGCCTGCGCCTCTACCGTTTGCGCGAGTCCATTGAACGGAGTTTCCATGTGAAGACTGGCTTCGAGTGCCGCTTGCGTCGTTGGTATCGGGGGTAAAGCATAGTCGAGAGGAGAAGTTTGGTAAGGACTTCCGAACGTATACTGCGGTCCCATCAAGGTACTGTCCTGAATGAATTGCGACAGCTGGTGAGATTGCGGCTGTATCGGCCAGTCTGTTAACAGTGTCGGCGAACTAAGATGTGCTGGTTGGTACTGTTGATTCCCATTATGCCCTGGCGATGTCTCCCTTCGTTCGTCCGCGGCTCCTGAGGCCATATCCAACGGCAACGGCCATGTCGAACGTGTAGCCATATTGGTAAATTGATATCGTGGGTCACGCTGCTCGAAAGATAGGTCCAGCAGACCTTCTGACGAGAAATCGAGATTAGAGGTCATTGTCGCGGATTACTTGTTGGAATAGGTCAATAGTATTGTAAGAAAGAGGGTCAAGACACCGCTCTTTGAAGAAGAGGGAATCCTCACGATGTAAGTCGGTGTGTGGCCTATTGGTAGGAGAAGTTCGTAGGTAGAAGGTAGGATCCACATAAGGAGCGGTGTGGGAATTCGGCAAACTTATACGACCCCAGCCATTTTGAGTCCATAGGCAGTTCGTTGCCGAATCAGAAGCGACGACTGGAACCACATCTGGACCGAAGCGTACTGGAGCGTCCTCTCATGCTCTTACTGCATGGGGCAGCATGAGACTACTGCGAGCGCTGGAGGGTCAGGTGTCCAATGAATGGCGATAGAGGGCAATATTTACGATATTCACTGGGCGAGAGAGTGCTGCTTCAGGGCAAGACCATGGCCGACCATGTCCAGGACTCCAGGGAAGCAATAACAGCAAAGAAGGCCGGTGTTAAGAGTGGGTAGGATTTGCAGGTTTGCAGGCCACCAGCGAATTCGTTTTCAGTGTACCGGACGGAGTATACTACAAAGAGTACGTACCAGAGCAGACCAAGGCAGGCCCGTAGACCAAAGTAGTTCCCTCGCTCAACCTTTTTGCGACGGGATCCATGGCTTTGTTGGAGCTTCTGCTGCTCGAAAGAGGGGGGAAGGTTTGAGGGAAGTGGAGAGCATCCGGTGTTTTAGTGATGGATACGATTCAATCGACTCAAATGTCCCCATCGTCTCCATCGTCTCCATCGTCTCCATCGCCACTGGGATACTCCTTTGAAAACGCATTCTGTAAGCTGGGCGATAGTACCGGATCGAGTCAAGAATACCATCTAGGCCTCGAGTTCAGCAAACTCTCCTCTTCTGCCGGCCCATAGCAGACCCGTCCTTCAGCAGCAATGCAGCACCTGTCCACGGAATATGTTCCGGATCACTCCACGCGGCCGTCGCTTTTCAAGTGGCAAGACCTTTGGACAGCAATTTCTACGACTTTTCATTTGCTATTCTGGCCCGATATTTTATGTACGAAAAGCTTCATGGTATATCTACGGAGTATCCTAGCGACTGACGTTCTCCATACTTAAAACCCCCCCATCAAGGGAAAGGAGCTTTAAACTCAACTTTTTCTTTTCCCTACTCTTTTCTCTCGGCTCTCAGTGCGGTGTTTGCGCACGTCTCTTTCTCTGGCCCTCGGGATGTCAGATCTTCTTCGCCTACAGCCGAGAGTAACTAAAACAAGATGGTGCTGGCGTTGGCGTTGGCGTTGACTTTAGACTTTAGTGTTGGTGCTGGCGTTGGTGCCGGCGTTGGTGCTGATGCGATACCCTAAAGCATCTCAAGCTAGCTGCCAAGTACATCGAACTCTTCAATAGTAGCAAGACAGACAGGACAATCGTCGACTCGGTACAAGTACAACACAGCATCTGCTACGCATGCCGTCTCGACTCTCGAGACTGAGAATAGGGGATGAGCTTCAGCTTACGAGGTTGGCCTCCTCCGATCTTTCGGTGATCGCTCAATCTGTACGGTAAAGGATCAATTCCGCAATCGGGTTCAGTTTCCCTGAAAGGATGGAATCTGATGTAGCAGTACTTTCAAGTCCGCACTCGACAGGGAATGGAAGATCTTATCGGACGGACATTATGATTACAGTTGCTTACGCCGTCCCTGCCCACTTACCCTCAAGTTAGTCCGTACCATTCTCACTTGGTACATCTTGCTTCCCACCCTCCTACCTCTTTCGCTTTCGCCATGCTGCGCAGACTGCTGTTTAAGACCAAAAACACATCCACCTCTACGAAACATCTTCCGATTGAGCTACCTCCCCCGATTGCTCCACGCTACTTGGGCGTCAGCATGTCTACAAAATACAGTAGACCTTGGCAAAGGGATCTAAGACACAATCATTGCTTTACACAGTGCTCGAGAACAGCCTCGTTCCCATCGTCAGATCAAACAGCAGAATGGCAGAATGGCAGAATGGCAGCCAGCCGCAATATGCGATTCACTCGACTTGCCCCTCCTTCCCCTCTTTCCCCTCATCGTTTCATATTCTTTCCTACCAATTTTTGGTCCGTAGATAACCCGAGGCCTTCCGGTCAGGATATACTCTCGTATCTTATCCTCTTATGATGCTGATCGAGCCTTCGACTATTGTAGCTGCATGACAGAATTCATGCGAAAACGCCTTTCATTGCCAAAACCATGCTTTGGCCGTAATCCCGCAGCGGATAAAGGTTCCAATGTTTTGCTTGATTGGATGTTCGTGACGATGTTCTCGGAAATCAGCCCATGCCGACATATTGCTCGCATATCGCGCCCATGCTGTAGCACAACTCCAATGCTTAATGTCAGATTCGGAAATTTGTCAGGATTGTATTTAATATGCCTGTGTCATCAGTCTCGATATCTGTTCCTCCTTGACTTCCGGTGCCTCTTTAAGGTTTGCTTAGTTATCTGATGTCTGACTCCTGATAAACTCAGTGCGGCGCATGCATTTGGACGACAAGAACATCAGATGATGTTGCGTTTGATGTCTTGCGTCGGGCAACGACTGGAACTGGTATCTTGTACCACCAATCATAGATCTTACATATCGGCTGAGACCGAAGGATGAGAGACCCAACATCCAATGATATCTGGTGATCTACAGACGTGAAAAATCACAAGTACGGCAGCTAGCATACTCTAACCTCTCGCCTCTTCTCTTCGGAACATCCATAAACACGCTCAGAGAACGTTGTTTGCATACTGAATTGAATTCTGGAGCTTCTCACAACCAGAGCGGAGGCTGTTCTCCGTGGCTCGTGGTGGGCGGACTTTTGGGTGCACCATTTTTAACAGCCTTCTGTAGTGCCACTGTGCCAGTGACCTTAGTAAATTTAGCGAGTCGTCGCACATCTCAAAGCATCCAACAACAATAGTAAGAAACAACAACGAATCAATGACTCTCTAAAATCTTGAAACAAACCCACATGACATTCCCCATCAAAGGAAAGAAGCACCGCAATAGTGTGTTGTTTAAGAGACGTGTGAGGGAAGGTACGAGTATCAGCGCAACAACACTGTCTCATCCTGCAAGCAAGCACGGAAAGGTAGATGGACCGGAAAATCGTGACCCAAGCTCACTGACAAATCATACCGAGAGACCTGGTTTCACCGGATCAGATACTGAGGCTGAATCAGAGGGAAACAGCTTTTACGCCTCATCCTCATCCCCGCCAATCGCGAAAGAACATCCTGTGATTATGATACCTGATACTTTCACAGAGCTGCCCCCACTCCGGGATTTGCTCAACACACAAACGTCCTTTCTACAAGAGCAAACAATTCAAGAATGTCTACCATTTCTGGCAGGAAAGGTAGGAATACCAACCAATACCCATGGCGTGCCACATCTGGATAGGAGCAGGCACGTCCAATTCTTGCACAAGAGTTTGGGGAAGAAACCATCCGCGTATGTTGCTGCTGATGCAAGTAGACCATGGATGTTTTACTGGGCTTTGGCTGGTCTCGCCACCATGGGAGAGGACATTTCATCATACCGAGAAAGGATCATTTCAACGTGTCGACCGATACAAAACTTGACTGGAGGATTTGGGGGAGGAAATGGTCAAATGTCGCATCTGGCCCCAACTTATGCAGTTGTGCTTTCTTTAGCCATGGTAGGCGGGCCAGAGGCACTTGACATAATTGATCGCAAAGCAATGTGGAAATGGCTAGGAGCATTGAAAACGTCGAGTGGGGGGTTCCGCATGGCCATAGGTGGCGAAGAAGATATTCGGTAAGCTCCTCGAATGGTTTGACTTGAATGCACGACAATCTGATGTTTTCCAAGAGGTGCATATTGTGCCTTGATTCTGATCACCCTCTTGAGCCTGCCTCTGGACCTTCCTCAAGATGCTCCCACTAGATCATCTGGACTCACTACTATGCTTGATGGCCTACCTGAGTATATCAGAAGATGTAAGTGTTGTACATTCAGGAGAAAGGGGCACGGCTGATGGTTTCAGGTCAAACTTTCGAAGGCGGTATAGCTGCTCGGCCAGATGCTGAAGCCCACGGTGCCTATGCTTTCCTAGCAGTGGCAAGCTTGTGCATCTTAGGGGAGCCACACGTCACGATACCAAAGTAAGTTTGAACGATGTACTCGAATATCCACATGAAAGTCGTTGTTGACATGTACAGATACCTAGACGTACCGGGGTTTATCTCATGGTTATCCGCTCGTCAGTATGCCCCAGAAGGAGGTTTCTCAGGTCGAACCAACAAATTGGTTGACGGGTGTTATTCCCATTGGATCGGAGGTTGCTGGCCATTGTTAGAAGCATGTCTCGAAGGTCCAACGCAACATTCTGGAGAAGTATCGTCATCTGTGCAGTCTCCAGTAAACTTGTATAGCCGCGACGGTTTAATCAGATACATACTCTGTTGTTGCCAAGATCAAGGGAAGCGGGGTGGCTTAAGAGATAAGCCGAGCCAGTAAGCAAAATCCGTATCTTGAAGCTGTCATAACTAATTTTATCTCATAGCACGTCTGATTCATACCATACATGCTACGTCCTCGCGGGTCTCAGTTCGGCGCAGCATAAATGGCATTACAATGCTTCTGCAGAGAACACCGAGGAGAGCGGGACGCTTAGTTCACCGTATCGATGGACTTCCGAACCTTATGTTGAGACAACACAGATATATGATAAGGAAGATAGGGTGGGTACGCTCCACCCCATATTTGTGATACCAGAAGGCGTTGCCGAGGAAACACGGGCCTATTTCACGTCGAAAGGAAGTTTTTAAACAACAAGTCAAAGGATGCATTAGCCTCGGACAGCTCACGGCATGATTCATCTGACTGTATAACACCAAACATCGGCGTCTCATGCTGTACACTGCACCGATGAGGAGGACTCTCGATACACGTGATATTACGTTTTGGAAAGTTAAGGGGCCCTGAATACTCGCATTGGATGGAATCCGGGGCAAAAGGTGTTCCTTTTTGACTACTGGGTGTGGAGGGGCGGCTTACCACACTGCCTGTAGGGCTTATCTTACAGATTATTGTTCATTCTTCCATCCGCGTTTATGTGGTTGTACAAACAGACTCCAGTTGCACAAGTAGGAGAAGATACTCGCATGAAAATGATATATCAGATTTTCCAGTGTTGGAGTGCATAGACAGGACATAGGATTTGGATACCGAGTAGACTTAGTATGGCCCGAAGGTCCCCACATGAAAGCAAGTCTCTCATATGGTTTGCCAATTAAGGGTCGTACAGGAGAACGGGTGGTCGAGGTAGTCCCCACAGAGATCGTCGGTCTGTTCGGGTCATACCCTGATACTGTACTGTAGAAGTGAGGAGACTGCAGCAAGAGTACCAATGTCCCTTTTGATATCTTGGTGGTTACTCAGGTATTGCCGAAGTTCTCCACAGTGTATCACAATTGCTTCGTTTTCGTGCAACTTGACGAATATTACAGGTTCAAAATGCTCAATGGGTTTGAAGTGATTCAGATCGGTGGAATGATTGATTTCCAATGCTGAGGTGTCGGAACTACCACACATCTTCGTACTCCAGTAATACTGCTGTTCATACACTTCACGTATGCGCTCCCACGCTACGATTATAATCCCCCCTATCCCCTTACTCGTTAGGTGCATGGGTCTACAGCAGCTGCAGAGGCTTGCTTTTTAGCCCGCATTATTGCGTATCAAAAAAACTTCTCCAGACTTGCCATTGCCACTGTTCTGATGATGGGATCGAACGATGAAAGATGATGCAAACGTTGCATAATTCTTCATGTCAGATCATATTTTCACGCCGCAATCCTTCCGAGCTGACGCGACGGCAGGTTCTCTCGATAGAAGGGGATAACGAATGGTAATCAATGCAATTGACTGAAAGCCAGGTACCAGGTAGGGTAACATTGAGGATCTCCAACTCGGGACGGTACGGCGGTCACTCCCATTCCAGTACCTGGGTGAGTGAAGAATGAGAGGATGCTACGAAGGCGTTTGCCGGTTATTGATGTCAAGGTTACATTTTTTGTCCGTTCACGATACGCAAGAAAAGCTCGCTCGTAACCCTTTTGCTCCTACGGATTCCCTTTCTGCCGAGGAAAAGCCCAATTTCCACGAACGGCGTCAAACTCTCACGACTGTTAACAGGCGGGCATCGAGCCGAGGAACTTCTAGATCTACGAGTTTCATTGCACCTTGCTTAATATATTCTAATCGTATACCGTTTTCAATTTCGGCGGCATATTGACCATTACTATCGAGACGTCAAGCACTGCCAACTCATCAAGCATACGCACCACAACCTTGTTTGCGGCTAGTAGTGAGGGCCTGGCTGATTTGCCTCGCGCTTTTTACCATTTACCACTTACTACAACACAATACTCGATGATCCAAGCTGGCCGAATCCAGCCACTGTTCATGCACTGGATGCTCACCGACTTCGTGTCAAGCCGTACTCCAGTCGTTCCGCGTCAATCGCGCTGCTTGTTGCTCGTTGCTCGTTGCGACTGCGATCACCTTCCAAGTCCTGTATCGTGGACCGTGGTAGTGCGGGGCAGGAATCTCATCCCGAGCAGCAGAACGCCTTTCACTCTTCTCTTTCTAATCGCTCAATGGCACCATGGCACCATATTGCAATGCACAAGCCAATACGGAGAGCCTTTCAGGGTGCGCTCGCTCACTGCATCCCTTGGTCAACTCGGGTCTCGAGAGGATTGCGTCCCTGGCCTAACGATACTGACGTTTTGCTTGCATTGGACCCATGGTTCCATCGATTTCTCTGCATTAGTGGCCAAGCCGGCGGATCTCAATGGAAAAACGTCCGCAAAATATATGAAGATTTACTCAATTCTTTGCCATTGAGGTCTTGGCCTTGGCCTGCGGTCCGCAATTATTGCTCCATGTTTTTGTCCGATTCCGTGGGACAAGGTGAGTCTTTCGCCACTCCGCTGCATCTACAATCTCCCAGACCTGCAAAGCTTTCTCAGAATGGAGATGTAGTACCTTTGAGCCATTCAAGATCTTCGTTTCTATGCCTTCCCATGCGGTGGTGGAGTTGCCTAATATGTTGATATGTTTATCACTGGCAACAACGTACGCCAACACATCGCTCGCCTCCATATCCAAAGAGCCGCATTCATGACTTGCAGGTAGTTCAACTCATTGTCCTATCTAAGGTGTTCCTCGATTCTACTACGGGATTTCATTCCATAATCCTTGCTCTACGCTAACATTTAGACTCTGCGATAAATCGCACATGTCTCGCCATTAATGAAAGAAAGTCCTGCACAAAGCCCTAGAACATCCACTCAATTACAGTCAGCCTTATTCTTCAACACCACAACACCACCCCATACATCATTGTATTCACATACACGGCACTCAGTGTGTGCATACTGCCCTGTATACCCCCAAGATTGGGCTCAATTGCATCGTCAGCCTCTACAACCTTCGGGCACGCATTGGAATCAGGACGTTCTGGTATCGATCGAAGTGTCTCACCACACACATACACATACTACACACCCTTCGGACGACGGGCACACCTGCTTCCCAGGAATCTGGTCATACTGTGACATTGGGAGAAAAGCACGATGGGTTTCTACATGGCATATTTGGACAGTACGTCGGTTCATCATTTCGGAGCCTTTTTACCACTTCCCTGGAAACTTGTATCCGACGGGAATCTCTGGCGTTTCCTTTCTTCCCTAGTGCGTGCATCAAAAGAGGGCTGAATCGATCGCCTCACATCATGATTGTTACCTTTTCCATGGTGATGCCGTAATTCTGCTTCCCTAGCTAGCATAATCCGATGGACATACTATTCCTGAAGAGGCCAATCTTATGAGATTCAGCGTTGCATTCTTCGAGATCCAAGATTTGCACAACCAAGTCCCTTGCATGCCTGCTGACATGTAAACAGATTTGTGCCGCAGACGTGGTTGGAAGAGCCCCCAGTACAAGACGTACAGAGATGGGCAAGGCTTCACCTGCCTCGTTCTCGTCAATGACCAGGAATATCACACGGATCTGCCATACCAGACCGATGCACTAGCCCAGGAGAATGCGGCAACACAGGCATTCATGATTTGCCGCCAGTCGTCGGTCTGTAGGGGCATGTTGGCACGCAATGGCGTCATTCAAGGATTACCCGCCAACGAGACCACTGAAAGACACAAAAGGAGGAGTGATCGTCGAAATCACTCGGTGACCTTGAGCAGCAGCTCCTCCAGCACTTCCTCGGATTAGGGTGGCTGAGTCAATGTCAGACGGTAGTCAAGAAGTGGCTACCAACTGGATAGAGCGATATGCAGCATGCGTTTACTCGATTTGGGATACATGAGTGTTACCAGTGACGAGGCCGGTCAAAATTACGATTTAACGACTATGAAAAAAACATGGGATATAGGAGGGCATTACAAAAGGCATGACGATCTCACGACCAAGTTCTCACTTTTTTCTATATTTCACGATAATGAATCTACGACCCACGAATTTCATTTTTATACTTCAACCGTTTTTTTTTTTTTTTTCGAATCAAGATTACGACGGACCCCGGTTTGGGTATCACAGCACCAGCCGGGGAAGAACAAGAGGCAACTCAAATCACCAGTCGTTACAGAGAGGCTCTTTTAAGTTATGCAGAGGCTAATGTTGAGAGTGCAAGGGGATGGCAATGATTGTGCTATTTGCAAGCTAGCAAGCAAGCCTGGATGTTGTTTTCCTGTTTCCTTACTATATGTCACACGAAGATCGTCTTTGCGTGGGAATTCTTTGGGATTGAAAGGCTATGCTGTGTTGTTCGTTGTGCTGCAAGAAGAGAAGGACATGAACGTGGTGGACAAGAAAATTCTGGGAAGACAAGCTCGAGGAGCTACTCATGAACTATAAATGACTATGATTATGACCATAAAATACTTAGGGCTACCTAATCTAACGAATTTCTTACCTTCTCAAGGCCGATTATGGTTTCCCAATATCGATTGACGTCTGGTCTGATGTGAAGCTTCGTTGTATTGATCTGCCGGTACTTGCGCTTTCGGAGTAGAAAACTCAGGCTGATTTAGGACAATATACTGAAGCTGTCGACTATTATCGAATAAACATCCTAAAAGTCCTAAAGTATTAAGGTTAGACATAGTTAGGATATTGCTATTGGATAAATGTCCCAACGGCTCTGCGAGCTTCTGCAATTTTCATTTCATTTTTGCACTGAGAGCCTCAGATGGGTGGCGTCCAGTGACAAAGTCTTTGAGGAGGATTTTCATGCGATGTTCCTCTGCACCGCCACAACCGCCACACTTTTATTTAGCATTTTCTCTTCATATCTCGTGATGCCTTTTGATACGAAGTATAAGCCCTCATGAAGCGCTAGGATCGCCGAACAGTCCCAACGCTATTGTCCTGCTTCTCGTGAACCCTTTTTCGTATCAGCATCGGTAGATCTTACGACTTCCTGTCTAACACGAGATTTGCTGTGCGGGGGCGTCATGTACGACGAGAATGCGATTATGCGTTGCTGTGTCGAGACTGGTAATGAGGGGAGGACAAACTGTCGGCAGTGACTTGGCGACTGGACTCGGAACACAACGATCTTCAACTTCTTTCTAGATCTGACTATGGAGGCCAGGGGGAAGAATGGAAGGAAGTTTAATTTGGACCTTACCATAGATTACCTGGTAAGATCATCTTTTAGGGCTGGGGCAGGATTGGCATCTTTCTGACTTCCTTTGATGGTCTGGTGACGGGTCAGAGAAAGTATGAAATGTTGGAGAAGTTTGCTGTATCAAAGAGGCCATAGTATTGTGAATACAGTAGTTGTACGAAGTACGTGATGACCGTCCATCGAGGCTTGAAGTAACCGACAGACAAGCAACGGCACCAGTACCGATCGTACCTTGCCCTGCCGTAGATTTATATGAATTCGAGAACGTGGTCTCTCAATTGGATCTCATTTTAAACCAATGGCAATCCTTCCTCATCAGTGCAATTCTATTAAGATGAAGGGAATGGGAGATGAAGGAAATGAAGTCCTCTAATCTCGCCTTAAGGAACCACTTAATTGCTGAATACAGCAGAGCACATCCGCCCCCTTTTTCCCCAGCAGCGCAGACCCAAGAGAGCTACCACTGGCTACCGCGCAAAAAGTAGCTAGAGAGGAACATTAAACGAGAAATTTCGGGGACCAGCAGCCAAAATTGTGCTCGAAATAGTTCTCACAGGCGAAGAAAGGGAACAAGCGTATGTTCGCAAGGTTACTCGTAATCTGGCCTGATACAGAGCAATAATACCACTTTATAAATCTTGCACCACCCTGTCTCAACATAACTCCTCCCTCTTGCCAAAGGATAAAAGAACAATACAATCTTCTTCAATCTTCAATTGATTCATTAACGTTAACCTCGACATTCGTTGCTTTTCTAGCATTATTCATTTTGTAATTCTAGAATTTCCTCTTTCTAAGGTTACCGGTTACCTCTTTAATTGCAAGCAAGGACAACCCCAACTCACTTACCCTACCACCTTCCTTCACGTATCCAGTTTAAAGAAACGACAACTCGATCTTCTTCCTTCTTCACTGCGGGGTAGACTCTGAGAACACATACAACTATCTTCTAACCAGTTTTCAAACCTTTCAACTCTTTCAAAATGAAGGGTAAGTTGTGCGCTGTGGTCTGCGAACTGCCTCAGACCGACCTCGAGATGTATATTTGGCTAACTTTCTGAACAGCTCTCATTCTCGTCGGTGGCTTTGGCACCCGTCTACGCCCACTCGTATGTTACCCCATATCCTCCCAAGATTCCCAACAGCAATCTGGCGGTCTCGCAGATCCGCACGACTTTCCCTGATCCTTTGTCCATCGACTGACGATTACGCAGACTCTCACCCTTCCCAAGCCTTTGGTTGAGTTCGGCAACAAGCGTATGATTCTACACCAGGTTGAGGCTTTGGCAGAGGCTGGAGTTACAGATATCGTGTTGGCCGTAAATTACCGTCCAGAGGTTATGGAAAAGTACTTGGCTGAGGTATGATTGACTAGAACCCAAGCAAGCCCATTGCGTTGCACGGCAGAAATTAATGCAGGCACACAGTACGAAGAAAGATTCAACGTAAAGATTACATTCTCGATCGAATCCGAACCGTTAGGCACAGCCGGTCCTCTTAAACTCGCAGAAGAGATTCTCGGAAAAGACGACGCTCCTTTCTTCGTTCTGAACTCCGATGTTATCTGCGAATACCCCTTCGCAGATCTGGCCGCTTTCCACAAGGCCCACGGCGACGAAGGTACCATCGTTGTTACCAAAGTCGAAGAACCCTCAAAATACGGTGTAGTTGTACACAAGCCCAACCACCCATCCAGAATCGACCGATTCGTCGAAAAGCCAGTCGAGTTTGTTGGAAACCGTATTAACGCTGGTATCTACATCTTAAACCCAAGTGTCCTCAAGCGTATCGATCTCCGCCCCACTTCTATCGAACAAGAGACTTTCCCTGCTATCTGCGCAGATGGTCAATTACATTCATTCGATTTGGAAGGATTCTGGATGGATGTTGGACAACCCAAAGATTTCCTCACCGGAACATGTCTCTATCTTTCCTCTCTCACAAAGAAGGGCTCCAAGCTCCTCACTCCACCCAACACCCCCTACGTTCACGGCGGCAACGTCTTGATTGACCCCTCCGCCAAAATCGGCAAGAACTGCCGCATCGGTCCCAACGTAACAATTGGTCCCAACGTCGTTGTCGGCGATGGTGTTCGTCTCCAACGCTGTGTTCTCCTCGAAGGCTGCAAAGTCAAGGACCACGCTTGGGTCAAGAGCACCATTGTAGGCTGGAACTCGACGGTAGGAAAATGGGCCCGTTTGGAAAATGTCAGTGTGTTGGGTGACGATGTTACCATTGGCGATGAAATCTACGTCAATGGCGGTAGCATTCTTCCGCATAAGAGCATTAAGGCTAATGTGGATGTTCCGGCTATTATTATGTAGATGGCTAGCAACTGGGTCTGCCGTTAGGGGATTGTCTGCTTAGGGTTTGTTCGTTTTTTGGATGTATGGATGTATGGGCGGACTGGTGGGAGGAGTCTAGTTACCGTTTGTGTCATATTTTCATGGCTTGATGGATGCATGGGCATGGTTGTCTATGGGCTACGAATTTTTGTGGATTGATTGATTGATTGATTGATGCATGCCTCGACAGCTTTCTTCATTTTCACTTCCTTTTTCACTTACCATTTTCTTTTGCGCTCTAGGGAGATTGGAAGGTGGGCATTAACAAAAACGTCTTTTTAAAAATCTTTTTTTCTTCTTCCAGCTTTCTTTCTTCTTCTTTCTACTATGCTTTGGCTTTCTTGGGCATGATGGCTGGCATGCTGTGTGTGGGGTTTGGAGCATAGAAATCATCGGATCAGAGTTCAATGGTTGTGTAGAAGAGGGATATGGTGTGAGGGAAGGGATTAGGTGGAGAGGTAGAGGGCGGAGGGGGAGGGGAAAAGGGGGGAGATGGGCAGGATTATGGTGTATATATAGATATAAATATCATGTCTCCTCTCAACTCTAAGATCTTGCATCTGGATATTGATCTGCTTGTTCGTTTGCATGTGTATAGGCTTTCCCACCCCGAAGGCGGGGAGAAGGGAGTGGGATGATGGCATCTTCTTGCTACACTGTGTATTGCTTGGAACCTATTTATTGCTTGGAATCTGTATATTGCTTGGAACCTATTTATTGCTTGGAATCTGTATATTGCTTGGAGCCTATATATTGCTTGAAAGCTGTATATTGCTTAAGACTATATCCTACAATCACATCACAGCATTTTCACCTCAAACCCTCAAAATTGATTCAGTGCGTTGTCTGTATTCATTTATTTGTTTATTTTATTCCTTTTTTTGATTTCTTGCTCGCACTGCTACTACTCCTGAGAAAAATCATTGGTATATATCTCCATTTATCTATCCCATCCACATATAGCACTGTAACTTATATACATTATACACATTCCGCATGCCCTGCCATCTTCATCCATCCATCGATCCACTCCCTAGACAGCACACCCATCTAGTTCGTAGGCTCCTCCCACGTATCCGCGGCGAATAAGCGACTAGCCCATTTTAAACTCAGGCCGGGAGCGCGGGCTTGGTTGTTGTTTTGTTTGTTGCCGTTTCCGTTGCCGTTGCCGTTGGCTTTGGCATTTCCATTGCCGTTTCCGTTTCCTTTAGCGTTGCCGTTACCTTTCGCGGCTGCGGCGGTAGCTTTTGCTGCAGTAGATGAGGAGGAGGAGGAGGTGACGGCGGCAGCTGCACCGGCACCGGCGCCGTTGATATTGGCTACGGCGAGGGTTTGCACGGGCGAGGCTTTGGAGGTTACGGATTCTTTGAGGAGAGCTGGTTTGGATGAGTTAGCTGCGAGGTTCTGGTGATATTATACAAGTAGAGAGAGAGAGTAAGAGACATACCATTCGCAGCAGCAAATCCTTGCTCAGCAGCCCCCGCGTTCTGATTCGCGGCAATAGCAACAGGGAGATCGACGTTATTTTGTTGCACCTGGGCGTCGATTGCGGCGAGGGTTTGAGATGTGGTGATTTGGTTCGCGCTGTTGTTTGTGGCGGCAACGTCAATTTGCATGACGGGAAAACAACCACCGAAAGGACCGGCGACGGCGTTGTTGCGGCAGCGGACGGTGCAGATGTTACCAGTTGAGGCTAGAGGGAGGTGATGTTAGCTTCTTGTTTGTGCTGAGGAGGTGGGATGTGGATGCTTACCACCGGTGCAGGCAAGCTTGTCGGGCATTTGGACGGTGATGTTGAAGTCTTGGGTTTTGGCTTGCGAGAGACCGTTTACACCTGGAACGTTGTTGGTTACGCTGAGGTTTTGGGAAATTATACCAGCGTTGCCTGGGTGGTGTTAGTATATGGAATAGATCGGATGAATAGGGATGAAATGAAGGACATGGTACTTACTGGTTTCGTCGAGGTCGCAAGTGTAAGGACCAGCTCCATCAGCGTTGACTTGGTGGATTGTTACAGTCATTTTCGTGCCGGCCTTGACCATAGTGACCTTATTAGCAGCGAGTGCATTCTCGGTGTTCTCTCCGACGTCGATGTTTCCGCTGAGTTCTGTGCGTCCACATTCGTTGACGATGTTGGCTGTGATCTCCGAGTCGCGGATGATGGTTGTGTCTTGTTGACATGGGCTGATTCCGGTGCAGTTTCTTGCAATAGCATCGTCCACTATCTGGGGTTAGATACAAGTTGAGTAGGAGCGAAGCAAGAACCCATACCTTTAAAGCCAACACTGGCTGGAGATCCTGCAATACCTTGAGCGGCAAGGATAACACCGTGGGCGTGAGCGACGGACAACAATGCCGCGCAGGTGAAAATAGAAGTATACATATTGAAGGATAGGTAAATAATGTGCACTGCACTGGTGAAAGAATGTAATATAGAGAATGGAAGAATCACCCGGATCCTCTTTAGAAAGTACAAAAAGGAAAGTTAGAAAAGAACTGTAAACACAACTGCAAATAGTGGAATGGATGTACGAACGTCTTGAGGAAAGGAAATCCTCAAGCTTTTAAAAGCTCAATGAGCTAATATTATTTCCATCACATCAAGTGCCGTCAACATTATTGCCTCCTGCTCAGAACAATGCGTTTCTCCTACAACATCTGTTGCACGCAATTGTGGAGCCTAGATAATCGTTACCTCCTGCCACTTAGGTCGAGGTATTGGCAGTGTACACAGCACAAGATAGGAATCAATTCCACTCTTTGAAAACGATTTCAGAAACAAGCCATGGTCGTCATCTAATGCGTGCACACCGATTCGTCGTATGACATTCTTCAGATGGCACTTCTTGACTGCCCTGTACACCCGCTTGAGTGCCAACAATAGATACAAGAGCCTCCTGAGCGAAGGACTTGATACAAGAAACCAGGATAACAATTTCCAATCTGCTGATAAAGAGGTGCAAAGTGAGCTTGAAGGACAAAATCCAAGACGTTTGACCCGCTGCCAAGAACCGATGGGACCATTTCGTCTTCGCAAATGATCAGACCAGACCAGCGGCACGAACAGACAAAAAGGTCGAAGTTGACACAAGCGCCAAGAGAATGCTGGTCGAAAGGAAGTAAAATATCGTGATTTTGTTCTCTGCAGTTTCACCTGGCCAGTGTGATGTTTGATCTAGGTGGGGGTCGAGGCTCGAGGATATCCCTATTCGGTAAGCCGCAGCCCTGCCGCGATCAAACATTAACCCGAGCTATCGCCGTCCCAAGTTTTGCCGTTGGAGCAGAGCAATCGCATGGGATTCATGCCGAGGAGCAAATCGCGCAATGCTCAAACAGAACATCCTTTGCCGACTATTCTTGCCTCTCGTCCTTACTATCCTGGTATCCATGTGGTGGGCATGGTCATAACGGCTGCTGATATCGGATAATTTCAATCGAGATGCAAGGGCAACCGATGTTGTAAATTTTACCTTTCGAAGAAGCATAAACGTTGATCTACAGCTTTGTTACTGAGATGGTCACAGCTGTCCTTGAATCGTTCAATGTACCGCCGTTATCGTATATCGGAAGGGTGCTTTTCTCCATAATTCACTCCAGGTCTCCAAATAACTTCCATCACATAACACTAGAGTCCATTCATAGGCGAAGGTCGGGGCCATCATCATAAATTCAGTGCATAGTTGAGGAGGTAGCCCCTGGCCTGAAACCGTAGAAACGGTTGTACACATAATCACAGGCCGATTATCCGAAGAGATGCAAGGTAAGTTAAGTGATCAAAAACTAAAGCAATCCATTTTGATGGTATCAACCTAAAGAAACTGTTCGATGCTGTTGTTACAAGAATAATTACAAGAAGTCGCACACATGTTCCTCCCGAAAGACGCCTTACATGCCATGAGCAGAAGCCAGCCATCTTGGCCAACAGGTGAATTGTTCATGAAGATCCTCAAACGCCTTTCGTCGCTTAACACCCTAGCTATCCCTATGTTCCAATCCCATCAGCTCATTTCTCCAGCATTAAATTTCTTCCTCTCCCTCGGCATCGATATCCCCGTCTGCGCTCTGAGCTTCTTTGCCCAGGTCTGCAACGGTCCCATCCGCACCCACATTTTCGTCACTTCCTGCTTCCGCGGGTGCATCTGTCATTTCTTGGTCACCCTCCGCATCGACCAGTACGCTTTTGCCTTTTCCGGTCCCCATACCCTTGCCTTTCCCCTTGCCCAAAAGAAGTGGCTTGCCCATTCCCACACCTTTACGTGATATATCCCGTTCTCTCCTCGACCTAGGTGCAGGAGTGTCGTAAATTGCCGATTCATCTTCTTGATCGTGATCGAGGCTTGTACTCTTGTTCTCGTCCTCTATTCCTTCTTCATCATCCTCTTCGTCTCCAAGCAAGACCTCATTTCCTAGCTTGCTTCTTTGCTTCAACAATCGGGGTGGTAAGCCAGGTCCACTGTCCGCGTTTCCAAAGTCACTTTTCTTAGTACCTTTCGGCCACCTACCGGGACCACGCCCAGTACCTCCACTCTTCCTACGTGCTGCGCTACGCGCTTTTGAAGCAGACGTGGAAGACGCGCGACGAACAGATACATTTGAGGAACGACGAGGCTTTGGTCGGCTAACTGAGGAGGAAAGAGAACTTCTTGCTCGAGGAGAAGGTCGTGGCATTGGCGGACGGGGGGCGGTTCGAGTACGAGTGCCTGGCAAAGGAGGATATACCACAAATCGGACAGCTGGTATTGAGGCTGCAAGGTCGTAGTAGGATTTCTTAGAGTTCCCATTGAGCTTTTGTGACATTGCGGATTTTCCAACACTCCCTTCAGAACTAGCGGCTCTGACGAGCTCACTCTTTCCGGTAGTCATTTTGCCGAGTGATTCTGTCATCTCTTCGGTGTCTCCATTCGTGGTGCCATTGATAGGAATATCCCGATGACTCGTAGTCGATACACCTTCAATACTTGGAACCTCGTCCTCATCGTCTTCGCGAGGCGCAACAGCATTAAGTGGTGGTGCGTGGTCAAAAGCAGATGCGTTGCCTCTGCCCATGACGAATGGTGTCCATACCAAGCCCTTTGGATTGAGTTTGGCATATCCTTTCGCCTCATGATGTTTGATGACGTCTTTGTAATACTCTGGCCTCAACTTCATAGCATAAGTGCCGGAGATCGGATCGCGAATGAGTGTACCCATAGCATCAAGTGCCGAAATAACATCGTCTGGTGTCAAACCCATGTCATCGGAAATAGTCTTAATGCTTGGGATACGATCGGATGGGTTGAATTTTTGAAGGTAGTAGCAAAGGACAAGCCGCCAGTAATTGCGATATGAGACCAGGCCCATATCCGAAAGTGGTTTCTCTGGAGAACCAGTCTTCTTCTCAACCCGGGTGAGAAGATATGAGAAGTCAATGAGGAGGTGGCCATAACCTTTCCTTTGGTGTATTGGAAGTACAAGAATGCACGAAACATTATTAAGACTGCTAGGCCGCTTCTCCTTGGAGAAATAACCCACAAAGTGACAACCCAACTCATCATATTCTGTCATGACATAGAAGAGAAACGGCTCGACATCGTAGTAGAGAGTTTTCGAGCCGAGGAAGAGCTTAGCAAGAAGACAGAGATTCTGGCAGTAAAGTGGGTTTTTACGTCCATCCACCTCAAAAATCATAATCTTCCCATCTCGGTAGATTTCGTCTCCAGGAGGATGCTTCCAAGGACACTTTGTTTTGTGTCGCCATGCGACAATCTCGGACTCCATGTACTTCAGACAAAACTCACAGATAAATAGAGCCTTGTTCCTGCTGTACTCTTCGGGGTAAGGAGCAGCATACCATATGTCGATCTGGTATTGACCAAAATCGATGTATTCTATCTGGCTTGCTGGTCCCGAAACCTTGCGTGCCTTCTTTAATCCTGCTCTCGCCGCAGCTTCAGCAGCGGCTGCTGCTCTTGCTTTCCAGTCTTCTTCTGCCTTTTGACGAGCATCATCAAATTGACGTCGATGCTCCACTTTTGGAAACGTGGCGCTCGTGTCAGCTTCCGCTTCACTCAATATGCCGCCATAAGGTTTCGATTTCAGCTCATCTATTTCCTTTTCATGAATTGTATAGAAAGGCTGAGAGTAGCTGGAGCTAACAACAGCCGTTGAAGTGGCCGCAGCTCGCACCTTTGGCACACCACGAACGCGTTTCTTCCGCGGTTTAGGGCTCCGAGAAATAATTTCCTGTAGTGATGTAGGATCGATGCGTATTGAGATTTTAAAAACGCCAGGAGACTTGTCAAGAGTGTTAACGTACGTGTTCGACGCTGATTTTGGACGGAGTGACCTTGAAGCACGCGGACTTGCAGGTTCATCCGTCTTCTTATTGCTCTTATCGCCATTAGCTAACACCTCGTTTTCAGGGCCAGTTGGGGCATCCTCATGTGTATCGTGTACATCATTCAGCCGTTCCTCCGTAGAATGCTGCTTCGAGTGATTTGAAAGACTGTCTTTCTCCCGAGTTCTTTTTCTTGTCGCCGTTGCATCCTCCGCGTCAACATCTACTGAGGAGGTCTTTCGTTTGCGTAATAATCGAGATCCATCCAACGGGTCCTCGGGAGCAATTAATTGTTCAAAGACAGAATGAGAATCAGACTTTATAGCACCACGCCTTGGAGGTAGCAAATCACCAGGTACTCGATCCCGTGAGATTCTTCTCCCGGTTGTCTCCACTGATTCTTCCTCTTCCTTCTCTACTTCGTTTTCAACTTCCTCATTCATATTAGTGTCCTCATTTGCATCGCCAGGCACTAGCTCGTGCTCGTGACATTCTGGGCAATACCATTTTTCCGCTTCTATTACACAATAATTAGCTGCATTATTCCTGCATATCTGAGTAAGTAAATACCTTCTTCGGATTTGAGCGCAGCCGCATCTCGGGCGCATTGCCGATGCGCTACAGCCTCGTCAGCCTTGCCGATGATAAATCTTTACTGGGTCAACATTACCATTGTCTCCACACATCTCACAAGCCAAATAAAGTTCGAATTCTTCACTTGGATCATTTTCCTCGTCTTGTTGACAGAAACTAGATGCAATTATTAGCGATTGGATATTTGTATGGGAAAACAGGAAACTTACATGCAACGATTCGGATTTGCGACTTCGACTTCTTCCTCGTCTTCATCCTCGCCGTTGGATTCCCATTGCGGTCCTTCAACATCACTAGATTCTTTGGACTCATCGTCGCCAATACTGGCAGAGCTAACATCGTCCTCTGAGCCAGATTCCGCGTCTTCATCATCGTCATCTTCTTCCAATCCTGGCTGTATCTTGACAGCCCCAACGCCCTCTGCATCGTCATCTTCTTCCTCGTCTTCATCTTCATCATTTTCCAGTCCATGGTCTTCTTGGGCTTCATGATCATCTTCGTCCATCTGCTCCAACCCATCAGATGCTCCTTCCTCGTCGTCATCTGTGATCATCTCTCCCTCGTCCTCCGCGCCCTCCATTTCCTCATCCGACTCACTTTGTTCTGCCATGATTCCATTTTGTAATTGGGTTTCTGCGGCGTGTGCGTGTGCGCTCTCAGCTATGATGTCGGGCACCAAATCATCATCTTCCTCAAATTCGCCATCGTCCTCGGAGGTAACCATGCTTTGTTGTAGCTCTTCCTCCATGAGCACCGCTGCCGCTGCCGACATGACTTATGTGTTTCTTTTCATGCGTGATGTGACTGATGTGAGCGTGAAGCTGTTTATCGGAGATAATCGAGAGCCTCCAGGCAGTATTTGTTAGAGCGCCTCCTGGAGAAACGTCGACCTCGCGCCCCACTACCTTGCAGACGATGTGATGAACTTGCAGATGGAATTTGTTCGCAGTCTCAGATGCTGATAAAATAACGAGCGTGGGAGAGTATGAGAATAGTATAAACCGTGCGCAGCGTTGCGCGTTGAATTGTTGGAGACGTTGCGGTTTCGCAGGTGTTGGAAGCTGCAATTAATTGTAGCGAACGCGATTTTTTAATCCGTAATCATCGAAGAACAATTATGAATGCGACAGATGTCAATTCATATGACCTTCCGACGCGTAAATCAATCTTAAATTGAACCGATACTCATTCGTGGGTTTGTAATATTGCCTCCTTGCCCATCGATACCCCAAACTCGCCGTTCAGAGTACGCCTGTTAAATCTTAGTCATCACTTTACTCCAGCTTTGGTGCAAACCGAGAACCAACGTCGTCAATCAATTCCGGTGCTTGCGAGGTGGATTTACTTTGGCTGCAACGTCAACAACTACAAACACAAGGTGCGATTACTTTTACGACTGTTTGATTAATTGTACGCGGCTGACGGAAAAGTGACAGGTTCGATTACAATCGCCACGATGGGAGTTCCATTTGAGGCTCTTCTTCCCTATGGGATCATGCTTGCGGTTCGTACCTCCACCTTTATGTCGCATTTCTCCGCTCGAAACAATTACTGAGATGCATCGCAGATGTTCGGCATCACCGGAGCTGGTTTATCCAAGATTAGACACATGCAGAACGGTGGAAAGAGGGCGAGACATTCGGTAGATGCTTGGGACAGAGTGAGTTATTCAAGACCTTGATCGTTTGATTCCAAGATGAACGGAGAGCTAACAGATTTATAGCAAAGTAATACCTACGAATGCAGCGAAATTATTCAATGCTGACCTGAAAACAGTGATGGACCGTGACAGGAGATTGACAGGATACCTTCGAGGACAAACCGACAACCCCTCCGCACCACTCGGGTTCGAGCTAAACAACCCATGGAGAGTACGTCTCGCTATACCCATTATAATCCTCAAATCGAGGGGTATGTTTACTGACACGATCAACTGCAGCTCGAGAAGAGAATTACCTAAGTTTCTTGGTTCCCATGTGTACATATTTGGCGAATTCATAGCAAGCAAAAATTACCCATATCAAGCTCGGGAGACTCATTGCATTCCGTTTATGTGTATACAATATAACTGCTTGTGAGCTGTAATTCGATGGTGCATAGACTCGCTACTATTAAGCACCTTTGGGGTAAATGAAGCAAACAACTCCAATGGCATACGGTATCGAACTTGCCATGATGACCGTGCAGACGCCCTCAAGAATGGTAAGTTCAGTGACAGACATGAAGTGATTGGTTGAGGTAAAGCTTCTTACGTAGGAGCAGACATGTTTCATCTCTCCGGGGCAGGAATAACAGACTGACTAGACCCAGCATATTTGGAAAACCGCAATTATCGCTGCTAGTCCTTGAGATCACTATTGAAAAGGACCGTAGCTACCGGAATAGCAGGAGTGCATCACGGGCTCGGTGACGGCCTATCACGGTCGAGAAGGCTCTTTTGCGCTGTAAAGACGTCAAGCTGAAGCATATTAGAACCGCGAGCCGTATATTTCCCGTTTCCGGAGTCAGAGATAATCCTGCTGCACCTTCTACCCAAGATATGACCACTTGCGTGCTCTGGTTCTTCCGCGGTGGACTTGATCTTTTAGGGCGTGGGATACATGTGTATGATATTAACACTTGTACTTTGTGTTTAGCAGGCAGATGTGGCTGGTTGTTGCAAGGGTTGTGCAAAGGGCATATGGACCTCTTGGACAAGGTGAGAGCTCTTATGGGTAACTTCTTATGTAAAGGGTGTGACAGGTGTTGGGTACCCTGTTATTCTGCGGGTGTAGGAAGTGAAAGGCCCTCTGTCATATTGTAAGTCAAGCAGGAGTCGGGTACTCTTGTTATTCTTTGGTGTAATGTAGGTGTAACTGGTTATGGACCACCAGGGGGTGTACTCACTATCCGACCAACTTCAAACTTCGATATTCTCAATGTCCAAATTCTATTTAGACAATTAGATATAATTATACTGATTGTTTAGCTTTCGTTTAAACAATCAGATAAATATAATTATATTTAAGTACTTATAAGTTTATAATATTCAAATATAACTTGAACAATAAGATATCGGTCGGGTAGTTAGTGCACCCTGGTGGACTGTTTGTTTTGTTGACTGTGACTCGTGTGAGTCCGCTTTGGAGACTACAATCATCTACCATTATCGACTTTCATTGTTGTTGATGCAATCGGCACCTTTCGGGACCTGGAATATATACATAGTTGGGATGAATCCCAGGGTTGACTACAATAAGGGCCTTATGCCCAAAGTAATAAAGACAATCACAACTCATCCATTAGTCCACAAAGTGCACCTTATTGAGTGCATCGTGAACCAGGAAAAGTGGACTCACAGTTGTATACTACTCATCCTTCCCAAAGCGTAAGTAATAATCTAACTGCGTACATGCAAGAAGTAGATCTTCCGGAAGACGTGCTGTGGGCCTGCTTGAGGTTAGGCAGCGAGGATTAGCAGGGCTGGATATTAGGATATGCTTGGGAAGCCTTAATAGCGAAGCCTTTCAACGACTGGTTGCGCAGCCTTACCGGCAGATCCTTCCCGCAATCGCATCAGCGCACCTCGATCCGAGGTCCTGTTCAGTTCGGCCCAACACGTGAAATTCTCCCCAGGCATATCTCGGTCATGTATCCTCCAAGCACACCAATTGAAACACTTCCACACATATCAGCCAAGCTCCAGTCACGAGCAACCCCGAGTTTTCTCGACGGACTCGTACTAGTAGCTAGCGCCCTTCCACCCTATCAAGATTTCTCTGCGGTCGCCTTGTAATTTCAACCCCAACGAGCACCAACAACGCCAAGTCCAGATCTCAGGACCGCGAGTCCGCAGCACCTTGTTGGGCACACACATTGCGCAGAGACCGCAAGCCCTAACGCAAACCTTGCATGGAATGGCACGAAATATGCTACCCAACCCCTAGCACTGACTAGCCGGCAAACGATCCTACTTCTAACTTCGACTTAATTGACGGAAGCAATCAATAACCGAGGCCGGACGATCGGTTCATCCTTTTCGAAAGAAGGTGCGTCTGACTAGCACCAACCCTCCTGAACAAATTAGCCATGACGTGCGCAGACTAAAACGGCAAAAACAAGCCCCATTACCTCAGCCCTACTCTAGCCCACAACTCTGTCTCCTCAGCCCAAACCTCTCCCGACGTCAATGTACGTAAAACAACCCCGCGGGCCAACTCTAAATGCACTACCACACATCCAAACCCATTTGATACTATTCCTCTCATACCAAACCTCCATGGACGCAAGACCTGCGTCCATTTCAAACAAACTTGTCTTTTGACAATATTATGTGTGCTGTTCTGATCAGGTACTGTCAGCACCCTGTCGCAGCAGAAAGCCATACAGTAGTGGGGATAAGAATAGAAATCTTACAGGTTGCATAGCCGAGAAATTCGCTACCCCTCAATTATGACTTGTCCGCCGCAGCACGGCACCAGGGTGGTGCCGCGTAAGAAACGGGCGACGAGTGGACAGTAGAATCCTTAATCCTTTGCGTATATTAAAAATAGAAAATCTTAACACAGAAAAAGAATCTTTTGCGTATCAGCGATAGAATATCACTCCAAGAAAAGTACGCCATGACCTTCTCATCCGACGTCGACCTATTCACAGAATCCGATGCTAAAACTCATTTGAAACAAGACTTGTTTTCAAATATCTGAACCCTTAACGGGTTGAAACCAAACTGGGCTGCCTATGTGAGCTAGCTATTCCATCTCCTGGCTATGTAAAGAAGAGCGACAATTATTATTTATATACCACCGTACCCACCCACCCACCTCCACCCCGAGTCCAATGCCGTCCATTCCCATCCAGCTTTCGATTCCCCTCGAATGAAGCATTGTGATCCTTCCCGCCCAAACTTTTCCTCCCTTATAATTACAATTTCCTGACCCTCCCAAACCTATCCGGGCAAATGCGAGATCCAAAACAACCCTGGGTATTCCGGCCCGAAGAGACATTCGCTCCTTTGCGATTAAAAAAGCTTTCTACAGGAAAATTGGAGCCGAAGAATCGAAATGACAGCAAGGGAAATGATATTGATGTTCTCCAGATTTGTATGCGGAATGCATGCATACCTGCTTGTCCCTAACGCCGTAAAACCAAGCCATACAATATGACGGTGTGTGCACCCAAGCCCTTGCCTGCCTCATGTAACCAATCCAAAACAAAGGAAAACTGCTGTGGCCACGAGCCGATCTTCAACATAGGAAAGCAACTTGAAAGGAAATAACTGCAGTGGAAAATTGATTCCCAAAGAAGGAAGTAAGGATCGTCGCTGGTCTCTCAAGGACCAAAGCAATGAAATAAAGTCCTAGGTAGGCTCTAAATAGTTTGAGCTCCTTTCACTGGGGTCCTTTATCTGACAACTAGTAGTGTCCCATGTCGGGAGCTGTAGTGGTTACAGCTGAGGTGTGACCGAGAGTGCTTCTAGGGGCATAAATCTCCGGAAGTTGCTCTGAAAAATCGGACATGCCTAGGGTCGACTGGCCTGGGAACGTATCGAAATCCTCTCTCCGTCCATACGGCATGAATTCCGAGGACATAGTGCCTCTGACTAATACTGACGATGACAATGGTGTACTCGTTACATCAACACCTACATGCGGCGACCTAGATGTATACATAAGATTCTCGGAATGGTAATTGATAGAATGTCCCTGAGGTGGTGAAGGACCCGCAGCACCAGGTATCGAAGATTGCATCCCTCGTCCGTACGGAATATTTGGAAGTTGTGGATAGAAGGTAGGCGGAGACCGCTGACTATGGAGCTCGAAATGAGAAGCGTCAGGCTGCGGAGACTCTAGGTGGGTGTTTGACATTCGGGATGCGAAAAATTGATCTCGAATGGGAGTGGTTAAAAGTTGTGGAGACTGAGCATAGTTGGAACTGCTGTAGTCATAACTTAGCGACTGGGTTTGTTGAGGTAAGTGTTGATTTGCAAAAGTAGGCCCTTGTGTAGGCCCTTGCATTTCAACGTACTCTCTCTTTGGCCAGTCATACCTCTCAAACGACCCATTGCCGAAGCTGGGACTCTGTTGTGATGTCTGTTGTTGCCTAGGATCGGAGCCAGTTCTTTCTTGCTTATTCTGGGCTTCTTCAATGTAGGAGTTGAGCGATGAAGCGGGAAGATGAGTATATTGTTGTCTCTGTTGCCCTTGTTGTGTTCTTGAAGGCCGATCAAATGTCTCTTTCTGCATTGATTGCGTGGGATTTGAAACTTCCTTTTCTGCATACTTGTTAACGGGTTGAGACCCAGTGTTACTCTCCTGCCCTTTCAGTTTTTTGGTGTATTGCCTAGGCTGATAATCATCGGATGCTGGCCCTCGTTTTCTCAACAATGCTCGAGGCTCCTTACGGATCCTTAATCGAACGCCTTGCTCAGCAAACGCTCTCGTTAGCTTCGTAGATTCGTTCATCCCCGGAAAAGTCTTCGTGGAATGGACCAGGAAATCCTTGGACTCAACGAATGTCATATGCTGGTACACGTCCCCACGCAATTCAAAGAGGTTGAACTGCAGTTTAAAGGTGCCTTCGAGCTTGACTGACAAGTCGCCGAAAACAAAATAAGCGCCGTCCTGTTGAGTCTCTGGATCCTTTAGTCGATGCAAAGATGACACTATGGTGCCCCCTAGCAAAGATCCTGGATTTGCTGGAGCACCACTGCCAGCTCCGGCATTCGATGATTCTATCAGACTGCATAATACAAAAAAGTATGGGCCTAGGAGACTTCGCGTCAGCAATGGAAACAATAGCATGTGGGCGAGGCCTACTTTGAAGGTAGTTCCGATCGGGATCCGTTCTTGTGTGAATTTTTAATTGAACAATGGGTGGAGGATCGACGGGTTTGCGGTCTGCGAGTGGATTAGAGAATGTCAAGTCATGAAAAACTCAATGTAGTCTACCTTTATCCTTACCTACTTCCACTCTTGAGTAGATAGGTTGTTGCCTGACGATGAGCTCGCAGTCGTTGCTTTAAAACCATAAAGTCAGTTCCATTCTAGAGGTATACATATCGGCGGGAGCCTGTCGGACCGTGAACAAGACATACCTTCGCAAACTCGGAACTTGCGCATATTGCGCCTGCGCGTAGTCGTTTACTGGTATTCCGGACATGATTCGAGTTATGACCTGAATTATCTACAGCTGGTCCTCGATCTTCCCGACCTGACTCTATTGCTTGCTTTGCGTCGTGGCTCCAGTATTATTGCTCTGGTGTAAGGTGTAAACGCTCGAGTAATGTAGACAGAACCAGAACTGAACTGGCTAGGGTTGTGAGATCAGGGCGCATGAGTTCAAAAGTATGAAATCCCTTCGAGCTGGAGGTATACCAGTGTAATGTTCATATGGATACTTTTGTGGGGTGAGAATTCCGCCTAGAGGACTTAGACTGGTAATAAGACCGGGTAAGTGTCGTCTCGAACTTCCGGTTGTTATTATAGCGTATGCTAACCAAAGAAGCAAAACCCCGGTTGAAGTGAGTGTCGACGAGGTAATGACGCCAAGAAGGGGGCAGTCTAACGGCTGTGGCTCTTGTGTCAAATAGGTTATGGAGTCCCTAGTGTGTCTACTCCAAATGCTCGATGATCGTTAGTGATACTGGATCGAAATTTCTGACAGTTCAGACAGGATCCTTCAAATTCGGGCCCAGAAATTCCAGTATGATAATGATGCTGCTGGGAAGGAGCGTGTACAGACTCTTGCATAGAGTCCAGTTCGATTTAAGCACAGCCGTTGATAAACGCTGAAAGTCCAGTGTTCGTGTATTAGAAGAGGAGTGAGAAAGCGTTCGAATCTCAGGCAGAAAGCAATATGCGACTGAAGTATTGATGGTGAGTAAGATGGTAAAGCAGTTGTGATTGGTCGATGAAGATGCAGCAAAGTTCGGTACTCTATTGGGGCGAAAGAAAGGCGCGGATAAGGAACGCAGGGACGAGGCCGTCTCCCTTTAGTGCTCTACTAATAGCCAAAGTAAGTGAATCACTTTGGAAGACACTCCTCAAAGTAAGTACTATCTCTTACTGCGTGTAGAGTGATTTGTCCTTGTATCCGATCCGATTTTCGTTGTACCAAAGATGTTGGTGGGAGGGAAAAAATAAGTATGACCGAATGAATACGTTAGGAAAACGTCTGGAGTGAGATCAAACGATGAACCACCCGTTGGATAGAAAAAGTCGAACGCAAGGTACCTTCGATCCCGAATAAGTTTCGATGGAAAGTGCGTGGTTTGCAAGAAGTGTCTTGGTTCAGAAGTCCTGTCCTGAGGAGGTAGTTGCGACTGCGAATTTGTGTGTCGCCTCCTACCAACGAGCTTGGTGCTGTTTTGGCAACTTGGTCCAGATGATAAATTTCTGGTACACTTCCGGACTCGTGGATTAACAGAAAGGGTGTCAATTAATGCCGGATTGAATGAGAGGTATCGTACTGAGTTTCAAAGATTTACCTATAGGCGAGGGTAGGGTTATTGGACGATTAGAACGCAGCTGTGGGAAGATACACGCATGTGGCTAAGTGCAAGCACGACTCAGCAACGGTTGACGATGGGAAGATGGGACGAGATGAAGCAGGTAAAAATGTGGTGGTGGTTAGAGGTTTGGAGACGAATATGCGTTTATGTTGCCCGCTGCCGAATTTGATATTTAATTCGATGATGAGCTTGGATTTCCTCGCCTGGTTCCTTGACACAGCCATTCGAGAAAATCAAGATGACCGGGCCCCAGGTCCCTCTGGAATTTCTAAATGCGAGTAGAAAATTGGGAACATGGACGAAGCGCCGCTGCAGGCCTGTTCGGTTCGTCCTTTTCCAGACCCATGCCCCCCACCCCGGAGACTGTGAGATGAATGATCGAAGGAAGGGGGCCTCCTTCCCGGTACGGTACTTCGACGCCGCGAGCGAGACTCGTCATGTACACAAGGTAGATCGTCTCGTCGCTAAACCTGCGAGGCTGATCCAAGATTCCCTCGTTTGTACTTCCGTACCGCATATTTGACGGCATCTGTGGGTACATTTGTCGTCTCGGCTTGCCTACTTTCTATGGATGTTGCTGCCACACTGCCAATGTCAATGTCAATGTCAATGCCATGCAACGATAACCTAATCATCATGTGTAACATCCGTCAAGATCTTCTTGGGGAAAGCTTTTTACAACCGTCCGTTCAAACTTCGGAGAAGCTGATAGTGCCCGCTCACGACCCAGGTTCTGTGGCTAGTGACTGGTTTTCCAGGGGCAATAATAAGATTTAGCATTGTGATACCGGAGAATTACCTTCGATGACCTCGAGATTTCATAACTGGCGGGCAATAAGAGCCCCCTTCATCCACTGCATTCCCACATTGCCTACGCTTACACAACACTTGGCCGGACTGCTATGTAAGTGCGGTAGCAAAAGCGTTGTAGTAAAACGAGTCAACGAAGCTCAGAGGCAATATCTGATACAGTTCGATACTGAATTTATCCAGAACTCCCGAGCGATCCTTGTTGGGACCTTAAATTTGATGCAGCATGCACAGCGTTTATTGAAGCAGTCGGCAACCCTGGCGAAAGGTCCAGGATGGTCAGATTGGCCTTCGAAAGAGTTATCGGAGATGTGATGATATGATAGGCGCGTTGGAGAATCGAAATGAGATGCTGCCTCTACCTTGGCTAAATTGATGGCGACTGGGGGGCGGGGGGGGCGCTCAAAGAATTGGCCTAGAACGTTTGGTCTGTACCCTGTCAGTTCTCTGTTCTCGGAAATGGAAACTTTTTGGAAGGTTGCCAGCTCGTCCAAGACTTCAAGGTATGCGGTGCATGGAAATGCATGTTGCTTGTCGTGATTGACATTGGAGGACAACCATGCTCGGTCGCTCTGCTGATGTGACTTGTGGCTGAGGGCGGACACCCAGCCGATACCGTACATTCAAGATGCAGAAAGAGACAGCAGCAGCAGATAGGCTAGCTGTACGGTATTCGCATTGGCGATATTGTGCTTCTCCACCAGCGGAACGGCGCATGCATGCAGGTACGGTGGTGATGGTGGTTATTCGAGTTTTTTTGCTGTTCAGAGCTGCTGTACGCGACCGCGACCCAATTGTGAGTCTGTGCGAAGAGCTCTTAGTGGCTTGCTGTGATTACTACAGGGATAATCGTGTGAACGATGCATGCATTATTTATCCGGGACCGTTTCCGTGATGAAGATGGAGATGGCATAATGGATCAGGTCAAGGGGATTGGGTGAAAATGGAAAATGTTGGATTATCAATCAATTACTCAGTGAAGACGAGTGAAAATTGAGTCGTCCGCCGCCCGCCGTCCAAGTCTCGCAAGGGCGTTCTATTCTGGCCATTGCTCGGAAGAACGTTGAACGGGCCCTCCACTCGCCGCTGTCTATTCAAGCTCAGGCTTCACGACCAAGGACTTGGTACGGAAGGGAAGTATGCCTCTACTGTGGTAGACTCCACTGATTTCCGGTCTTTAAATAGCTAAGACACTCATACCCAAAAGACGTTTTCGAGAAGCTTGCGAACTATAACTATCAAGTATTTGTACAAGACGAGCCTTGGTGCCTGACATGCTACTGACGTCCCAGAGTCCCAGCACCGGAATGCCAATTCAGCTCGTCTACATTCGGCCACACTGTCTGGTTTGGCTCCTCGTCGGGAGTCGGCACCCAAGTTAGCGACGGACGGGCAAGGTATCTCGAAGCACTAGAGGAGCAATTGCAGGGCTCAAGCCTTATCGACGTATCGTGTGTGGCTCTCGGTCGTCCTTCCGCTGCACAGATCACTCCTAGGTCGACTTCTTCAGATGCACGACTAATCATGCAGAGCAAAACCATCCTCATGCAAATACTCCGTACTTGGTAGACACGCCACGAGCCGCACGCAGAGCATTAATGAATGCCACTTGCATGTTCGGTTCATTCATCAATTTTTGCTCCGAGACTGAATCCCAGCAGTCAGGACCCAGAACCCAGGCCCACCAGAGGAATTTAGCCACAGAAAGCTTGAAATCTACGGCTAATGACAATCAGACAAGTCTGACAGGATGTCCAAGGATCCCCCTCGCTTCCCTGTCGCCAAAAAGGCATCCGCATGGTCATGCCATTTAATTTTGCTTTCTCCTCCACATGTCAGAATGCGAGATCTGGATACTGTTACCAGCGATCTGCCCTGCATGAACAGTTACACAAGCCAAGCGATTCTCACAATAAGCGTCAGGAAAATATTACAGCATTAGCATTGGCCTACCATCCTGCCTAGGCGACGACATGTAATGGTGGTAAGAACCGGCTCGGGCACAGTTCCGAGATTGCGGTCCTGGTGGAGGATGCTTTCGGATATAAGAACTGATCGCTGTGGGCAAACGCGTATAGTATCATGTAATATGAGAGGTCATATAGGGACCTGACTCAGGGGTAGGGCTCATGCTGGTTCCCTGCACAGCGCGCTTTTCTCATTCTCGTTGTTCAGGCGCTTCTTCAAACGTGGCCCCCTCCCCCTGATGACGAAATGTCCAGTCTCTATCATGCATTCTGTTGCAACAGTGAGAGCCGGAACTTCTTGGTATATGTCCCTTTCGTCATCATCATACCAAGCTTGGCGTGTAGGAAGCCCCAAAAGGGACATGCGGTCGGTATAGCATGCATCACAACCGTCCGAAGTCTAATCTGATGTCGGCCCTTCGGCCTTGACAGAACATATAAGATGTATTAATCCAAGTTATCCACATCTGGTTTTGTTCCTCTCTTTAGACAACATTTCCGAGATGCCCCGCCGAGCAAGAGCAGACGATATTAGCAACTTCGAGAATCTTTCCATTCTGGTCATTTATTGGCCGACGAGGCTTCCCCACAAGAAATCTGTATATAGCAGTGTAATTTTAGCAACTAGGTCTTACCTCAGTGCCACATTCAATACTTTGCAGTAGCCGAGCTGGCGGAGAAAACGAATGCTATATTTTCAACAACGGTAGACAGAAGGTCATTTCTGACCTTGATTTTATTTTATTGAGTGTACTTAGTGCATCTCTCTTCAGCTTATATGAACCTCGGTTGCGGGCAAATTAATGAACACTAGCCAATGAATTCGTTCTTGTACTTGGGTGCCGGCCCAGAGCCCAAACGAAACAATCCATAATGAGTCTTGCGGCAATGCAGGTTGACCAAGCTTCTTTACGAGTACTCTCCGACCAGCAGTTCTCGATCACTACTTGAGACTCAATGACTAACGTAGATCAAGGATGGTCTATTGATCATCTTAAAGCTTTAATGAGATTGAACTCAAGGCCAGTTAGGACAAGGTACTCAAACAGGGATTGGCAAGCCAATTTCCATTCTACGTCAGTCGATGAGAGGTATCGGCTCGTAATTTATCCATTGACATTCGACCCTCATGGACGCGAATTATACGAGGGGCGAAATATCTCCAGATGTCATCGACTATTCCAGCGACGGCGAATTCTAGGGACTCCCAGAACTATGCGTAGGCCTGGCTCTGCGATATCCTCAAACCAGCACAGCTCACCGCCTACCTAGCTTGGTCGTATGCCTCGTTTCTGCCTCTGCACCTTTTCCCAACTTTAATCCCGCCGGATCGTCCGTCAAGCTCGGGTAGATGTCTAGGGTCCTGCCGACGGCCGTTCGCACTGTCCAACCGTTGAGCATCCTGGACACCCTGACACCCATCCCACACAGTAATCATCTTAAATAGTGGATGGACGAACTCCTTCCGTGGGGCCGTTGTCTCCGCTATTTCATTCCCGAAGCCCTTGCCGGATGCTGAGATGCTGGGCTCATTTCAATAGGGCACGGAAAGACTTTCAGACTGATGATATGGGGAAGAGACGCGCAACCCAAAACGAGCCTCGGTGGAGTTTATGCTTCTTCTCGCCTGGAGAAGAGATGGTGTGTCACAGCTCAGTTTTACATGCCGCTTTATCTCCCCGTGCAGCGTTGGACGTTAATCGTCGAGCTCCTCAAAAGATGCTTAATCTCTATCTTCAAATTTGGCCGTGGCAACCACTGTATCATGACCCCGGAGATACCACCCTACCTGGGGAGACGGCGCACGATATCCCAGCAGCTGTGGCGCTTAGCAGGCGATCCTATAGACCTCGCTACGGCGTGCTACAGCTGCCATTTCCTGAAAGGGCCCCATGCACCGGCAACTTGGGGGTTCTCCATGCTGGCAGCTTATGGATTTTCATATTTTCTTCAATTTGGAAAAGTGGACGAGAACGTCCAGTGGAATGTGGAATCCATCTTGCAGAGAGAAAATCAGGGTGGATCGATTTTCACATGTCTTTTCCAGGGTCTGCCAATCGCTCATTTTGCACCACCAAGTACATTTAATTCAACTGGTCGCGACCCCTCGGCCCACATCTGGCCCATTTTTGGGCACAATTCTATGTACTCCGTAGACATGCCAGCATGGGTGCGTGTGGGTGTGTGGGTGTGCTACTCATTTGGGGACATTCAATTATACTTTACTAGTGAGGGCGACAAGGATGTTTCCAAATATGCCGATAGTTCGCTAGTGCGCATACAGTGGCAGTCATCTGATTTTACCATTGGAGGATAAGGGAGGTATACAGCAAGATGGTGTTCTACTAGAAGCTTGGAAGAGAGGGGGTTTATTTGCATTCTACGGGCCTACGGATAGCATATCTTGCTTTCAAATCAGATATGAACTCTATCGGAATCATGAAGTCGCGTTCAAGGGCCTGCTCTCAGGAGAAGTATGGGTCGTATGGCTTCCTGGGAAATCAATGCTTTTTTCTCGAATTTCTTTCAAATGGTTGCTAGGTAAATCATGCCTCTCCTCCAACGGTCTCCTTGTTAATTCCCTGACTCAGTTTATCACTCTCAATACAATAAGTGCCAATCTTGACACTAGTGGCCAGATTTGCGTTCTTGTTCGTGTAACTTATCTGTTTCTGGCATATTTTATTGCTTAGCTGCCGTAAGTGGCATCAGACAAAGATCCCATGCCTATATTTCACTCAGTAAGGACGCGGAGTTTGCTGGAGCATTCAAGTGTTGTTGGTACATATGCGGACTCCTCACCAGTTCTTTGAAGACACAACAGGTCCGCATTTTATCTGGGTGTTTGCAAGAAGTAAAAGATATTCAGAATCGCGAGATGACTGAGACGTTGTGCTTATCACGACGATAGAGATTTTATTTCGGCAGTTGTCATCCTCGTATGCCGCTTCGCATGTCTCCCGTGTTTTCCCTTTACAGCGCGCATGAAGCAAATATGTACTCATCATGTATATCTTCAATATGGCTGCCATGGTGCATTCAACAAGCTACGGAATCACATCTAGTGACAAGATGCACTACCAGAATGATGGGAAGTACACGGGATGTCATAGCATCAATCATGAACACCAATCATGACCGTTGTTTGGTTTCTTGTCATACGGGCATGTGTGTCGGACCGATGAGGACTCAGCAAGTGCATATCATTGCAGTCGCTTTATTGTTTAACGCGGTTCTCAGCGCCAGGGCTGGTTGAATGAGGTGGAATTGCAGAGTTTCTCGTTCTCGTTTCAGGAGTAATGAGAACGGTTCTATTGAAAGTAAGCGCTTTTAGAAGTTTTCTCCAACATGATGCTGTAAGCCTGTCTATTCTCTTTCTCCGTGGTGCACCAGGAGGTGTACTCACTATCCGACCAACTTCAAACTTCGATATTCTCAATATCTAAATCTTATTTGAACAATCAGATATATAATTGTTCTAATATTGAAATTTCACTTAAATAATCAGATGAATATAATTATATTTAAGTATTTATAAGTTTATAATATTCAAATATTACTTGGACAATCAGAAGTTGGTCGGGTAGTTAGTACATCCTCTGGTGGTGGAAAATACAGGTCGATCTGGGACAATTTCTCGTAGCTGAGTATTATTATCAAATGAATATCTGAGATATTGTAAAATGTTATTATGTTTTCATTGTCCAACTGTCTTTGAGGTATTCTTGTCGGCCTGTTATTTCTGCGCGGGAGAGCCTCTGTCTTAGTATGGATTGTTGAAATAAAAGGATACTTTAGCCTGGCGCTGGTATCTCGACATGCAGCATGCTGAACCCAGCTCTTGTCGCATCCAGTACTACGTCTTGCGCAACTCCAGATATCTTCAACGGGGTAATCCGAGAAGTATATGATCATATGCACCAAAACAGAAGATCTGATTTATTGTTACTGGTCGCTGAAATCCCATTCAGAGTTGCATTCATGTCCATCATGGGGGTAAACAAAGTCCAGGTCCTAGGGGAATTTTACTGGACCAGCATCATCAACTCATTGTTTACGTGTGTACCGTAAGCCATTCCATCTTGAGATCTGCCGTGCCGTTATTGCATGGGCTGCGCTGCAGTGTTCTTCACTCCGCTTCCTCCTCTGGTCACCTGTGATAGCGTACTTGCACCACGCGCTTCCAGCCTTCCACTCACCGAAGCCAGATTCCAGAGTATTGAGGCACTAGAGCAGCAATTCATCAACATGAGACAGGCTTACCTTACAACAGGCAGCTAGTACTTAGTAGAGGGTGTCTTTGGTATCAATCAGGCTCGGAATCTCTACCCGCCACCGCGGATAGGAGCCATGAGCGCTACGCAGCAGCCACACAGTACCAGTTGCAGATGTATCATGCCAGTGAGTCGATTTACATGGTTGAATTCTTACTGCTGCCACAATCTCTTGGGTGGAGGCGATGCTTCATTTCAAGAAACTACCTAAATTTACCCTCCAAAGCTAGACCTGACGTCAATACACAGAAAGATTATGATGTCTTGTAAAACTACGAACTTTATATAGCTCGGCAGTATTCTGGCCTAATCTACTGAATTCTAGGGTCAATATGATGGATCAATCTTGAACTGAAATGGGCAATTCTCCACGATGCTTCCCTCCTCATTTGCCACATGCTATCCCCTTCACTGATTTTTCCATTACCCCCCGAGAACTTTCCAGAAACCCCAATAATTATCACAGCAGGGGATACGATCGACATGTCTGGGGCTTCTAGGTCTTCTGTAGAACCAGATTTTGCCCCCAACCCACTCCACCGTCAGTGTCTCACCGCCGACACATCCCACTTCAACGACTACCACTAACAGAAACTGGACCGGCATATTCCAGACATTGGATTTCATCGTAGACGAGATGGGCTGTTGCATAGCATAGCATAGCATAACATAGTATGAGCGATATGTACGTAGATAAGTGCAAGCAACCCTTGCAGGCTCGGTACCATGATTTGGCAACCACAGGATATGCAACGTGTCTTGGAGACACTGGCTGTGGAGTGGGGGCACAGTAACCCGATATTATGGGCGGGTTCGGCCAACTATTTGATCATGTTCTGTTTATTATGATCGAAGTGGGGAGGAGCGTTGTTGTGTGTTCACTTGTAGTGGAGGACTTTTCTATTATTGTCTGCGCCGGTTTCGAGAACAATATTTTAGGGTTTCGCTGGAGGGCACGGGATACTTCCCCGTAGGGTCTGTTGATGGATATGATTAGGAGTTGCTCGGGAGGTTCTAAGAAAACACTGGCGAGGAAGAATGGATATCCACGGATGATGGTCGAGAGATGGGAATCGAATAGGAGAAACTAAGGAGGGGTTGATTCAGCAAGACGAGTAGTTCTTACCCTTCGAACTGACATTCATCATCATCATAGAATCACACTAACTTATCGCACTCTCTTTCAGGTAGATACACGACTTCTGTATCAGACCGTCCTCATCCATAAGACGACTAATGATTTTCCGCGTCCAACAACGAACTTATTCCGCACCGAGCAAACACTTCGGCACGGAGTTTAAACAGAGGACATAATCCAAATGGGATAGAGTGAACAAGATAGTATAAGCTCCGGCGTCAACATCCGAATGCGCTGATTCGACAGGTATATTTGTTTTGGAAATGTTGGGAGAACTTCAAGTCATTGTCGCCATGCTTATTGATTGTCCACGGACACTTCAGACAATAACCCAAGCATGCATTCCACTAATGCATACTATACGATAGCGACCACTACCACTCCACTACACCGAAGTCCCAATTCAAGGAGCAACCTTTCACACCGAGCAGTTGCCACTAGCAACGTTACCAGTAACTCCATCCCCATCTCCACCGCCTCTCTCCCCGCCCCCGCCCCCAACACGCACGATAGCGCGCGATACGAGCATTGACCTCCCTCCAACCATCTACTCGTAAGCACGACCGAATCGTGCTCTCGCTGTCAGAAATATATTACAAGACAAGACAAGACACATACACATAGAGGGAGGTCCCGAAGCAATTTCGGAGAATTATTACCAACGGATCGTGTCTGTCAGCGAGCGGGTTCCGCGTTTCAGAGCGAACGTGAGTCGATCATCCGAGCGGGAACCGAGAACTGTGGGAGAGAGAGAGAGAAAGAGAAATAATGAAGGGTGAAAAAAAAAACGGTCCGCATGCGTGCGGTTGAGCGGGCGGCTCGCAATATGGGGATACTGGGGAAGAAGGGCGCTTGCGAATCGGAGTCGACCCGCCTGTTCGGCGTGGAAAAAGCAGGTCGATTTATGGATGGCACAGGCGCATTCTTGGTACAGAATCACCACGACAGGGTCACCTGCAAGCTTCTTACTTCATCATCTGGACACATCTATTTCGCATGCTGCATGCAAGCCAATTTCCGGAAGCGCGGTTGGTTAAGGAACCCCTCAGAAAACCGCCCGCCCATACATGTAGCTTTCGTGAATCCAAGCCAATGTAATAAAATGCCAGACCAGACCACCTACCTACCCGCATATCATTATCATGACACAAACTCAGCACCAACGTCAGGACCATCGTCGAAATAACCTCCGGCCACTAGCGAAACCAGTCACATACATAACCGCCGGCCTTTCCAGCCACAAGCAAAATGAGAGAGATTATACCCACCGCGCGTCGTTCCGGGCCGCATAAAGTGGGCCATCCACTGCACCGCATCGCATCTCCTCCTCCTACCACCTTCCGTATATGCGATTCCTGAGTCCATCTCCAGATCGCCATGTCCCTCTCTGGCTGGGAACAAACAGCTCGATAATCTATTAAAGTTACTTATGCTCGGCGCACCAACATCCGAGAGAAATTATGACATTCCCAGTGTCCAAAATCTTCGGGATATTAGCATCGAAACCAATGCCCTGGGTAAGAATCGTACGGCCAAGTGACGAACATGCAGTCACAGATACTCTTGAGGGAAATGACAGGAACAGTTGCGCACACTTCTTGGCCTAATCTATACTATCTTGTTCCTTTCCTGACCGTTGCATATCATTATGTCATGGTTGGCACCGATGCATAATGCAAGCCAACCATTCCATCCGATCGCCCGTCCTTCAGATCGATCAGCCTCCTCTCCCATAATGACCCTTCCACAATTTCCTATATCCCATCAGTGAACCAACTGCACCTTTGCCTGCCCTGGAGGCATTCACACCATCGCTAGGCAAAGATAGTGGGCCCACCGCATTCAGAGTCAGGTCAAGAGTAAAATGAACCAATAAAATGTGTCGTCTGAATACAAAGAAAACGAATAATCATATACAGCGGTGCGAGCCATGCATGCAAGAGCAGTGAAAAAACTCCGTATCTGGCATGCCAATAAGCTCATGCATCCATCCATCCTCCATCCATCCATTCCATATCCCATTTTCCTTTCCTCCCCCTCACAGTAGACACCTTTAGTCTACTACCCATTCCATAGAATAAAAGAGTAACACATCATGCAAAATATGATTTCCACAGCACACCTTCTAGATCCTCCAATTGCTCCGGCGTGAAATACTATGTTTGAGTTAGCTTTGCTTCCTGACCTTACTTCGCGGTGTATAATCTAATGACATAAGAACAAACATACCTTCTGATCTGTAACCCAAGTATCTTGCCTCGTCTTCTTGAAGTCTGCCAATACACTCTTAACCGTCTTCCCTACAGCGCCGGCATCATTCGCCGCTCTGCTAGCCAACAAAGCCAGTACCTCTGGCATCCACTCCGGCGGCGGTGTCGCGTACGGGAACGCGTTTACCAGGGCACCAAGGCCCAGAACCGCAGCATGGCGTCTGATAATCTGCGCATTGCTGTTCACCGGTGTACTAGTACCTGGCGACTTCTTCGGCATAGGATTTTTCTTCAACGCTTGCGTGAATTTACTGCGTAAAGAAGAGAGGATGTTATTGCGAAGAAGAATAGGAGAGCAGCGGATCATGCCAGCCAGGGTGGTCGAGGCGCCAAGACGGACTTCGAGTTGCGGGTCCTCGAGCATGTCTGCGACGGCAGCGAAGAGAGCTTGTTGTTCCGCGGGACGAATAAGGAAGATGCGGCGGAAGTAAATAACTTGCATATTAATGAGGGTCCGGAGACGTTGATGCCAGGAAGTGGAGACTTTGCCGATACGGATGAGGGCTGCGATGAAGTCACCATCTTCGCCAACACGGAAGGGAATATTAGGGAGGTGGCGATAAACAAGATAGGCGAGACGTTGAAGTTCGGGGTCTTCTTTCACGTCCATCATATGAAGAAGTTGTTCCATGAATACATCAGGGAAGAAATCGATCAATTGAGTACATTCATATGATTGGAGAGCGGAGTCTAGCCACAACAGTATGGTCTTGCTGCCGTTTGTGTAAGCAGATGGAGTCTGTTGACCTGGTGTGCGCTCACCGCGCCAGACTTCTAGTCGATTAAAGACGTCTTTGATGGTGGCAGAGAAATCCTCTGTAGGTCTATAGGGTTTGATACCAATGGAAGACGATTCCTTGTTGGCCTTAAGAAGCGTATCCACGTCTTTGAACGCCTCGTAATACCTCATACGATAAATGGTAGCAATCGTACGACCAATTGCTTCCCTTACGGCCTTGTAAGGATGATCAATGTGTGCAATGAAGTCCTTCAAGATCGGCTCATCGTGGCGGAAATGCCAGCCTGCATCATTGATAGCAACATCTAGCAGCTGGATCTTAGAACTATCTTTGAAAGCCGCGTTCGAGGAAATGTCCAGTCGGAAAGAAGTAAGGTAGTCCAAGACTTCCTTCGAAGATCTAGGATCTCTCCCTCCCATAATCATATGGATACAAGTGACCCAATATGTCAAATTTTCAGGAGTTAAACCTTCAGAGATGACGTTCAGCATGATCGGCAAACAGAAACTCCAGACTTCGTTGCGCTTCTCGAGTGGGAAGTCAGACGTAGAAAGCATGAGTGCAGCAACTATCTCTGCTGTAGCACGGTGTTGATGCTTATCGCTTCCATCCTCGTACACCTTCACAACCTCTTCCTTGATCTCGTCAAATGTAGCAGCACTCAAACCAGCATGCATCAACTCAAATGTCTGGATGAGCAACGTAGCATTGTTGATGTTGAATCGATCAGCGGTGTTGTCTCTGGGCTCCTGTTTCATATACATGAAATACTTTTGGTACCAATCGAGGGTTAAAAGTGATCCGATCTGTTTCCTAGCGGCCGTCTCGACTTCATCAAAATCCGTAAACTCGACAGGGTTGCCTCGCGAGGCTTTGAAGCTCTTTCCCCAAACGAGCCAGCCAGGGAAGTCGCGGTCGACGAGATACTCCGGTGGACCAGGTTCAGCGAAAGACGCCAGGAACTTTTCCGTCCAATTGGGATCATTGCTATCTACGGTGATCTCGAGATTGTTATGCTGTAGTTCTTCTTCGCGAATATATCTTTCGAAACTGTGGCCATAAATTGCACGTGTCTCGATGTGATTCATGATGCGAATCATGGCATCAGAGTAAGCTCTTCGAAGGCCAGGATGTTCAGTAACGGCACCTAAAGTGATCAACTCTATGGTAGATTCGGGCGCGAGGGTTTGGACTCGAAGGCCTAGGTTAATGATGAATAGAGTACATCTTCCGGCAATCTTCCAATGAGCCGTCTTGGCGAATTCGGTGAGTTTGATTGCCAGCTCTCTCTTCTTTTCTTCGACTTTAGTTCGGCGTCCGATAATAAATTGGTTCCTACTCTCAATACGAGGGGTACAATCTTCCTTGGGTTCAATCTCCTTAACGATTTCTTGGTCCAGGCTGATATAGGTCTCCATTCTTCGACCGAAATCAACCAGTCCTCCAAACATGGCAGCGTTACCAATCTTTTGAATGGATGGTTTGTCCACCGAGGCGGACTTGATATAGAGATCAATTAGCTCGGGAGCAAATCGCCAATCTTTCGAGATTGTTCTTGTAAGACTACCAAAGAGTAATGTATAGATAGATCCCTTGATACGGTCAAAATCGTCATTTTCCAGAGCCGTCCTGAAAGCACTCAGCAACGGCGGAATAACTAGTGGCCGACCACCGATTACGCTCTTCAGCGCAGATTCTAGGGCCTGTTGGGCAGTAGCCCGAACTTCAGCATATTGGGAAACCGCCGACGATGCTAGGTTCAAGAGAAGTGCCTTATCCAGGTCAGACTTTTGCCTGGCGGATGAGTTATGCTTAGCGCGCTGCAGATGGTAGATCCCTGCACGTCTGACAAGTAACGGTCTTGGATATAATTTCCTGAGGCCAGTCACCTTGAAGGAGCGAATTTCCGAGTGGTAGAGTCGGCTCACCCTTTCCAGAGTATGAGCTGACTTCTCACTGCCGACGTCCGTGATCCAAGACTTGTAGGCTAGATAAAGAGCTGTGAAGCAAGCGACATCATCCTCTTGATGCTGCGAGAGATAGTCATGCAATTTGCAGTAGAGGTGGCCAACATCCTCTCGCAGTTTGTGAATGCGAACGAACGCTGCGCTGCCTTTCTCAAGTAGGTAACCCGCACGATAATGGAATTGAGGTCTTGTTTCCTCATCCTCAGCAGCTTCGGCCAGCGGGTCGTCATCTCCCTCCATTTGGCTGTCTCCATTCATGTTGATATCGCCATCCGCGTCTTGGGCCTTGTCCTGCAGTCCTGACGCCGCTTTGGGGTCGAAAAAGACAGAAACACCCGACATCACCAGTCTAATATGAGTGAGAGCTCTCTCAACTTCATCTGACCACTCCTTGTTCTTGCCCTTGCGGCTGACAGCAGGAGCTTCGCTGGTGAGATTGCTTAGCTTGGCAATGGATACTTTGACTTGAGACTCAAAGAGTTCAATAGCAAAATCAATCTCTTTAGGTGAAGGCACATGCCATTTCACAGTTAACTCGGAGGGCTTGGTGGTGCGACCCCAGTCACTGACATCGAGGCCTCTTTCGAACACCGCTGGCTCATATAGAGCTGGATCGACCGGATAAATCGTGGTAAGATTGAGCAGGAGATGATGAATACAGTTCGATACGTGGAGCGTTGGCAAGCCGTGGCATTTCTCTTGCATGTATTGAGCTATGTCGAAAAGTTGCTTTCTGTATGGCATAACTCCTTCTCCAACATGCACAACGATCATGCTAAGCATACTAAGATGCCAAACTAGGGCGCGGTCCCGGGGTAAGACATCAGTGCCACTGTTCCTGTCAGATGCAGCATCGTTGTACTCGATTTCATTACGAATCCCAACGACAAGCACTGGTAGAAGGAGCTTTAACGTCTTCTCGGGATTCGCCTTGCAGATGGAGTTGCAGATGAATGCCATAGCATCCCGAGCTTGATGGATAACGTGACTGCTGATGAAAGCCGCGATCTTTTCCAGGGCCAAGTCGAAGAGATCAGGCGACAATGAACAGAAAAGTGGAGTCAGGGCACTAGGCAAAACGTTGACAACATTCTCCTCAGGACCTCCTGTGCGTACCCTAGATTGCTCCGGTAAATTCTCCAGTAAAATGAAGATCTTCCCTAATAGAGCCAACACAAACTCACCAAAGCCAGCTGTTGAAGAGCGTAGAATATTGGCTTCAATCTCATCACTTAGTTCGGCGCTGTAGTCTATCTCCACATTGGGCCCGTCTCGCTCTAGTCGCTCCATCTCACCCTGAACCCATTGGATTGCAAGTGAGGTGTCATGAACTTCATCGTGATTCTTTGTTAGATCAGCAAACGGTATGCTATAAGCCACGGCTTGTATGAAGTTGAGAGTGTACTGCGTCTTAGATAAGTCATTGGCATCGATACCTGGTAAGGCCAGGGCAAGTAGGGCTGTAATGTGACATCGGTAACCCTTTTGTTTAGACATAACATTAGCGAGCATTTGAAGACTGCAAAGAGATGACGAAGTTCGGTGGACCTCGACAAGCCCCTGAAGGGATGGATAAAACCGTTGCAGGGCTCCAGGAAGTATTAAGTTTGGTTCCAAATTCGCGAGCCCCTGAAGGGCAACGAAATAATGATTTAGGATCTTTGATCTCTTTGAGAAGATTCCCATGAAAACAACTTCTCTTAATGTAAGAACGAATCGCTTTTTCAATGCAGGAGTGATTCTTCTATCCGCCGGGGTATCCATTTCGCCACTTTGTTCCCGATTCCATCGCAGGAGGAAGAAATCTACCAGGTGGAAAACAGTTTGCGCTAACAGATCCCCCCAATTCCCATTATTCGATGGGTGGAAAAACGTATCAATGGATTGTATGAGGCCTTCGAGGTTTGAGAGAACAGAGCTCTCGCTGTTGAGGGATGAAGGTGATAAAGACATAACCAACCATCGCGCGATGGAATAACCAATAGGTGTTCTCTTCTTATCCGTCTCGAGATACATCCCAAGGCCAGAGCCCAAGTCAACCATGGGGCTGTATGGAGAGGTAGCCTGTCCAACAGGGATCTCGGTCAGTCTCAAGATAGCTGTGAATATCAGGTCTGATTGTTCTTTGGTAAAGATTCCATGCTCGGAGAAGTCAACATCTTTATTGGTAACAGAGTCTCGAGCAAGTCTCGAGAACATATCTAAGAAAGTGATATCATAGACCTTGGAGCGGTTGACCAGGGACCAGAGATGGAAGAGCGTGGGTAGGTAATCCTGAGGCTGGAGTTGACCAGGCTCGTTGGGCAATGGGTGAGTTGGAATCATCATATTCAAAGCTCCTATGGATATAAATGCGTATGAGAGGTCGGAAGTACTGAAGTATGGCAATATCTCCTCCAGCATAGCCTTTCTCTCTCGGGGGTCGAAGAATTGTGATGCATATATAACGAGACTCGCAACGTTTTTGTAACTTCGTTTTCGACTACCTTGATGCGCGGCCATTTCATGTGGCAGAACAAGCCCTTTGATCTCTCTCCAAAGTGGACGCCAGTCCAGCACAAGGTCTGCACCAGGTTTCAAGTGGTGCTTTTTCCTGGTTGATCATCAGCTGTGCAGTGAAATAAGAGAAGCCAAAATTACCTCGTCAGCAGAAATCGAAACATGCTCTCAAATCTCTCGCCGTTACTGTAGTCAAGTCCCGGAGCTAATGAAAGCATATAATAAAGCTTCACGAGCTTCACTCGCAGCACTCGAGTGATATCGAACTTTAAAGTAAGCCATGCTCTAAGCTCTCTCGTCCAATGCACAGCGCCAGGGGCAATATCTTCCGCTTCCAAGGCTATGTAAAGCTGTTTAATGATCTCTGCCAGCGCCGCGTTGCGCTCTGTCTCTTCTTCGACTTTGTATGGTAGTAATTTGAAGTAAGGGAATGTTCTCGGTCTATATCGTTTGTCCTTGTCCGCATCGACTCCATTGGAACTAAATCCAAGGCCTGGTGATGTCGCACGGGAAATCATGTCGTTCGAATTGCCTTGAAGCATGTGCTGGAGAAATTGTGCATGGCTTCTGCCATTTCCCAGTCCGTCCTCCATGATGTAAGAAGTGCTGAGCGACGCTTATGGACGATGGTTGGTTTAGGTATTGCAGATCCTGCAGGTTCCGATTAGCTTTCCATACATTGAAAATCATAGAAGAAACCAAACGGAAAATGGTGTACAAGTACCTCTTTGCAATACGAATCTCAGTTGATAGACAGAAGCTACAAAAAGGCCAGTCTATCACACGATTGGCACGGCTTCAGGTGCAACGCCACAGACCATGAAGCTTTCGACAGAAACCCAGCAGAGAATGGGTAGCGAAGGTATCCGGTTCTCATTGAAAAGTCTAGAATTGACAGAAGAAGGGCACGAGTGTATTTGAAGATAGAGAGTTCCACAGATATTCGTGAGTACCTTTATGATCTTAGGTACAGCCCGCGCAGCCTTGTCCTTTCAAAACAGTCCGTGCCGGACAAATGGACAAGGATCAACAATCTGGGTCGGCGGAAGCGATGATCTGGATTTCCAATCCTCAAATTATCCAAAACTAACTTTGAGAATACAATGTTCCTAGTTCTGGAATTGCCATAAAAAAATGAGATGATTTAGATAATCTTAAGTAAGTGTTTAACAAAGAATGGATGTGTATTTCTAATCAATTAAGAGCTTCCATGTCTTTTATGCATCTTCAACTGTTTAGGCATTCACTTGTACGCAAGCAACATCCGCCTCCTGAGTTTCGGCATTGGTGAATCATGACCAGCCCGAATGTTGTCGTATGGCTCTGGCTACCTAGTGGCTAATGAGGGAAAAGCTTTGTAGAAGGATCATACAGGACCAAGGATGCATATATTCACTATATTATTTGCAGAAGAACAGGGCACTGAATGCACGGCTTATATGACGGAACGGGAGACGGGGAAGGTAGCTATTGTCACTGTCTCCATACTACTTGGACTTCTAACGGTAATTGGCGTCATCTTTCTTTGCCTGGGAGTTCTCTGTGCATGGAAGACATCACACTGAAGACTTGCATGTAGATTGCATGGGGAGATATTTGATTCACAACTCGCCAGACTTCATCTGGACAAAGTGCACAGGATAGAAACGGTATCAGTTCATTTCTGAATCCTAAACGTTCACAGGCCTTTCAGGCCGTTGAAGTATATACAAAAGTGCGGAGTATCATATTGCGCCTCCCAAGTAACAAAAAACTAAAACATGCCGTAGTGATATCTCCAACGCCAATCCTTGCACACATCCAAATATGCTCTTCATCCAAACTGAAATATGCCTGAAGTCCTACTCTATAACAAACGCCAATGGCAATGCAGTATGTTGTATTGATACAGTCATGAATAGCATCTATGCCGTGCGACCACGGCGTCGAAATATATTCACCAAATTCTTCCACTTAGTAAGTCTCCGCTTTGGTGCTGTACCTGGGCTTTGCCTTATATCCTCACTTGGTCGAACCTGGGTATCACTGCTGGCGTCTTGTGAGATATGGTTGGACAATATATGCACAGATTGTACCCTTCGATGGGGCTTGGTAGGTGAGGGAGGAGGCGAAGCAACAATTCCTAGAGCAGGAGGACTTGACACGCGATTAGAGAGCGCATTGCCGTTGATCTTGACATGAGGACTATCACTATGCTCTGCCTGTTGTGATATACTCTCGCCCTCGCTATCGCTTGCAATAGGACCAATCCTGCGACCAGCAGCACGTTGCATAAATGCAGTGCCCGTAGAGGTCATACGTCTCGGTCCTGTAAGCGAATCTTGCGGCGAAGAGGCGGATACTGGACTGCCTCTTCCACACCAACGAAGCTTGTCACTGACAGATGTCAAACTCAAGGCATTTGGTTCCGGGGTGCTTGAACGTGTGGCTCCAGAGGTTGATCGCATGATATCCGGAGTCAATGACGAGGCCCGAGCTCTTCCGCTCATGGAGTTTCTGGGACTTTTCGTTTGGCTGAAAGTAGCCATGGCATCATTGTACTTAAAGTAAGGAGACCATCCTTGGCGTAAAGAAACCCATATCCCTGTGACCTGTATCAAGGTCTTCATCTTCTCATCTATAGGATGTGCAGTTCGCTCAGTTACAGCCTCTAGCTCTCCGATTTCATCCTCCACTTCATCGGAACTGCTTCTCAGGGCCGTTTTGAGAGAAGACACTGAGGTGTAGTAATCGGGAATGTCCAGTTTCTGTTGAGTGATGGTTGCCATAATTGGATGGCGGCGGGAACTGGGATCTATGGTACTAAATGCGAATTTGGTATCACTACTTGTCGAATCGTCACTGCTACGGGGTGCAGCTCTCTTCACCCATCTCACGGTAGTCTTCTCGCCTTTCTCATTCACAGTGATCATTTCGTAGGCACCAGTTGGTAAGGGACTGGCTAACCACACGGTCCCGTCCCCCAAGACGATTTCAGCCTTCCCTTGGGAGCCTCCTTCGTCTTTAGGCAACTGACAGATGACTGCAATGAGATCCCTATGTGCAAAGCCTTCTTCGTCAGAGTCATTCTCTTCCGTCGACTGATATGGCGTATCGTATTCCTCGCTCTTCACTATCATAACATCATTCGCTCCCAGTTCGCCCTTCCCTCTAAACATGCGGGGAAATCGTTTCACTAATCTTGGAATAACGACAGTCGATGGAAGTACATCTAAAGCCGGTCTGGGTCTCTTGTCCGGGGATAGAAGCTGCAATTGAAGTAATAGTTTCGGGCGGATTTGCAGCAATCGTTGTTTTTGGGTCAAGGTCGGAGCAGGATGAGCAATGTGGAAAGCGGTGCTAGTCCTCGAAGATTTCCTTCGCCGTCTCCCTCCGCGCGTTGTCCAGCTGCCGTCAGAGTTGGCAACAGACCGTCCATCTTCGCTCATTGTATCTGTGTCGGGTTCTTTAAAACGAACAGTATGCTCGGATGTGCGCGGTATATATTCTGATAATGCTCTGGAGCGTCGGTTCAATAAAGGTGGCATGGGGTTATCATAAGGCGTAATAATTGCAGGACCAGGAGTCGAAAATGATGATCTAGCCAAAGGTGATCTCTTGGGTAGAATTTCGCTCCGTCGCTGGGAGGGAGGAGAGTACTCGTGGGAGTGCATACCGGCTGCCGAATGTAAAAACATGTTGATGGATTATAAGGAAGGGACGCCCCAGCAATGGGGCGTCCTTGTGTATGTGTGAGGTATCTGCGATGGTGAGAAGGCCTCTGAAAGTATGAAATTGTTCGAAGACTGGTACGTGGAAAGAAGTTTGTTGTTTTCCACATGCATTGGAATAGCGGGACTCGTAGGGCTGACAGACGAAAAAGGCAAAGATATTTGCAGCCAAGAAATCGAATTGAACGTCTCTTGGTTGAAGAGCGGGTATTTAGGATTCAACGTCTGACATTTGCAGAGAGCTAAATGATTTCGAGGTAGTATAGTACTAGAGAGATCCGTTTTGTCTGCTCATTCAATGAGGGAGTGTGATATAATTTCACTCACGCCTTGGGTAAGCATCAGTCCTCTTACTTTCGAGTACTGTAGTGTCAGCAAAATCCCGCCGCACAGCGGCACAACAATTGGAAGAAACAGCAGCAAAGAAGCCAACGGAAGTCAAGTGAAGTATGTAATGAAGGGGCTGGACGTCAGCATTATAGTTTTCCTAGTCATGAGTTGGCTTGGAAGCAGGAATCGAAGTTTCCAGGTTGTCTTTGCGATTCCCATCCCTTGATTAAAAATAAACGAGGACGAGCTCGAGAAGTGGAGTCAGACGACGGAAGGACCGGGTTCTAGAAAAGTTGGATGTGATCGCAACTGTGGTTTGGAGTTTGGAGTTTGGAGTTTGGAGCTTGGAGCTTGGAGCTTGAAGTTTTTCTCTTATTTTGCATTTTGCCTAGGGATGTATGAGGGACTTAGGTAAAAGATACACCGTTTGGCAGCAGATTCCAAGGTTTAAATTTCCCTTTGACAGGGGAATAAAGGAACAATCAGAAGAATTCTTGGCACGGTTCTTTTGCAGCAACCGGTCCCGATGTACTAGTACCCTGGGCCCTGTACCCCTATCACTGATCAACCAGCAATGCATATAAACCTTGCTACCAGTACTGTGCATATCTCCGCGCTCCCGCATTCCCTCTCCTCTCCTCATCCTCTTCTCTCTTTCCAGTCCTCGAACATTTCCCAGGGCCACAGCTGTCTTGCTTTTGTTTCTCTATACCTGTGCCTCGAAGCTGCATGCTACTTTTCCACTCTTTCTCTCCACGTAGCTGCGTGAATTCCACTAGTTGTGTGTATTCCATTAGCTGTATGCATGTGAGTTTGACAACTGAAAGGAAGGGCACTACAGGAAAGGGTCGGTACGGAGGGACTAGGTAGCCATATCATCACCTGCCTCCATGGGGACGAATCGTGCTATGGACTCAGCAAGGCTAAAAAAGTGAAAAGTGAAAAGTGCAAATCGTCCAAGTGGGGGGTGGTGTGAACGGACTCGGAAATCTGCTATATCCGTTATCCGTTATCCGTTTCATAACTCATAGAACAGAGTGAGGATATCTGTACTCTGTATGAATAGTTAGTCACCGGAAACCTAGAAGAGCCCTCTCCGGTGCAAAACTTACAGGCCGGCGACAATATTCAAGAAATAACTGGACAATGAAGTCATTATAATACAGTAACTTAAATTATTTAGGATATTCGTTTGACAACAGTAATTAGCTTTAATATATTGGCCCAAATCTGCCTGTGTTTTCTGCACGAAAGAGGAAGGAGCCTTGACATTTGAGTACAGAGGAAGGTGCGATGAGCCAAGCTCGGGATGTATGGAAAATATACTGTGATTCTAGCATCCAGAAGGTCGGGAGTTACCCTCGTAGAATATATCCAACGGTACTTCGTTTGGTTGCACGCGCCGAGACTTACGTTCCCGGATCGAGCCGATTGGGTAGATGGTCTAGCCACGCAAAGAGCCACTCGTGGTCTAATCAACAATCGGCGTGATGTGACTTCTCGAATCCTTCTGCGCCCTCCAATAATAAACTCTGAGATTCTTCTTTCGCTTCGTCAGTGCTCGCCGCCCCCTTAATCTTATCACTTCCCCTCCACGAAATAACTAAATGAGGCACACAACGCGAAGCTGGTTCCAAACACTATCTTCTGAACTTCCAGGGTCATCATGGCTACAGTAGCTTTTCAGCCACTGGATGCGCCACTTCGTACCTTGAGCATCGCGTTTATATGCTGGAAGGCTGTACTCCTCCTGATTGCAGCTTGCAGCCCAGGTCCTGGGTACGACACCTCCACCAACCTATTGCTGTCAAGCCTAGAATATCAAGGCATCAACTTACCATCGACTGCCCGGTACCTCATCAGCAAACTGGTGCGATGGGATGGGATATACTATGTCCAATTGTCAGAACGCGGATATCTGTATGAACAAGAATGGGCTTTTGGGTGGGGCTTCACCCGCATCATCCATTTCATAACAATCGGTCAGTGTAATGTCAACCACATCTTTTGTACCTACGACTGATTGGAATAGCACTTTCGCTTCTTGGAACACCCAAATATGAAGGATTAGAAGCGCTCGTTGGGGTTCTTGTTGCTCATACTGCCCATCTACTTTCCACCTTCTGCCTCTACAGACTGAGCCTGAATCTTTTCATCTCGAAGAGGTATGCCCTGACATCAGCCCTTCTTTACATCATCTCGCCTGCGGGAATATTCCTATCTGCTCCCTTCGCCGAAAGTTCCTGTGCTTTATTCACTTTTGCGGGCATATACTGCTTCACAAACAGCTTTGGTGCTGAAAATGGTAATAACACTTTCGGACATGACATCCTCGTCCTCCTATCGGGCATATCATTCGGTATCGCGACGACTGTCAGAAGCAATGGACTCTTCAGCGGACTGTTACTACTCGAAGAAGCTTTCAGAGTCCTCTTCAGCATTCGTGATGGCTTACACCTAGCTAAAATCCGTCGTCTCATCATTACTGGCTTGGGCGGCATGTGCGCCGGCGCCGGATTCTTGCTGCCTCAATATCTGGCATATCAGGAGTATTGCGGAGGGGCAGGTCATGAAAGCACGAGGTCATGGTGCACGAACATGTTTCCGAGCATTTATACCTTCGTACAAGAGTACTATTGGTATGTGGCATAGTTCAATACTGAACATGGCTTCGTCTAACATATTGCAAGGAACTGCGGACTATGGCGATACTGGACTTTCTCAAATGTTCCTCTGTTCTTGCTAGCAGCACCAATGATTGCGATCATGTTTACTTCGGGTTTCTGGGCCCTAAGAGCAAACGCACTGGACAACGGATCAAAGCAAACTGTTGGAGACCCTGTGCGGCTTCAGAATCCTCAAGTTTTTCGAACCTTGGCCATTTCTCAACTACTACTAACAACAATTACGCTCACAAGCGCTCATGTACAAATCATCACACGGATCTCATCATCGTACCCTGTATGGATATGGTACTTGGCGGCATCAGTGGCGGGGGCGGGGGCAGACGGATTAGCACTTTCAAATGTTAGTGATATCATTCCGAAAGGGTTAACACTTGCGACCGTTGGGCGATTTATGGTAATGTATGCTGTTATCCAAGGTGGCTTGTTTTCATCCTTTCTGCCACCTGCATGAGAGTCTGGTTGGGTTTGGGTGGTGTGGCACCAAGGTTGATGGCGGCGGAATTGTCCACAGAGAAAGCTTTCTGAATGTCTGAAGTACAACAATAACAATGAAAATATTAGAATCTCTCAAAGTCTTAAGGACAATTATAATAACAATGTCCAACATATATTTAATACTTTAAAGCTTTTAGGATATTTAATCGATAATAGTAAACAGCTTCGCTGGCTTTAATATATTGTCCCAAATCGTCCGGGTACATCTGGGCAAACCAATCAACAGCTCGTGTATTTATAATTCAGCACCAAACGCTAGAGTTCCACGCCAAAGTAAATAGCCGCCGGGGCAAGGCATCATTTTGTGATTTTGCAATGAGAAATCAACTGCGCTCACTTCTCAATTATCGACGAAGACCGCGAGCACAAATCAATAATCTGATTGGAGATACTAACCTAACATTTGGTTTTATTATGATCTATCAACTATCGGATGTTTACTTCTTTTATCATTCGGAGTATCGCACCACCCCGTACAAAATGATATCTTGAACCGATATCCATCAATATCGAGAAAGAGTAACCTGAACATTTATTAATCCATCATCATTATTCCCCAGTACTTCTCGCGATCGTACGTCGAGTACAACCAGTTTCTAGGAATACTCACCGTGATTATTACGGATGAAGGAAGATCGATTCACTGTCAACAAAATTTGACATCTTTTTTGCCACCTAATCTAAGGTTATATATCTTAAAAATCCACAACTCACCTCGAGCAAATTGGTATCTGGGCCAATCTGTCATCAACCTCTCAAATCAAGGCACAAAAATGTGGCCAAATAATGCCTTCAACAACAGTGGTCAATTCCAGCAGAGTTTCAATCCAGAGGATCTCTCTGCGGCTCCGTCCTTGCCTTCGCCATTCGCTGGTGCGACAGGCGCAAACTTCTTCCAGCAGCCAAACATGATGCAGCACGAAGATATGAACGTCGAAAATTTCAATGGGTTTCATTCCGAGCTTCCAATGATCAATCAAGCAGCTTTTGCACAGAATCAATTCTCTAATCCCAACCCACCAGTAAGTGCTTGGGGCAGACTTAATCTCAACACATAGCTTCGGAGGGCAAGCGCGTACGGGCTAACTCACCTTCATCTCCTCAGTTCTCGCCCTCTCAGTTCATCTCAACTAATAACAGTGCCGCCCCTTCCACCCCGCGAGCAACACAAATAAATGCCCGAGCTGCAGAACTAAGAGAGAAACTGATGAAACAAAAGAGAGAAGGTCGTGCCAATTCTGCAACGCCACCAGTCAGTGGGCCACTCAAGTCCACAGCTCCTGCGGAACCTGCGAGCTCAATGCGACCATCCCCAAAAACCCCAGAAGCTGCGGCATCAGAGGAGCGCGAACGACGGGAAAAGGAAATAAACGATCTCATTTCAGACTATTCTGCCTCTAAGCCAACCTCAGAAACAAGGGCGAAGCGGGAAACAAATAGCGCCGGTCCCAATGATTCAGCATTGACCAAAATATCTATTTCCACGGCGCATTTCCATGACCCTTCGTCGGAGACCCTTTCACAACATGTTAATGGCAGTACGTTTGTTAATGATATTCTCGCAAAGCGAGGAACTAGGCATGCGAGCAATGGTTCGATGTCAGAAGGAGAAATATTTGATGAGCCGTTGCCCAAGAAATTTCCACCTACGGAGACAAAAGGGAATCCCGTCAATACTAAATTGGCTAACACTATTGACAAGTCTCGCAAATCCGCAGAGGAGCAGGCCGCTCGATTACCGTCGGTTCGCACACAAGACGAAGAACCACCTCCTTTGACTCGGCAACCGTTTCCTCCCCTAGTTCCAGCTCCAGTTTTAGCAGCAGCCCCAGCACAAACTCCAAACCCGGATCCGCCCAGACACCGTGATGATAGGAGAGATGAGAACGAATTACGACCGGAAAGGAGCGCTCAGATGGATCATCAACATGATCGGAAGCCCCATCCAGAGTTTGATAAAAGGCACTACGACCGTAGAAGTTCGCGTGACCAAAATGATGACCATCGCCGAAACGACCATCATGATGACCAAGCCCGGGAAGACATGAAAACTATTCGCGGGTCTCAGCCGCCAAAGTTGTCCCAAATCTTGCCCTTTGACCCGGATTTGAGAATGTGGCTTGAAAAGACAGGGTATCATGATCTAACATACAGAAGCAAAACGCTGACAAGATGGGAAAAGCTGCAGGCGCTGGAAGCACAAAAAGCAAAATTAATCGCAGAGTTGCAAGCGGAAGATCGTGGCGGCTCGCTTTATGCCCTGAGAAGCCTGACACCTGCATCGTTAATGCAACCGCCCGTTATGGCGAAGGTGGAATCACCAACGACCACAGCTGATACTCTTCGTGAGCGTATCACCTCTAATAAGCGTACATATAGTGAAGTTCAGGATACTCCGGAAGAAGTAAATTATGGAAAGACTCCTCGCATGGAGGACAGGGATCCAAGAAGATCTAAAGAGGAGGAGAGCGAATATCGCCGTCGCCAGAGTCTAAGCCATTACGAGCTTTCTCATCATGCCAATGGGGATCGTGAAAGCCGATCTCAGAATGATGAAGGCCGCCACCGAGGGCGAAGCCGTAGCCGTGATCGTGAAATGTCACCTGGTCTCCGAACATATGAGAGTAGACCTTCCCAACGCGACAGGTCTTTTGACACAGGTTCAGTCGAACGCCGCCCTTATGAAATGCGTGGTGGTTACAGAGGGAAAGCCTTTGATCCAAACTACAGAGGGAGAGGCAGAGGAAGAGGTCGTGGCGAATGGAGGGGGGATGAGTCGAGAAGCGAAGCTGGATTTGGGTCACGAGCTACGATTGGAAAGCCGTATAAGGATCCAAGAGGGTTTGACAGAGGTGGAAAAGGTGGTCAGTGAAACCACTCATCATGTCAAAGCCCGCTCCTCTTCATAGATTTTACTTGTGTAGCGCATCCTTTGGCCAGCAAGATCAAGTAATCGCAGTTGCTCCTTGCATTGGTTTACAGCAATTGAAAGACAAATACAAGTTCAATACCTACTGGTTTAGTTTGCTGTGATTGAGTGACAAGTGTCGGCAAAATTTCGAATTCTTTGAAGCAGTCTTCTCGGTTTGGCATCCGTGCTAACTCTTATAGATACAAGATACTTCATAGTAAAATCTTTCAATGAGGAGAATGTCGGTAGATGCATGCAAGATGTAAGTGGGCTTCTACCCTTTACACGAAAACCAATACCAAAATCATAAAAAGTCCGTATGGACTACCCAAGCACAGAACGGACCCATCTTCAAGGAAGCCTTCGAGACCTGCAGAAACGTTATCCTCGTCTTTTCAATCAACAAGAGCCGAGCCTTTCAAGGCTATGTAAGTCTTTTTCCCTTTTCCCTCCGCCTTTTATCTCAACGTACCTGATCTCATCTCATACCAGGCACGCATGGAATATCTACCAGGCGAAGTCGAGGCCCCTTCCTGGCAAGAAGCAATCAACTGGGAAAGCGCAGGTGCTTTCAGGGTCCGATGGCTGGTGATCTGTATCACGCGTTTCCAGCGGATCGGCCATCTTAAAAATCCGTATAATGACCACCAGGCGGTGCTGATAGGGAAGGATGGGCAGGAGATTGAGGAGGGCTGTGGGAGAGCGCTGGTTGAGTGTACTGATGAGGAAGTGGAGCAGGAGGTGCAGAGTGAGAGGTTTGCGGATGCTGGTGGGGGATACTGGGGGAGTTAGGGTGAGTTAGAGTGAGTGCACTCTCCGGGGTGGGAACAGCGGGTCGATGTTTTTCAGAAGGTATATGGATAGTGAAATGGTGAGAATATCTTGGATTCTTTGGTATATTCGCATCTTGACAACAGTCATCAGCTACAATATTATCCCAAATCGGTCTGTTTCTTCTGCCTCGGAGGTCTACTGTTGCACGTGACCGCTGGCTTGATCTTTCCCCACCTGCCTGTCGACTCTTACCTATCTATTTCCCTACTTCGCTACTTCCTTCTTTAAAACGTCTTGTCTAGGGGCAGATTTATTGTTTTCTCTCGGGATTCTTTCGAACAAATTTTGGTACCTGAAGCCAATATCATCATATGTCCACCTTCGTTCACCAGCACTATCACCGTTGCTATTGTTATCTTTCCTAGATATCACTAGAAACATACTTTCTTTTGCAACTATGGTTCTCACAGAAATATTTAATGAGAGTAGTAACTCCACATTTTTTAAGGAAGGGCCTCTAGCCCAAATCCAAGACCTCGTCAATGTCTGGTCCGTCGTCATCTTGCTCTCTCTCGGTCTCATTTACTTTGCTCTAGATCCGTTCCTTCAACGGCGTCAATCGAGCGTCAAAACTCCACCCGGGCCTACATGTGCAAAGATACCATTCAGTCCTGTTCTAGTCTGGCATGAGTTCCGTGGAAACCGACGACTCTACATTCATTCGCTGCATGAAAGATACGGGGATGCGGTGCGGATAGGCTACAATGAGTATTCGTTCGCGTCGGTAACAGCAGTCTCAACCATTTACATGAGAAATGATAAGGTAGAATTGGAGAAGAGTTCTTTCTATAGCTTGTTTGAGTTATATGGAGTGAAGACTACTTTTTCGACTCTAGGAAACAAAGAGGTGAGTGCATTTTCGGACGGGATGACCGCGTTGTTAACTATAGATCAAAAACTCTTGCATACAATGCAAGAGAACCTCGAGACCATTAGAGCTAACGATTCGGGCATGATAGCATAGTGAAATGGTCAAACATATTAATGAGCCCTACACGAATTCAAAGATTGTAAAGGAAGGTGCCCTAGCAGTGATTCAAACCCGTGCGGACGCTTTTATCCGGCAGGTCGAGGAGAAGGATGGATATATGGATGTATATGTGAGCTCGTCCCTCCTCTATCATAAGAAACAGCAAACAGTGGCAATCACAGTTGACGAGTGTTGCTAGGAATACCTGCATTGTTATGCACTGGACTGCGCAAGTCAGTTTCTACTTGGTCGCCAAAACGGGACCCATTCAATCGAGTCCGAACAGGATAAGAAAATTATGAGAGAAATGTCTTACCACGACAGCCTGAAAAGTATGTTCCCGTTGACAGTTCTTTGTGGCTAAGTCCTGCTCATGACCGGACAGGTCAACTTGTACATTTCCATGCCCCCACTTTCCTTACTGGATACCTGGAGCAAATCCTGCCCCATCGACCCAATCCACTGGCAGACGCATTTGTTAAGAATGCCTGTCAGCCTCCCGCATCTGGGTCTTCTGCGGCGAACGCTTCATACTCGCTTCTTCACCATTTGGGGACTCGTGAGCAATTTCACCCTGGCAACATGCCAGCCGAAATCATGGATCATCTAGCAGCGGGGGTCGACACTACGGGTGACGCTCTGTGCTTTCTAATGTATCTACTGTCTCTTCCGCAAAACCAAAGTGTCCAAGACGAATTGAAGATCCAACTGAAGAACAAAGATGCCGGTGTAACATACATGGACGCTGTGATTTCCGAAGGGCTCCGATGTTTCCCTCCCATTCCCATGTCTCAACCACGAGTTGTTCCAAGCGAAGGCATAATCATCGATGGATACGACATTCCCGGCAAATCCATCGTTGGTGTACAGGCTTGGAGTCTGCATAGAAACCCTAAAAACTTCGAAGATCCAGACGAATTTCGCCCAGAGAGATGGCTTCGTGCAAATAAGGAGTGCAAAAGTGCGTATCTCGCTTTTGGGACGGGGAATAGAAGGTGCAAGGGCAAATAGTAAGTCACTCATTTTCTGTCGTTGTTTCAATCAGCAACGACTAATTTTCCTACCACCGGACAGTTTGGCAATGGAGGAGATGAAATGTCTTCTTAGGAAGATATACTCCGAATTGAGCACGAGCATTGATTCGCGGTGGACCACACATGTGGAGGATATGCAGATGGCAGATCAGATTATTGCTAGCAGGCCGAAGGGACAGAAGTGCTTACTGAGGTTCAAGCTCGCAGACACAGTTGGGAGTAGGCTACTAGACACAGTTCGGGGCAAGCTACCAAGTACAGTTGAGGGTGGGGTAAAGTCGAGCCGGGAGAAAGTGAGATCGGAAGATTGGAGGTCTACAAGCTCGAATACCGTCTAGAAAAGGAAGACGACAAGGACGGACTAATGAGCGCAGGAGGTACCCCATCGAGGTTAAGCATTGTTTGGCAGGGTGGGTGCGCTAGCGGTTTGGGTAATGATAATCAGACATAGAGATCCTCAGCAATGTTAACACCATTCAAAGGAAGGGCCTGCTGCAGTGAGACTGGAGAACCATTGATTCGCTATTCTAGAAGGCCGCCATCGTGGGTAACAAACACCTAGAGGCTATCCTTGTAAATGATATGATAAAGTAGTAATTTCAACGCCACAATACAGTTTTTGTTGTAAAACGAACGAAGGATGTTCCTCAGCATCATCGCGCCTTTCCCTTCGATTTTCCATTCATATGCTTGTTTCTACACCTCATTGGAGCCGGAATGAAAGGGGTACTTTTTACTGCTCAATTGGACCGGCATGTTCGAAGCGAAGGAAGAGTTTGCCTGCTGATGGTCCGCATGTATATCCATCCATTTGATCCACTCCGTCATCATTTACCACAGTCGTCGTGAAGTTCGTATAGATAGCCGCAACCATGAGTTTAATCTCTGCAAACGCCGTTAGCATTTCATTCCCAAACACAGCGTACCACCAAGCGAAAAGCAAGAACCAGAAAGGACCACAAACCTTGCACAGCAAAATGGCTCCCAATACACATTCTCGCCCCACTGCTAAACGCCCAGAACGTCCGGTCACGCTCGCGTCTCTGCTCCTCCGTAAACCCGTTCTCGGCATCCATCCAGCGCATGTGATCGAAGCGCTCGGGTTCGGGGAATACCTTCTCGTTGCGGTGCACGCTGTGCGCTTGCGCGCCGATGCGCACGCCGCCGGGGATGTTGGCGTAGGGACCGATTTGGCAGGAGGGGTAGGGTGTCATGCGCGGGAGACCGCCGGGGATGGCGGCGCGGAGGCGGAGGGTTTCCATGAGGATGGCGTGGAGGAGGGGGAGGGTGTCGATGTCTTTTAGGGAGGGGAGGGGAGGGGATGATGATGCTAGAGGGGGAAAGGTGATGGGTGGGGAGAGAGTGAGGAGTTCTTTGCGGAGAGCCTTTTGCAGGATGGGATCGATGGAGAGGTACCAGGCTACATAGGTGATGGTGATGCCAGCGGTTTCATGCCCGGCTGCTAGGTGATCGATCATCTCGCTGTAGATGCTGAGATCGGGGAACTTGAGAGTTTCTTCCTTCAGGACAGATTCGTCACCGCGCATCTTTTCCTCTTTTGAGATGCCTGCTTTCATAGCATTGTACACTACTGGTTCGTTACCTGGTTCGGTATCCCATGTCCCGTTTTCCTGGAGGAATTTCGTGGTTCCGTCGCAACGGTTTCGGCACCATTCTTCCAGCTCCTCGTTCGCTTCGTCAACGAATTCGGGGACGATGCGGTATATGAATTTGTTCAGGAAGCGGGTGAGGCGGGGGAGTTCTTGCGGGTAGAATGTGTAGCGATGTCGGCCTTGGTAGAGACGTAGCCAATGTCTTCTGTAAGAGACGTCTTTGAGGAAATTGCTGCTGTTCTTAAGTCCGAATAGGTATGCGGAGATGAAATCCATAGTTGCGCCATTGAAGAGGTCGTATACGTCTACGCCGTGGGGATTTTGGAAAGATGAGGATATGGAATTGGAGATGACTGGGAGGAGACGATCGTAGAGGATGACTTTTGCTTGGGCTGCGAAAGCGGGAGAGTTCTGAAGGAATGATTTCGAATAGATGTTCGAGATCATTCTCTTCCTTGAAGAATGCTGTTTCGAAAGCCATGTTGAGAACATACACGGGACACTGAAGAATGGTTAGCATATTCCTATCTTAGAAGCTTGAAAGGATGTAGAGGTGGTCATTATACCCGTAGTTGTCAAAAATCGAATACCATTTTCCCTTCTCAAAACCCCCGCCATATACGAGTCGTAATCCTTCCACATCATTGATAGATAACTCGTTCGGACCTAATCGTATCACGGGCCCCAATTGCCTATGCAGCGCATGCACAGTACGATTCTCCCGACATCGGAACCGCTGGAAGAGGATCCATGTGGGCAAGAAGGGAGAAGACCAGTGTGCATTGGGGATCTTCGATAACGGTGAGATGAATGCAGGATAGATGATGAATCTCCATATGCATCCTATCACGAGGACGCCAAATCCCAAGGTTGAGATGGCGACCATGATGACTGGCTGTGGCTGCTTGGCTTGCTCGTTGTGTCTCCAGGAAGGTGGGAGATTTCTTTGTTCCCGTTTCGAAAGTTGGATCGAAGCTTTTTGCGAAGTTTCGGAAAGTTTATGTATGTAAGGAAATATATGCAGAGAGATCTTGAATTTAACAAGAGAAACGAATATAGATGGAGGGGAAAAGAAAGTGGGGGTGAATTGATATGATATCGGGTGTTTGGGTCAGAACTAGCTAAAGTGCTATTGGAGAGTTCAAAGACGAGAAGTGAATACAACAGATCTAGAGCAATAAATAGTTGGCTGTTCTCGTCGCATGTAAGGTAATAATATATTGCTTGCCACTTGAGCGGTTGTACAACAACGCTTCTCTGCCCTCATCTTCGCATGGATGATGGATGGGCTTATCAGCAGTTACGATGACAGTGAGAATTTGACCCCACCTGGGGCTAGTCAGGGAAGGAGCTTGAGCTTTGGTAAGAATCCCGAGCCGACTCGTATTTCCCGTTTCCGAAGGGATGGAGATACTGGATGTAGATTAGTGTCAGAACTTTCTTTGGACTTCTTTCCCCTAACATGGATTGCTGTGTTCAATGTTGCGGAATTGTGGTATGATGGTGGTTGTTCTCCCAGTTGGCAGATATCACATGGACCGGCGACCTGATATGTGCAACGGAAAATAATGTTGGTGACACTTGCTCTTGCTATGTAGGTAACACCTGGCCGATCCATCCTTTCGGTTTCTACAAGCCAAACGGACCATCAGCTGAAAACGTTACCCGAAATGCGAGATGACTGCTATCAATTGAAACTGATCATAAGTTTCTAGCTAAGACACCAGCTGCGTTAGCTGTTCAGTCCTGTAGAGCTGCTTGGGTCCGGGAATTAGATTGCCATAGTACAAAGTTGTTTGGGAGACAGCTGTCGATTGTCACAGAATCCCCAGAACGTGAGTCACTCTAATATATCTTCTATACGAGTACGTAGTTTCTTTCTCAATCGAAAAAGGGCTAGGTGTCTCGTCGGCTTGGAAAAAACAGCCCTATTTGGGAGAGTTTGTTGTTGCCGAATATTATCGTCAAATGAGTGTATTAAAGTCTTTGAGATATTAGAATACCCTCATTGTGCAAGTTTCTCTTCGATACTATTGTAAGCTTATATTTCAGCACCGGAGAGGGTTTAAATGTACAGTGCAGTGGTCTAGGCGGGCCCCTTTTGTTCCGACAAGCCACCAATATCTCTTAATAACCTTGTATGACCTTGGGAGCATAGCCTTCCTCAAGGTACTTGATGTCTTCCTCCGTCAATTTACCAGAACTCGCAAATTTGACACTCTCTACTGTTTGATCAATTCTTTCCTTGCTGCTCAGACCGATGATTGGGTTGACACTGTTCTTGCTCAAGCACCACGCTGTTGCAATTGTCGCCATAGACACTCCCTTCTTCTTCGCAATCTCCTCCACGCGTCCGATGATGGTCTTGTCAATTTCGGTTTCCTTTCCTCTGATCATGCCGTTCAACATACGATCGGACTTTTCACGTGTTGTAGAACGATCATCAAATGGCCGTGCAAGTGCACCGCGAGCAATTGGACTCCAAGGAATGAGACCAACACCAGTATCCCGGCAGTAGGGAATCATTTCTCGTTCTACACAACATGATGTTAGTCTTGCATTGAGCTGGATGCATGGCCGGACATACCCTCTTCTCGATAAAGCAGGTTGTAGTAGTTCTGCATAGATATGAACTTGTGCCACCCATGCTTGTCGGCAATATTCTGAAGTGTTTGGAATTCCCATGCAGCCATCTAGAAAATGTGAGTCTCCACTTCGATGCGCTTTTACCATGCATTGAAACTTACACTGCTTGCGCCAATATATCGAACCTTGCCACTTTCCACCACATCATTCAAGGCCTTCATGATCTCCTCCCTTGGAGTATCTCGATCGAGTCTGTGTATCTGCAGGACATCGATGTAGGTGCCTAAACGAGCTATACTATTGTCGACGGCATCTAGAATATGCTTCCTGCTCAATCCGACCTGGTTGACCATCGCACCATCGTTTACCATGGAAGCCGAAATCGGAGGTTGTGTTCCATCATCAGCTACTCCGAAATAGCATTTGCTAAGAATAACAACTTTGTTCCGTGGAATAGAGTACTTCTTCAAGGCTTTCCCGACGATTTCCTCGGATCTTCCATTAGAGTACACATCTGCTGTGTCCCAGGTATTTAGTCCAACATCGTATGCATGTTTCAACAATGGGAGAGCATCGTCCTCATTGAGGACCCAATCTTGCCATTCCGATGATCCGAAGCTCATGGCACCTAAGATAACCTTGGAAATCTTCAGTCCGGATTTGCCAAGTCTTGTGTATTCCATCTTGGTCTCGTTGGTGACGGACATTTCGATGGTGTAATTCAGTGGTTGCGGGGTAGTGATTTGGTGAAGCAATGCAGGCTATGTTCAGAAAATAGTATGTACAATGGAAGGAGTTGTAGAGAAGCTTTGGTTTAAAAGAAGAAGAATGAAAAGCAGGAGGAGATATAGAACCGATTGTTTAAATACAGGCGACTTCTAGAAAAGACACCTTGCTGTCTACGTCAATGATAACAAGGTATCAACGGGAATTATATTTTATTCGAAGCTGTTGACTTCTACCCCACCTCGCCCACTACCTAAGTCCGACACTACCTCCGACACTACCTCTACCTCTGGAGAATATACTAAAGCTTTTAAAGATTATAACTTTGTCATTGTGCAAATATCTTTGTGACATTCTTGTTGAACGAATACTATGAAGAATCTTAAATATCACAGAGTAATCTATTGGGTATTCTTGTTGGCGCCGAAAGAGCTCTCGATGCTCTCACGGCACTATACATCGATAACGATAAGCTTACCGATATCCCCGAAGAGGCCCCATAAATTTAGATTATCAGCAACAATGCCCCTCATGTGTACTGACTAAGGAATGCACATCTACAAGCTCCTGAGTAATCATTGAGGTTGAGTCAACAGAAGTTCTCTATATCACCATCACCGCGTACCCTTTTATGCTATCGGATGGGAGAGCACATTTTCCCGGGCCACCAAAGCGTTCACACATCACTCATCAGCCAAGATGCCTCTCACGGTTCTGAAAGATTCTGACATTCAGGAGCTTCTCCACGATCTCAAACTCGCAAATCTAGAGAACTTCCAGAAGAAAATGCGAGAGGCCTTGCACGAGTACTCCACAGGTACACAAGAAGACGACTGCTGTTCGATACACCAGCCGAAGCGGACGTTCCTGGAAACGAAGCGCAAGACTACTACACTCTTCATGCCTTCTACTTCTTCTGCGGGCATTGGCATGAAAGGCAAGTTCTCCTTATTCAATCGCTAGTTCGCATGCTAACCCGGCCCCTTAGTTGTGACTCTTCCCTCGCCGAACTCTTCGAATACCTCCTCAGACTCCGACACTGCATCTACTTCCTCGTCGAATTCAAATCCGTCTACACCGCAGGGTTCCCTTACACTTATGGACCAGACAGGCCAGCCATTCGGGTTTCTCAATGCGACTGAAACAACGGCATTCCGAACTGCCCTAGCCTCTTCCCTCCTCATTACGCCTCGGACCAAAGTGAAGACACTGACGGTTTACGGGGCTGGGAAGCAAGCGTTCTGGCACGTTCGTCTTGCTCTTATCCTTCGCGGTCATACCATAAAGACAATAAATGTCATCAATCGCAGCTTTACAGACCGGACACGGGCTTTTCTTAAGAGCTTCCTTCATATCCCCGACCATGTTAAGGAACGCGAAGGATGGGCATCTGCCAAATTCACCATACTGAGCCCAGCGTATGGGGAATTCGCCCGTCTTGAGAAAGACTACCTCCGAGCCTCAGATATCATCTTCCTTACAACTCCATCTACAACACCTGCCTTCAACCACCAAATTCTTACCAATACCGAAGGCCGCAAGAAAGGCCGTCTTATCGTTGCAATTGGAAGCTACAAACCCCATATGATCGAAATACCCCTTGAAGTAATGGCGCAAGCCGTCAAAGTCCACGGCAGCGGCCATCACTTCCACAAACATGCGCAAGAAGGCGGAGTCATTGTAGTCGACACCATCGACGGGTGTAAGGAAGAAGCAGGAGAAATCATACAAAGCAACATCTCGGCGAAGAACCTAGTCGAACTAGGGGAACTAGTCATGTTATCCCATGGATCCGATTCATCCTCTGCGATCGACGACACCGACGATTCTCCCCGCGAGTCTCTAGATGCTCTTCGTTCACCCAGAAGCCCCACAGCAGACGGCGCCTCGACACCTACCCCCGGCTCACCATTGCTCAGTCGAAGCATAGCCAACGTCTTCCGCGACGAACACACCGGATCTACGTCTCCCTCCTCATCCCGCTCACCATCGCGGAAATCCTCCGGCTCGTTTTCATTCATAAAGTCGAAATCTAGATCAGGATCTATGAATTCAAGTAACCCTAGTATCGCGACAGGCATGTTAGGCAGAGATATACTAGGCGAGAAAGACGATGATATGAGCAGATGGCTGAGAAATGGCAACGTTATTTACAAGAGCGTGGGCATGGGATTGATGGATCTGGTGGTGGGAACGGAACTGGTTAGACTAGCGAGGGAGAAGGGGGTGGGCGTCAACGTGGAGGGGTTTTGAGCATATTAGACTGGTTGGAATAAAGTCAAAAAAGCTATTTGGAGGATTTTTGCGAATAGGGGTATGGTATGGGTGAAGATAGACTTTCGGAGTTATGCTAGCATGTATGATACCATGGCTCTCCCTAGGGGGTAAAAGAATAGACGCATTTAGGACAACATGTTGTTGCTGATTACTATTGTCAAACGAATGTCTTAGATAATCTAAGGCATTATAAGGATTTCATTGTCGAGTTGTCTTTTGAACATTGTTGCCGGCCTTTAATTTCTGCACCGCAGAGCATGGGCTACTTACATGAGAAGATGTATAGAGAAGATGTATAGAGAAGATGTATAGAGAAGATGTATAGAGAAGATGTATAGAGAAGATGTATAGAGAAGATGTATAGAGAAGATGTAACAGAAGATGTAATAGAGAAGATACAATAGAGAAGCGTAGGAAGCATCACTTGGGATCGGTAGGCTTGCGATGTAAAGTTCCCCAGGCGATCTGATCCATTAATCACTGTGGGCTATCTCGATGAAGGCACGGCAATCAATGATAAGACGTGTATGGAAGAGTTTGAGAACGGTGCAGGGGAATCCATTTTCTTTGATCATGGCGCCAAGAGGACGCGAGACAGGAAGAGAACGTACGAAAGACGAGTTCGAATGCTTTGCTACGGAGAATTACCAAGTGACCGGAGTGGATGAAATCTGTCTCTCTTGATTATTGATAGGACGCTATACACGCTTTGTTTCCTAATACTCCAGGTATCTCCTCTACGCTGAAACGCCCCCTCTCTGGCAGAATTCGTGTCTCTTCCCAAAAACATTCGGTCTGGTATACTCCTGCATGTGTGCAAACGGGCTTCTCCCATCCATGAACCAAAATCGAGGATACAACCCAACAAATTCCCGTACACAGCAGCGCGCTTGATACTCTCAGCTTCCCAAGACTTATAAAGACCCAAAACATCGTCACCCTCTGCAGACGGTTTCTCCGTCGTTCATGATTCTCTTCTCCCCTTTCACGCAACACTCAACTTCGCTTCCTTCCCACTGAAAACCAGCATTCCATGCTTACCTTCCACCAACTCCTGCTTCTCTGCCTTCGCGCTCGCGCTCGCACCATCGAACTTCTGCTCCACCTCCTCTTCTCCCTTGCCATATTCCGCATTCCCACATCTCAGATCCCTGATCTTCCCACACCCTACATCAAACACCACACCATGGACCTTCAGGTCCCTCTCCTTCACCGCCTCCTCCACCACATGATTCCCCAGCAGCACCTCCACCCCTCTCTTCACATTCAGCTCCGCAAGCCGGATAGCCCTCTCCCCAGAGTCCTTGATGCTCTCCAGCTCGGCCTCATTCTGGCGCACAACCGCCTTCAGCGGACTCAGCCATGTGTCCAGCACACCGCCGACGCGAGCGCTGCCGAGAGCGGCCGCCGCACCGCCGCAGCAGGTGTGGCCGCAGAGGACGATGTGTTTGACTTTGAGGTGCGCGACGGCGTATTCGATGACTGCGCTGGAGTTGATGTCCGAGGCGTTGATGATGTTGGCGATGTTGCGGTGCACGAAGACGTCGCCGGGTTGGAGGCCAAGGACGGTGGTTTCGGGGACGCGGGAGTCGGAGCAGCCGAGCCAGACTGGGTGCGTGGGGGTGTTAGTTTATATGTATTTCCTGGGGGAGGATGTGACAGAGGAACGAGGAACGAGGAGGAAGAGGGATAGATAAAGCGTTGGGTTGGCGGTACGGAGAAAAGGAAGAGTACTCACGGATACTGGGGGATTGTCCTTGCGCGAGTGTTGGGAAGAATTTAGGATTCTGATGGTTCTTATAACCTGCCCATGCGGCGTTGGAGCTCAGGGCATACTCGAAGGGGTTTTCTGGCTTGCGGTCAGCATTCAATCGTACTCTCCTCTGGGCATCGTCTCCTATGCGCAAACCCCGCGGAGTCGCTAACAGCGGGTGGTGGGGGAAATGCTCACCAGATGCCATGTCTTTGTATTATTGTTACGAAAGTGTTCGTTGGTGATGTTGCGGCGGAGGAGGATTCGGTAGGTATGGATATCGAGTAAGTAAGAGTGAGTATTAGGTGTTGACGTGGTTATAAATTTGTTGAGTTGCGAATATTAAATAATGTGAGCGCAGCGGTAGTCCGTCGGGTCGGGAACAAGGGAGTATGGATCTTGGCTAAGAGCAGGGAGGAGGTACAAATGACTGCATATACTGTAGTCTGTCGTGCACGATAAGAGATCCACGGGATAGGTGCTATCCAATCAAAAGCCGTCAATTCGCGTGAATGAACTTGTGGAGTAAAACTTTGAAGAAATGATATGAAGATTTTTGGCAGATTCGGATTCGAATGGGAAGAGGTAGGCTGGCCTTGATTTTATGTCGGTGGTTGTGAGAAGCAATTCCAAACCAATCCCACGCCCATGCCCACGGGATCTTACCAAAGACCTCCTAAGAGGGGTAAGTTCCGGGGTTCGCTCTAAAACCGCTGTTGCTGTCGCGGATCTGTCCGAGTGCCGCTCAGAGAATCCCTTCCACCGCAACAGAATACCCCCATAGCATGGTAACGTATATTCTCAACTGGGATTCAAGCCGTCATTCCGAGACACATGGGATACTCTGTCCTGATCAAATACCTCAAATGCCTCAAATCCATACTTATAAATTAAGGGAACCGCAGTTGAAATCTATCCGCGTAAACGTTATGAATACTTCGAATTCGATGATCCAAATGAAGCCCGGAATTGTGGGTGGCTTGTGGCCCCATCGTCGACTCCGTTTCTCCATGGAAAAAGAGGTCTTCGGCCCTTCCACACCACGGAACTTGGCTAATCTTGGCCAGCATTTCAAGGGAAAAAAGGAAAGAAAAAAAAGTAAGATTGTTACCGGGTTATCCTGGAACCCTGGAATTGTAGCACCCTAGATGACGATCGAACACAGAAAGATTGATGACCAGGAGAAGAGGGTGAAGGACATCTTCGATCTTCGTCGGTGGAGTGTGGACTCGTGGTATAATCGCTGTTGTGGTAGTTGTGCAAGTGTCTTATCAAGACTTTACCATGGTAGATCCCGCCGACTTGCTGCGGTGTATTGATTGAGCCTACTCGGTATGGGTATTCATTCTGTTGTGTAATCGGGTGTCAATTCTGTCGGAACCGTAAGTCCAGGAAGATTAGGATCTTGCGAACATGAAATTAACAGGTATTAAGGAAATAGTTTCAATGGAAAGCCTTGACTGCTACAGCGGCACCAAAGAACACTCAAGCACATTCAACAATATCTTCAAAATAGACATCAAACTGTTATGGTATCATGCGGCCTTTTATTGGGTCATTGTTCGATTTTATCAAAAACGCTGTTTTGCCTAGCTAGTCCCTGCCATGCCATAATATCATAAAAACGCCGTAATACAAGTCACATCAAGATCACGTTTAGATCTTGATGGCGCTCTCAAGTGCCTTGCGCTTCTTCTCGGTGCGGGCATTGGCCTTGGCACCCATTATTCCACCTCCCCAGTGTCTGGTGACGGAGTCATCGTGTTGGTCCTTGATGGCTTGAACCAATTTCGACAGCTCGGACTTGTCCTCGGAGCGGACCTCGGTCAGAGCAACAACGGCAGCGGTCTTCTTGTGGACGACAGTGCCGAGTCTGGCCTTGCCCTTGATGATGGCGTAAGGGACACCCATCTTCTTGCACAAAGCGGGAAGGAAGATGACCAACTCAATTGGGTCAACATCGTTGGGGATGAGGACCAAAGAGGCCTTCTTGGCTTCGATCAAACCAACAACGTGGTTGAGACCGTACTTGACGGCATATGGCTTCTTGCTGACATCCTCCTTCTTCTTACCCTCCTTGATGGCGGTAGCCTCCTTCAACAGACGCTCCTTCTTCTCGGTCTTGCTTTCAGGGCGGTACTTGTTGAGAAGCTTGAGAGCCTGGGCGGCGGTGTTGCGGTCGAGAACGTGTTGGAATTGGGCGATCGCAGGTGGGACCTTCAATCTCATGTTGAGGATCTTCTTTTGGCGTTGAAGGCGGACATACTCGGGCCACTTCACCATACGGGAAAGATTTCTCCTGGGCTGAATGTCTTGACCGATACCGAAGTTACGGGTGCGCTTCTCGATGAGAGGGTTCTTGAATCAATTAGCATCGATTGACATGCCAGATTTTCAGAGGATTGACATACCTTTGCTGCCTTCTTTCCTGCACCAGCTTTGGACTGAGGGAATGGGGCTGGCGCCGCCTTCTTTCCGGATTTTGGAGGCTGTCATTGAGAAAAGAAGACATCAGCGAATATGTTCACCAAGTATCTTCTTTGAACTCTAAAGAGACTACAGAGGCATTTCTGCACACATATAGCTCAAGCCAAATCATCATCAAAAAACCCAAAGGTAGATTGATAGAAAATGCATCTCGACGTGCGATTGCTCGTAGAGGTACGAGAGCGATGGCGAGTCGTAATCACTCCATAGTGATAGTAATAAAATCAAACATAATTAGAAGCTTACCATATTGATCGAGACGCTGGGTTGTCGAAGCAGCGAATTTGTTGTCGAGTCGTTGATGTCGTCGAGAGGAATAGAACGAAAATAATTTCGAAAAGTTCGCGAGAATAACTGTGTGCGAGCGCTAGGGCACTAAATTCTTGGCACGCTATTCCAATTTTTCATTCTTACACGTGATGCGGCCGAAGCGGGATGATTCGAAAAAGTCTCGCGCTAATCGCCAACATCTTCCCCGCGATGATCTGGGGAAGATTGTACATGTGTATATTTTTTGGTGTTTGATACCTCCGACTTCTTCAAAATGCCACCCGCACCGTGCGCGATATGCAAATCTGCACGCGCGCTCATAATACGGCCAAAGAATCACCAGAAATTGTGCAAAGCATGTTTCATCGCCATCTTCGAAGCAGAAATCCACCATACAATTACCTCGACATCTCTCTTCTCGCCGGGAGACCGAATAGCGATCGGCGCATCAGGTGGAAAGGATTCGACTGTACTCGCATCCGTGCTGAAAACTCTGAACGAAAGATATAACTATGGTCTCGAACTAGTTCTACTTAGTATAGATGAAGGAATCAAAGGATACCGAGATGACTCCCTCGAAACAGTCAAGCGCAATGCGGTGCAGTACGAAATGCCTCTGAAGATAGTAGGCTACGATGAATTATATGGATGGACCATGGACCAAGTGGTGGAAACTATAGGGAAGAAAGGGAACTGCACATATTGCGGCGTGTTCCGACGACAGGCTCTAGATCGAGGGGCGAAAATGCTGGGCATCAAACATGTGGTGACAGGACACAATGCGGATGACGTCGCGGAAACTATCCTGATGAATCTATTACGCGGTGACTTGCCCCGGTTAGCAAGAAGTACGAGTATTGTCACTGGTGACGAAACAAGCGATGTTCGACGAAGCAAGCCTTTGAAATACGCATACGAGAAGGAGATTGTGTTGTATGCACATCACAAGAAGCTTGATTACTTCAGTACGGAATGTCTATACAGCCCCGAGGCTTTCCGTGGTAGTGCACGAAGTTTGATCAAGAATTTGGAAAGAGTACGACCTAGTGCGATTTTGGATGTTGTGCGCAGTGGAGAAGATATGGCAAAGTTAGTGCCAGCAGAAGTCAGTAGTGTTGGTCATTGCAAAAGTCAGAAGGTCCAGCTGTCAAGCGCTGATGGCGAGGATGAAGGCGCTGGGGGGTGCGGGACCAATGGCAGATCGAGTGGTGGAGAAATGGCTGATATGGAAAAGAAGCTGCAAGCAGACGAAGAGGCTGCCGGAAGGGAGATTGATATTACCTCTCTTGCATCGAATGGCACGAATGGTCAACGCCACGACAGAATAGAGGAGAAATCCGAACCCCGTAAGGGGTCGAAGAAGGATTCCCGAAAGATTACAAGACAAACCTTAGGTACTTGCAAGAAATGCGGTTACATGTCAAGTCAAGAAATCTGCAAGGCATGTGTCTTGTTGGAAGGTTTGAATAAGAACCGGCCAAAGATGGAAATCGAAGTGGACGTGGAGGAAGAAGAGGAGAGCTCCACATTGAGAAGAAGAATGGAGGGGTTGGCATTGGCTGCGGGGTAGTATATGTAGATCGAAATACCACTCGAGTTTATAAGTGCACTTCATGCTATATCTTCGTAAATTGTATGGAAAATGAAAATGTGAGAGACAAGGACGAATTCGATACCCTCAGCGTAGCACTTATCGCCGGAGGTTGGACTGCTCTTTGGAGGGGGGAATTCCTATGGAATACGCACTATTCTTAGGTGAGTATGCGATCCGACTTGGGTGCAGGAATGGTCGGAATCGAAATCAAACATGGACGAGATACAAGTGATGATCGGTTCTAACTACTTTTGGTGCAGTGAGAGGAGCAGGACGATATTCTTCGACTTAGATGTATGAAGAAGATAGAAGGAAAGACTGAAGGATGAAGACGATAACAGAGTAGTATACAACATAGAAGATTCAGGTCTACATACTCGCCTAGGAGACCGTAGTTGAAAGCATCACAGTTTTGGTTGGACTATAAAGGGGTTTCTTTTTTTTAATTTTCTGAACGCTCTTCTACCCAAGTTTTCCTGCTGCTTCGACTAATATACCTTCAGCCGATATCCCGTCGTATTATCTCTCACGGGAGAATGAGTAACACGCAAGTGACACTGAAAGCTAGAGGCGATGCTGACAAGATTCTCTGTTTGGTTACCAGGAGGTTGAGACTGTCTCTCCTTGGTCCAGTGATGAAGTAGTAGTTTCCGCATCGAGAGTGAGCCTTATCTGCTTAAGAAGCCAAGCTGAAGCTAGGTAGAATCATATCTAGCAGTTCTTAGAAGCATACTTGGCAGCCAGGGCTCTTCTGCCATACCAACACTGTGACTCCAGGCATTGGATGCGTACTCCTCACTAGTGGCCGGGATTGCTGTCGTTGAGCTAGAAGCCTGACCTAGCCAGAACATTGAAGAATGAAATGAGCCCGCGTAAGATAGGTGCACAGAGGACGTCATAAAGTACATTCGCCTGCTGTTTAGCAGTGATGCAGGTATTGCTCACCAGACGGATGGTAGGGCAGCTCGGAGCAAGCGGGATTCGGTGCAAATGAGACACTCAAGTGGATGGGTCAAGCAATCTTAATCATCCTCGGTGTCTTTTGAATGCTTCTTGGACGGACATCCCTTTCTTGACTTCGTCTTTAACACGCTCATCCGCAGCACAGAGATCGGGTAGCATTGAAATCACGTCCAATACCTTGGACTGTGGGATGATGACCACACCATTCTTCGGATCACAGAATGCTAGATCCCCAGGCTCAACAATGGTTCCTAAAATGTTCAATGGCACTTGTAGAGCGTGAGGTTTGGATTCACCGCCGGCTCCTACGACAGATGTACCACGAGCCCAAATCTGCAGGTAAGATGTCAGCAGGAGATTTCGAGGGCAAGATTGTCAATAATATGTTTGTCCGGTAACACAAAACCATGAAATTAGATTCTAGATTCACACTTAGGAGTATATAGCAAGAGGAGAAAATCCAGAAGCTTACAGGCAGTCCGGTAGCCTCCAACTCGTCTAAGTCTCTCACCCTACCGCTAACCACGATACCTCGAGCATCAAGAACCTTAGCCCTTAAGGCCATGATTCCACCGAGAACTGCATTATTTTGGCCTTCAGGCTGACTTATGAGTATGATTGACTTTGGAACAGTGAGGTCCACCCAATGCTTGCCGTCGGGTATGTTCGGAGGAGGATATTGGGCAAGGTCGGTGCTGCTCTTAGATACAAAGACAACTGTGGAAACAGGAGCAAGGGCAATTTTATTTGAAGAACCTGCTGACTTGAAGATAGGATTAAGATCAGGAAGGAAACCAGCGCCAGGGACTTTGAGCTTGAGCAGAGCATCTGCGATATCACATGCTGTGTACTGTTTGAGGGTTTCGATTTGTTCCAAGGATATGCTCTGGGGCGAAGTAGACATGACGCGAATTGAGCTCCGAATACCTGCACGGGTCTTGATGGGATTGAAACGTTGACCGATGGCAGAAGTGATGGGTAATCCAACATGAAATATTCTTCTTGAGAGAGACATGGAGTTACAGATTCTTGCTCAAATTAGAAGTTCCGAAACCGCTTCTCAGTATCAGCTGTGAACCTTCGATCCGGCCATCCACGCTTCCAAAGCCTCGGGTCCTCAGTTGTGGTCGACCTGCTGCTTGAAGAAAACAGGCCTGCCGCTATAAAGCTAGCAACGTAACTCTTACTAAGAAAGTACAGCTGCACCATGAGGTTTAGTTCTAGAGGCTGCCCGCTATCACTCCAAACTCTCTCATTGTACCTAAGTGCCATGCAGTGTTCACGTTCGATTGGTCTAGCTACATATTAATTTGCAGCTTCCCCAAGCAAGCCGGCTCGCCCAACCTTAAAAGCAAAGCTATTCATATTGCACAGCTGTGCACTGATGCCCAGAAGTGCTAGATTCTCCCTCTGCCTTCGAAATCTAGCCCTGCCTTTTCTATTGGCGAATTTCGAACAGGGAAGAGAAGCAGGATGTTCTCATGAATCATCCAAAGGATTGGCTGTTGCAAATCAGCCTAAATGAAGCTCTGGAAAGCTCGACTGGCCGGTATCTTTTCCCTTGTGTGTGCAACATTGAGGCCTTCGTGCATACGAGTACAGGAACAGGGGCGACAAGCGAATGTATGTCAGACTACAGCACCAGAAGGATTCGAACAGAAAGAAGAAATTTTCACATGGCTGGACGGGCGTCTTAACAAATACTGGGAGTCCTAGACCTTCAATCCAGGTACTGTACGGCTGTTCAGGAGAGCAGGATTCAGCGGATATGCATATCCACTATCCCATCTTCCCCTCCTGTAAGGTGCCTTGGTAGAAGAGTGCGTTGTTGGATCAATCATCACGACCTGCAGAAGCTGTTGCAGCGGGAGCAGCCTCCGGTATCATCATACGAAGAACGTAGAAGGGTTATTGGCAGTCTGGCACCACCACATGTAGCTCATGTATATGTAGGTGCAGAGATACCGCTTCTCCGCCCGTACCTACAGTATCTTAGCTGCTACTATACCTAAAGAAGCGCTGAGGTACTTCCGTCTATCCCATGTGAAGCTGCCTCGTCCAGACAGCGACTCAGAATGAACAACCTAGACCTTACGACCGAACACGCCATTGACCACTGGCAGCGACCATTGACCAGTGAGGTGCAATGGTTGATCACCGATCACCGACCACCGACCACCGACCACCTTGACCAGCAAAGCTCTCCGCCAGATCACCAACTCCTTCCACAATGCGAGACTGCGCGAGTACGCTTCGTGATACCCACAACAGGAACCTCGGAAGATTATTCGTAGCTGTGTGGGTTCACTCAACCTCATACGACAATTCCCCATTCTATGGATAATCTTAACACCCAGAACCAAACTTTGTACTTTCCCAAACTTGACTAGACCTTGCCAATCTTTGCTTGTTTCCCGGGAGGTAGCGAGGGTGTCGTTGGTTGCTCGCCCTCTTCGGCCTGGAAAAACAGGCCGAGTTGTAGTGGGCTGTCGATAACAGGCAGACAATAACGATCTCGAGACATTTGGATAGTAAGAATGTCATAATATCTTGAGTCTTTTAGAATATTTTATTCGATAAGAGTAATCATTTTCAATATATCATCCCAAAAATCGGCCTTTTTTGTCCAAGCCGAAGAGCTCACTCGCCCACTTGCGTTGTTCGCCAAAGGCCCCAAGGTTATTGCCCCGCTATCAGAAATCCTAGTCCATTTGAACCACAGAACCACCACAGAACCTCCCACGGAAAAGTGTATGAAGGGTCTACCTCTGTATAAGCAACCCAACTACTCATCCCTCCATATTTTCCACCCTCGCTCAATCTTGCCTAGTCCATTCAAGGAATCCGCTCCGTGGCGATTTGATGCGACTCTGCAAAACGTCTGGTCCACACTTTTGTCTCTTAACTATCCATTCACAAAGCACTCTCCCTCGCCCCCTTGTCTTGTCGGCGCACAGAACTCCATTCAGTGATCCGGTACTTTTGACAGTAGTCTTTACAAGAAACGATTACCGGTGCATATTTTAGGACTTGCTCTTCTGCTCTGATTCGACCCACTCTCTCTCGAAGGAATCCTATCAAACCTTCTGGCGGATACTGATACTCTTCCGGTAGGCAAGTCAAGATGTCAATAAAGTAAGTTGTCTCCTGTGGCTTCCTCTTGCATGTAGTATTTCAATGCTATCACCTCTACCCACCTCCTTTCTCCCCACCTCCATTCCCTCTTCTCATTCCTTTCTTTCCCTTCCTCTTCCAGCGTATTTGTTCCATCTATCATCATGTATGCCTTTCATCAAGAACAGCATCTTTACACCTTGCATATGGCGCAAGAAGCAATGCTAAAATCAGCTCGTGAAAAAAGTTGGGTGATGACGTCTCCGAACGAGACTGGCTTCGTTAAACTCCCTAATGAGCGCATCCTCTATACCTCGCCGCCCCGAATAAGTCTCCAAATTTCTACGCCAACCGCGACTGCGGGCATTGAGCCATACGCGGCCAAATGCGATGCGGGAGTGGTTTTTGTTACCAATCAAAGGGTAGGCATAACAGGACTCTCTAGATTCGGAGGCTTTTGCTGAATTTTTATCCAGGTTGTTTATCTTCCAAGCAATCCAACTCCCGACCTCAAGTCTTTTAGTTCACCAATTCTCAACCTACAAGACAGCCATGTTCGAGCTCCATTCTTTGGCGCAAACTACTGGACGGCTCTCTGCAAGCCTGTCTCGGGAGGGGGAATTCCCCCAGATTATCCGGCAGTTGAAGTACGAATGACTTTTAGGGATGGAGGAGCTTTCGATTTTCACGCCTGCTTTGAACAAATAAAGGAGCGACTATACCAAGCATATAGCGTCGCACGGGAGCATGGCCAGCGCGGCACCACTGGTATAGATTTGGCGAACATGGACCTGGAACAGCTACCTGCATACGAAGCTGCGCAGGATATTACGAATGAAGCACCAGCTGTAGCTCAAGATAGTGGGGTAGCGGGTGTGAGCACTTCCACTGAAAATCCGTCACGGCCCGAGAACTTTACAGCACCAGCTGAGCCCCCGCCAGATTATGAAGAAGCACAAGCACAAGCTGTCTCGGTGGATCTGGATCAGCGATTACGAGAGCAGGCCGAACGGCAGTAAGCACCAAACACAGTATGCTGTGTCACCAACATTGTTACAATGGGGGTGTTACGAAGTCATGATTAGATGAACGTTAGGACGGTTGGTTCAGGAGTATGGGAGGAAAGGCGTTCTATAATTATGTGATATAGGAGAATGGGCTTCAATGGGTTATGAGGACTCGCAGAGAGATGTAGCTGTAAAGCGGCACTGCACGGCGTTCAGACTTGTGATAAATTGCTTGAGAGATATAGGTCCTGGTGCCTGAGGTACAGATGTCTAGGCAAAATGGTACTCATGAGATAGATTGTATTTACCTACCCATGAATGAAATCCAGTTTGTTTAGAAGTATTCAAATTATCCTGTCTCAAAATGTTCGTCTTGATGCTTATCGCACATCTTGAATTTTGTCGGAAAAACCAGGAATTAAAATATACCTAGCCTAAAATCTTCTATAGCCAATCAGAATCCTTGAATTGCAACCTCAGTTTTGTCGAGGCTCATTTCTCATCCGACACCACGGAATTTGACACTACCTAGCACTTTCTTCCCCACAACGTCAACGTACAGCGACTTACAGCAATCATACAATTGACTCTATAACTAAAGCTCGATTGTAGAGATGGGTTTCTTCGACAGTTGGAGCGACCTCGTGGCTGCTGCTACGCCATGGAGTACTGTTGAAGCAGAGGCAGTATCCGGAGGTGCCAGCTCAGAAAAGACACCTGCGCAGAAAGATGTTGGCGGAGAGGGAGAGGCTATTGTATGTGGTCGACCCTATCTTATTGATTTGTCCGTTCGCGAGCTCTCTGCAACGGGGAAAGCCCATGGCCTGGAAAAAGACAGCGACCGCGGGGGAATGGGAGCTACCTTGATACCTTGCGGAGAGCGCGGAAACGGCAGAGCCGCCTAGATGCCTCTTCATTTTGGCTGTGCCGGTCTTTTAAAGCCGCAGACTAACATGAAGTTATAGGACCCATCCGGCCCAACTCCAGACAAGAGGGCCAAGAAGGACGACGATGAAGATGATGCACCCGCACCTATACCAAAACAGAACGATGAGGCGGAAGATGAAGCAGAAGACGAGGAAGAGGATGAGGAAGAACTTGAGGATCCCAAAGAAAAGTTCGAGGAGGGTAAGTCTATTTTTCCTGAGCTCCAGAGCATATCATCTCTCTCGATTATGCATGCCCACAAATCCGATTGTTGTTCGGCCTTCGATGAGGATTGCAATGGCATAACTGCAGTAGGAAAAGAGTACGGCTAACATTCATAACAGAATGCAAAGAGTCCGCAGGTTGCGCCCCCGCCAAGCACCACTACGATGAGTGTGTCGAGCGTGTTACTGGTGCCAGTGGTTCTACGGACAAGAAGCACCCTGGCGAGGATTGTGTTGAAGAATGTATGTCTTAATATTTTCACAGTATTCTAATTTCTCCAGGAGAGCGACTGACCTCCCACTACAGTCTTCCACCTTGCCCACTGTGCAACCGCTTGCGCTGCTCCTAAGCTCTGGAACACTCTCAAGTAAATTATATAGTATTCCACGACCATACCGAACTCACCCGGGCAATATGACAATCTTCTAGATGAGGAGGGGAGAGAGAGGGGAACTGTACAATAAAGAACCGATCCGTTCTTGTACCACTGCACACAGATCTCTTTTCTTGATCGAGCGCACCTGCATGTAGTATAGAAAAAGAAATCGATATAGAAAAAGCTTGGTTCTCTCTTACACCAAACTGCCACCACGTATCTGGGTCTATCACAGCTCGGAGAATATTCCGTTTAGTTAACAAGTCCTCCAATGTTATATGCTATGCTTATCATTTTATAGCAAGTCAGCAGTCAGCATTTGTATACTGACAAAGACAGTCACAAGCCAAAATAGGGAGTGTATGGAACCTAGGTAATGCAATGTCCACCACGTATCTAAACTGCTGAATCTAGTAAGACAAGCTCGGAGGAGGGGATGAAATCGGGAAGCTTTTACCCGGATCTCGCACCCCAGTCTCGTCCAGTTACATTCATCTTATCTCTAGTGATCGCATGTCTGCATTGGATGCCACCCTGATCTTTTTGGTTCTGCTTCAAACTAACAACCCCTCATTTCCTCCCGTAAAGATAAATACTTGCTATCTCGTGTTTCCTTAGGACATTTGTATAAATTTGCTCCTCCGAGAAACCGGAAACCCAAAGACAAAGTTTCAATTCTCCAGGATCGCCCCGCGCGACGCTTAGATAAACGAAAGCCGCTAGCGTCGGCGTCAGCGCCAAGCCTTATCTCATAAAGATCTTACAGTCGAATTTAAAGCATGGCGGCTAAGAAGCCAGATGTTGACAGTGCTTATGATGAGAAGGAAATCGAGTCAAACAAAAAGGACTCGAGTAGTCTATCAAACTCCCTTTCACCCGATATAGAGAAGGACGTTAGCACCATCGAGCAAACCCCGCACGTTCCTACGACAGCCGAAGAAAAAGATCTTGAGAGTGGGTTTGCGACGAATGGAATGCCCAAAGGCTGGACGGCGATGAGGGATACGAGAAAGAGAGATATGAACGGGAAAGGCGAATCTGCGCGGTCGAGGGCGGATAGCAATGGGACTTTAGCCAAGTCCGAGACGAGTGCGACGGCGCAAAGTGTGGGAGCGGGGACAATTGAGGAAATGGAAGATTTGACCGAATTGAACAGTGGCGATGAGTTACTGGGACAAAATCCCAGGCACGAAGGTGGTGCCCAAGTTAGAACTACGAATGGGGCTGCAGATGAGAGGCCCGGGAGTGGTAGTGCGAGTGGGCCTGATGGCGCAAGGGAATTCAAGGTCTACAAGAGAAGGTGGTTCGGATTGGTGCAATTGGTACTTTTGAATATTATTGTTAGCTGGGATGTGAGTATTTTACCTTTCTCGTTCGGCACATTTATTCTTTTTCTCAATTGGTCTCGTAAAGTGACATACTAATCTGCTCGTGCTGCAGTGGTTGACTTTTTCGGCAAGCTCAACAACAGTTTCCGAATACTACGCAGTATCCGAGTCTTCGATCAATTGGCTTAGCACAGCCTTTCTCTTCGCTTTCGTCTTCATATCTCCCTTCACGATATATGTTCTCCATCACGGCGGACCAAAACCTGCCATCATAATAGCATCGGTGCTCATATTACTTGGGAATTGGATTCGTTATGGAGCAACGAGAGTTGGCTCACATGGAAACTTCGGCGGTGTCATGTTTGGTCAGATTCTGACGGGCCTTGCTCAGCCATTTGTGCTCGCAGCTCCTACAAGGTACTCAGATTTGTGGTTTACAAACAACGGCAGAGTAGCTGCCACTGCGGTAATGAGTTTAGCCAATCCGCTCGGTGGTGCACTAGCTCAATTGATCGACCCTTCTTGGGCTGGAAACGTTGGTAGTATACCAAATATGGTCCTCTATATTGCTATCATTGTAAGTCATTCGCCCACTTTGTCACCAGTATCATAATACTAAATATCTTCCAGTCCTCCGTTGCTACCATTCCCTCATTCTTCATCCCCGCAAGACCACCAACGCCATGCTCGGCGTCTTCAGAAGAAACCAAACAACCCCTAGGCGCCTCACTACGTTTCCTCTCCCGCTCACCCGAGTTTTACATGGTTTTCATCCCCTTTGCGTTCTACGTCGCACTCTTTAACAGCATCTCCTCCCTAATCAACCAAATGGTCGCACCCTACTCTTTCTCCGAAACCGAAGCCGGCATCGCTGGCGCACTTCTCATCGTCGTCGGGCTCGTCACCTCCGCCGTCACATCCCCTCTCATCGACCGCACCAAATCGTACCTCCTAGCAATCAAACTTCAAGTCCCTATCATTGCCGCCTGCTACTTAGCCTTTACGTGGGCACCCCAAACTCGAAGTATAGGCGCAATCTACGCCATCCTATCGATTCTCGGCGCGGCTTCTTTTAGTCTCGTTCCTGTGGGTCTAGAATATATCATTGAGATCACGCATCCGGTGTCGCCGGAGGTCACAAGTACCCTCTGCTGGTCGGGGGGACAATTGTTTGGTGGGATTTTTATCATTGCTTCGGATGCGCTGAGGGCGAAGGGGACCTCGGATGGCTCGGCGGATGATGGATCAATTAGACCCCCGGGAAACATGTTTAAAGCTCTTGTGCTTCAAGCCGTATTGGCTGTTGTCGTGGTGCCGCTTCCATTGGCCTTGGGATGCTGTGGAAGAGGAAGAGGTGTTAGAATGAGGAGGTTAGAGGCTGATAAAGAGGCTAGACGAAGAGATGCAGCGCCTACAGGGGGAACTGCTTAGAGGTTTGGGATGATTTATTCGCATTTATGTCTTTCTACGAATGATTGTATGGAAGAGGAGAGGGTGGGAATTTTCTTAGATAGTCTTATGTTTTTATAGATACCACCGCACACTAACAGTTGTATAGTTCTTGGGCGGAAATGCAATAATGTGAATTTTGGGTTCTATATACATTGTTTGTGCAGTTGTATTGCAGCATCTTTCTTGACAGAGACGCCTCTCCACTGGTTTGAATCTGCGATTGTGCAGTAAGTTTGCGTGAAATCGAACTTCGATCGGGAGTTCTCGAATCCCCTGGTCGTGCCTAATCACTTACTTTTATGAATGCCTCAATTTCTTACATCCAATGGAACAAGCACTTGCTTATACGACGGCCACAATGTCCTACATCTATTAGAACAGTTGCTCGTTTCACCACTCAATATCCAACACTGAAGAGGGTAATAGCTTGAATCATCACACCAATGTCCCACAACCACTTGGTGGGCACACGGGGATCGATTCTATGAGCACAACGCACAACGACTAAGCTGCTTGGTTGGATATCTCATTTGGAGAAGGTGGCTTTCTGTGAACATACCGGCCGAGATACTGTGAAGTTGTGCTTTTTGTTGCGTAGCTCATTTGGAGAAGATGTGAAGTTATACTGTTTGTTGCATGTCTCATTTGGAGAAGATGGAATCCTAGGAGAAGAATGCTTCCTCAAGGTCGGTAGTCCCTGAGTATATAGGGTTTTGTTGCATATCTCATTTGGAGAAGGAGGGATTCTGTAAGCAGGATAGTATCTCAACTGTAATACTTTGGAGAAACTGCACTTCTCATTCTCGTAGATATACAACAAAATACAAGTTATTTGTAGCTTAACTATATAGCTTTGCTAATAGAATGTTTTGTTGCATATCTTAGAACTTCGGTCTTCTCTATAAACGTCTTCCTTATGAACACATCTTCCTCATGAACGTTCATCTCTCCCGTGAACTTCCATCTTCCCTGGGAACGTCCATCATCCCTACGAACATCTTCTCTTCGTGAATACATCTCCTAGTGAACGTCCATATCCCTAGTGAACATCTTTCCCAGTTGAATCTCTCACCTATGAATATATTCTCTGTGAACACAACAAGAGACCTCCTAGGATATAGTAGCTGAGCTGAACTGATGTTTTTTTTTTTTTTTTTTGTTTTTTTTTTTGGATATCTTAATTCCCCGTCCCTGTGAACGCAAACAGAATTCCCTAGCTAAGCTCCTGAGCTGCTGAACTGAACTGAACTGATATTACGTTTTGTTATATATCTTAATGGTCCGTCCCTATGAACAGATTTTCTGCCCCAGTCCCAGTTCCAGTTCTAGTTCCAGCTCAGTTTCAGTTCCAGTTCCAGTTCCAGTTAGATATTATATTTTGTTGCATGTCTTAAATTTGGTCCCGGCCCCGGTCTCTGTCGTCTTCCATATCGTCGTCTTCCATATCGTCGTCTTCCATATCGTCGTCTTCCATATCGTCGTCTTCCATATCGTCGTCTTCCATATCGTCGTCTTCCATATCGTCGTCTTCCATATCGTCGTCTTCCATATCGTCGTCCCAGTCCCACGTCCCCGTAAGATATGCAACAAAATATAGATTCTATATAACCCAACCAATAGCTATTGCTGATATTATATTTTGTTGCATATCTTAGTTCCAGTTCCAGTTCCAGTCCCAGTCCCGTGCGTGTATCGGGTTTTCTTAGGTATACTTATTCGTCTTCCCGGTGAACATATAGACGGCCGATCTGGCTGACATTGTGTTTCGTAGTATATCCTCATTCGTCTTCCAGTGACCACATCGGCCGGGCTACTGTTTTTGTTATATATCTTAACGAGAAGTAAGGGACGTCTCTTGTAAGTACAACAGCCAAGCTTCCGCAAGCACATCGACCTAGCTACTCCGAATAAACGGGATGCAGCGGACTTATAGCTGATGCAGACCTGAGGCTCTGCTTAGGGGAGATGGGATTTAGGGCCAGAAACAGGTGGCCTAGGCCTTGATAGATGACTTGACGCTGCTTAGCGTAATCAAACTGCGATGTGTCGATGGGAGCTGACTGTAGCAGAGCAGTGCGGTGAACCCATATTCGGAGTTTCTCTGAGGGGCGTAGATCGGGGAAGTGGCGGAGGTTGGATGAACGGTAGGAGAGAGCTGTTTGATTTTCCTATCAACGTCAACATCATCCGGCAACAACATATTTCCGAGGCGAAGGGATTCATACTGAGACTTCTCGAATCTTCATATGAAAGCCCTTGTCTGGAGGCGACGTTCACAGGGCATTCCTGTAGGAAATGCCGAGATGAGCCAGACTGAATTGGGGAAGCCGCGACATCACGATTTCGATCAACCCATGGGGCCCTCGTTGACATTGCCCTGCATAACTCCCGGCAGTATTAAAGCCGTAGCGCGCCGCTTTCGAGTCCAAGTTTCTATCCAGATAATCATAGGTAAGTGGGGTTATCGAAGACGCCCCTATTGTCGAGAACGAGTAGGTCGCTGGGGCGGGTTTTCCGGGATGCTACTCGGAGCTCCTATCCAAAAGTGCACGATCTCTTTGCGAATCCGAGCTAATAAGTGACCCATGATCGGGACCATAACCATGGGTTCTGGGCAGTCCCCACCCTCCGGATCGACAATCGTTCAGTGGAGATGGTCATATATTTGGACTCTCTGAATAAGGTCGCTAGCCTTTCTTACTGTCTCGGCTGCCCTTTCCACTGCACCTGGAGCACTGATCACTTGATTCCTAGCTAACTGCATTGCTTTGGGTTCCTCAATGGGAATGCGGATTTCCATCGAAGTATATAGTGACCGGGGTTCTATTCTCATCGAAGATATAAATAATACTGCAAAAGAAGACCTCCAGGAGAGTAGATTGCAATCGACGAAGATCATGAACCTTGCCACAATCCCAAGCCATAACTGGTACTCTCCTAGACATATGGGTAGTTGAACATCAGCCGGTGAAGATAGACTTTTTCTCCTACCAGGATAGCTCAGGGGTTCCACTCGGACAAGCTGCTGTTCGCTATTAACATGAACTTAAATCTCGTCTAGTCCCCCGGGATAAAGCTCCGTAACCAATATTCCTTCTATGAAGGCTATGTGGTCTGAGCATCACGGTGTAGGGAACCGTATTAGGACTTGGCGCTCATACGCGTCAGTCACAATCATTTCTTCGAGCGAGGCAGTGTTTGGTTCTCAATATTGAGATTTATACAGGAGACGCTCGACTCTCTTCTGCACGAATTTGTTAGGGAGTAGCGGTCCTAATTTCACATACGCTGGCTCGACCGGTCCGTTGATGATCTCTAGGGGTTCAGGAGATCTTGGCAGTCTTTGCATTTGTGGTTCTGCGGGGAAGAAAGGGACGAATGCGTCAATCCCGTTGACGGATCTCCAGTCGATGTATTTCGTATTTCGTAGTGATGCAGTAAATGTACAGTGAAAAGTGGGATGTAATTAAGAGGTTTGGGGCCTGGCTACCGGGCGCTAATGCAATGCAGCGCGCGAATGTGCCAGCCGAGAGACATTCTGTACTTAGGGACATCTTGCTGCACTCCTCCGTTCCCAGGAGAGAGAGAAAACAGGCCGATTTGGGACAATATAATTCAGCTGATTATTGCTGTTAAACGAATATCTGAAACTTATGTCTTCATTGTCTAAAGCTCTCTTGGGCGGTGCGATAACGCCACCCTACGTACTCCGTCTTTTGAGTTGCATATTTTGGCCATGGCATACTCGAATAAGGACGACAACCTGGTGCAACCGCAACTTTCCTGATAGATTATGATATGTCCTTGGCATCGAAAGTCTTTTTGAGCGAATCTCAAGGCGGATGTCACTTCTCTGCCAGAACAACTCATCACTCAGAAGTTAATGTTCCAATGAATACAGGACATCCAGGCCACGGATCATACAGCTGATTGTTTCATTGGATATGGAATATACAGACGATCAGGCTGATTATGCAACAGACTGATATAGGACACTACTAGAATCTTGCTCACTGCCCCAATGTGCTTGCAGTAATGGCATGTGGTTGTTCTCAATTTTACTTTTAGATGGTCTATACAACTGCTTGTTCCATTGAACATGATATGCTGGCTCCCAATTATTTGCGACTTCAATATTCCAATGTCCCATATGCTTGCAACAATGAACTTGCAGTTGTTGTCTATTTTCTGTCTCACAATGCGATGCTTGGGTAACAATCGGCAGCGGCCGAGACAAAACGACGCAGTGATGCAAAGCAAAATTATTATCAGACAACTACTACCTCGTACTCCTCCTTTTTCCGAACAAGTCCTTTGAGTCCTTGCGGGGACAGCGCTCGACCGCGGGTACACTTGTACCAGCCTTGTCTGACGTTCCTTGTGCTTGGAATCCAAAAGTTCAGCATAATGGGGCCACGAAATTACCATCGTACGGCATTGACATGGAGACATTCGCCTAAATTAATTTTAAGTCTCTAGACCTCGACAGGCACAAGGCACGAACACCAACATAAATTCACCCTTCCCCTTCTGCCCTCTACTTCCTTTGTCCTTTGAAACAACACCTTTGACACAAGAGCAGTTGGTAAAAGGCACCAAGTAAAGTTGAACCATCTCACACCCACACTATTATCCACCATACGTTTTATCCATCATGTCTACAAACGCCTCGCCCCATCAGGTCACAAAAACCTCCTACGCCGAGCGAGGCGCAAAATCAGCCCATCCCCTATCCGCATATCTGCTCCGGCTCATGAACCTCAAACAGTCCAACCTCTGTCTCAGCGCCGATGTATGCAGTGCCAGCGAACTTCTGCGTCTTGCAGACTCGATCGGTCCCTCTATCGTCGTTCTCAAAACCCACTACGACCTGATCAATAACTGGGACTACAACCCACAGACCGGCACCGGCGCGCGTTTGAATATACTTGCCCGTCGTCATGGGTTCCTCATTTTCGAAGATCGCAAGTTTGGCGATATTGGAAATACAGTCCAACTGCAATACACAGAAGGCACCGCCAAGATCATTGAGTGGAGTCACATCACCAATGTTAATATGATTCCGGGAAAAGCAAGTGTGGATAGCTTGGCTGAGGCTGCTGCGCGGTGGAGAGAGCGAAAGCGCTACGAGGTCAAGACGAATATATCAGTTGGTACGCCTAGACCCGAAAGTATCGAGTCCGACGAAGATCAGATCAACACACCTATTGATCTGAACAAGACCACCACCGATGGGGCGCCCGAGCGCGATGCAGGATTAGAAGCACACGATGATCAGAGCATCGGACGAAAAGCCAGTATCGTCTCTATCACAACTGTATCGCAACATTTCGAGCCAGCCAACTCGCCGCGGTCTCGCATCGACTTTGATCTAGAGGAGGAACCTTTCGCAGGGATTGATGAAGCACCGCTGGAGAGGGGTCTACTTATATTGGCGCAGATGTCTAGTAAAGGGAATTTCATGACGAGAGAGTACGCAGACGCATGCGTAGAGAGCGCAAGAGAACACAAGGGATACGTGATGGGATTTATAAGTCAGGAATCACTGAACGTGCAACCGGATGATGACTTCATTAGCATGACACCCGGATGTCAATTACCTCCGGATGAAGCCGATGAAGATATGGAGCTTGAGGGAGATGGAAAGGGTCAACAATACAATACACCGCAGAAATTGATTGGGCTGATGGGCAACGATTTGGTGATTGTGGGGAGAGGAATCTTGCAAGCTGCGGACCCGATCAAAGAGGCGAAGCGGTACAAAGAGAAGGCTTGGGAGGCATATGAGGAGAGAATTAGGTGAGTGTCTTAATAGGTTTATTTATGAGAGCGAGGTGGATGGCTGGCGACGGTCACATAGATATGATCGATATGATCCCATCTGAAAGGGAAGTGGAAGAAATGAGACGAAAGAAAGAAAGCAATATCTTTAAACTTAGATACCCGTTGAATGCTTGCTATTATGGCTTTTAAAATCTTGTGTCACTTGTTCATCGCGTTGCATGTAGTAGTCTAAATAATTTCTTGAAAGCCAATTTTCTCGTACTATCTTCCCCCAAAGCATAGAGACGCGTATCCTGAAACCTATCTCCCTCTCCGGTCTAGAGCAGGACAATTTATTATACTTGATTACTTATGTCAAACAATCATTCCAGATACTCTAAAATATCATTCTGTTAATTGTCCAACTGTCTTTGAGGACTGCTGTCGGCCTGTTATTTTTGCGCCGGAGAGCCCTACCTACCTGCTGCACAACAATGTGCAGAGAAACAGCATGTACATGAACAGGTCAGATTAAGAAAAGCGCCTAATCTAGCTGCAGTCCACTATGAGATCTACATCCATTACCACGCTGACAGGTACCACGCTGACAGATACAAATCCAGTATAGCCAAGTAACTATTCCCTACTTAGGTAATTCCTCGTCTATATCCTGCTCGTCTCCTATTCCATCCATCGCCTACTCCGATTCCGGCATATTAACCACCACAGCATAAAAACCTACCGCCGGCCACGACCGAACCAAATTCGAATTCCTTGCCCAATTTGGAAAAATTGACGGAAAACGGCAAAATTCCGCTTTTTTTTCTCCGTCCTCGTCTCGTCGCCAATTGGTTGGCTCTTTGCTCGGAAAGGGGTCCGTGGTTCTGTCTATCCTGGAGCAGCTGAGAGCTTGTCTGAGTTGTCAATATTTAGTTTTGATGGTCCACCGTCCACTCCGTACAAAGTACTGTATTTCAGTGTCTGTGTCTACAGACTGCTAAATTGTTATTTTCTGGCCCGTTGCTTGCTCTCTGGGTTGCTGGCTCTTCATTGGCGGACTGAGTCAAGAAGACAGAGCTCATTCGCGGACCCTTATGAAACGTCCAGGAGGGAGGCACTCCAACAAGAATAAGAAATTATTCCTCGCTGCACCCCCTTTCTCGCCCTCGCAAAAACCTGGTGAAATCCCCTGGCCAAACGAAACAAAGACCCTTCCTCTCCATCCCCCAGAAAAAAACAGCCGAGCAAGCACTTCATATAGGTAAAGAGCCATCATGTACTTTCGTAATTAACATCCGATACGCCATTCGGCCAGTCGGAGGCATCGGGCGCTCGGAGGAACCATAGGTAGAGGGTTTGGTCTAGACGTGGGACCTGGGCTGGAGAGATACACATGGGAAGGAATGGCCGAGAAACAGGCCGCTTGGCTGTGCCTTGTCTCGGGTAATTTGTCAGTTGGGTGGTTCTGATGTCTCAGTTGCGGAGCGCCGGACGGGACATTTTGAATTTGCGAGGTACCGGTACCGTGGTTGGGCCTTGGGAGGATCGGATGAGATGGGTTGGAATCCGAGGAGAGGATGGTTGTCGGAGTGATGGATGGGGTGGTAGTGAGGCTGATGTAAGTATCCACATGGTAGGGCTGGTGGGTCTGGTTTTATGCGCCTTGTTTGTTGTTTGCCTTGTTTTTGCACGTCGTTGGTGATGATGAGATGGGTTGATGGACATGGAATGCTGGTTGAGGGTTGATGATGTGTGGTAGTTACTACTAGGGTCCTTGGCCTTATGAGTAATGAGTCTCTCGCTATAATAGGCATCCTCTCTGCTGATCAAGGGAAGGGTGACAGCACCAACTGACGTATGTATGCAATGCGTAGTCGTATTGAGCATTTCAATATACACTCATCAACATGATGTTTTGATAGAATATGTCGACGCTTCAAGTGTGGTCGTTACAGCAGTCTCATAACCCGAGATTGGAGATCTGCAAATGTAGTCAGTCCACCCGGTCGATCAGTGGGGGCGTAGCGAAATCCAGTGATTGCATCTTGACTGTGCCCTCGTGACTCTTAACCCAGGAAGTCTGGTTGGAGACAGTATTGCTGACTGCGAAGCTGGACCCGATGCATCAGTGGATGCATAATCCATCGACCGACTTCAGACTTCTCGGCAAAATCGTTCATTTCTAGTTACACTAACTCGTACATGCATCTGATTGTTTAGGTGCAATCCCGATACTTGCACATACACGTGCTGGCCTTCCGAACGATTGTGCCAGTTAAACTGAATGAATGAGTGTCAGGTTTCGGTGGCAGCGGCGGATGTGCAAGCCGAGCCGAATGACTGTACAAATTCAGAAGAACAAGTGAGGGTCAACGATCGGCGTAGCGGTCGACGTGCAAGCTGAGCCAGCTACGAATGACAGTGAAGGTTGAAAGCTTCTCTTGCTGACACTTCGTAGTGTTGCGGAGAGTGAGACTAGCATTATCTCTACATGGTATCATTGGCAACAGCGAGCTTCTCAGCAGTTTGGGTGCCTTTTGTTTCTGATTGCTTCTCTTCTGGCGAGCACGATACTCATCAGATGGATTGACCCGTAAGCCTCACTGGTAATCGTACTGAAAGTCACGGGTTTTCTCTTTGACAGCAACAGCAATGGCTCCAAACCCCTCAGCAGCGTATTTGTCATCGCCTGTGCCGATTCGGAGTGTTGTGGAGATTGAGACTAGTATTTTCTCTGCAGGATATCGCATGTAGCACAGTAGTAGAGCTTGCTGTCGGGCGCGATACTCATCGGACGGTTTAACGCGTAGACCGCGTTGGTTGTCGTATTGGTTATGCCGATTCGTCAAAGCCGAAGTGAATATTAAACAACTCATTTCGTTAAAGAACTGTATCGAGGCATAACACGGTTTAACCAATGAAAAATTTTCATTCCCCCAGGCAGGCTCATTCACTCGAATGCCTTGAGAGGTATTCTCGCGATAATTTCATCTGCGCGTCAACTTCTTCAACCATCCTTTTCAACCTCTTCAACCTTTCATTGGCACTCATTCAGTCCAACTGGCACAAGCATTCAGAGCTAGCTCGCATTACATTGATCGGTGCCACTGACTGTGTGTCATTTCTGGTTCAGTTCAACTAGCACAATCATTCGCATCTGCACATTCCTTTAGTCGCTGCCACCAAACGTCTGTCACTCATCGTTTCTTCTAGCTTGCCCAACAGTTGGCCGCAAAGCAGGCAACCTGCTGCCACTGTTTGGTCAAAGACGAAGTGAATATCAAACTGCCTTTTCAGACATAAGATATGCATCAAAACACAACAGAATAGACCTAACCAATCAGCATTTTCCATTCGCTCAGGCAGTTCCATTCACTCGAATACCTTGAGAGGTGTTCGTCGCGAGTATATAATCTCCATCTTATCCTCTTCAATACCTCCAAACTTCCTTCATCCTTACAACTCATTTTCTTCGACAAACACCAGACCTTTTTTCAACCACGCACCAGACCTTTTTTCGGCCACGCACCACACTTTTTTCGACCACGCACCTGACTTTTCTCGACTTTCAGTGCCAGCCCTCCCCAACGCCATGTCCCCTCAAGACGATTCACCTCGGAGTGTGCGCTTGAGAATGCCACTTGAGGAGAACACCCTTAAAGAAATTCGGGAAATTCTGAGTGCAGATGCTTTACTTTATCATATCTATGTCGAGCCAGCCAAGGAAGAAGCGATGATGGCCAAGACAGAAGCTAATGTAGCTAAATTGAAAGCCGAAATCGCTCAGAAGAACGTCGAAATCGCGAAGGACGAAGTCAAGATAGCTGTGGTGCACGCCCAAAAAACTAAGGAGAAAGCCGAAATCATTCAGGAGAGCCCCAAATTCTCCAAGGCAGAAGCCGAAATGGTCAAGGCAGAAGCCGATGAAGCTGTAGAGAAAGTCAGAATCGCTATACAGAACGCCGACACCGCCGTGCCAGAAGCCGAGATGGCTGTAGAGAAAGCGAAAATAGCTAAGGAGAAAGCGGAAATCGCCGACAAGGACGCCAAAATCGTTGAGGAGAAATGCGCGAAAGCGAAGCGAGAACTCTATCTGGCAAATGAACTCTTACGCTCGCTGTCTGAAAACTAAAGTGCCGAAAGCCATGGGGTATCTGAAGTTCGGTTCCGCGTTTGGATGAATGGTGAAATGGTTATAGGAAGGGGCAGAAATGGGGACAGGGAAGGAGAATTGTGAATTGACTGAATGGGCAGGAATGGGAATTAGAGATATGGGAATGGAACAGTTATTCGTGCGTTTTAACAATATCTGTTTGGGGAATGGATGTGGGAGTGGACGTAGGGGTGGACATAGGGGTGGATATGGGAGTGGATATGGGAGTGGATATGGGAGTGGATATGGAACAGTTTTTCGTGCGTTTTTACAGTATCTGTTTGGGGAATGGATATGGGAATGGGGATTGTGGGGATGGATATGGAAAAGTTTTTCGTGCGTTTTTTACAATATATATTTGGGGGAATGGGCTACTTTGCAGAAAATGGAGGATGGTACCGCGACAGCTGGGTGAGAATGTTCAATCCGATGTGGACAACCAATCTTCTCGTTGCTTTATTTTCCTATATTCAATGGGACAGTCACTTGCTTTTTATTCATATGGTCGCTCTGATATCCAAGAATCAGTGAAACGATCACTTCCTTCTCACTCATATGGTTGCCTTAATATCACAAATATAATGGATTAATCACTTGCACAATCTCTCAGTGTTCAACACCCAAGACGCTCACTTGTGTATAATTCCCCTATACCCTATCCCACATTCCATGAGCCACCACTTGCACAACCTCTTCAATGTCCAACCTCATCAATATCTAACCTCCTCCATATCTAACCTCCTCTATGTCTAACATCCTCAATATCTAACATCCTCCATGTCTAACCTCCTCAATATCTAACCATCCAAGGGAACAACCACTTCTCTGGTTTCGCACACCATGTGAACGACGAACGCCTTAGCTATCTATATACATGAACTTGTCCTTCCTGATAAGATCGCACAGCGCTCGGTATTCTGGTTGCTTCGATGGCGGGGTAGATTTCCTTTTGCTTGATCCTCACGATTTCTGTGTTAGTCTATTTTCATCTATTGCCTCTTGCTATCGTGAACCAAATATGAAAGATTTCAAACGCAGTAGCTCTGTTTTCAGAGAATTCCCTCCAAGGCAAAAGGATTAACCCGAGACGGACGTTGAGGTTGAGGACGAAGACATGGGAGATAAGGGAGAAGATGCCGCAGAAGTTGTCACCCCAGCCCCTTCACCGAAGAAGAAGAAGAGATCTCGTGCGGAGCCCAAAGTCAAGGAGGAAGATATCGTCTTTGGTGGCTTTGAGGAGAAAATGTTTGGGGATGGTGCTGAGGGCAACGCTGGTGTTGATGCTGGTTATGCTTTTGACTTCGACGTTTACGCTTAGTTCTGGGTTCTGAGCTTCTGATACCTTCTCTGCTACAGATGAATAGAAAGTGTTTACTTTCTGATCTACATATGGGTATGGCTATGGATGTGGACTCGAATACGGGTGGTTGTGGGACGGAATCTCTTTTACGTGCAAACGTGTCAAATAGGAAGTCCGACTCTGCCTTCTTGAACTTCCCCCATGACGATGATGGTTGGACGATTTCACCGGTGAAAATAACTGAAGAGATCAAGCTACCTGAAGAATGTTCCCTTGGCACTTAGAGGATTCAACACTGACAGGCGGAGCGACAGTCTTTCCCTTTCCTTTCCCCTTGCTCGGGGTATGAGTTCCAGATCTCTCGTTTCCCGGTTCCGGCTCACCACTGACGACAAAGGTGTTCCAGTTTCCATATCCACAAGACAGTGAAAGCTGTTACAGCAATCCTTCCCAATGTTGTTCTAATGACATCGCCGTTTCTTGGAGCAACTCGTGAGGGATACTTGTTCTCGTGATACTCGCCTAGACTCCTATGACTTAGGAGACGCTCCTTCAGGAACGCATCGTGTATGACACAATGCTCCGGCTGCTTTGATGGCGAGGTGGATTTGCCTATGCCTGGTCCGACTCTGGTCTCTGCCTCCTTGGACATGCCCGGCAAACACAACGAAGAAGTCGAGCTACTTGGACACTGTTCGTTTTGGATGTGGCATAGAACGCTGGAAGTTGGAACATCGCCTGGTCGCGGAAGTGAGGATAATAGTCTGGATGGTACCTGAGGTGTATCTCGTTCTCGAAATGCTTTTTGACGAAGAATTTTGGCGTCTCAGAGGGGAATAGACAGCTTCTTGTAAACGTAAACGTTCCGTTCTCGTTTCTTTCCATGACTCTAACCTCGATGGTTGCTCACAGAGCCACCCACAGATGAGACGTACTGGCGCTTTCGGAGATCGTGCGAACCCCCTCCGCACGTATGTCACCCAATCCTCACAAGGGGCGTATCTGACCAAGATTTCTCTCGTTGGCTGCCTTCCTCCAAACACCCAATTTGGTGCCCAAAATTCGGTATGAACTTTGTATACCCGAAGTTTGCTTAGGAATAGACAGCTTTGCTGTAAACGTAGTCGTTGCCTTCCACCGATGAGAAAGGGTTCGGTGCACCAAATTCGGTATCTTGTTTGTAACTCGATATCCGAATCTTCCAGCCAAACGCACAATCCCAATCCCGCGCTCTCCCACCCCCCGAATCCTCTTCTTCCAGGTCTACGGTTAATCACCATTCTGGTGGTGACGCAAACAACGTCGTATCGTATGTGGATATTCTTTCACGATCGACTTCTGTCGCATTCAAAGGTCATATGAGCGAATAGGGGTAGCGAAATGTCTGTGATCGCAGTGTATGACGATTGTCTCACCAGGCCAATATGCCCGTGGTGCTTGCTACACAGTGCTTGCTACACAGTGCTGGCTGCCGGTAGATATGTCAAAAGCCAGAAAGCAGCTCTCAAGCTCCCCGAGCGAGTCGGTAGCTAACCATCACCAGCAGTATCCAACCTCCCCGAGTCTGCACGCATCGCAAAACACTGCAATCAAGCCGACCAGTTCGATCTTCTCCGCCGCCGTCCACTTAGAAACGATCCAAATACTGTGCTCGCTGACTTGCAAGAGACTCGACGGCATATAGAAGGTGAGGTTGTCTTGTCTTCCTCCGAGATCAGGTTGTCTCATTCCCCACCTTCGCTCCCGCTCCTGCGCTGCCGCAGCTTGAGTATAGTCCGATTCCCATTTCTCTTTCTCTTTCCCTCACCTTCGCTAACCTATATAAGATCCGTAAGACCCAGGATCGCTTGCACAACCTCGAGAGAGGAAGGTGTTGATCCGCCGTCGAATTAAATGGCCAAGTGTGAGCACCTGCGAGAAGAAGCGTGTGTAAACCACGAGCCGGAAGACGTCGAGACCTCATGAGATGTTCCTTCCCAAAACGGCTAACGAGCAAGTGGAAAAGGGGCATTCAGAACGAACCAAGCTCGGTGAGTACAACGTTTATAGTCAGAACATAGCTGAAGAAGCCACTTGGCTACGCTCATCAGTGTTCGACACCTAAGAGGACAATCACTTGTATAATCACTTTAATATCCTATATTCAGTGGGACAATCACTTGCACAGTCTCTTCTCAGATTTCGCAGCTTTGGAACATTTAGGAGTATTATTTGAAATTTTATTTTATGCTACTATTTAAAGCGCAATCTGTAATACATCGATAACACCGGCTTTTCCAGTGTAGAAAAGCAAAACCGCAAATCTAACCACAATAGAAAACCCATAAACACCTAATTACCATCATGTGAACTCATAATGTGGTGTGTCGTGAAATGCATGAAAAAAAGGAAATTCGTTCAACCCAAAGAGAAAAAAACCGTCTAGTCAACCTCCTCGATCTCAGCATCTTGAGATGGCTCAGCTCCACCACCTTGTCCACCAGTAGCAGCCTTGGTCATAGCCTCCTTCAAGTCAGAAGAGTATTGTTCGTACTCTTCCTTGGAAGCTTGAGTGTTGTCATCAACCCACGAGCAGATCTTGTCAACAGTCTCCTTCAACTCAGCCTTGGCAGCAGGGTTGATGTTCTTGGAGAGCTCGGAGTCGGCATCGTTCAACTGGTTGCGAGCAGCGTAAGCCTCACTCTCAAGAGCGTTCTTGGCGCTGATACGAGCTGCCTCAGCCTCATCATCAGCCTTGTACTTCTCAGCCTCAGACAACATGCGCTCAATGTCCTCCTTGGACAAGCGACCCTTGTCGTTGGTGATGACGATCTTGTTGGACTTTCCGGTGCCCTTCTCGACAGCAGAGACGTTCATGATACCGTTGGCATCGATATCGAAGGTGACCTCGATTTGTGGAACACCACGAGGAGCAGGTGGAATGCCAGTAAGCTCGAATTTTCCGAGAAGGTTGTTGTCTTTAGTGCGAGTTCTCTCACCCTCAAACACCTGAATGAGCACACCAGGCTGGTTATCGGAGAAGGTAGAGAAGACTTCTGACTTCTTGGTTGGGATGGTAGTGTTGCGGTGAATGAGCTTGGTCATCTGTCCACCAGCAGTCTCAATACCAAGGGACAATGGCGCGACATCGAGGAGAAGAATCTCGTTGGTAGACTTGGATGAGGTGTCACCAGAGAGGATAGCAGCTTGGACAGCAGCACCGTATGCAACAGCCTCATCAGGGTTGATGGACTTGTTTGGCTCCTTGCCGTTGAAGTAGTCGGTGATGAGCTTCTGGATACGTGGGATACGGGTAGAACCACCGACCAAGACGATCTCGTGAACTCTGGATTTGTCGATCTTGGCGTCAGCGAGGACACGGTCAACTGGGTTGGTGGTAGATCGGAAGAGGTCCTGGCAAAGTTCCTCGAAACGAGCACGGGTGATAGATGTGTAGAAGTCGATACCCTCGAAGAGAGAGTCAATCTCGATGGAGGTTTGGGCAGAGGAAGACAGGGTACGCTTAGCACGCTCGCATGCAGTGCGGAGACGACGAAGAGCACGAGCGTTTGTGGAGAGATCCTGAGAATTATGTTAGCATATGTCATGGAACCATTTTGGACATTGAAGAAGTGATTTGAGATGATGGTTCAAATGACTCAATGATTGCTTGTCATCAACTGAGACAATGGAACAAGTTGAAGCAATGGGTCATTTTAGATACTGAATCCATTTGAGACAATGGAGGCAGTAGTTGAAATGAAGCCGGTTGCTATGACTGACCCATCTGAGTCGACAAGACCACCTCCAGATAATGAAACCATTTCAGACCATGAAGCCAGTTGGTGTAATGGAATCAATTGATGCATTGAACTCACTTGAGACAATGATGCCAAGAACCATCATCAAGGACGAACTATCGTCCAAACGTGATATGGGATATCACAGAGGATCGGGGAAAGTAAGAAGGAAGAAGAGAATGGGATATATACCTTCTTGTGCTTGCGTTTGAACTCATTTACGAAGTGATTAACAAGACGGTTATCGAAGTCCTCACCACCCAAGTGAGTGTCACCGGCAGTGGACTTGACTTCGAAGATACCCTCCTCGATGGTCAAGAGAGAAACATCGAAAGTTCCTCCACCAAGATCGAAGATGAGGACGTTGCGCTCACCCTCAACCTTCTTGTCCAAACCGTAAGCAATGGCAGCTGCGGTAGGCTCGTTGATGATACGGAGAACGTTAAGACCAGCGATCAGGCCTGCGTCTTTGGTCGCTTGACGTTGTGAGTCAGTGAAGTATGCTGGGACAGTGACGACAGCGTTGTTGACGGTTCCACCAAGGTATGCCTCAGCAGTCTCCCTCATCTTGACCAAGACCATGGACGAGATTTCTTCTGGTGTGAATTGCTTGGCCTCGCCCTTGAACTCGACTTCGATGACTGGCTTTCCGGCACGGTCGATGACCTTGAATGGGAAGTGCTTCATATCAGCCTGAACTTCTGCATCGGCAAATTTGCGACCGATCAGACGCTTAGCATCGAAGACTGTGTTTGTGGGGTTCATGGCGACTTGGTTCTTTGCGGCATCTCCAATCAGACGCTCGGTGTCTGTGAAGGCAACGAACGAGGGAGTTGTTCGGTTTCCTTGGTCGTTGGCGATAATTTCGATTCTGTCATCACGGAAGATACCCACACAGGAGTAGGTGGTACCCAAATCAATACCGATACTGCAGACAGAAGTTAGCATGTTGTCGTGGAAAAAGTAAATTATTACCACAGACAAGGCTGTGGAGGGGTAGCGAGGTAAACTTACGCTGGAGCCATCTTGGATTAGAGTGTTATGTGAAAGTGAGAAAGGATTATTGCTTCTTTTGATAAATGCGAAGACTTTTGCGATTGAGAAAATAACAGAGAAAGGGAAGAGCGTTGGTATTGGTATCAAAGGTGATTCTGAAGTATGCAGAAGGGAAAAAAGTTGGGTTGAGTGGGAGACTTTTAAAGCAAAAAATGCGATTCCAGCAGATTCGATTCTGGAAGCTTCTTTTCCAGAAAGTGATGGAATCGCACAACCGAGAAGGCGGTAGACATCACTCGAAGGCAGTAGACGGCTCTACCTGGCCTTCAATTTTTACGAAACGGGTCGGGTCGGGGATTTTTAATTTTCATAGAAGACAATGGATAAATCTTTGCCACTTTGGTCAATTTCGCGGATTTACATGAATTCCATTAGTTTATGTTACTATTGCTGGACTTCTCGCAATTACAGTATGACTCTGGATTCTGCCCACTTCCACCACATTTTTCTGCCGCCTGCTCATTGCCCCTCACAACGAGTCTTCCACCATACTTTGTACACCAAAATCCCCCTCTAAATTTTTTCCTGCTCCACGGCCCGCCAATGACGTCGCCTTACGCAAGATTAAAGTGGTCTGAGCAGCTTGAGCCTTTGCAGTACATTCATATCTCCGCTTAAACCATCGAATGATATTGAGTCATTTGGGTGCACTTCGAAGCTCAAAGAATTGCTAAAAAGCTTTGGATGTGAGGTTGCCACAGAGTACCCCACCATGCAGTGCAGTTTCAAGGTTATCTCGATGACACGAGCCTCGAATTACCTCCGATTTCTGTGAGTAAGTTAAGAGTAAGAGGTACAAAGTAAGATGAATTTCCCCTGACTGCCAAAATACCCCGCCGGTTGTCGCATCAATGTCAATTCTTCGAAGTTCTACAAGCTGTATCGTACCACAATACTACTTCTAGAAGTCTCAGGAGTCAGGACATGCCGGCTTACGATTTCCGATGGAGAGAGGAAAAAGAAACAAAAGATTCGTGCTTCACTTGTGGGGTGAAGGGGTCATGATCATCATGTGACTCAGAGCATCTCTCTCGTCCTCTCTTACACAAAATACAGTGCAGATGAGTCGGTAAAGACACATCCATACGTTACGACGTCTAGCGGTCGGATAGCGAAACGTCTGCAAATGTTGTTCCAGGCCAACGGCATAGCTTATTGCCAGACTACCCCCAAACCCAGCAAACAACCTGCTCTTTATCACAGAAGAGCCGCAGTGTTAGAACTATGAGGCTCTGCGGCTCAGTCCTGTGGCTTCGGGAGAACACCTTTATGGTACACAAAGGCATCAGCATGTGACTCAGTGTTGCCCCTGTTGCTATTCAGCCTTATGCATTCTACGCGGGCCAAAATGTAGGCCACTTTGCCGCCAGGGCGTTGACACCTCAGTGCCTCAGCGGCAACATATCGTCGCATACTTATGTTGGTAGGTGCGTATGGGTAGCTAGACGCTGCGAGCTTGCTGCTTGGAACCCTCAGTTCGTGCCATACGTTTCATCTCAACCCTACGAAACCAAATCGAAGTCACTGTCTTCTCTTGCACCAGCTTCAAACCTGTCGGCCTTTGAGGTAATCAGTCCTGCAGGAATTGCACCAAGTGATCACAGATTTTACCATGAAGTCGCCCTACAGGAATGATCATATTCACAGGAATAGATGACGCTTGAGCCTCCACCAAGTCACCTTCGACCGCTTACTCTCGGTCCTGCTAGGCACATCAAATAGTGTTTGCTCTTGGGCATATTCAAATATGCCATAACTCGGTTGCCTGCCGCAGCATAGTTGAGTGAGTGATAGATGATGAGGCTGGGTATGACGAGTGATGAATGATGGATGCGACAGGCTGGTAGCCTTGGCTGACTCAGGTCTCAAGGCCGCAGTGCATCAGGGGAGATCTCATACAAACACCTCCTTCTCCTTGGAACACGTTCCTGCATCGTGTATTTCCAATCTGATAACGTTTCGAGCCACAGTAGATATGAGTGGGGGCATCTCCTGGTCTGGCAGTTGTTCGGAGTGGGTATTCTGCGGCTCAAGATGCCCCTCGTTCTCTGCCTCATATCAATAAACGCCTTCGAGCTTAGCACATTGGAGGCGCAATTTTGTAAGTTTGCCTTACTTTGTGTAACTAATGGAGGCTGTGCTGTCTTGCAGCCTGGGGCTATGCCAAGCATCTTACAACCAGCCAATCATGTTCCTTTACACTACATCACACTAGATCGAATTGGGACATCTAGTATAGTTTAATGTATTTGCTGTGTTTTTTGACTGATGTCTTCGAATATTACACCATTGTATAAGACTCAAAGATACACCAGAGCATGACCCTAATATCGGCAGTTTCTCAAATGACTTGAAATTGAATTCTTGCACCGCCCTGGCAAATCTACAAGTCTTCTTGTATGGCTCCGTAAGGACAAACAGAGGGACAGACTATCGATGGCGCCGAATGAAGAAGCAACCAATCAAATTACAGATTATTGAGTGTAAACATTATAATAAGTACTTTACTCACTCACTTATTGAACAAATCACTCATAAACATTCACAATTTCATAAATCCCCACATTCTAAGGGTCCAAAATAAGAGAACTTCCTTCGCATCCTACACGTGGCTCAGCCCTACCTACTATTTAAAGGACATCTTCAGCTCGACAATATATTTCCCCTAGTTTCTTACAACCCCACCTTCCTATTGTGATACACAGATCATCACACACCGCCAACCACATCATGTCGTCGAACAGTCTAAATCCATTCTCCACCAGCGACAACGATACAAAGCGAAGAAGCTCTGTGTTTGGTTCATTTGGTTCCATTCGCGACAAGCTGGGCCGGTCGAAAAGCAACGGCTCCTCCACCTCCATCAACGCAACTAAAAATGTAGCCCCAGCAAATGCTCCCCGAGCTGTGAATGAGAACAACCCGAGTGATCCTCCTCCAGCATACACCCCTCAAAATGCCGTCCCTTCTCCCAGTGTCGGCTCTGTCACCAGTCCCACCACCATCGGCTCAACCGGTCATTCCGACATCGAGCTTGATGGCCGATATGGTCTTCTCGCCACCTTCGACACCGTCCTTCTGATCGATGACTCAGAGAGCATGGGCTGGACAAGTAGTCATCCCACATGCTGGACACAAACACAGCGTGCTCTCCAGACCATTGCTCCCATTATCACCAAATATGATTCCGACGGCATCGACATCTATTTCATGAACAACAGGAATAAATCCGACAAAGGTGACCCATCAAACGGCATCGCTCCAGGCGGCTGGCGAGGCGTCACTCGCGAGGATATGGTTCTGGAAGTATTTTCCCAATTCGCTCCCCGAGGCACCACACCCACAGGTCGTCGCATCAACCAAATACTCACCCCATATGTCGCCCGACTGGAGAAAGAGCTCGAGCACAACCGTGAAGTCAAACCGCTCAATCTCATCGTCATCACCGATGGAGCAGCTAGCGATGATCCTGATGAGGAAATCATCCGGATCGCGAAGAGACTTGACAAGGCCGATGCACCGCTCAATCAAATTGGCATCCAGTTCTTTCAGGTAGGGAACGATTATCAGGCGACCGAGGCGCTGAAGGCTCTGGATGATGATTTGGAGAAGAAGGGCGTGCGGGATATGGTTGATACGGTGACTTGGACTGGCCGGAATACGACGGCGACAGAGTTGACTGGTGAAAGCATTCTTAAGGCTGTGTTGGGTGCGGTAGTTAGGAGACTTGATAAGAAAGCTGCAAGTGGAGAATATCGCAGAGGGTAGTGCTACGCCTACATGAACTTTCGAATCTTTCTCTCAACATATTCTACGACTAAGCACTTCGCCTCACTTGTTTATTACTTCTTCACTTCTCGCTCAGGATGGTGGGTTCGATTCCTTTCAGCTTTTGTTCTCTTCTTTGTATATTTTTTAGTCCGCGACATTTACACATTGCTTTTCTGTCAAACTGGGTTTCGAGGGAACAGAGTATCTGGGGCGTCCCGGGGGAGATATGGCTTTTGCTCGGAGTTCTATGATACCCGGTTGATGGATTATTGGGGAATCTTTCAACGTTTAGACACTTTCATATCATAATATACTTCACGGTTCTTATCATGATATACTACGTCGTTCTCATCATCTGCAGTTTTTTGCTTTCTTCTCTCTTTTGCGGTGCATAGTTCTTCATCTCGAGTTTCGCTGGGTCAAATGCAAACTCAATTCACAGTGAAATCTCGAGGATGCACGTCTACTACATCAGATATGTGTGCTGAGGCGGCAACCGCAAGCTCTTTCCAGCCTCTCAGCTCGTCCTTTCATTTTTCGGAATACGTCTATTCTACCCACTACGTCCATTCTCCCCAACACCACCATTCTCTCCCAAACACCTCCATCCTCCCCAATGCCTCCACTCCACACCCATACTCTCCACAACTAATCCCCCAACACCCACATCCTGTTTCTCCGCCCCAAGATCTTTCCACACCGACAGTCCTACTACACTAGCCAGCACACGAAAAGAAAAATTCGGCTCTTTACGCATCTCTTAAAACGTATACATCCACCGGATGTTCATTTATTCATTCATTCATTCACTTGCTCATCTCCACCCTGACGTCTTCCTCTCTTAATGAATCACATCATCGGAGTTCATGCACACACATGCACACATGCATACATTCACTCCATCTATCATGCACGTACAAACTCGCACAATGAATGGTGAATAACACCGACCACATCCGCAGCGCGGGGCTCGTGGTATCAGGGTACTACAATGCAGGATGAGACACTTTTGTAATTTGCTATCAAGATGGACGAGAGAGGCTTTTCACATGATTTATCTCTTTTTCCAGTTGTGGCTGAGTTTTTCACTCTTCCAACGGCAGGCCTTTCGCAATTTGAAGGGATGGGGAGATTATATACTTGCTTATGTATGCGTATCAAGGAACACACAAAGAACCATAAATTGTTGTGGTCAATTTCGCTGCTGGTTTTGTGTGCGTATCTCTCTTTTCTCTACTCACGAGGTTAGCGTTATTTGAGCACCTTCAAAAGAGAACATGAAATATTTCTCACCACGCCCTCGCAATTCATCAGCATCCTCAAAGCAATCAAATAATCATTCCATTTCGATCTATTCCATAGTCTATCGTATCCATTCTATCCCATCCCCACCAGTAATAAATATATTTATCAAATCCCCTTCCTTTCCATCCCCCATCCGAATGCTGCATGCAAATAAAAAGACTTTTATGCACCATCATGATCCTGCCCCCCAACCACGCAAAAATCCAAACCAAACCAAACTCTTTCTTTGCTTGCGTCCTGCCGTCTTCAAAAATAAAAACTCAGATGCGGAAAAGCAGTGCTTGTCAATTCTGCGCTTTTTCTGACTTTTGGGGAAAAGAGCGCGAGTGAGATGACCAAAAGGTTTGCTGTATGCTGTGCTGGGAGAGTTCTAGGGATAGGGTGATTTCGAGATATGCACGGCGAGAATTGTTTTCGGTGAGAGAGATGCCGAAGGTCCAGTTGAGTCTGAGCAGTATCTTGTTTTCTAGCAATTCAGGGTCGCAGTCCAGTTCCTCTTGTACATGCGTCGTGATAGCCGTATGCACCAAGGAAGGAGGCTCTGAACAAAATAATGCGAGTCTGTGTAACTTAATGATATTTTCTGAGAGCTGAAGCGTGAAGGAATGTGTGAGAGGCGCTGCTCCAAAGAAGAATTGAATATTGCATTGCCTGGGAAAGCTGTTTGGATGGACCCTCGTGGAAACGCGTCGTAGTGCCGTAACAACACTTCAATAATAATGTATATCTTTCTGCCATACTTGCCAAAAGCAATTGCGTAGAAGCGAATTCGGTGATCGAATCACCGGAGATCAAAATTAGAAAACCCAGAGTACCAGCAGGCCATTATCAAGTTGTCTTTCGCAGGCGAGCTGTGGGAATCTAAAGTGTAAAGGTTTAAAGTAACCAAGGTCAGGTGAAAGGCGCAGATGACCAGATGAAGTTCCCACAAGAATCATGCATATCCGTGGTGAGAGAGGATGTCAGATGGACTTGATAGACGAATCTCATACGAGAGAGAGGACAAGCCGGTAGTAGTAAAGGATCATACGCGGATTGGATGCTTGAGATAGCCTAGAGTTGACAGCGAAGACAAACACATTGCTCAATTATTGTGCCAACTTTTAAGGTTGACCCAGAAGAGACCATGCGAAAGTAGAGATGTGCGAAGGTGGAGATGTGCGAAGGTGGAGATGTGCGAAGGTGGAGATGTGCGAAGGTGGAGAAGGTGAAGATGTGCGAAGCTGGAGGTGTCCGAAGGTGAGAGTGTCAAGTCATAAGCAGGACATTTGCCTTGTGTAGATTCTTTGCAATTATCGTCAAGGAATTGTCGTCTCGCATGGTGATAGAGGGGGTCATAACAAGCTTGAGACGCTTCTGCTTGGTCTGTAAGTGGAAGGGATTATCGTTCGGATGGTCCTTTGCGATCATTGTTCCAGCAACAAACTTAGCACCAAGGAGCTCAGGAAAGATAATTTGGAAGCTCAATCGTGCCGACCACATCTTAGAACCAAGATCGAAACAGGCGATAACGAGTACCCCAAGGTCAGCCCCGGCTTTAGAGCGGGAGCAATTTTTGTTCAAAAGAGGTCCTAGCATATCTCGCAAGTGCTTGGTATGATGCATCAAAGCAGCATTGCGGAACTCGGTATAATGTGGAGACGCGATGACTTGCTCCACGACATTTGACTGTTCTCGAATAAGTTCCTGACGTGCGTCGATTGAAGGAACTGCAAAAATTAGGTCAGCACGTAGTAGAAGCTTCTCATCCTCCGAGGCAACGTACCAGGCTTCGCATCGAGGCGATCCTTGATGGACTTCAGCTTTGAGCTGACAGCAACATTGAATTGTTGGAATGTTTTTGGATGCATGATTTCCTCAAAACAGTAAGTCATCGCCATTCGCATCACAAACCAAAACCGTGTTTGTTCGTTACTCAACAATGCCATGACATGACTATGTGCACTCTGAGGATCAGGATAGGTTAACCGCATCATATATGTCCATAACCCTTGATTGCCACTGGCAATGCCACGATCCTGCGAAGGATTCACCATATGGGCATACTCTCTACACCAACCTTCAATTATTGTAAAGATGCGTGTAAATTCTGCTGTGTAATCGGCACCCAAGTCTGGCGGGGGAGGGGCGGGGGTTTGGAATGGTACCACGGCCATGTTGCTGGCTGGGAAGTTGATTTCAGTAGCCGGTTGAGTAGCCATGTGATGATGATCTCGGTAATTTGAACGTCCGCTTGGCAAAGCGCTACCCGTGGGAAGTGCTTTAGATGATTCGAAACGTCGAAGAAGTCCCCCAGTGCTCTGCTCATCCTGTACCGCACCCTCCATTGCGGCGAGAGAGGCTCTCGAAAGCCGACTAAGAGACGTCGGTGGTAGATTAAGACGTCTATTTGCAGTCGCTGCATTTTGTAGATCTTGGGCACTAGTCATATTTGACCCAAGTTCTCCACCTGGGAGAGTGGAATTGTAGGTATCCAATGCTTTTTGGTGGGCACTCGGAGGGTGAGATGCCAACCACAACAAACGTTTTCCATTGAGCTGATTCTCCTTAATATCCAACTCTTCTTTCTGTGATGCTATCGTACGCTCCAGCTCTTTGGTCCTCGAGATGTGGTCATGATTCGCTCTGTTGAGTTCTCTTTCGAGATGTCGAATTCGGTTCTTGAGGCGGTCGTTCTCGTTGTATTCCACCACATTTTCTCGCTCTTTCCATTCTGATGCGAATATCTGGAGCTCCTTGCTAAGGTTTTCACGAACGTTTAAAGATATTTGGGTAGTGGCGCCAACGGTTGCCACGATGTCGGCTATTCTTGATTCGAACCAAGTCGTCATTTCAGCCCTAGTCAGCCATTCGGAAGGAGGTCTATCGTCAGTATCTTTGGTAGAGTCGCTTGAGATACTTTCGTTGCCGTTGTGCTTCAGCTGAGTCGGCACAAACTGAGGCGCAGAAGGATCCATGTGCTCTGCGCGGACGACAGATCCCCGAAGGTCAGGATCCCCAGGTCTTCTTGCAGGACGAGATCGATTGGGTAATTGCGACATCGCAAAGTAGATCGTGGAGGTAGTGATAGTTAAAAGGTATAATAGGTCCAGAATTGCCAGTCGAAATGTCCAGCAAATTCCTATAAGAAGGCTTTCTTGCGAAATTGTAAAAAGGTCCAACAAAAATGTGTTGTTGAAGAAAGAAAGCCAGATAGGTTGTTGAGGTATATATTCCGTTGGAAAGCGCACTAGCAGTGAAAATTTGTGAAGATGGACTATGAGAGGCGAAGTGAAGAGTGAAAGGAGTCTCGTAAATCAAGGAATATTAGACTGCGAACACAATGGGCTTGGCATATGGCAGCAATCACATCGTATATGTAGGTAGTGAATCTGTTGCCAAGTGGAGAGGCTAACGAGGTGAAGAAGGCGGAGAAAGGCCAGTGGTTCGACTGCAAGGTAACCAAATCGATCTCAAATATAATCGCCGGTAATCTCTCCGGATCCTCCTAGGCCGACAACAAATGAGACTTCGTCCATGGAAACACTTTCCATATGCGTAAAACGGGTTATCCTGCCTTTTATTATGGTGAATTGACGGTATCACATCTCTCCCCATCGGTTCTTTCAATGGAATTTCCTGAGGCATATGTGGATATGATCGGCTCATATTGAATTTGACATGGAACGATACGAAAGGATTGCCTGATGGAGTCTGATGGTTTACCGTCTGATGTCTATCATAGAGGCATGACTTAAGGAAACTTACAATGAAGCACGCGACCATATGACAGGACAACTAGGTCTGAGCTATGTACGTGCAATTGTCAAAACACCCGAGAAAATAAAGCTGGACAAAGACTGAGATAAGAGATTGTAATCCGAGAGGAAGAAGATCCATTGCATAATGCAAAGTATGTCAAACAATTCTCAGAAAAGAGTCGTTTCCATTGGAATGATTGATTGTTTACAGTAGAGCTCAGCACTGCCTTTGATGAGACCGAGTTTCTACGAGTATGAGGCGAGGTAACACCGACTCAAAACCAGCCAGTAGATTGCCCTCAATACTCTTCGCTCCATCAATGTTATTAGAACTCACGGAAGTCAAGGAAGACAAGAAAAGGAAGCCACAGTCCCAGTTCCAAGTGCTCACCTTCATATTCCACAAATCCCATCATTCTTCATACACAGCTCAGTCAAACTTCCTATAAGTACGAAATGTCATATGTTATTTGTTGACTAACTAACGTGCACTCCCACCCGAAATAAAGAGAAGCGGGTGTCTTATGCCAAAAACTGAGGAAATAGATATGTTCTGTGTACAGTAAAGGATCCTATGTGCAATCAGTGAAACAAGAGCTCGGTGAAACAAAAGGGCAGGGGTAGGTTGCTCGACGCAAGACTCCTGCACAAAGAAATCAGCTATGTTCTCGGATTTTCGTTCGTTGCTGCGATGTCCGTAATCAACCAAAGCCGATGCATCCTAGGAAGATGGATGATACGTGAAAATGTCGTCGAGAACTGCTGGCCTAACATGACGAGTTCTAGCGGAATATTGGGCAGCATGCATATTGCATAAGTAGTGTCTGTGATGAAATCTACATACATACTACGTTAATTCTGTTTTGCAAAGTATAGATTGTAAACATACCAGATATAACCCTAAAGTTCAACGAACGAGGGCCATAATTAGCATCTCAGATAGCCTTTGTGCGAGAGAACAAACTGCTGTAGACTGCATCCACAACAGGCGTAGCGCTGATCATCCGTCCTCCAAAATATCTGCCGTTGAGCCCCTTGATGGCGTTTTCTCCACCTTGGACCCGGTCGAACTTGAGATAAATATCTCCTTGTGAGTTGGGATCTAGAGCAATGTGAACAACGTGGCCATATTTCTCCTCTGCTTCTGCCCGGACATCATCCTCGAGCTCCTTTTCCCAATTATCACCTTCTTCTCTGTGGCACTCGTTAGTAATGTATCTGTCTCAGAAGGATGCACCACTTACTCTGCAGGATCAAACATGTTCTTTAGTACGACGCATCGACTAGCCATATTAAAATTTACTGGTAGGGCTTTGGATTCAGTCTTAGGCTTCGTGATCTCTCGTCGTTCGTTGCTTGCCGGAGCAGTGGGCTCGTCTGTTCTGGCGAGTTTCCTCATCAATGCGTCTCGACTATAATTGTTAAAGTTTACGCCGCCAACATCAGTGTCGTCCAAAGCGCTAGCACCACCTGCACCTTTATCATTATCGCGACCACCGGCACGGTCAAAGTTACTGCCACCGGCAGCGGTAGGACCACGTCCACCGGCACCAGAAAATGCAGAGCCCTGGAATTGTTGTTGGTGACTTTGGCCTTGGAATCTCTGCAGAAGACTGGCGGTAGATTCAGGAGTAAACTTATCGTTTCCAAGACCAACACGGATAGGACGACCCGCAAGATCGAATCCATTCATCTTCTCCAAAGCTTCTCGAGCCTGGTTGGGATCACGGAACCTGGTTATTTGGTTAGCAAGGACATCAAATTGTATTTACATCGGAGCAACTCACTGAACAAATCCATAACCACGGCTGCGTCCTTGCTCTTCCTTTTGCAATTGGACAAATTCAAGCTCACCAAAAGGCTCAAATACGTTCTGTAAATCGCTTTCAGTGATGCTGAAGTGAATATTACCCACATATAGTCGATGGAAGGGGATCTGATTAGGATTGCTAGAGGTAGCCTCGGGATTGCGGACTTGTCGATTCTTCTCGGCCTCTGTGAGCTGTGCGATGATTGGGATTCCTAGGAGCTTCTGACCAGTGAGTTGAATTGCAGCAGGGACTGATTCTTCGTTTTTGAACTCAACGTAGCCAACACTATGCACATCAGTCAATAGTTTCAAATGAACAGGAAAGATGAACGTACCCTTTTGATCTGCCACTGACCCTGTCCTTCACAATTTGAGCTTCTTTGACAGGACCAACCTTTTCGAAAAATGCTATGAGTTCTTTAGTTCTCAAACGAGCAGCCAGTTGTTGAACAAAAACAGTGCGTCTGTCCCGTTCGTCCTCGGTCAAGGGAGGAGTGCCTTCTCGCTTGGGACTTCTTGTTCGTTGACGGTTTCGACGATCGTCTCGGGGAGCGTCTACATCATCACGGTCCCTGCGGTCACCTCGAGGTCGGTAATACCTGTTCGGACTTCTAGAGCGCTCGCGTTGTCGTCCGCCCCCTCTATAGTAATCTCCATCCCTACGACCATTCTCTTCAGGACTATCTCTGTGACGACGTGAGTGTCGACGATCATCATCTCGACTTCTGCTTCGGCGCCTACTCTTTGCACTCCCATGCTCGCTCACTGGAGTCATGGTTGACTCCTTCTCGTCCCTGTCTCTGCTACGTCCTCGGCGCTTCCGGTCTCGATCGCGGTCTCTTTCTCTGCTGTCGTCCCGAACTCTATCGCGATCGCGTCGATCATTGCGCTCGCTCTTATGACGGTCATCATCATCTCTGGGCTTTGAGGATCCGTTTTGGTCGACAGGAGTAGCATTCGCGGTTGAGTCCAGCAGAGCTTCAACATCTAAGGCAGACATGGTGAAGGCGTTTCTTAACTCGCCTGAAAGTGGGCGAAGGCACCAGATTATTATTGGAGGTCGGAAAAGATTGTTTCGCTGGCGATACGGATGTTGGGATAATCTGATTCAGATATCACAAGTAATTGGGATCTCAATTATAATGAGATGCGGATAAATCCAGATGTAAAACAATGTAAGACGGTGCTGGTTGCATAAGAAATGTGGTCTGGAGAAGGCTCAAGAAAATATTGACTAGTGTGACACCTGCCACTAACATTTATGGGCAAATACCGCAACATCACTAGCAATTTTTCGCACTTTGAATTTGCAGGTAGCACAAAATGGTGAAAACTTGAGGGTTGCTTTTCTACGAGAGGAAAAATACTATTAAGGATTTGAAGATAAGAGTGTATTAGGTTATTAAAAGCTATGAAGCATAAAGTTCTTAGAGAGTGGCCGGCCTACTCTTCAATGGCATGTCCAACAGAGCCGTAAACGCCTAGGCCAGAATGCCTTTAGTATTTCTACCTCATCAATCGTTTCCACGCCATGATCCGTCATGATATCCCTATGTATGCTGGTTCGAATAATTACATCTCCGACCTGTCTCCCTTTCAGTTCATCTTTGCAGGTGCAACGAGCTGGGTCCCGAAGATATAGTCCCAGAATCGGCTAGACACTCCGAATCCATTCTCGTAGTCCATGAAGTGATGCTGGAGATGCCATTTCTTGAGTTGTCTCCAATACGAAGGAAGTGTGCGGTGGTGGAGGAAATAATGAGTCATGTCGTAGCAGATGTAGCCAAATATTCCACCACAGAATACCGCAGTTGCGACGTGCCAATCCCAGTAGAACACGGCGTGCGCAAGCTTCCAGAAAGGTGTTGCAAGTACAACGAATAGGGTAGGTGGCATGACAAGTCGATATTTGTCCATCGGTAAATAGTGGTGGATGCCGTGGAGGAGGAAATGAGCGGTTATGCCTACGCGGTTGTCGGGAAGATATCTAGATTTTATCAGTATGCTTTTGCAAAACGAAGCTTAGAATAAACGTACTTGTCAAGATGGAACAGGAATCTATGGAGAATGTACTCCACCAGTGTCCAAAGGAACAGTCCCAGACACCAGTATGCTGCCGGTGCAGCACCATTGGAAAAGCCTTGCTGCGCGAGATATGTACCATATACCACAGGAGGCACCCATACCGTAGGAACTACCCACCATGCTGTCTTCGATAAAGGCTCTAAGAAGTTTCCAAACAGCGGTGCAGAGTCCCCTCCCTTGTAGTGACGTGGTCGGTGAACTTGCTCCAAATAGAAATCTTTGCTGAAACCACCGCGCCATATTTGCATGAATAATGGTTTATTCAAGTCGAGGAACTTGTGAGTTTTGTAGTCATTGACAGGATCCGTTTCTTTGTTGAGATCTTCTTCAGATGACATGCCTGTACTAGCATAAACCGGTAGAGGATTCGCAGCTCCATTCTCCTTCAATTCCTTCAATCCGTCTTTAGTCGGGGGAAGGGGAACGATGCTATCCGGCTTCGTGCTCTTGGTGGCAGTATCGATAACCTTCTCAGTAGCCACGAAGCCGACGAAAGAGTCCTCGAGCACCTCATAAGCGGATTCTGAGTGGGTGTGCGAAAGTTCGTCTTTCATGATCTCTGTGACATCTTTTCCTCCATACTCGAGTACCAAATCACCCCCGCCCGGGTGACTGTCTACGAAATCTGTAACATCGAAGACTCTTGTACCAATTGTAACATAGCAACTTTTCGAGGAATTGTGAGAGGCCACCTCAGCTTGAGTGAGAGTTGGAAGCGTTCGTGAGGGTGACATGGCGAAAGATCTCGTTCCAAATCGTTGAAAGAAGGTACAAAAGAGCGGACGTCGGGATGGTTTAGCAGATAGCAGATTTCTAGTGTAGGGTGTCCGAGCCTTTTTGTTTATCGAGAGGCAAATTGCAAGGAAGCAAAGCTAACAAAGAGGATCAAGCTTGCAAAGTAAAGCGGATGGGCCGGCGTCTAGGGACGGTGGAAAATAGGGGAAACGGAAAATGGACTTTAAAATACAGAACCAGGCCTGATCGCTCTCCTGAAAAATCAAGAGCTGCTGTCCGTTAATTATATAATACTCGTATAATTTTCTGCGTCGTCAGGAGATTTCCGTAAAAAGTCGCACGACACGCAATGAACTGTCAAAAGTCGCGAATCTCCTCAAGACTAATTTAATTCTGGCATCGCCCTTGCACAATCGTGATTGTTTGATCTTAGCGCATTTTACATTTTGCATTAAAATATCAATATCACGTGTTATTTATGCAACACATGCAACATCACAAAGTTGTGAACAACAGTGAATAATGGCGGGGTTAGTCAGACCTTCCCTGCTTCAGGTCGTCAGATGTGGCTCAGCTCGACCACCAAAAGGATCGCGCTCACACATACAAATACGTGAAATACAACTTTCCACACACCTACAACTCTCTTGGAAGCTCGGATTTCTTTCCCTCTACCACGAAAACATCGAATCATGACCTTTCCAACGCCCGGATATGGGTCGTTTCTGCTCATATCATGCATTTTATTGATTCTCCTCCCAGCTCCTGCGGCAGCGTTCGGTGCTGGTAACATTCCAAGCATATCCAATATCGAGGGCAAGAACTTCCGTCATGGCGATATTGAGGACATGCTCAAGACCATCGCTTTTATCAAGGGCCACAAATGGACCTCGATGATGATTAAACGGGTTTACTTTGGAAACTGGCTCAGAGATTACTCCCAGGCTGTTGATGTGGGCAGCTTGAAAGGTGTATCTGCACCCACTATTCGCATTTTAGTATGAGCCCTAGGTTTCTTTCTTATTTACAACATACTTATCAGCTCTACAGGTCTGGGTTCTGAGCTTCTTGTCTTTTGGTTACGCTACTGCAGAATTTGAAGTGACTGAAGAACGTCTTGGCGTCTACAGGCCAGAAGAACACATCGATAACCCAAAAGGTTATGCTGACAAGGAGGATGCCAGAACTTATGATCCTAGACTTCGTGGCCCTATCTCCCCAGTTGAGCTTGAAGTCGATCCCAACACCGGCATGAAAAATTACATTGCCAACGAAAGTGGTGGTTGGGCTACTAGCTCCGGTTACGTCAAGTACAGCTTCGCGAGAAGCATTCACTTTGGTCGGTTGTACACTAGTGGTTCTCACGGTAAGGGCAAAGAAGAAGATCTTTGTGAGGCTTTGAGATGTTTAGGTCAAGGACTCCATTGTATGGAGGTAAGCGCCCTATGTTCCAAGTAATCATTTCTTTCTGACGACACAGGATTTTGGAGCGCATACCAATTACTGTGAATTGGCTTTAAGAGAACTCGGTCATCGCGATGTATTCCCCCACTGCGGAGTCTCTGCTGAAATAAATGTTCGCGGCCATCATGTATATCCTTTGGTGACAGGTACTTTTGGTGCGGTTGATTTCTTGCATTCAGTCCTTGGAGAAGCAACAGATCATTTCACTCAGACCGAGGTTGAGGAGATGGATCTTGCTTTGCTGGGCGCCGAGAAAGCTCAAAAGCAAAGCGGCGGTGGCGGTGATGGCCAGCGCGGATTGTTTGGATCTAGCAGCAGCAGTGGTGCGTCAGACTTTGTAGGTCTGCTGTCGCAAGTTCCTGGTTTGGGCGGTGGGTTAGCCAGTACAGCAAGAGATCTCCAAGCACAATCAGAAGCCCAAGAGTACGAAAATTCAAACCAGCGCAGCAGAGCCAGCGCAAATACCTCCTTCAATGCACCTCCCGGATCGCAAGGCGGGCCGCCAGGACCAGGTGTTCCGGGAATGAGCCCAGACTTCGATCCCGTCCAAACAGCAAAGAAGATTTATCCTATTCTGGAATTCAGAGACAAAGTCGTTAGAGCGATTAATAACACGATTGCCAAGATCCCCGGTCTCGAGGCACTCGTTGAGAAGATTAGTGAGAGATTGACTGTCTTCATCCTCTCTCTTCTTGCACCCTTCGTACGCCCCATTATCGACGCTGTCTCAGACAGCTTGAAGAAAGGATCTTCGACCGTCGTTGAAGCTAGTGCCAACTCTCAGTATGAGCCATGGAACGATCCACACTGCACTGATCCAACCCACTCTATGCTCTCCAAAGACCACTTCTCTAACGTGCTAAACTCATGCGCCGGCAAAGTCGCCTCATCAATCCTGCAATACGTTACACCGTAAGTCTTCATCTTCCATTTTCTGCTACCAAGCTCCGCATCAACTAACCCAACTCCCACCCAGTCGTATTCTCTACGCATGGGAGAACCCTGGCGTCCCCGTGGAAGAAGTAATGAATGACATCCTCCGCGTCTTCCACCACCCCGCTCTCCGCGACGAACACATCGAGATCCACAAGACCATGTTCGCCACGGTCCGCACCTGGCTAAACGAACAACACAACCTGCAATCCCTCGACCACCTCCTGTCTTCGGAATCTGTCAAAGCTGGCCGTAACCACGGCACTTCCGCCGACCATGACCACAATCACGGCGCGCTTGGCGGGCACGGTAAGAATTCTGGCTCCCTCTGGAATGAGATTAAGACGCGGGATTTGAGCGCTATGGAAGGAATGGATAATAAGCCTTCGTACATGCACTCGACTGCTTCGCCGGCAATGGGCTCGCCGTCACCGCAACCGCAGATGGGCTATGGATATGGATATGCGGGGGCAGGTCCAGCTGATAACTATAGACCACAGAGTAGCGGGTATCTGGAACCTAGCTACCAACAACAGCAACAGGGATATGGCGCTGGTGGAGGTGGTGGATACGAGCAGCAACAAGATCCGTTCAAGCAATTTGGTAATCAACCCCCTTATGGCGATCCCTATAGTGGAGGTGGTGGTGCATATAACCAGGGCCAGCAAGGATACGGCCAGCCCTACGGTGGCTATGGTCAGGGTCCTCCTCCCCAAGGACCACCTGGTTGGGGACCACCTCCACCGCAGCAGGATCCATGGGGTCAACAACCCCCTCCGCCAAATCAGTATCCTCCGCAGCAAGGTGGAGGGTATGGTGGGGGTTACGGGGGTGGATATGGAGGAAGTGGGTATTAGTGGATGGAATAGTAGTCGGGTGAAGAACGAAGAGAAGAACTGAGAGTGGGGAGAGGAGGGGCTGGCTAATTAGACTTTTCTTTTTTCATATTCCATATCTTTTTCGTTCCGTGGTTGTGCTTTCAGAGGTCTGACACCGCCAGTCGGTCGAAGGCAGGAGGCTTGAGGGTGGATTTTTGAACGACCAGGTAATGGAATACCATATTATATGTTTCTTGGCACAAAAGCGCCCGGATGTGGGGCTGGCGGATGGGTGGAATACGTGTCCTATGATTGCATGAATTAGAGAATGAATGGATGATTGACTGCTTATTGATAGATTGATTGATGATGTGCTTGCTCTCTATTCCAACTTACAGTCATAACCAATCTGCCTCTCCGCCCTGCTCAGATACCCTCAAAGTTTGTAGTCTATCAAAGAATCAAGCTCGCTCCGAAGTGAGCTGGGGTAAATGCTGATGCGCTGATATTTTTAAGAAACCGACTGAGGATATATCTGCCAGCCTGCGGAGAGATGACTCAAAGAAGTGTTGACATTCGGGTGGTTTGGTCTTCCGAAGAATACGATCTCGGATCAGAAAAAGAGATGCATCGAATAGCAGGTAGGATGTGCAGAGCGTTGAGATGTCCCGCGAACGATGTAGAGTCCATATTTGACCGGCGAACTTGGAATCTGTTGCTTGATGGTGAGTAGAATGGTCAAATTAGGTAAAATTGAGAGGTAAGGAAGTAAAATGGAATGAGCGTGAAGGAAGGAATGGGGGAAGGAGCAACTGTCAGTTGATACTCGCATGCTGAATCTTCGACTGTGGGATTTTCGGAAGAGAAGGTTGAGATGTATTGATACCAAGGAACTGAATGCCTGTGCAGTAAGTAGCAATGAACTTGACGAATAGGCTCGGCATGGTTTGCAAATCGGATTACTGAGAAGTAGGTGTATATACAAGCCGCGAAGAGCCAAGGACGCGCAATCTGGGAAGACAAGGCAGTGGTGTTTGTGAAAATCAAGAAGCAAGTGGTTGTAAATGGGGCGGGGAGGACTTGTGGTGTTGTTGTGGGTAGAGAATGGGCTTGTGGTCGTAATCTACGCTTCTCGTATTCACTGCCATATCCAAAGGAAAGACTGGATTGTAATGTGACTCTTACCTGTGGGGGATGTCGAGTGGTGATCCACAGGTTGTTGTTGGTTTGGACAATTCTCCTTGAGTTCTGTGTTTCTCATGAACTATGGTACGTACGCAGTGATGTATAGGTATATGAGGAGATATTCAGTCCGTCAGTCGGTGCAGGCAAGTAACTGCGCTGCAAGCCACCTAAATGAATCTCTTTCGTTCCTAAGACCAAGATGTAGAATTCGTAGGCAATGATCATCAGAACCTTCAGGATCGACCTGCTTAGCATCATTGCGTACGAATGCATCATGAAGGGAACAGCTGTGTTGTAAGTAGACAGTTGTTTGTAGTAGACTCTGCACATTCACAGCCGAAGTGATTTGAGGTGGGGAGAGGGGCGGTTGAGCATTTACACATTCATCGCTCCTTCCACTTCATTTTCACTGATCAACTATTGCTGTGAAGGACAAGAATTGCTGTAGGTAGTCCGTCGTTGCGGTGAACGCCTAATCCTCAGCATCATCATGATACTCAACTTGCTATCTACTCGCTCACATCAGTATCTGTTGTCTGTTTTATCTTTGCATCAGACTACCATTGCTACTCACTCCCTCTTCAACCTACATAGAGCATACATCGACTCTGGAAATATCCTCCGTAGCCTAGCATCTCACAATAGACTCTCCTAGGAGACCCTCCACTCACAGCCCCTCATGCCCTACACGCAAACCCCATCCCTCCATCTGAACTCTCACCTCATGCTCTACACGTAAACCTCAAACCTCACGCTCCAAAAGCGGTAATGGCCTATATATTCGATCACGAGCACCGCCTCACCAGCGCACATACCACCGCGAACCTCTCTTCTCTTCGCTACCATATCTTTTTCCCCTAGATTCTCGCGCTTGTACGATCTATCAGTTGACCCGCCCCACAGCAGCAAAGTATATCCAACGCTACCAGCGATCGTATGCCCACAAAATCGTTACTCAGCTCTCTCAGTGAGCACCGTATATGGCCATTAACACCTCAAATTCCATCCATTTCATATGCCACGTTCTCCTAAAAGCATCTGTAAGCTCTCTCTCACTGCACTCCAACTTTCCCAAGTGAAAACCGCTCGCAACAGCGCCAACTCAAACATCCCATCTCGCGTCTCCCATCCAATCTGGTTGAGCTACAAGAGTGTCAAACCCCTTATAGCGTCGCCTAACGCCGCGCTTAAACACCATCCAGTTCACTGCATTTTCTGGGGACCTAAGTTAGTATCGTTTGCTTCACCTATTTATTTTTCTCCCCCAAATTTATTTCTTCCCCTCTATCCATCCAACATTTGACTCACTCACTCATCAAGTATTCAATTCAACCAACTTCCAAACACTTAACACAACTTAACAACTTTCGACAACACAGCCCGACAAACGAACAACTACAAACGGACAAGAGCAGCAAACGGCAACCAGACAATTCTATTCGCTCACCATCATGTAAGTACCCTCTCTAATAGTCATACAAACATCAATTGTAGTTCCTGCTCCAGTGATGCAGCTGTGATTGATGTGCATCCCTACAACAATTTTCTCTGCTGTACTACTCGATTCCATCCATCACAACCACATCGCACCTCATCTCATCACCTCCAATGTAATTGATTCTTTGCTATTCCTTCTGTCAATTCAATCCGATGCAATGCAGCTCAATCAATCCATTCACTTCTCGCAATCTTGTCTGTCCTGACCAATTAATAAAGTTCTTGACTGACAGAAAAAGTACAGCACTCACACAACCTACACAACAATCGACAATACAAACGGACTCCTTCATTCGACAAACGACAACAAGGCCATTATCAACCAGACGACAATAGACACAAAAATAAATATTTCCAGGCAGTAAGTATTTAGTTCATTTCAATAGTTCCCAACTCTTTAGTCATCGAGAGTGCTCTCCATTTCATCTCCGTCTCCATTCCATCATCTTATCACTCCACCACCCTAACACAGCAACAACCCTTTTCAATTCTTCGCTATCGCTGTCTTTCTTTTGCATTACCTATCCTTCAATTGCTCGAAGTCGTAGCAGAAAAGAAAGGTAGTTCTTTTACGAGTGGCAGACTGTCTACACCCAACTCCCTCGTTTGCACCCCATCCATTCAGCAGTTTTAGCTTTTTTCCCACTCGCACTACAATATTTCCAAAATTAAAACATGGAAATATCTACTTTATGCTGCCTGCTCCACTTTCAACATTTGTTTGGTAGTCTGAACAGGAGAAAAAGAGTACCATTGTCTGCCGCACGCAAAATAATTGATAAGCGAAGGGGAACTGACATCGCTTGATAGACATCCCGCACTCGCAATGTCTTCTCCCAGCTCCATTGTCAACAACAACTCGAACAAGCGCAAGCCCCCATTCCTCGAGCTTGTGCTCAACGATGAACCTGCACAACCACCACGCAAGATGGCCCGTCGCCGGAGTGACGCAGAGTCGGACTACTCGACCTGCTCAACCTGCCTCCACGGGCTCGACTACGATTCCGGTTCGGAGTACGACGCCGATGACGAAACGGGCAGCACGGCCAACTCTGGCGACGACGGGGACGACGGGAGCGAGCGGGACTCTGGGGACGATGTCGTCTTTAAGGACTTTGGAAACGAATCCGAGGAATCTGACGTTTCTGACGATTCCAACGATTCGGACTCCAGCTCCGTCTCAAGGAGGTCCAGCTTTAGCTCCAGCTCCGGCTCCAGCTCCGATGGGTCCGACAGCGACAACGACCTCCCCATCGGAGCGAACCCTCTGGCCCCTATGATACCATTTCGCGGTGACGACGGTGTCGTCATGGTCCTAGACAACGTCACACTCCGCACAAGACGACGAGTGCCACAAGACGACCAAACAGGCAGAGGCGCCAGAAGGTGGTACCGGGAGCGGGTCCGTATGGAAAAGGAGCGGGTGCGTAGGGAGAGGAAGTGAAGCGGTGCTCACAGGGATGCAGGAGTAGGAGGAGGAGAACGGGGACGGGGATGTGGGTATAAATGGAGGAAGAGGAGAAGGGCTTGAAGGATTTGTGGGGGCTAAAGTATCTCGGCTACTCCGCACTACACTACACCAAACCATACTACGCCATACCACACCATCACACCATCACACCATAGCACTACTAGGTGTCACTAATCCCGGTGCCACTTATCCACCTCGTCGACATCGTCAAGCTCATCGACAACCAACCAACCTCAATGTCCAAACCTGGACTGGACACTTAACCAAAAAGAAACCACCACACCTCGTCAGCAACTCAATTAACTTCGAGGTTCGAAAAACAAATACGACAATCACGCCGACCTGAATCATCATCATCATCGACGATAACTAAAACGACCTCAATGTCTGACTACCCATGGGACAATCAATTCCAAAGATAACTACCTCCCACCAACAACATCAAACACAACTCAATGTCCCAAACTACACCGGACAATCAAACTCGCCAAAAATACCTCATCGACAATCGGCAATCGACAATCACGCCAAAGGCCATTGATAAGGAGTGTGGTCTTCCAAACAGCAGGACCACTTCCGCAATGGCGGCTCACCCTCACCCAAAATAAATGTAGGTGCCCCCCCCTGCTGTCTTCAACATATTGTGCAAGTGCTAATCATTCTTCAACATAGTCTCATTGCTCCTGCCGCACAAATTTATTCATCGGCGAGCGATTGTCGCTATGGAGGCGGCCCTCAGTTGTATGTTTTGGTCCATGACTAATCAGAACAAGTACTACTGGTTTCTTTCCAGATACACTTACTTGCTCAATGATGCCAACATTCTCGACCTGATTGTCTCGGCGGCTTGGAGATGTGTTACAGTCGAAGCTGGGATTAATGTGAACTTCCGTCATGTGTTCTCTTCTCAGTCAGAGCTTTCAGAGCTACTCCACGACGCCGATATCACATTCTGTCCTGAGCTTTTTGATATTCTCAAGAGGACTCCTCTATCCTCTTTACGCTGGTTGGGAACCTTGTCTAGTACTATTCCGAAGGACGTATGGGGAATCTATGTTCATATTCTCTGCAAAGATGGACAGTGGCACTTGCCTTTGTTTTACATTGGGCTCAGTACTGCAGCTTTTAGCTGCTTATGCTCATCAATGGCTAATCCCAGGAAACATTACTGGTATCCAGACGGGCTTTGTCCATGGGATCGTACCTCCTTTCGCTGGAAGGGCCTATGCAGTCATAACCCCTTGCAAGAAACTATCCATGATGTTCATTGTTGTTCATACAGCTTTACTTATGTATTGTCCTATCCCTTCAGCAGCAAAGATACCCATCCTTCGGCCTGCAGTCGTCGCCATGGAAGCAGCCTTCAGCTGCATATTCCGGAGCATGGTGAATCCCAACTAGGACTACCCGGAAGGACTCTGCCCATGGAAGTATATATCCTTCCACTGGAAGGGACTCTGCACCTACAAGCCCTTACAAGAATCTGTCGATTTTTATCATGATCTCACTCCAGAAGAGCTTCTTGCTACTGCTGCTGCAATCAAGGAGAAGAATCGGCAATACCAGATCGTTTATCAACAGCAGTTGCGCGCAAATCCCACCAAGAAGCTCCGAGCCCGTGTCAAGAAGAACAATGTGAAGCAGAAGCCGGGAGTACAGGCTACTCAGAAGCATGCAGTTGCGAACAAGCTGTACCATTACGGTATATGTGCTGACGTATAAGTGCTGATGACTCTTCCTTAATATAGTAATGTAATATTACGACGACTGATCGTAAACGAAAGCCGCGACGAAGGCCATTGATCAGGAGTGTGGTCCTCTAAACAAGCCTCAGTAGGACCACTTCCCCAATAGCAGCTCACCCTCACCAAAGACAAACGCAGCCTTTCTGCTGATGACTCCTGAACGCGGTAATGCAATCACGATGACTGATCGTAAACAGAAGGTTTGAAGACTTCTTCCACCAAACACACTTCAGCATCGCCAATCATTCATGCCAATGCCATGGACTTGAAGTATAGCCTCCAAACAACCACGGACCGTCACCTCATCTCTTAAAAACATTCCTCTCCCTTACAGACAACATCGTCGACAGCAGACCGACACAATAGACAAATATCCATACCTTCCCTTCGATATCGTCTCAACCTGTAAAATATTCTTCCTCGTCGCCGTAACTCCTCCTTATGCACTTGCATACCAGACCCAAGAACTTCCTTCCTCGTCGCCCTAACTCTCCCTCATACACTTGTATACCAGACCCAAAACTATTCATACTCGTTGTAATTCCTCTCCATCTCTCAACCACTCCCTTCAAATACAACCCTCACTTACTTCATAACACACCAACGTTCCACACCTATACCTTCATCCCTCATACACCCAAATCCACAATCCCATTCAATCACGCACGCAATCAACCTACTGCGCTATACTTGAACCCCACATCCTCTCCGCGCCTCGCTCCCGCAGGCCGTAGCACGGTCTCGGTATGCAGTACCAGGACTAGGGTTTGAAGAAGAGAGGGGAGAAAGATCTAGGTCGTTGGTGAGGGATCGGGGTTTGTCTCTTTGTTATGTGAGTGGAAGAGAGGGGGTGGATGATGGAATTGATAATGGAATTGTTTGTGATGATGGGATTGTTGGTGATGACATGTATGAAGAAGAAGAAGGGAGGGACAAGGAATAAATGGAGATGGTGATGGAGATTTAGATATCGATATCGATATAGAATAGGTAAGTTAAGTATAGGGAAAGAAGATAGAGAGCAGCGAGGTACATTCATGATTTGAAGACGTTGAATTGAATCAATCAATCTCATCTCATCTCATCTCATTTCCACCCATCGAAAAAAATCCCGAATCTCCGTCCCCTCCATCCCCAATCTCCCTCCCTCCCTCAAAGAAAAAGAACAGCAAAAACAATCCCATCAACGTGGGCATACCCTCCGGCTCGAAATTGCGCACTAGTTCCTGCGCCATCAATCATGTACTTATTTATTCACCGAATTTTTGCTGTGTGTTCCCCCACCGTTACATCGGAGCCCGCTTATTTTATTGTTTAATTCAATGACCCATTTGTAGGGATGGTTGGTTACTGCCAGGTGGATGGGGGGAGGGGAGTTAAGCTTAGAGAAGAAGTACTCTCTCTGTATGGAAATAAATAAAAATAGGTAAGAGAGAAAGATCGTCGCGGAGGAAAGAAAGCGGTATGTAAGTTCTTACTTGTACGAAGGATGGAATTATGGAATCATGGAAAGGCTTGGATAGATGAACGGATAGCATGGGATGAATGCTATATATGGGGAATACCCATTTTTTTTATTGTTCACGCGGGCAGATTAAACATACTGTAGCGGTCGTGCATGTATGTTTATGGGGCAGTGGAAAGGGGGGCGAAAACAGGTTCGAGATGGGAACGAAACATATCTTAAACCAAGAACAGTGAGTTACTTGGTTGGTAGTATTACTGTAGATAGACAGATAGCCTAACGCAAGGACTGGATTCTGGCCCTGAGAGAGGGTGGTAGGTACAGTGCAACAGACAGATAGGCAGACAGAGACACGGATAGATAGTCAGAAACAGACAGACACACAGCCAAATAGTTCACCTAATAGCAACAACCACTTTACCAAACAACACTCATCCTCGGGCACAAAGCATATCCCGAAATGTCTCACGCACATGCATTGGGTAGTAGTCAGGTACCAACTCGCAATCCAATTTCCATCTAGCCAGGTCTTCCCTCCCATCTTCTATTGCACGCGCGGGGGAAAAAGAGGAGGGGGCCCGGGGAACAAGAACAGAAAAAACGATGTGCGCGAGCGTGATCATTTCTGAACCCGTTTTTTTCTGGTTGATAAGAGTTCTGGACGTACGTGCTGACCCGAGGTTCTAACGGACCGAATTATATTGGGTTCTAGAAGGCAGTGAACAGTAATGAGGTGTGGGGGGGAAGGGAGTCGGAGATGTTTGGAGTGGGGTGGGGTGCTCGGAGGTACCGTAGCACGCGTAGTTATTTGCAACTTACTTGTACACGCACGCAAGTGAACAGAACAGCCTCTGAAGTCTCTCCGCTGCTACCTACCGTAGAACAAGCAGAAGCAGAAGTGGAGTACGAGAGTCAAAGAAGCACGGGCTCTTCCTATCGGGAGCCCGGCACTTTGGAGCTTTCTCCAGAAAAGTAGAGACAAGAGAAGGGGGGAGGAAAAGCAGGGGGAAAAAAGCTCGGCGGAGGCGACTTTGAACAAAAAGGGTAATCCGGTAAGCGCTGCCATGTCTAAATTTGTAAAACATTGGATTGGCAGACACGGTGCATTGAAGCATGCAGAGACAAAGGACAAAAAGGGTTCATGAGACCTGCTAAGAGAGGGGCAGAGTCGCGGATGTTTAAACCTGGATGCATGGGCGAGGCTGCAATGGAAGTCTTTCGTGCATGTGTTGTTGAGCGCGATCCGGAAACTCCTTGGGTTCTTTGGGTTCTATGGGTTCTAGAGCCTCTGCCGCGTTTCGACGACTGGCCATTTGAAACGCAGAATAGTATTTTTGGTGTAAGCCGAAGCCGGCTTTGCTGACATTTTTCGGTGGTGGGTGTGGATTTGCTGTTGGAACTAAGTATGAGAAACTCATACAGTAGTTGCATTGAGCTGTTTGTGCATGGACGATCAAATGATCAACAGTTGATACACGGAGACACGATAGCTCTATAGAGACTCGACAAGAATACAGTTGTACGGTTGTTGAGAGAAACGAGACAGTCGCTCTCTAAGTACCTGTACACGACCGTAGAGTAGAGTAAGAAGAAATGGAGAACGGCAGACAATAGGGGTCGACCTTGAGTCGTGGCCACACACAGGTTTCTGATCCCTTTTCATAACTGTCGTCAAAAGTCCATAATTTTGTGGATGGTATGATGAAATTATGAAGGCGAAAGAGATCATACGGACCATTGTTGGCTCTCGACGAGTAGAGAGGCAGAGAGGACAGTGGAGGTGAGTAAGTTGGAGAAAAATAATTGGGGATATGATGTTATCTATACAGTAAGATATGATAACATAGCTACGCTCGGGATGAAGCTATGATAACATCTCTGTCCTTAGGTTATCTCGATCTCGCAAAGGGATCGGAAATCCAAGGCAGCAAGCACAACGATTGGAGCCGTTTTGGCACGAAACCCGTCGTTGACGTTGCGGCTACGTAGGGACCCAGCAGGTACAAACTGGGCAGAAGTGGCAGAAGTGGCAGAAGAAGGAAACTTCTCCACTCGGGAGCGCTGGGCGCCTCAGACTTGACGCAGCGCAGCGCACCGCCACATGCCCGGCCCGCCCGTAACTGCACGTGTGTACATGTGGATTGAGTCGCCTTGCAAGGAGATACGGCAAGTCACAGAATGCAGAAATGCAAGATGGAGCATGCAGAGGAAGATAGACATGGATGGAAGAAAGAAAGATACCCGGCTGGTCTTAGGTCAGGTCTTGGCTGGTAGGTCGGTATTTCCTACTGTAGGGTTGGTGTGGAATTGTTCCATCCTTCCAAATGTTATTCTTGGGTGCCTCGGGTGCGTGCGTGTTTGTGAACGATCGTGATCCAGCGACAGGAAAGAAAGTGACCTGGTGTATAGGCTGTAAGAAGTATGTACACGCTGGCTGTACGTCTTTCTATACTCCGTCGGTGTTTAGGGTGACGACTCTCGAACCATTCTGTGCACTGGGAGAGGGAGAGTCCCTCATAGGACGGAAATAATTATTCCGGTTTATAGAACGAGCTCGACCGTGACCGTTGTGAATTATTCCTCTCTGTGTATGAAATCTGGAATCTCCATGAAGCATGAGCATGTGGGTTTGGGGTAAGGAAGGAAAAATCTTCTTTCTGGGGAAGGGAAGAAAACAACACGGAAGGAATATGGAGGGCCTGCAGCGTGTGCGGAAATAATTGCAGCGACAACCATACTGCCGTTCTACCATTTACCCCATTTGCCAATTCGACCTGGACTTCGGGAAGCAAACACACATCTGCCAGTGCCAGTGCCAGCGCCAGTTACCAGCTACCTGCTACCTGCTACCTGTTCCTATTCCGCTTCCGCTGCCTTTCGTCCCTTGCACTGCGCTGCTTCTGCACCTAGGAAAAACCGTATTGTCCAAATCCACTGTAAATTCCATTTCTTCTCACTTCCTTCATCACTTTGTGCTGATCTTTCGCCCATCACATGTCGGCGTGAAAATAGGATCGACTGTGTTGCAGATGCGACCTGGGAGGAAATTTCGAGTGTTTTCGTATCTTTTCTGGCTTCTTCGCAGTAAACTCCTTTGGGTATCTCTTTTCCTTCGTTTGGAGCTTTTTGCCGTGGCCGTGGGCGGGATCGTTTTTTCCATCGACGGCCGTGCATCGAAGACAGGGGACAAGCACGACAAGGGTCGCCGGTCTTGCATGCAAATGCCAACCTAGACCATCGAAATTCAACAAAGAAAGCGGCAGAGCACAAGTTTACAAGCTCACAAGCTCACAAGAAAAATGGCGGGGCAATTATCCAATGGTTTGAGTGGACCTTGAAGCACACTCTCACCAGGTCCTTACTCCGTACCGGCACAATACTCGTACTCCCCTTCTGCGTTCTGCGCCATCTGTGTGTCAAGCCCGACCGATTTCTTAGTATATGGCTGATCGTTTTCCCTGGCGCCTCTCCCCTCCCGCGATGTCATATCAAACACAGCTTGTCCTCTCCATATCTCCATTGCTCCACTAATATCCTCTCGTCGCGCCCGATACTTCTCCTCTTATACAAGCCTCCTTCCTTCCTCCATCCCCCACCATTCCCCCAAACTTTGTTTACTCCAACCACAAACCACTTCCTCTTCCTCTTAAATACCAACATCTCCTCAACTTCTCCTCAAGAAGCCATTAATTGCGACCTACAATCCATTGTTACTCTTTTGATACCCAGCCTATTCATCCTCCTTCCACCTCCGTACCACCTAGCTATTTAGCTACCTACCTACACACACAAACCCTACACATATTCATCTGCCAAGATGATGCACCCAAACCCGCCAGCTCCTATACCGCATAGCGATCTCGACGGTTTCAAATACCGAAGAGAAGCGGAATACAGAAACCAAGACCTCGAAACTGCCGGAGACATGTCCCCAGAGGAGGCGGAACATGTTGAGCACATCGAACAAACAAAATACCATTTACCAGAAAACCTCGGTCAAACTGAGGAGGAGAAGCAAAAGCATTGGTTCATTGGTAGCATAGATCAAGGTACCACTTCATCGAGATTCATCATCTTCAATGGAGAAGGTCAACCTGTGGCAATGCACCAGCATGAGTTCGAGAACATGTATCCTGAGTCAGGGTGAGTTTTAACCAATTCCACACTTCGTTTTCCTTGAATGCGCCGCTAATGAATGTTTCTTCGCAGATGGCACGAACACGACCCTCAAGAACTGGTCAACTCGGTGGAAGAATGTATTGAGAAGGCGACTGAAAAATTCCTCGGAATGGGACACAAGAAAACCGACATTAAAGCCATTGGTATCACCAACCAGCGAGAAACCACCATCTGCTGGGACACAAACACCGGGGAGCCTTTATACAATGCCATCGTCTGGCCAGACACCCGAACAACAGCCCTTGTGCGCGAGCTCAAGGACCGTGAAGGTGCGGACAACATTCAACAATTGTGCGGTCTGCCATTGTCTACCTACCCCTCCAGTGTCAAGCTTCTGTGGATGTACCGAAATGTGGAAGCCATTCGAAAAGCCTATGACGAGGGCAGATTATCTTTCGGCACAGTCGATACCTGGTTGATCTACAAGCTGAACGGCGGCAAGGAAGCCAATGTGCACGTCACAGATACCACCAACGCTTCCAGAACTATGTTCATGAACCTCCACACTCTCAAATACGATGATGAGCTCCTCAACTTCTTCCAACTCGACAGGAAAAACGTTACCCTCCCAAAAATCGTACCATCTTCGGATAAAGAAGCGTTCGGTAAATTGGCGTATGGTGCGCTGGAAGGCGTCAGAATCACTGGTTGTTTGGGTGATCAATCCTCCGCCCTGGTCGGACAGTGTGGCTTCGAGCCGGGACACGCAAAGAACACCTACGGAACTGGTTGTTTCCTGCTTTACAACGTAGGAACCAAGCCCGTGGTTTCCAAATACGGTCTATTGGCAACTGTTGCCTATGACTTCGGAAATGGTCGAAAGCCTGTCTATGCTCTCGAGGGTAGCATTGCAGTGGCTGGTTCTGGTGTGAAATTCTTGATGAACAACCTCGGTTTCATTGCACACTCCAGCAAGATCACCGAATTGGCTGAAACTGTCGATGATAACGGTGGTGTTGTATTCGTTACTGCTTTCTCTGGTCTTTTCGCTCCTTACTGGATCGATTCTGCGAAGGGAACATTGTGTAAGTTCACTCACTCTCGTATAACCACGAACAATAGCTAATAAGTTTTCTAGTCGGTATCACACAACATACTCAACGTGGTCACATCGCCCGTGCTACTTTGGAAGCTACCTGTTTCCAAACCAAGGCCATTCTCGACGCCATGGAGAAAGACTCCGGTCACAAACTCGAAGGTCTCGCTGTTGACGGTGGCATGTCCAATTCAGACCTTTGCATGCAAACCCAAGCCGACATCCTTGGCATACCCATCAACCGCCCAGTTATGCGTGAGACAACAGCATTGGGAGCTGCCATCGCCGCAGGCTTTGCCGTTGACATCTGGCAGGAGTTTGATGAGTTGAAGGAAATCAACAGAGATGACAGAACCATCTTCAAGCCTCAGGTCAAGAAGTCAAAGAGTGCGAAGATGTTCAAGAAGTGGGAGCAAGCTGTTGAGATGAGCAAGGGATGGGTGCTCCACCAAGACGAGGATCAGGATGATGAGGATGATGTCGATTAAACATCTCAATTCGTCGAGGTGTTGGTGTGGTGATGGAGGAAGCAAAAAAAGAAATAATTCAACAAACTCATGATGACAGAAAGGGGATGATGATATATACCCCCAAAAGTTCCAAAGGAAAGGAGAAAAGGTCGGGAATAGACTTGTATATAGAAAGCGACAAGATATGGGAATCGGGATATAATACTTGGGTTGGATTACAGGGAGTGTGTGGTGTTGGGGAATTGACGAAATACCGTTTTGTGGGTATAAGATTGTTCTTTTTGGGACATTTGATAGAAGCGAAGCATTCATGGGGTTTTCATAGCGGGATTGCCTTGATTGTTTTTGGGGAGCGGGGAGGGGGATTTATTTACCAGCTGCTTTGGTTAGCGGAGCGCGGCACTGATTGGGTTTATATATTATGATGATTTATGAATGAAAAAAATTGGAAATTTTTTTTGAAATTATATACTTGATGGGTTGTTTGATTGTGATTTGAGAGTGAGTGAGTGAGTGAGTGAAGACTGCCGAGGAGAGCAGAGCCCGCGCTGTTGGGATGGAGAATGATACAGAGATAGACAGAGTTAGGAGAGGTACTTTGGAGATAGCAGTGCTTGTTTGTGCATTGGTGCATATAAAATATGTATTTTGAGTTGTTCTAGTATTTGCCTTGGGTATTCATCAATAACGTGTTTAGCTTAGCTATCATGCTCATTTTGTCTATCCATCCCATCCCATCCCATCCCATCCCATCATTCCTCATTCGCAGCCCTTCCACAACCATTCCAAGCAGCCCTTTCTTACCAAGCCTAACGAATCCCTCTCTAGAAACAAGAAACCCTCCCCTACACCCTCAATCACGTCTCCCCCTTCCCCAACAGCACCAAATTCGCTACATTCATACACGCCATAACCAACCAAATCGCCCCCGCCACCGCCGCCGTAACCCAATGATTCCGCATCTTCGTCCCCGCACCCCTGAGCCCCTCTTCCTCCCCACCCCCTAGCTCCTCCCCCTCCCCACACCGCACCGTCATATACCGATTCCGACACGTAAAGTATATCAGCGGCGCCGAAATGAAGGGTAATGTAATACTCAGCGCTACTTGGCTTGCGTTCAGCGCAGCGGATAGTCCCTCCCGGCCTACCGCCCCTGCGATAATAATGCTAGGTGTGATGGACAAGCTGCGTGTTAGCAGACGTCGCAGCCAGGGACGAATACTCCAGTTGAGTGCCCCTTCCGAGACCATTTGCCCGGCGATCGTACATACGATCCCAGCAGAAGTCCCAGAGAGCAGCAGCGCGAGCGCGAAAATCGTACCAGCGGCTTTAGAAATGCTAGATACGAGTAAATCGTAGATGCCGAAGAGATCTGCGGAAGGGGCAGCGGGGTTATTGTATAGGGCGGCGCCGGCGACGATCAGGATGGCCGAGTTGACGAAGAGCGCGAAGGTGAAGAGGCAGAGCGCGAGTTCGGCGTAGGAGTATTTGAGGCAGAAGGTGATGGCGGGGAGGGAGGGGTGGTAGGGTTCTTTGGAGGAGAGGGTAAGGTCTTCTTTGACGAGGTGGTGTTTTTTATCGTAGGCGAGGAGACGGGGTTGTACGATGCCGCTGCCGAGGTAGAGGCTGTGGGGCATGACGGTGGCGCCGAGGATGCCGCAGGCTTGGTAGAGGCTGTGGGTGGGTGGTGAGTATACTGTGCTGGAGAGTTTGGTGGGGAGGGGGAGAGAAGGAGGTAGGTATGGACGTACCCTTGAGATTGCACAATAGCTTTAGATGGGAGGTAACCCCTGAAGACTTCTCCCACAGAGGTATCTTGAATGAGCGAGAGTTGTATGCAAAAGCAAACCACCACACCCAGCACCAACGCCGCAACAAACATCTCGAAATAGCGTAATCGTTTCATTTCACCGTTTCCAGGATAGAAAATGAGAAGGATCAGAACGTCGAGGATGGATAGAGCGCAGCCTGCTACTAGGGGTATTTGAGGGATCAGGAGATTGATGGCGATGGCTGTGCCTATCACTTCGGCGATATCGGTTGCGATTATCTGGACTTTTTCAGCTAAGTTGGGGGAGTCGAGGGGGGGAGAAACATACAGCTCCTTCAGCCATGATGTATAGAGCAATGTTTAGCCATTTCGGTAGGTGTGCTTTGCATGCTTCAGCGAGGTTCAACCCGCTGACAGTGCCAAGTTTGATGCAGAGACTCTGCAAGAAGATGGCGAAGATATTCGACATTAGTACGATGAACAGAAGTCGGAATCTGAACGATGATCCAGCAGCGACATCCGTAGCGTAATTTCCAGGATCAATATATGCCACCGAGACCTGTGTGCTTCCATTAGTAAATTTTTCGTAGCTGGTTGTTGATGATGGGTGCGGGCACAACATACCATGAAGCCTGGCCCGATAAATTTGGCAAATTTGATCATCACTTGCTTAAATCGCGAGAGTGATTCTTTGGGCATATTGAGATATTTCTCGATACGTCCGCTTTCACTTCCACCTCCACTTCCACTGCCTCCCCTATCACTGACGTCCGATGCCTGGACGGATGGTCTCACCACGTGACCACTCTTCCCATCCTCTCCACCGCCTCTCTCCCTCAACACCCCCCCTCCTCCTCCTCCTCCTCCCCCCTTCCTATTCACAGACCGAATACCCTCTCCCGTATCCTCCATCAAGTCATTAATATTCTCGACCCCTTCATCCTCCAAACTCCTCCTCAACGCCCTCCCATTCGCTCTCCCAATCAAATCCTCCCTCGTCGTGAGATCATTGGCCAGCGCATTCGGATTCTGATTATATCCATCGCCCTCCAACGGCTCATCAGTTCTCGACGGACAATTCATGATTGCTGGTGGAATGATTTGCGCTTCTTCTCATTTACTCCCAAATGTTCGGTTCGTCGACTTGGGTTTTGATGTTTGCGCCACAGTCTGCGCCTTCCTATCCTTTTCTCTTTCGCGAGCGGAATGCCGAAGACGGAAGACGTCACTTTATGGTTGGTTGGTTGGTTTGTTCTGGAAAGTCTTTATCCGGCAGATGGGTGTTCCGAAATGGATGGTATAGTACAAAAAAAGTTGAGGAAGAACTTCGACACAAACGGAGATGAGATGATTCACTCTGCAAGCAGTCGTCGCAATCAATTACCTAACAGAATCCGAGCCCAAAAGCCCTTACGTCGAAAAGTAGAAAACGAAAGAAGCCATAGAACAATCCAAAAATCCGGGGAAATGCAACTCTTAATAAGGAAAGTATGAAAAAGGTATATGATGCGTATGTATTTTTGACCATGCGCAGTATTACTCAGAGGATCCTATTATAAGAGCAATGATTCGTCAGATTGTGGCAGAGACGTAAAGTCTAGACGGACGACTGAGATCTGGGTTATAAAGCTACGGGTTTTTCCGACACTCGGAAGCCGTTGACCGTTGATTGATCTATGCTTCTGGATTTGGGGCTTTGGTAGCCGAGATGAATTGAATTCTGGCTTCTGAGAATCGATTCATCACATGTAACTTATAGTAGGTCGGACGGTGAGGAGAAATAGTTGGTGGCCAAGCATAATATGTCTCGGTCCAACATGTGTTATGAAGGGGTCCATTTGCATTCACGCACCTACCAGATCGAACGGCCAATACAAAACATTCACCAGGTGGGGGGGGGGGGGGTGTACTCACTATCCGACCAACTTCGAACTTCGATATACTTAATATCCAAACTTCACTTAAACAATCAGATATATTTTGTTATACTGATCTTTAACTTTCACTTAAACAATCAGAAGTTGGTCGGGTAGTTAGTACACCCCCTGGTGATTCAGTCAAGTGCGCTAAACCAGACATATTACGATAGAAACACTCAGCGATACTTTCGTACAAGAATCCCGAGGGGCAGAATAAGAAACTGTTAGCCTATGTCTAGAATCCCAGCGGTAACGAGAAATCTACGGAGTTGGGGGTGAACGTGAAAGCATGCTGTCCCCATCCCAGATGCACGCAGAATCCAAAGCGGTTTAAGAATAAAGTTTTGCTATTGCTATTGTACCAAATAATATGTCTATATCAAAAGCCTGATCGATACGCAAATCAAGCCCAATGGTATGACCAATATGCAATTTACCAACCCAGTATGTGTCGTCTCCTCTTTTTTCCTTTGAAGAGACCGACACACCAACGCCGAGTGATCCATGCAACGCCATGCGCATAATAACGACATCTGATAACTGCCCTGTTTAGAAAACGAAATATCCTTTACTTAGGCTCCGATTGATCAAGCCACGTGTAAGCCTTTTGAAGAGCCTTTTTCTCCCGGCCATCTTCTTCGAGAACCATAATCCAGTCTCGAATCTGTACGTTGCGTCCCTTGTCCCCATCCTCTCGCCAAGCGCCCATTCTACGCACCCCGTCCGCTGTGAGTTTTTCCGGTCCAGTGTTCGCTGCTGGGCTGCTAGCACCGCCAAGACCCTGTGTGATGATTCTTCCTGGAGTGCTTGTACCACTACCACCACCACCACTACCACCACCACCACCACTTCCAGCTGTCATCCAGGAATAATTCTTCTTCTTTCCAAACAAACCACTTCTCCCACCCAAGAACGTTGTAGTAGTCACATTAGCAGCGGCATGACTTGCTGCTTCGCTGACCTTCGCCTCGGCTTTCTTCTTTTGTTCTTTCTTCGTAGGTGCCTTATCTAGAAGATCCGGAGCAATAGAACCAGGAGTACCAGGAGCAACCGAGCCAGCGCGAGACCCCTCACCCATCTCTCGAGCCCGACGTTTTCTCAGTCTGGCCTCTTCTGCATTACGCTCCTTGTTTGCATGTGTTCGCAGAGCAGCTGCCACCTCGTTCGAGAACGATTTCGGCTGTGCCTTGGAAGCGTCTGATACGGGTGTTGGTAATCTATTTGCATTGGAGAGAGAGCCTTGGCTTGATTAGCTTGAACTGAAACATATTGCTCAAGTAATACATACGCTTTAGAGGGTTGGTGAGAGGGCTGACAGCACTCTCCCATCCGCTCCTTGGAGCACCGTCAACCACAACACTACTTTGCGTAGCACTATTTGGAACTGCAACATCTATCCACTCGTCCCTGATTTGCCCATGTGAGTTCATCTGCCTTCCTTTGGTCAACTTGGTTGCGTCCTCCAATAAGCCACGAAGACGATGCTTTGTGGCAATGGACATGAGCGCGAGTTGGTCAACCAGTAGTGAATCAAGTGGGATAAAGGTACCACTTGTAGCTGATAAGGCTCCGTTTGGTCCCACAGCTGTTTGTGTTTTGATGGTAGGGTTTGGGAAATTTTCTGGTAATTTCATAGTGCCCATTTTGCCATTACTGTCTGTGTTTAATGTGAGACCATTATCCTGAGCTATCTTCTCCATTCTCTTATGTACGTTCGCCACGACCAAAAACGGGTTGTTTAACTCTCTCTGCCTCGAAACCGCAAGATTACGAGCCGCATCATGCCACGCTTTATCAGCCGCCTTTTTGTCGAACTCTTCTTGAGATTTTGTATTCGGTGCTTCGCCAGGCTGGTTCGCAGGACCTGAGCCGTAGAAGGAACGTTCATCTCCAGGAGGAAACTGAGTAAAGCTGTGACCCGATGAGATAGTGCCTGCTTGTGATCCTGAAACCTGCGAATTGAACGATGCATTGTATTGTTGGAAAGTGTATAATTCCTCCTCTGCTAGATCGATACCAGTCCCTCCCAATACATCCATCGGATCCATACCGTCAACCTTAGATCTGTCCACTGGTCTTGAAGGTGGACCCATTGCACCGCCAGGTTGTTGTGGCATCTGCAACGTGAAATTGGTGAATTGATTCGGCGTCATAGTGCCTGGATGTTGTTGCTGAGGCTGGACAGGAAATGCTAGAGGACTAGGTTGCGCTTGAGGTGGCAGCGCACCTGGCGTTGGTGGCATGCTCAAGGAGGGGGAAGGCGCATTTAGCCCGTTCGAATAAGGTGTATTATAAACTCCTTGAGGAATTTGCACAGTCGAAAAGTGAGGGGAGGCTACAGCCGAAGGCGGACCAGAAGCTCCAGGGCTCATAGCATAAGGCGACTGGACGTATGGCGTACCTGGTTGAGATGACGGATTGGGCGATAATCTTTGTCGTTTGTGCGGCTGTAATGAAAACTGCGGATTTGCTGAAGGTGAGGTCGCAGGTTGAGGAGGGGAGAATGGCCTCTGCGGCATCGCATATTGCTGCTGCTGCTGTTGTGGTTGCGCCATGATTCAAATCGTACTGGTGATAATGGCCTGTATTCTCCTGTCTTCCGTCACGACGCAGGCGCGAAGCCCGGCTACCTCCAATGACACCGACCCATGCGCTGTTGAAGAATCTTCAGAAAGGCTCTGGAGGTTCGCGCAATAATTTCGCTCGCTGTAATGATGACGATTTCGCTCTCTTCTTGCTACAATAATTTGTGTTCGTTTGTCTCGAGTCGCGAAAGCTCTCCCGGTTCAATTACATCACGTGTTTAATTAGTGCGGATTTCTGCACAATGAACCCCAAACTTCGCGTCTTCCTTGAGCCGCTTCTGATTATTCGTTCATTCACTCATTCTTTCTTTCCTTAACCAGTAACATCATCTACCGGAGGAATTCTACGTTTATCTTCCTTTATCATTTGTCGCATTCGCGCAACACAACCTTTGATTATGCTATAACCTTGAATCTCTATTGCCATCCAGGCGCAAAAGTCATAACTTCGAAATTAACGCAAACAGATAAACACGCGAGTCGATCAAAATGGCATCGAAGCGAAAGGCTGCTGCTATGGCACCTGCGGTGGAGGAGCCGGTAGATCCAGCTGATGAGTTGATGTTTCTTTGCCTTGGTGGTGGCGCCGAAGTTGGGAGGTCTTGTCATATCCTTCAATACAAGGGCAAAACGGTTATGGTTAGCAATAATCCGACTCTTCTTCGCGATCCTGTTACTGATGCCTATCTTAAAGCTTGACGCCGGTATGCATCCTGGTTACGAAGGTCTGGCTGCGTTGCCTTTCTACGATGACTTCGACCTAAGCACTGTCGATGTACTATTAATCAGCCAGTAAGCGGAACCTCATCTCTTATGTTTACTTCTATATACTATGCGCGCCTTGGTTTGTGAGTGCTTGGAAGCAGTCAGTGGCATTTGGGTTGCGGCAGATCGATTCGATATGTGATGCGCCACGTACGCTCTGGATCTCGCTGTTGAATCGGCAGAAATTCTATTTCAATTTTCTATTTGGTCTATCTACAATATTATCATGTATACGAGAATCAATACAATACCATTACTCAACAGTCGACGCCTGTCTTGATTCGGTGATATGACCTTCATCCTCGCATCCTAAATCTGTACATAGCGCGCCCCTCCCCTCTTCATTGGCGTATTACACTAGTATTACCTTGAGGAAAGTTGACTGACAGCTTCAAGTTTCCATCTCGACCATGCAGCCTCGTTACCTTACGTGCTCTCGAAGACCAACTTCAAAGGACGTGTCTTTATGACACATCCTACCAAAGCTATCTATAAATGGCTTATTCCAGATAGTATACGAGTTGGTGGAGCGTCGTCGGAACGAGTGATCAATCCTGTTTACACAGAAGCTGATCATCTTTCCACATTCCCTATGATCGAAGCTATCGATTACCATACTACACACACAATATCATCAATACGGATAACACCATACCCCGCAGGGCATGTTCTTGGTGCTGCTATGTTCCTCATCGAAATCGCCGGCCTGAAGATATTTTTTACCGGAGATTATTCGAGAGAAGATGATCGACATCTTATTTCCGCAGAGGTACCTAAGGGTGTCAAGATCGATGTGTTGATCACTGAGTCTACGTACGGAACTGCAGCACATGTTCCGCGGCTGGAGCGAGAGCAAGCTCTTATGAAGTCCATTACTGGTATTTTGAACCGAGGAGGCCGTGTTCTAATGCCCGTTTTCGCCCTTGGCAGAGCTCAAGAACTTCTTCTCATTTTAGATGACTACTGGGGCAAGCATCAGGAGTTTCGAAAGTTTCCTATCTATTATGCTAGTAATCTGGCACGAAAATGTATGATGGTCTACCAGACATATGTGGGGGCCATGAACGACAACATTAAACGTCTCTTCCGGGAACGTATGGCCGAAGCAGAAACCAGTGGAGAAGCAGGCGGGGGTGGCGGACCATGGGATTTCAAATTTGTCAGGTCCTTGAAAACGCTTGATCGTTTCGACGATGTGGGCGGCTGTGTCATGCTCGCAAGTCCTGGTATGTTACAAAATGGTGTGAGTCGAGAATTACTTGAGAGATGGGCACCGAGCGACAAGAACGGTGTGGTTATAACTGGTTATAGCGTGGAAGGGACCATGGCGAAGCAAATCATGCAAGACCCAGATCAGATCCAAGCAGTCATGTCTCGTAATACGGGCGGCGCCCGTAGAGGACCAGGTGCTCCAGAGGGAGAGAAGGTTATGATCCCCAGACGATGTAGTGTAGAGGAATTCTCCTTTGCAGCCCATGTGGATGGCGCGGAGAACGTAGCATTCATCGAGGAAGTAGCAGCACCTGTAGTGGTAATTCTCATCCTTCCTCTTGGCCTTGATTAACCCATGCTAACATGTCCAGATTCTCGTTCATGGAGAACACAGCAATATGGGGCGCTTAAAATCCAAGCTCCTCTCTATCAACAGCAGCAAAACGGAAAAGGTCAAAATCTTCAATCCTCGTAACTGCGAGGAAGTTCGTATTCCTTTCAAAGTCGACAAAATCGCCAGGGTGGTTGGAAAATTAGCCTCTGCTCCTCCTACCGCTAATGATGCACAACTGATCACTGGAGTCCTCGTTCAGAACGATTTTAAGATGTCTTTGATGGCACCTGAAGATCTAAGGGAATATGCTGGTTTGACTACGACGACTATCACTTGCAGGCAACGCATGACGCTAAGCGCGGCTGGTATCGATCTTATCAAATGGGCTCTGGAGGGGACGTTTGGTAAGATTGATGAGTTGCCTGAAAGTAGAAATGGGAAGGCCGTGAAAGCGAATGGAAACGGTGACACACACATGAACGGCTCATCAGAAGAAGAAGCAGATGAAGAAATCTCCAACACAATTACTGCGTATCTGGTCATGGGCTGTGTTACCGTGCGTTATCGCAACAGTGGCGAGGTAGAATTGGAATGGGAAGGAAACATGCTCAATGATGGGATCGCGGACGCCATTATGGCAGTTTTGTTCTCCGTTGAAAGTAGCCCTGCTGCTGTAAAACGTAAGTTGAACACACTCTACCGCGTCCCTTACTCAACCACACCAACTAACACACCCTAGAATCATCAAGCAAGCACCCCCACTCTCACACGCATACTCAAACGCGCAACCTTCACGCCAATCTTTCTCCCACGGAGCGTCTCGAGCGTCTTTTCATGTTCCTCGAAGCGCAGTTTGGCTCCGATAACCTGACTCCTATTGCCGAGCCACGAAATTCCTCGGCACCGGATGCTGATGAGGAATATAAGAAGAACGAGCTAGAACGGCTTCATAAGATAGGGATACCGGTTCCGGGAGTGGAGATCAGAGTGGATAAAATGATGGCCAGGGTTTGGCTGGAGGATCTAGAGGTCGAGTGTGCGAATCGGGTTCTGGGGGGGAGAGTGCGGGCGGTGGTGGAAAGAGCTGCAGAGGTTACCGCTCCATTGTGGGGTTGAATGGTGGGAAGGAGTTTCTTGCTGGGTGGGTAGATTGATGGATGGACGGATGGTAGATTATTATCAGGATATGAGCGTCAATTTCGTGGGCTGATAGAGAGGTAGCTAGTGGGTAGAAGGGAAGAGCGGAGTTTGCGGAATAAAAGTCTTCTGAGGACTGGATTATTTATATGTCGTTTAAGTATTGGCTAGCTGTACTACGTGTTAACTTCCGTTTCGTTCGTTGAGACTTTATCAAATCTAGCAATTCAAGACGGATCAATCATAGCCATTGTATTTTATGCGCATTTCCACACGAGAAGTGACGATGAACATCTCACCAGGGGGGTGTACTCACTCACCGACCAACGTCAAACTTCGATATTCTCAATATCCAAAATTTATTCGAACAATCAGATACATAATTATTCTAATATTTAAATTTCACTTGGACAATCAGATACATATAATTATATTTTAATATTTATAAGTTTATAATATTCAAATATTACTTGAACAATCAGAAGTTGGTCGGTGAGTGAGTACACCCCCTGGTGTCTTGTAAGATGATAATTAACATTTCCAAGGTACGATAGCTATGAAAACCCCGACTTGCATTGTAAGTAACGCAAGAATATTTAGCCTACTACCGAAAAGCACCTGCTTCTCCTTTAAAGGAATCATATATATTACTCCATAACACCGACGACCGACGACCAACGACTGACGGGACATCTGGCTACCAGTCCATCCACTGACTGATCAGTCGAAGCAACTAGAAAGGCCGTAAACCACACCAGCGCTGAATGACACTATGCCAAAACCTATGAGGCACGCAGCAAGAAACGAGAAGACCTTGAAGGCGGTGCCGAATACCATGATGCCGTTCTTGGATGCTCCTGAGGTCGCCGTGTGTGAGGAACTTGCAGAAGCAATGACGGCAGTTGTACAAGGTCTAACTATGTCTTGTTCCGCGCCGTAGCAGAGTCCAATTGCAGTTGATACCGGCGTCATAACAATCGTAGGAGTGGTTGTGACGGTTTGCGTGGTTATGAGTGTAGATGCTACAACTGTCTGAGCGACATAAATAACGAAGGTGGTGGTGCTCGTTGGTGCAGTAACGATATCTGACTCTGTGGTGTAAGATACATAAACGAAGTTGATAGACGTTACTGTGGAGATAGCTTGCGCGAGAATAATACCCTTGCTTGGAGTAGAGCCATGGCTGGGAGTGGTGACGACTGGCTTGAACGGGAATGGAAAGGCGTTTCCAGAAGTCGATGAGGTAAGAAGAGAGCGTTCCAAGACTTCTGCAGTGGAGCTTGTGATCCCATCGGAGGACTGAGCAAAGACGTGGGAAGCTATATAGTCATTGTTATGTCGGGACTCAACACCAGTTTCAGGTTCGAGGTTGTGGGAGCTTACCTCGCAACAGAAAGGCAGCAAAGAAGGTCATGACCCAGAAATTAATAACATATCCGTGACCCATTTTCAGTTTATCTAAAGGCATACTGTTAGCATTCGGGACAGTAATTGATGGAGACCATGACGAGGATAAATACCAAATGCTTCTGACTTGAGTTTACCAAATGATATTCGGTCCGTTACAAGACGTCTGAAAGCTTTCTGTGCTTGATGCGATCTTTATGTACTCAATCAGAGTGAATCCACCAAATGAAATGGGATAAAGAAAGGTTCAAAAGCGTTCGTCGTCGGTACCAATGTGCGCAGCCGTAAAGACTCAAATGTCGTCGAAAGATGGTAGAATGTGGGTTTTCGAGTATGTTGAAGTGCGCTTCGTGTCAACTTATGTTGCCGATTGCGGTACGAATGTAATGGGAGTAAAGTTGAGAGAATTGTGAGGAAGGGAGTTGTGGAAGGCTGGAAGCTAGGTTTTCAAAAGGGAAAAGGTGAGGTGATTCACTCCATCAACAACCGAAAGTTCACAGATACAATACTATAAAGTTATGGGTTTTCAAAAATCTTAGCTATTGTGTTGCTTTAGACTAGCGAAGACAATAGGTGAGGTTCACCGAGAATCATTTGATCTTTCCAACTTTGTGCAATTTCGTGTACCTTGCTGGATTAGAAATGATAGCTGCATCGTATGGCGACACCTTGCATAGCATGTTGCGAAGAAATTCGACACACACGTACAAGCAGCTATGACTTGCAGAAACAAACACTCCTTCGAGAGCAATCTGTGAACCCTGTATTGCAATGTTGCTGTGGCTTTTCAGCTTCACACCTAGAAACAAGAGACTTCGAAGACTTGTAGCCGGGAGTCAAGAGGCTATATACGTCAATCTTTGATGCCACTATGCCACTATGTCACTGCTGTAATGCTATTGCAGAATGAAGCAAAATCCTGTCCTCTGATGATTATGTGATTGACCGACTGCTTATGTACCATTGTACTGGAAGAGAACCTTCGCTAACTTCGAAGCAGCTTCAAAAGATACCCTTTGCTATTCCAGTAGGTGTACATACTCAAGAAATCTAGCAATCTCAGTCTGTTCACCTGGAGTCACATACCGGCTCTGTCCATCACTAGATGAAATAAATGATCTTTCCGACCTCATCCCACAGAACCCGTTTCGACATCCATCTGCATCTTGCATGCCCAACTATTTTCAGTCTTTGCCTTGTTTTTCCACTCTATGAGTGTCAAGCAACCAAAAGCAGGAGGGAGGTTATGAACTACCGAAGAGCCGCACTGCCGGGGTCTGGATCCGTTTGGATTTTTGATGCCGGTTCATAACCGGACTTGTCCGGGCCGGATGAACCATATTCCGACATTGTGTCATATCTCTTCTCTCAACTGATGAAGTAACAGAGCAATGCACAATTTTCTGCTACTCTCCTCTTGTCATTGGATCTTGATACGATGGCCTGGCCCTACCCTTGAAGTTGCTTTCTTCTAAAAGTTTGACAGTGGCGAAAAATTACTCATATTGGAACCCATCGACATCGAAGGCGAATCTCTATAAACTGTCCAACGATATTCAGCTCCCCTCGCCGCATCTCGGATTCTAGGAAACTAGCAACCTCTGCGAAAGTAGCAGTTTCGATGCCTAGCAAAAATCCCGTCGGCAAAGTCGTTTCGCAGCACACAAACGATAGGCCCAATGCCTCCGATTCGAGATCGCCCAAAAGTTCAACCAAATGCTATTCCTGTGGGTAGGCCGAAGCAGAAGGTGGGTGAGAAACAGAAAGTAGGGAAACCTCCGATCGAAGTGCGGAAGCCTGTGATCGACGTGCAGAAACAGGAACACGAGAATGCAGAAATCGAAGAGATACCGGACGAGTCCCTAGATCTGGAGGGCACTTCACATAGGGTTATACGAGTTTCGAAAACCGGCGACATTATCCTCGATGTGAGGTTTGAGAACACGCGGGCCTGCACAAAGTCCATACCGAGTGAAACGATACAAAAGCTGAAGCTTTCGAAAGAGCCATTTCCCTCAGCGAGAGTGTTCTACCGTGTTCGTCTCGATGTCCTTAAGCAAAATTCTAAATATTTCGAACGATTACTGGGGTCCGACGTATTCGGAGAAGGTCAAATTGTGTCTGCTAAGCTTGCAGAATTCGCCCAGTCAAAGGTAGATCCTTCGACATTACCTGCGAATGAGTTGCCTAGGATTAAAATCGTGGACGAGGATGAGGCAACCAGGACACTGGGACGTGAGACAATATTTCAAGATATGCTCAGCATATTACATGCAACGAACCATTCCTCGAAGACCATCAATCTGCTATATCTATCTATCCTAGTGATCATGGCCGATAGGTATGATTGTATGACCACAGTATCACGGTATATTACGAGCAAATTCTCTAGCTTTCGTTATCCTCCAACGCTTGAGAAAACACTAGAAGAAGTAGTACGGCAGAAGATACTGATTTTCTACCATACGAACCAAGCACCGCGGTTCGCCACAGCTACCAAAGAGCTTATACTCCGAGGTTCGTCGCGTTGGACCGTTTATGAGGATGTAGATCCCGATGTCGGTGCAGCATGGTGGGATCTGCCCGAGAATTTAGAAGGTATATCTTATATTTAGACTCAAGTATTTTGATCGAACCTACTGACGGCCAACAGCTGAACTATCATACCGTCGATCTAGAATTCTCGTGACTATATCTTCCCTTCAGAACTATTTTCTAAGTCTCTATACTTCTCGAACTCGTCAGTGTAGTCTGGGATACGATTCGTCTCCTGCTTGCGATTCCTTCCAACTTGGCGAGATGATTAAGTTTCTAACAAGGAAGAATTTGCTCTCACTCGTTCCATTTCAAGTGGTTCCTCCAGAAGATCCTGCATTCATCTGGCCGGTAGCATATACCAGTGATATCGAACAACTTGTTAGTACTTTACGTCAATGCCCAAGTTACCAGATCGACAAGAACCATGGCCATTGTGGTCTGCGTAGTAAATTGCTTCCAGCATTAGATTACATCAAGGACTGTTTGGATACAGGAATCGGTCTCCATGTTAGACTGTGGAAAAGCGAAAGATCTACTCAAACCTGGGTTCCCGTATCATCTACGAATGGAAGCAGTCTCAAGAAGGCTTTCGTCGTAGGGGATAAGACAGTCGGTGAGGAGAAGAATGAAAAGTCGTTCGATTTCACAAGCTTAACAAGAGAAGATCTCGTATTTGGAGGGAAAGCTTTAGGTGCGGACAAGGCGGCGAGGAAGTTGTTTTCGGCCGAAAGTTGGATTTGGATACGGGAGATTGACAAGGAGAAGGAGAGAATGGCAAAGTCTTCGGTGTTCAGGTTTTGAGTATGTCTTCGGTCTTCATGGCAGCGGAGTATTGCCGTGATAGCATGACATGTTAAGTTCCCGTTTGGGCACGGAATTCGATGTTCCGAAGTCTTGTTCTGGCTAGGCTCACTCGCCTGTTGTGGCTAAATAACCATCGAGAAAGGGGGAGTAAGGGTTGATGACCCTCGGCCTCATTATTATCAAATAGGAATTGTATTTGTATATAAGGCTTGGAAGCTTGGGCTTACGTTACAAGGGAGTTTGTTTTGGCGGATCTGTTCAGAACATCCCGATCTTCAAGGCTGACCGGATGCCAAGTCTGTTCCTGAGTCCTGGGGTAAAAGTGCAAGATATAGACGCCCTCTTCATGCAGTTATCCGCTGCCAAGAGTAAGTAGGGTGATTTTTGGTTTCATCGGATGGCGACGAGAAACGCGTAGACGTCACCCTGCGAAGAGAGCTGTCATTTGTTCTAGAACCGAGCAGACGGTATCGGCAATTGTTTAATTGAGCTTAACTGCGGACCTTAATCTCAAGTAAACAAGCTTTCAGGGACGCCCCTTTGTATCCGTTCCGAAGAGCCTTTGCGATGCCTACCGCTCTACAGCCGAACTGAGCTTCCGACCCTCCGCATCTTTCACGGAGTGTACGGGAAAACGTGGGAGTTTTCAGGGGACAACAGATGTATCCAAGAAAGACTTTTCCCTCTGTCTGAATTGAGAAATTGAGGATGAGGTGGTTTGCCGGTACAGCCAAAATGGTTAAGGTCATTGCGTCTACTTCGCACGAGCAACAAGGATATCACTCCTGACCAAATTTACCATTTTACCGAGACGGTTTCATATAGAAACAAATAGCGAATTAGTCCAGGAACGCCCCATAAATATTACCAACTAAGCTACTGCCCTTTCACTTTGATTTGAACTTCTCCATGGCCCACCAAACAAACATCAGATCATAAATTAATCTTTGAAATTCGAACAAAGTGTCTCTCGCTTCCAAGCTCCGAGCGAAACGCTGGTTCGAAATGGATGTGACGATTAAGTTATGGAATCGTCACTTTACCGGGGAGGAGGCCTGGACAATCAATATCCAGACGATTCCTGGCCCATTCCTCTACCCCAAATGAGAGGGGAAATAGAACGGATATATTCTTAAATTGATGAAGTGGGGTGTAATCAGATCTCATAATGCTCAGATTTGATAAATACTTCTTCGTTCCCAGTTGATCTTCTCTTTTTCTTCCTCCCAAGTCAGTTTTTAACTACAGTCATTCATTCACACATTCCTTCATTTCCAACTTGTTCTCTTTCTTATCCAACGCCATGCGTTTTACAAACTTCATTTTGGCCGCTGGCCTTACAGCATCAGCCTTCGCAGCCCCGGTGGCTGTTCAGCAAGAAGATGATGATAGCTGCCCAATCGATGTCGAGCCAGAAACTACTTCTTCTACTTTCGTAGCTCAAACAACCCTGCCAGCTTCCTCCTCAGTTGTCGCTACTTCCGTCGCCTCTTCGGCTGTTGTTATTCCATCCAGCAGTGCTGTCGCCAGCTCATCTATTCAAGGTGTCTCCGTGTCCAGCTCAGTTGTCAAGAGCTCTGCCGTCGCCCCATCCAGCACCCAAGTCGCGGTTGCATCTTCGTCAAGCTCCTCCAGCCCGGCGACCACATCCGCCTCATCTGCCGCCGCAGCTTCTACTTCCACCGCCTCCAAGGCAGCCTCTTCAGGAAAGTTGCAATGGATCGGAGCAAACGAGTCCGGAGCAGAATTTGGAGCAGGTAACATCCCAGGTACCGTCGGAACGGATTATACCTTCCCAGACACTGCCGCCATCAAGACCCTCATGGATGGTGGCATGAACATCTTCCGTATCCCATTCCTCATGGAGCGTATGGCACAAGGCAAGATGACCGCATCAATTGATGCTACCTATCTTGCTTCAATCAAGACTGTCGTCGAGTTCATCACTTCTGCTGGTGCACACGCTATTCTTGATGCCCAGAACTTCGGCAGATACGGTGGTAGCATCTTCACCTCCACCAGCGACTTCGGTACCTTCTGGAAGAACCTCGCCACTGAGTTCGCCGACAATGACCTTGTCATCTTTGACTGCAACAACGAATTCCACGATGAGCCCACCGATACCATTGTCGCCGAGCTTGACCAAGCCTGTGTCAGTGCCATTCGTTCAGCCGGCGCTACTTCCCAATACATCTTCGTTGAGGGAACCTCATACACTGGTGCATGGACCTGGACTTCTTCAGGAAACGCCGCACACATGACTAACATCACCGACCCCAACGACAAACTGGTCTACGAATTCCATCAATATCTCGACTCTGACGGATCCGGAACCTCTGCCACTTGTGTCAGCAGCACCATTGGTGCTGAGCGTGTCGCTGATGCCACCGCCTGGCTCAAGGCAAACAACTTCAAGGGTGTCTTGGGTGAATATGCCGGTGGTGTCAACTCTGACTGTGAGTCTGCCGTTAAGGGTATGTTGGATGCTTTGGCTGCCGACAACGAACACTGGATGGGTGCTCTCTGGTGGGGTGCTGGACCATGGTGGGGTAACTACATCTTTGCTATGGAGCCACCTTCGGGATCTGCATACACTGCTTACTATGACACCATTGTCAGCTATGTTGCTTAAGCAGAGGAAGAGTTTTAGCTTTTTGCGGAGAGTTTTGCCGGTTTTTATTGCTAATGCTCTCTGCAAATTAGCATTTCATGCCAGGACTGGTGCAGGCATTGGGCGGGAGAGGAAAAGCAGGAGAAAAGTTTCTGATTCTTTTTGTATATATCTACATGGCATTGCCTTTCTGTCGAAAGGTGCGCTTTTTTGAAGGGGATTGAGAGCAGAGGACGCTTCAAGAAAATAGAAATAACAGATCTACTTTCAACGTCAAATTGTCTCCTAATGCTTCAGATGTGACCTGTGTTACCTGTAGACTCTGAAGAATGGTCTAGTTTGGTCGACTTGGTAGATCCATAAATTGATGTCGACTCCTGAAAACTGATATTCCGGGGAGGCCATGGTGAGCACGCCGAGATTATCTAAATATATCTGAATAATTTCCCCAGATCTGGGGTCCGACAGCATCAAAGAAACTACTTTGGTTGTCATGGTGTTCTCGAATTCCATCATGCTATTGCATCAAGCCAGTTCCTCACAAATTCTGTAGGGTTGTTCCAAGAATTAGTCTTCCTCGGGAACCGCGGGGAACCGCTGCGTTGAGTGTCTCTAACACTCTAAATGCACCCCTCGCTTATATGATAAAGCCACACCGTCTCGATAGCATGAACTTCACATGCCAAAACGATTACAGTTTAAGCAGCAGTAGCAAAAGGTTGCTTACCCCGGATTCATTACTCGTAGCCATCAACCAAGAGAGACATTGTATGGGCACATGTAAAACTAAATACTGATTACTCTTCCCCACAGCGCGTGATCCAAAATATGGAGAACGTCAGACTCCCAAATCGCTTTCGGCTGAGTCCAAAAGCATGTGAGAACGCCGTTCTCGAAATCGCCGCTAACGTCAATGAACGATGATTGGCTGTGTGCCTGCCTCGGCTCGATTTCGAAGACTGAACCAACATGCCCATCTTTAAATCTTGCGCTCTCCTGTCTACTCTTCATCTTCTCATATACAATATCCTCTGCTTTTCCTCTGATCCCATATAGCATATTCGCAGAACTTATTACAACGACGGATCTCTATCATGTCTGCAGGTCAGTGATCTTGTCGCAAATAAAGGAATGTAAACATAGCTGACATCGAACACAGCACAAAACCGTCTCACCCAGGTTTCTGGCCACTTGGCCGGCTCTGGAAGTGTTATTGCACCTACAGAGGGAGATAGCGGTCGGGCAAAGCTTCTCGAAAAGAACCCAGATGATGTAGGTCGCCATCCGTGCTCTGGAGACCATGCTATTGAATTGGCCACTAACGATATTTACTTCTAGGTCGTCGTAACAGCTTGTCTACGAACTGCATTCACAAAGGGCGGCAAAGGAGGCTTCAAGGACACAGCAGCTGCAGATTTACTAGTTGGCGCATTCAAGTCGCTCATTGAACGTTCGAAAATTGATCCCAGTCTGGTGGAAGATATTGCCGTTGGTTCCGTCCTTCCACCTGGCGGAGGAGCAACTGAGTTCCGTGCTGCTGCATTAGCCGCTGGCTTCCCAGTAACATCTGCGGTCAAGAGTTTGAACAGACAATGTTCTTCTGGATTACAGGCATGTGTGGACATCGCAAATGCGATTAAGTCTGGCATGATTGAAGTTGGTGTTGGTGCCGGTGTAGAAAGCATGTCCTTACAATATGGTATGGCGTACTTCTTTACAGTATTTTGATTCCTCCAGAACAGTTGCTAACAATGTAATCACAGGACCTGGCGCTGTCACAGAGTTCTCTGAACTCCTCGAATCTCATCCCGAATCAGCAAACTGCAAGGTACCCATGGGTGTTCTCTCGGAGAAGATGGCCAAAGACAAGGGCGTCTCGCGCGCAACACAAGATGCCTTTGCTGCTTCATCGTATCAAAAGGCGCTGAAGGCTCAACAAGATGGCCTCTTCGACGAGGAAATCGCTCCTCTCACAGTCAAATGGGAGGACCCCAAGTCCGGTGAAACCAAAGAGATCACAGTCGCAAAGGATGATGGTATCCGACCCGGCATCACTGCTGAGAGTCTAGGAAAAATCAAGCCAGCCTTCGCCAAGGACGGTAGCATCCACGCCGGAAATGCATCCCAAATCTCCGACGGTGCCGCAGCAGTTCTTCTCATGAAGAGATCTACAGCCGAGAGATTAGGCCAAACCATCCTCGGTAAATACGTAGCAGCATCAGTCGCTGGTGTTGCTCCACTTCTTATGGGTGTCGGTCCTTGGGCTGCTATTCCCAAGGTCTTCGAGAAGACCGGCATCAACAAGGATGATGTTGATATTTTCGAAATCAACGAGGCTTTCGCTAGTCAGTGTGTCTGGTGTGCGAACGAGCTGGGCATTGATCAGAAGAAGATCAATCCCAAGGGTGGTGCGATCGCTTTCGGACATCCACTTGGATGCACGGGTGCGAGACAGGTCAGCACTTTGTTGTATGAGTTGAGGAGAACGAAACAGAAGGTGGGGGTTACGAGTATGTGTGTGGGAACTGGTATGGGTATGGCTGCTGTTTGGGTTGCTGAGTAAGGTGGTGGATAGGATAGGGATGAAGATTGGTTACCGGGTTCGGGGGAAATAGGCGGACTATTTGTACGATATTGTTATCATGGTGGGCATCTGTATTTGTGGCTGGATAGAGCTGGATGTCTACAGAACAGTGTCTTCGTGGAAGAAGGCCATCACTTGGACTAGATTGTGGAGAAATGGCAATGCATCAACCAATACTTCCTCAATCCGTACAAAACCTTCCCGTCTTTCTACCGGGGCCAAAAACAGTCGAGCATAGTGAACGGTGACCCCACAGAGCAAATCTTCTCGTCCCATTACTTATCAAGTAATCTTTCACTGCGCAGGGAAATTGGAAACACGATTATGGTGGAGGAAAGTAAACAGTATATCGAGAACTCTGAGGGTAAAATGCGAGTCTCAGATTTCCATTTGCAATAAAATGAAGTTACATGAGAAATGGATGTAATATACTACTAGTATTGGGCCAGGTGGGGTTGATGTATATTACCAAGAAGCTGTTTAAACCTAACCTTTTATGTAGTTTTACGATTGATGAAGATTTCACCAAGAACTCACTTATTCACCATGCTAAGTCCATGCGATGATGTCCGAGTCACATGCGTCTTCACGAAGCCATGATCTGGGATTTGGTAAGGTTGTATTTGTGAATGTGTATTGGCTGATTCACAATATTGGGTTGGTATTAGAATATCTTAAGACTGCAACGGCTCGAAACATATGGAGTGATGAGAGCAGCAACCCAGACCATCAGATCATTACAAAATCGAAAGGAGGAAAATCTCGGTAATATAAAAACTCTCAATATCCCATCGAAGAAGATGTACAGCTCTCCCGAGGAACCAACTACTTCCGGAGAAGAGTCACCCCAACTCCCTGTGCGGACAATCACAGAATCCGACACGGATGCCCTAACATGTTGCTCGATATGTCTTTCACCACTCGGCGACCAAGCCATCGTGCAGCCATGCGGCCACCTATTCGATCTCGAGTGTATCAGATTCTGGCTCGCTCAGTCCGGCACCAAAGCTCGCAACTGCCCACTTTGCAGAGGACGAATGACCGAACTTCAATACCATACCCATGGCGAGCTTGTGGGCGAGCCCATCGGCCCCGCGAGACCAGAATCGCCTTTCCCTTTGGATGATTCCATTACTCCTGAGAACGAAAGATGGCTCCTCCACGCCGCGGCTGAACGCGAGCGTCTTTCCGACTGGGACGGAATTCATATCTTCTGGGGAAGGAAAAGATGCTTATATGCGTCTGTTCTTCGGCATAGCTCGACAAAAGTCACGGTGGAGAGATGGATGAGTTTGCTGATCGTAAGAGCACTGGCCAGGTGACGACGCACACCCTAAGCGAGGAACAAAATTTTATCGCTTTCCCACCTTCATTTTTTAAAAATCATTAATTAAATCATCCTTCAATATTTTTGCTTGAAAATTACAATTGATCCTCGTCCTGGGTCCCCTAATCATATCCATAAATTTAAAGAACTATGGGGTAGCCCAAAGCGTAGTAGAATCCTACAAGCTAGGGCTGATGGAAAATCGTGGGCGAAAATCGCTTCTGAGCTGGGGGTTCCGAAATCAACTTGCAGGACTATATGGAAGAGCCAGAAAGAAAGAAAGAATAAGGGGCAGAGAGGGGGGGTTCAGGCCATGATGTCGGCGAAAGAAGTCCGGAGAGTTATAAGGGAAATCTCGAAATCATGGCATGGCCGTCGTATGACTTTTGAGCGGGTGCGAGCAGTACTAGGGGTAAAAGCATCTGTTCGTACAATCCGCCGGGAGCTCCACAAGCTGGGCTACAGACGGTGTATTGTATGTCCTAGACCCTTTATCAATAAGGTACAAGCAAAGAAACGTTTACAGTTCGCATGCTTACACCGGTGGTGGGGGACAAGTGACTATGCTGCCACCAACCCCCAGGGGGGTGATTGGAGGAAGGTG